>OX243820.1:6932788-6935288 GCA_945859605.1 Lumbricus rubellus | reverse complement strand
TTTTGTTTTCACGCCTCTCGTTTGCGCAGGGTAAAGAAGCCACGAAGAAACCAGACTCGTCTCTTTCTCTCTCGCTTTCTATTGCAGCTTGTCGACTATAATTATACTGAAGACTAAGTCAATGCAACCGGGGAAAACAGATGGGGGAATTCCCAGGGTGCGTTTTCGTTCGCCACTGCGAAAACGTGTAGCGACGTCTCTCCATTAAGTAGTCTTTGGGAAGCGAGAGAGAGAGAGAGGAGAGACTGACTGACGACCCAGTTGGGTTTCAAGTCCCTTCGTTGTCGAAATCGAGATTGGGAGAGAGGGACTCACCACGGAAGGAGCGCACTGACATGGATACGTGGATGCATACAAATGGAGGAAGAGGAAGAAGAGGAGGAGGAGAAGAAGAAGGAGGAGGACGGTGAGGTAGAGGACGAAGACGAGGACGAGGGGAGGTGTGTAAGGAGCAAGGTATACTGTTGGGAAATTCGGAAGGATAATCATTTATCTAAGCAGACGAATTAAAATGCAAACGAAAACTTGCATCTGTTGATAGGAATCTGTCACATTCACTCACACCGACTTTTCGTTCAATGTCGCTCTGTCTGTCTGTCTGTCTGTCTATCTCTATCGCTCTTGCTCTCTCTTGCTTTCTCTCATTTTCATTCTATCTCTTGTTCTGTCTTTCTCGATTTTGTTATTGGTTATAGCGACTTGATTCCAAACAAAATCGACTTTATTCTTAACACTGACTACTTGATTCCAACTTCTAAAATAACAGTAATAACTAAAATAGTAGCAGCAGCAGCAGTATCAGTATCAGTAGCAGCAGTATCAGTAGTAGTAGTAGCAGCAGCATAGCACTCAGTAGCAGTAGTAGTAATGGAAATAATAATGATAATAATTAATAATAATTGTTATTTTTACTAAGATAATAATAATAATAATAAAAACAATTATAATTATATTATTGTCCAATAATTACTGGGTCATCGCGTCGGTGTTAAGTGAAAAGTATCTTGAACGCTTAAGAGCGGTAGTCCAGGTGCTTGTCAGAGAGAGTCTTGATGTACGCCTCAAGGTATTACAGTGTAATCGAAAGTGCACTTGTGCGGCAATGACGGCAGGTGCGTGGCAGGTAAAATGGGATTGGAGTGTCTCGCTTTGACTGACAGCTCATTAGCCACACTGCGCATCTTGGCGACAGGCTCAAATCCTCTTGCACCCGAATGTCAGATGACCTTATGGCGGATATATTATAGGAGATGGAGAATGTAATGATACTTGATAGGTCTATCTACCCCTTAACAGACGAGTAGCATAGTCTTGTCACCTAGACCCTGACGCCTAGACATTTTTACCATAAAACAGCCTATAAACAAATTTTTTTGAACTTGTGCTATCTCAGTTATTTCTTGGACTAGAGACATAATGTAACCACTGTTCTTTAGCATTTTATCTCCTCGTCCCATCTATCCGTCCAGTTTTAGCCCCCAAAAATTTGGGGGTACCCTACGTTGCCCAAAATTAGACCCCTCCCCAAATTTTTTCACTTTTGCATGTTCAAGCACCTATATTAAAATATTTTCAGTGACAACATATTTAGTTTGAGCACGAAAGATATGCAGAAATGAATGCCAGTCAAAACACAAAAACAAATTTTAATATATCTTGATAAATGAGGAAGCTATAATTTTTTTAGTATTTAGACCCAAGTTGTAAAAGTGAAAATAATAATAAGGATATTGAAAACTTTTGAATTTGTGATATCTCAGTTATTTCTTAGCCTATGGACATTTTGTAACCACTGTTCTTTAGCACATTATCTTCTCTTTTCTCCTATCTGTCCAGTTTTGTGGAGAAAAATTTGAGGGTACCCTAAGTTGCCCAAAATTATACCCCTCCCCAATTTTGTCACTTTTTCATGTTCAAGCACCAATATGAAAATATTCTCTTTGACAATATATTTAGTTTGAGCATGCAGGATGTGCAGAAATTAATGCCGGTCAAAATACAAAAACAATTTTGAATATATCTTTATAAATGATGGAGTTATCATTTTTTAGTATTTAGACCCAACATTGTAAAATTGCTCATCTAAGAAAATAGAGGGGAAAATCCAAAAATGGTGCATCATAGGTTGGTCCACCACAGACGCCGGTAAATGGTACAGTTAGGGGAGAAACAGGAAATTCCGATACCTGTTCACTGTTCAGTCCAGTCTATTGCCCCAAAGTCAACATCATCGGAAGAAACCGACCCACTTTCACCGTCGCCGAGCGTGTACCGTATTCCATCGGTAAAATCCGTGTCAATATCGGAGCTTCCCTCACCCAAAGCCACTTCACTGTCGTCGCTTGAATCGTCTAACTCTAACACGTCTTCGTTCTCAGATTCGCTAGGATTCGAATCTAATTCGTCGAGCATTCGCCTTAGTTCAGCGTCGGACAGACCACGCGATCGCTTCGTCGCCATGTTTTCCCAAGTAAATATTCGAGATAAATGTCCGATTTGA
>OX243820.1:6815288-6927788 GCA_945859605.1 Lumbricus rubellus | reverse complement strand
GGTTGAGGAAGGCGAGCGTCAGGAGAGGAACGAGGAAGAGGACGAGGAAGTAGAAGAGGTTCGAGTAGAGGATCTTGTAGATCGTGTGCTTGTACATCGCCGTCTCCACCAGCTTCGAGTCGCCGCTCACGCCGTACTCGAAGAACCTCGGCAGGCTGAAGACGAGCGAGAAGAAGCATACGGCTGCGACCTGCCTCCTGGCGTAGCGCACGGAGCAGAGTCGGGACGCGCGGTACGGGTGGCAGACGGACACGTATCGATTGAGGGTGACTAGTATCGTCAGGTAGATGGTACCCGTCTCGGCGATGAACGCGCACGGGTAGACGTACTTCCCGATGTACGGCCAGACGCCGTCGAGCCAGGGGAGCTTGACGGCGAAGGTGTCGAAGGAGGGGATGACTCGGAGGATGAAGACGGTGACGAGGAAGAGGCTGTCGGCGATCTCCAGGGAGATGAGCAGGAAGGGAGTGGCCGTGTTGGACTTCTCGTGCCAGAGGCAGACCGTCGACGCCGCGTTCCCGGCGAGTCCCAGCACGCAGAGGAGTCCCATGAGGACGGCTTCGATGACGAAGTCGTAGCACAGGCAGACGTAAGCGAACGACTCGATGACGGTCTGTGACGTGTTAGTGACGATGACGGAGTCGTGTGACGTCATGTGGTCGAGAGGTGTGACGTTGTTGTTGTGGTGACGTGATAGTTCGATGACGGCGATTTCGATCTGATGTTTCTGCTGGTGGGGGTGTAGGTGGATGGTGTACTCATACCCAGATGATGACGATGATGATGAGGAGGAGGAGGGGGAATAGGAGGACATCTTGTGGAGGGTAAAGGGTTAAACCCCGATTCGGTTTTGATGGTTGGTGTCTCTCAGTGCATCTTTTTCAGACAGTGATGGATGTTGTTGGTCCTGGACAGAGAACGTTTTCAGATTAATGTCATGTTGGCAATGAGTTTTTACATAGCGCGCTTTCAATGTAGTCTTTTATATAGCGCGCTTTCAAGGCCATCGTTTATGACATCTTTTATAGCGCACCTTCAAGGTAATGTTTTATAGCGCACTTTTACCACCGCTAAATAAAGCAGTTTTTAGGCTCGACCACCTTTTATTTTCCGAATACCTTTGTTTAGTCTTCCTCTTAAAAATTCTTCTAATATTCTAATACTTGCAAAATATGCAAATCCCGATATAGTGAATTCAGATCTTCAAAACGTTCATATGACGAAATACATGTTTATATATTTATGTTTATTTACATGTATTATATTATTATTATGGCGTCACGACAAGTCTCTGAGAATGAAAGAACCCGGCGTGTGATGTTGCGGCGTGCTCTTCACAGTGGATTCACAATATCATCGTGAAATAATAATAATTATATGACATGGTAATGCGGACATCGATCAAACGGTAGGACAGCAACGAGCAGAAATATGATCCCTCATCCATCCATCCATCCATCCATCCATCCATCCATCCATCCATCCATCCATCTATACATCCATCCATCCTTCTCTCTTCTCCAATTCACTTCGTAATGACAGATGCGTCCATTTTGAATTCATTCATTCATTCAGGAAATTTTATAGCTCAAATTCAACCCGTGTATACAGCCTACTTTATTGACTTCCTGCGCCGTGATGTAGCATTGACTGATGGTTTAGTGTAGCAGGGTGGTCGACTAATGGCAAGAACCTGCGGGGTGGGTCGTATGAAAGGAATGGGTCAAATGATATGCGGTGTTGGATGGCTCGCTGGAACGCCGTGGCAAATAATTATACTACATGTAGGCCAATCAATCGATCAATCAATCTGTCAGCTATTATGTAAGCAATTAATTAAGTAGCCAAAGTCATTCAATCAGTCAGTCAGTCACTCAATCAATCAATCAGTTAGTCTATCAATCAATCAGCCATTTAAGAAGTCAGTCAATCAGTCAATGAATCGATCAGTCAATCAGTCAATCAATAAGCCAATCAATCAATCAATTAGTCAGTCAGTCAATCAGTCAGTCAGTCAATCAGTCAATCAGAAAATAAATCAAGCAGTCAATCAATCAATCAATCAGTAAGCCAATCAATCTATTAGTCAATCAATCAATCAATCAACCAATCAATCAATTAGTCAGTCAATCAATCAATCAATCCGTCCATGCCAATGGAACTCCCAAAAAACTAAGACCGTCGGATAAACTGTGGCGTTGTTAACGTCCTTGCCAAACTCCGCATGAAAGTAGGCTACCGTACATTATCTACGTACAGTATAAGCCCTACAAACATCGATTTATTATTTGTAACAATGGTATACTTGTTGAATTGTTTAGTAGCAAAGCTAATTGTTTAGTGAGTAGTCGCTTCTCCCACCTTTCTACCTAGGCCTATACATGACAGATACTTACACTGGCTCCCCGTTGCTTCTCGTATCCAATACCGTACAAGCCATTGCACTTAGTCTTAAGTACTCAACAAGGATAAGCATTAAGTCCCTAAATTTCTTTGCAATTTAATGCGCAAATCTCCGACCGCTGTCTCCGGTATAATTTGTACGCGACACAACTTATCTTCTACATGTATAATTCCCGAGCTATTACTGACACGGGCCAGCACCCAACCGTTGTCACAGTGGGCCATCCCATGTGAACTGATCTCCCCTCGATATGCAGTAAGATTTTAGTTGGATCCATCCTCATCCGAGCCCTGTTTCGAGTCTTTCTTATTGCCCCGAAACTGCAATGCCGAGAGCGCCTCTAAACAGCTGTACAATAGTTTGGAAGAGCTTTATAAATTTCCAGATTGTGTAGGCCTACGTTGTTATAAAACATTTTGCCTATACAGAAACGCATACATCAAGCGTAGCCTACTTAATATTATGAGCAATATTTTACAAGATGCAAGATATATATGGGTTGCTATGGCTGAAATTAAATTTATCACTGTACGTAATTATTGCAAACGTTTCACATTATTTTAGCCGCGCTGGGTCTGGGAGCGCCTCTCAGTAATCCCGTTGAAGAGAGAAGCTATAGGCACACAAATTAATTTAATGAATGAATGAAAGAAAGGATAATTTATAAGATGATATCTGACAGGTGAATGTTTTGTATCAAAGTCGAATAATTATTTACCTTAGGCATCTTTATTTCCATGTAAACGCATTTTTTTGTCCATGCACACGTCGCTTTTTAATAACGGTCTAAGCTTCTACTAGCTGAAGCGAAAAAACAGTCTCTAGCCTACGTCACAAGAATTAAATCCCAGAAGGTCATAAGATGTTTATTGTAATTCATTCAAGCCGAGTATTTATATAGCGCCTCTTCAAGAAATCTACTCAGAGGCGCTCTCTGCGCTAACTAGCCGAAATGATGTTCAGTGTCATAACAACAAGAAAATTTCATCAATTAGCAAAATAAGTCACAGTAAGACAGAAACAGTCATCAGTGGCGATCCCTCGCAAACACTTTGGATACTCGTTTAGGAAATTCATCCTACAAGACATTTGATCTACGTCAGTCTTTTGCCAAGTGCTCACAGTGGCGGGGCCAGGATTTCAGTTTTGGGGGGCTGAACTCGCGGAGGAAATTTTCCATTTTCGTCGCCAGAATTTTTGAGGATCTTTCTTAGTCATCCGGTCGAAATCTGGCAGAAAATTTCCATTTTCGTCGCAAAAGCTTCTGATGATCTTTTTAGTCATTTGGTTACTCTTTTTGGGTGGCTTATCATAGAAATATTTGATTTGTACATGGGGAAAATGGATGGCCCTTTGGGGGGGCTTAGCCCACCAGCCCCATCTGGTGCCGCTACTGATTGCATGCTCGTCTGTTTCGTGTGACTCTTTTCCTGGCATCAGATTTCTGTCTGAACTAGCTGCACTTGTTTTGCTCGATTACAATTCCCCAACGTTGTTTCTCCACCAACAAAGTCTAGCAATTGCATGCGACATTCCCTAAGTAAATATTTTTACGACGTTCAAGTCTATTTTAAGATGCTTCAGTCGTATACATACTTGTATACACAGCTGCCAGCAGGAGTATTATATAGCATCGACAGGCTTTGTAAATAAATATCTCTAATTCGTTTGTTTCATCGTGCAAGTACTTGGTCTAGATATATTGCACCTGCGCCCGGCCATTAGGCACGAAGTTGGCACAATACCTGACGTGCTTCCGCCTCGCGTGGCACGTGTCCACACCACGTGACACGTGACACGTGACAGCTGGACATTGACGACAGCCTTACGCTGCGTCTGCGGTTAAAAACGCTGACAGCATGAATGACCACAAGCGATTCCGAGCGCGGTGTGTGTGTTTGTGTGTGTGTGTGTGTGTGTGTGTGTGTCTAGATCGTTAATGGACCAGCAGACTATCTGGGCCAACGAGGAAGACCATTAGACGTTTCCAAGTGGAGGTGGGGGGGAAGAATGGGTAGGGAGGCGTTTGATGGCTGAGATTCTGTTTGTGTTCAATACGAAATTCCTCCAAGCCAGAATCGCACTCGCCGTGGTTTCACAGAGAACTTGCGTCAACAACAACAATTATTATTGTGCTACCGATGCTGCTTGTGTAATTATTATCCAGGCAATTATGACATTTGTAGAAGCCACTAAATACCTGTAAGGTGCTATAAAAAAATTATGTCAAGTTAGATATGTAGTGCAAGTGCTAAAGTGAAATCTCCATTCAGAGCTGCATCCACAAATTGCGCATAACTATTACCTCTGACCAAACAAACATCTTTTAATAAATCACGTCCTTTTTCTGTAACTGTGGCAGGGCTGGGAGCGCTTCTGAAAAGCTCACTTGAAGGGACGCTATATATATTATAGGTCCATAGAACAGTTAAGATACCAAAGAAGTCGGAGAGAAATTAGAAAAATGTCCACAGGCATTACTTCTAATAGAAGTCACCAGGAAATGCTCGCGGACATAATTGTTAAGAGTGGCATACAAGTCTGTCTCACGTCTTTCTCAGGGTTTCATGTTTTAACCAGCAATTACCAGACATCAATCACCGATAAGAGTTAAAAATCAGAAAAGAAATAGCCTCAAGACATTTCTGCTGAGAGAAAGATGTATGACAAATTGCTCCATTCATTACTGTAAAGAGTGTGGCACCAGACAATTTTTCACATACATTAAAATGCTAAGAGGATAATGATGACAGACAAATGATCACAGACATTAGCCTACTTCTAAAAGAAGGCACCAGAATAATTCCGCAGTCATGACCCTAAGAGTAGTAGACCGACCACACCAGTATTTCTTGAGGTTCCATATGTTCATATCTTCCTTGCACCCGAACTCAGACCGGATCAATCTGATCTCTCTCCCAGTCATTTTTCTACGGTTCTCATATTGACCCAATGCAGACATTGCAACTAAGAATAAGAGACGACAGAAATTGCCACAAAATAGCGGTAAACACCAAAATAATTATTTAAGAGCTAGGGCCTAGGCCCTACTGTTGTTTTTCCTTTGACACTCAAATGTGCAACATAATTATTAAGAAGAACTTTGTCTGAGTCTTATACATAGAAGCATAAAGTAGACTAGGCTAGTTGCCTGAGGGTCATTACCGTAATTGCATCAGAAAAAAGATAAGAAGTTGGCTCATCCTGTGTTACTATTGAAGACAATAATTGCCTTTGTCTTGCAATGAACTAAAATAATAAAATGACTTATACCGTTCGACTATTGCGTTTCAAGATTCCTGAAATGTTCGATTGCGAGGTGCAATTAATCTGAGACTTCTGATGCCTATCAGATTTTTTAACCTAATTCTTTTCTAAATTTGGCATTTGTAGGAAAATTTTGAATTATTTGCCCAAATTTCTATTCTTTGCTGAATACAGGCCAGTATTATTTTTGTTTACCCAATTCTTTACCTATAGTTCAGCGTTCTTTACTCAGTTTAGTGTTCTTTATCCTATATGATATTCTCATGCCACATTTATTCCTGAATAATTATGATTGATAGACTAGGCCTATCCCACCCAATTTATTACTCTTTGTCCAATTTAGTATTCACCCTATTGTTCTTTACCCAATTGTTCGCCAAGTTTACTACACTTTACTCAATTTAGTAGACTATTCTTTTCCCAATATTATAAGGTTCGTCTGACATTGCAGTCGATAATAATCTTATTATTTTGAATCACGGCAATCAGTCTGCTTACCAGATCACCTGAGAACGGTTCTTGCATAGGATACTCTGTCCACACTACGAAGCACCCTCCGCCCCTACCCCTACCCCACGGACTGATTGCATGCTGACGTAATCGATCGTTGTAACATTACGTTTAAGTACAGATGACCTTAAATTGCGTAGCTGGACTTCACAGTCACGTGATCGACCGACGACCAATCAATGCGAGAGAAGAGAAATACTGTCTTCGGAATTAAGTCGGTGGCCAACGAGAGAATTACTAGTCGTAAGCGATTGTTCATGATGACTGATGCGGAAAGTGGATTAGCCAAAGGTATAATTATACTTAGGACAATCACAGACGCAGGTTCGAAATAGATACCGTTGATAAAGAAAAACAGAAAGAGAGTAGACAACAAATCGACATTCAGACGGACAGACAGACAGACAGACAGACAGACAGACAGACAGACGGACAGACTGACAGCCACACAGACAGACAGACTGGCACCCAAACAGCCACACAGAGTCACACCCAGACAAACATACAGACAAACAGATAAACAGACAGACAGACAGCCACGCAGAGAGGCTGACATGTTTACATCTCAATATAACAGGCATTCTAAGGACGCTCTTAATTGCCAATATAACTGGGACACCGCTGATGAGCATATCCTGCATGAACTGACACCGTCGTCTTAATAAGCATCAGCAGCAGCAGAGACAATCAAAATAGGTCTACAACAACAACTGGTCACCGTTTATATTAGGGCTGCACGGAACATTCACTTTCTATTCGCTTCGGGGCCAAATAGCTCTTTGGTCGAATAGAAGCGGTCACCTATTTGCGGGCTCCCATGTGCACTGGCTAATGCCACATCAGCGGGGGCGTCACTGTTAGCAAAGACTATTATAATTTCAAAATGGTTCGTGTTCTTTAATAATCAGTTAGGAAATGTAATTCTTTTTCAAGAGATGCTCATTATACGATCAGAAGAGAACCGTCAGACAGTTTATTGTCTTTTTAGAAAATAAATCTGAGGCTCAGAGATGTTTCGATATAGTTCCTCGGTCGTCTCATCAGCTAAAAAATTATTACATGGACATTGAAAAGTCAGTGCACGAGTTGACTTGACCAGACAGAAGATATAAATAACCACAGCACAAGCTAAATATGCCGAGTCCAGGAAAATGAAGTTGCTAAAGTTGCCTACTATAGCTGTGGTACCCGGCGTTGCTCGGAAAATTTAGGATACGCCCCGCTCCCAGCCAATTACTTTTTTTAAATTATTATTTATTATTATTTATTGCCAAAGAAACAAAATGAACATAAGTACAAACAGTGGGTAGTGAACGGTCTCTAGGCAACAGGAAGCCCGGAAAAAGCTAAGAGCTTATATAAACCTGGCCCCTAATGAACAATTACATTTTAGTCAACGTTTCATATCACACAATTGTAATCAACCATGTTCTGGTGAGACCATAGGAATGTTAGTACTGATAGCAATGACCAGAATTCTACAGCAATATATCAAAAACATCAGTACAAAATTATATAAACAAAATTAAATTGAAACACAGGTGCAACATATAGGATAGCAAATAAAAAGAAATGAAAACAAAATTAAGAAAAACGGCAGCCAAAACTAAAAATAAAAGATGCTGAGGTATACATAAGTTGCTTAGAAAGACCTGTTTAGCATTCGGCATACTTCAGTAAGAAGCCTGATTTAACTTCCCTTTTAAATTTAGGTAAAGATTTTTCTTGTTTAAGATCAACAGATAGAGAATTCCATAAACGAGGTCCCAGGACCTGGAGATTATGTGCTCTGGAAGCAGTTCGTGCATAAGGGACAACGTAATTGGACGCGGTCCTGGTGTTATAAGAATGGATTTGATCAAAGGTTATAAAATAATTACAAAATTGTTTAGGTAACAATTTGTTTACAAACTTAAACATGAGCACAAGTTTTGATAAATGAGATAATTCATAAATTTTTAATATTCCCAGCCTATAAAACAAGGGATTTGAATGAGAAAGGTAACTGGAATAGGTCATTATTCTTACAGCAGCTTTCTGGAGCCTTAGGATGCGGTCTAGATTCCCAGATTTATATGGTGACGACCATACAGAACAGCAGTATGTCAAGTGTGGCTCGAGATGCAGGAGTATTTCATGGTTCACAGTGTCAAAGGCCTTCGAGAGATCTGAAAAAATTCCAATTGTAGTCTGTTGGTCATCTAAAGATTTACTAATTTGATTAGTAAGATCAAGTATGGCCAATTCTGTTGAAAGATTTTTCCTGAACCCATACTGGGTATCTGCAAGCAGATAGTTGTTGAAGCCCTGGGTTATAAGTTTAGGATCAGTGACCCTGCTTCCACTAAGGTCAATTTCAGCTACCTTAGGAGCTACCTTACTTCCTCACCCTCACTGCCGGGTCCCCAACCGCCGTTCCCAAACCCACCCCATCCCACCCCAGTCCACCCCAGCTCACCCCATGCGACCCGACCCAACCCAGGCCACCAACCCTTCCCCACCCAACCCAACCTCACCCCACCGAACTTCTCCCATCCAACCCACAACACAGTAGTGATTAGTGAAGGTTTGGAGTGAAAAGCTAAAAACTCTGAAAATGCATGCCGGTGAAAAAGCGAAAATTAGGGGTTTCATCCCCATGGTGGTAGAGATTCGCCAACCCCTCCACCGGGTGTCCCATGCCAAGAACGACATTGATATGGTTAGAGTGTTGATATATATATATATATATACTAGTGTATATTATAATATTAGATCTGGCCTATATTTATATACATAGGCCTACATATGTACATGAGTCTCAATATACACGTAAGCAACAATCCTAAAACACATAGCCTACACAGACATACTGTATATAGGCCTATAATTATAGCTTCATACGGTTTTTATCCTCGTATGGCCACCTACACATCTGTCACATTATTAATTTTCAGTCGAGGTTCTTGACCGCACCGTAGAGGACAGTCTACTCGTCATCCTATATATATATAACCGGTCCTTTTCACTGTCCTCTTTGAACTCCGGTTCCTCGTCGTGCTTTTATATTGCCGCGTTTCCGTCAAAATTGCCATATCGCGTGAACGCCCTTCTAAACTGCATATGCCATGGATTTTCTCTTTCCGGTCTTAAAGGAATCATTGCCACAACCTCATGCACGAGGAGTGGGGTGCTTATATAGCGCACGGTGTTTATGTTTTCATTATGCAGTTCAGGTCCGTATACAATCCATATTTATGGTTTTCTCGGTCATTTTTGGTTGTGGTGTCTGAAGTCCGCGGTTGATGCATTCGGGTCGTTAATTGGGGCTTGTTAATGTGTGCGCGCGGTTTACTGAAGGACGATCGCTTTAGTTACCGCGAAACGCGGGGTGTACATGTAGATCATTTCCGTGCGCTGAGTTGGCGGGGGGGGGGGTTTACCACGATATTGAATTTGAGGAGGAGAAGGAGGATGAGGAAGAGAAGGATGGATGGTGAGTAGGAGTGGTGCATTGCGAAGGAGAAGGATTTGGAAGAAGTAGAGGAGGAAAGGGAGGAGAAGGATAGAAAGAGGCAGAAGAAGAAAATAAAAATAAAAAATAAGAGGAGGAGTAAAGGAAGATGTAAGAGTAAGAAGAAGAGTAAGAAGAAGAAGAAGAAGAGGAGGAGCAAAAGGAGGAGCAGGAGGAGCAGGGGAGGAGGAAAGGAAGACATAAGAGAAAGAGTAAGAGGAGGAGGAGGAGGAGGAGGAGGAGGAAGAAGAAGAAGAAGAAGAAGAAGAAGAAGAAGAAGGGAAAAATGAAGAAAAAAGAAAATGAAGAAAAGAAGAAAATGAAGAAAAGAAGAGGAAGAAGGAGAAAATGGAAGTGAAAGATGATGAGGAGGAGGACGAAGCGGAAAAGAAGGAAGAGGAAGAAGAGCAAGAAGATAAGGATAGAGGGACAGAGGCAGAGAGGGAGGGAGAGAGAGAGTGAGAGAGAGAGAGGGAGAGAGAGAGAGAAAGAGAGAGAGGGAGAGAGAGGGGAGAGAGAGAGAGAGAGAGAAAGAGAGAGAGAGGGAGAGAGAGGGAGAGAGAGAGAGAGAGAGAGAGAGAGAGAGAGAGAGAGGGAGAGAGGGAGGGAGAGAAGGACCATAACCAACAAGAAAGATGGATAAAGCTTAGGAAGAAATAAATAATTACATGTATGTAGTCGTGATAGGAAGAGGAGAAGGAGGAGGCGGACACAAAGAAATACGATGACAAGGAAGAGAATGGATGCTGAGAGAAGGAGAAGGAAATGCGTATGACTATAGAAAAGAATAGGTGGTGAAGAATGACGTTGACAGGAAGGAGGGGGTGATTTGAAACGAGATATGGATAATGGCCGAGAAAGATGAGATTCTATGGATAGCGCATGCGCAGAAGACATAACCAGAAGACATTTCCTGGTTGAAGGTCTTCTTTGCACTGCAGTAATTTGCAACAACAGATGACACCGCTGTTCCATGGTTGGACGTTGGGGTGGAGTGGGATGGGGGCGAGGTTGAGTGGGGAGATTGTTTCCCAACTCACCACCCACCCCTCGTATAATAGGTGCTGAGTAAACGGAATCTTTTAATAATGGCTGCGGACTAGATGAAGCTGCAGCGTAGGTGTAGGTGTTCCCGTTAGTGACGGTGTACACTGTACACTGCATCTGACAACTATGCCCCCTGCACGGTTCACCGACAACTGGTTCAACGACAACTGGTTAACTGACAACTGGTTCACTGACAGCTGGTTCACCGGCAATTGGTTCACTGACAGCTGGTTCACCGACAACTGGTTCACGGACAATTCGTTCACCAACTGGTTCGCGAAAATTGTTAAACTACAATATTATTGGAGCTACGTTGATGAAAACATTATTGTTTAAATTGGAGCTGGATTGGTAAAAATGTTCTTGCTTAAATTGGAACTGGATTGATGAAAAACGCTCGTGATATGGAAGCTGGATAATGGTATTTTTATCTCTGAAATAGAAGCTGGATTAATGAATACAATGCTTGATAAATGGAAGCTGGATTGATGATTTTCATTCATGTATTTCTACATGCATCCAGCCTCCATTTCTCAAGCACTAATTATCATTAATCCGGCTTCCATTTCTCAAGCGTTATTTTTGTAAATCCAGCTTCTACATGTATTTCACCTACAAGAAACCTTCATCCAGCTTCCATTCACCATTTGCCGTTGAGCCAATAATATTGTTGTGTACCAATTGTCGTGAACCAGTTGTCGGTGAATAATTATAGGCTTCACAGTGGGGTCACGGTGATGTAGGGGCTTGTTCGGTGCCTTGGAGCCGGAAAGTTGCGGGTTCGAATCCACCTCAAGCCGCCGCGTAGGGACCTTGAGCAAGTCCCTCACTCGCAATTGCTTTTGCATTTCGGCGTGAAACTCCGATTCAGTGTTCGCGCTGCATATAGTCAGATGCGAAACTCTTGTAAATTTTAGCGAATGTTGGCAACAACTTACAGGCCTACGTTAATCTTAGAAAATATTGCAGTAAAGATCGACAGCGCTGTTAACAGCTTTTGTTTCAGAAACATGCAGCAAAAAATAAAAACGGTGCTTTGCGTTTTCATTTGATATTTCTACGTCGAGCTCTATAATTGTAGGCGACGCAACCTCGATCCTTTGTACGCGATGATATATTATTCGTTTCATTGGGTTCCTGATGACAAACGGCGGCCCTGCATTTATACAGTGACATTAATATAATAACGTTTCCTTGAATTTCCCACAACGACCTTTTAACTGCGCATATATCTCAAAAATCATTCAATGTCAAACGGCGTAATTGCAGTTTATAGGGCAGCAGCAGAGAGTCGTATATTATTCAGGGGTCATTTTTCCGTCGCATTTACAACAACCTCTGGTCATACACGGGCGCTATAAAAATACGAATTTACGACTATTACTTCCGTTATCTGCTGTTCACAGCAAATGTTCGGTTCATCGATTGGAAATAAATATCGCCAAACGCATTTTCTTCTCTCGTAATACCATGTATGACCATTGACCACTACTGTAGAGACTCGGTGTTAGAAAAAATTTCATAAAATTTCAATGTTATATTCGTTTGAAGCAACAAATGATTTTCTCGACAAAGCGCACGCGAAAGTTGCCGCGAAGAGCGCTCGCACGCACGCACATACGAACGCACACACACACGCACACACACGCACACACGCCCGCACGCATGTACGTACATGTAGCTGCTCGGAAATAAAGCACTGGCTCCACGGCTATGCAATTATTACTCTGAAATAATTATATATTTTTATGGCACACCTACAATTGTACATGTATACATGTACATGTAGGCCTATGATGATGATGATGATGATATCCCGCCTAGCTAGCCCGGAGGGCTAGCCAATGGGGATGAAGTGTTAGCGCCTTCATTTTCAAGGCCTCGGCATATGAGGGCGGTGGCCAATCCTCTCCCTCGCCGTCTCATCATCCACTGACCGTGAGGTCAGTGTACTCATCATAGCTGAGTCGGCTAGGGGGTGCTTGTGGAACAGAAATCTCGTTGCAAATTTCTGCCCCGGCGGGGATTTGAACCCCCGACCTTTCGGTCGACAGTCCAGCGCGCTAACCGCTGTACTATCGAGCCTATACGTTGGTATTAATAAGTCGACTATTCAGCGCGCGTGATTATTAGGGCTGACTGTTACGTTGGTTCGAAACTCCCTTTATAAGAGAATAGGACTTTAAGGAGCATAGTAGGCCTAATATTGTATTCTTCATCAGGTCTGACAATATATTATTTTTGCTCGGAACCACCTACTTACTGTATGCTTGCAAACGCTCGGCAATTATAAACGTTGTCCCTCAGCGAATGTGTAAGAATGATGATGATGATGATGATGATGATGATGATGATGATGATGATGATGATGATGATGATGATGATGATGATGATGATGATGATGATGATGATGATGATGATGATGATGATGATGATGATGATGATGATGATGATGATGATGATGATGATGATGATGATGATGATGATGATGATGATGATGATGATGATGATGATGATGATGATGATGATGATGATGATGATGATGATGATGATGATGATGATGACGATGATGATGATGTTGATGACGTCGACGACGACGACGACTACGACGACGATGACGATGATGATGACAACTGGCGTTCAAGAATAGAGACCACTTTAAATAGTCTTTAGGGAAGTGACTTATTAACACGGTCCCATGAGTGCATGCCTTCAAAAGGAAACAGGACAAGATCTCTCAGGATATTTCGTCCCAAAACTTTCTGAAGAAAATAAATTAATATAATTTCGCAGAACATCGTCTTCTAAAATTCAACATGTTTCCAAGCGATGTGTTAATGCGATGAAATTGTCCATTATATTAAGCGAGCCAGAGATGTGGAGGCTACAGTAGATGCGAAAGCCATTATTCAGTAAATGCAAAAACCATTGTTCAGTAAAAGCGAAAGCCATTATTCAGTAAATGCAAAAACCATTGTTCAGTAGATACAAAAAGGCATTGTTCAGTAAAATTTAATGCAAAAACCATTATTCATGGTCTTGCGGAAAGGTCATGGCATTTTGGCTTGAAAGCGATTCGTGGACCTGATATTTCGACCGAGATCACATAACTATCACGCTATCACACGATGTGAAAAAGTTCTTAACACGACAGATAAGTCGCGAGTCACGACACATAAACATAATTGTGTGGAATAACAAAAAGTACAGACATTAGTACACAAGCATCTCAATAGCTGTAAAATAGGCCTACATCACGTTATAGCGTGGGCAACCTATAGCACAGCATCTTCATTTTAATAACGGTAAATTTGCATCCATGGTATAGGCCTATTAGAGTAGGGAAATGTATGGTGCTAAATATAATTGTCTATGTAAACATGGCCGTTAGTTTCAATTCTTTAGTCAATCAATCTCATCACTGTTGTCCGTCATATGGCTTCGATCCATCTTTTGCAAATCTTCCGGTAGAGGCGCTACCATAGGTCGCCCGCGGCAGGTCATAATATTTACTTGCCTTATGACCTGCCTAAATCTCCTGGATTTTTTTAAATTTTAAATCTTTTTTCTGCTTGCTGAATTACTCCCATGACCTTCACGCGAACGGCTGAAATTGTGAGGCTGGGGACACCACTGCCGCTTTTGCACGTACGTCGTATATGTACGTACATGTACAATGTATGATTGTACGTACGTGTACAATGTACGTACATGTACAATGTACGTACAATGTACGTACATGTACAATGTACGTACAATGTACGTACATGTACAATTTTACATACAGTTTACAAATGATACAAATCAAGGCATACACTGCATGCATGAATGTATGTATGTATGTATGTATGTATGTATGTATGTATGTATGTATGTATGTATGTATGTATGTATGTATGTATGTATGTATGTATGTATGTATGTATGTATGTATGTATGTATGTATGTATGTATGTATGTATGTATGTATGTATGTATGTATGTATGTATGTATGTATGTATGTATGTATGTATGTATGTATGTATGTATGTATGTATGTATGTATGTATGTATGTATGTATGTATGTATGTATGTATGTATGTATGTATGTATGTATGTATGTATGTATGTATGTATGTATGTATGTATGTATGTATGTATGTATGTATGTATGTATGTATGTATGTATGTATGTATGTATGTATGTATGTATGTATGTATGTATGTATGTATGTATGTATGTATGTATGTATGTATGTATGTATGTATGTATGTATGTATGTATGTATGTATGTATGTATGTATGTATGTATGTATGTATGTATGTATGTATGTATGTATGTATGTATGTATGTATGTATGTATGTATGTATGTATGTATGTATGAATGTATGTATGTATGTATGTATGTAGTATGTATGTATGTATGTATGTATGTATGTATGTATGTATGTATGTATGTATGTATGTATGTATGTATGTAGTATGTATGTATGTATGTATGTATGTATGTATGTATGTATGTATGTATGTATGTATGTATGTATGTATGTATGTATGTATGTAGCCTATGTATGTATGTATGTATGTATGTATGTATGTATGTATGTATGTATGTATGTATGTATGTATGTATGTATGTATGTATGTATGTATGTATGTATGTATGCATGTATGTATGTATGTATGTATGTATGTATGTATGTATGTATGTATGTATGTATGTATGTATGTATGTATGTATGTATGTATGTATGTATGTATGCATGTATGTATGTATGTATGTATGTATGTATGTATGTATGCATGTATGTATGTATGTATGTATGTACGTACGCACGTACGTACGCACGTATGTATGTATGTATGTATGTATGTATGTATGTACGCACGTATGTATGTATGTATGTATGTATGTATGTATGTATGTATGTATGTATGTATGTATGTATGTAGTATGTATGTATGTATGTATGTATGTATGTATGTATGTATGTATGTATGTATGTATGTATGTATGTATGTATGTATGTATGTATGTATGTATGTATGTATGTATGTAGCCTATGTATGTATGTATGTATGTATGTATGTATGTATGTATGTATGTATGTATGTATGTATGTATGTATGTATGTATGTATGTATGTATGTATGTATGTATGCATGTATGTATGTATGTATGTATGTATGTATGTATGTATGTATGTATGTATGTATGTATGTATGTATGTATGTATGTATGTATGTATGCATGTATGTATGTATGTATGTATGTATGTATGTATGTATGCATGTATGTATGTATGTATGTATGTATGTACGTACGCACGTACGTACGCACGTATGTATGTATGTATGTATGTATGTATGTATGTACGCACGTATGTATGTATGTATGTATGTATGTATGTATGCATGTATGTATGTATGTATGTATGTATGTATGTATGTATGTATGTATGTATGTATGTATGTATGTATGTATGTATGTATGTGAATCGGAATTTCACGCCGAATCGCTTAAGCGACCACCATACGATACTCAAGACCTGACGCCTACAGCATATTTCCAGTCACCTATCATATAAAAACTTATGGGGCTTAGAATAGGAACTGGTGGGTTTGAAACCAAACAACACCCTCCCACCACACTCCCCCACACACACAAGTGAGACCAGGGCCGGATTTAGGCATGTTCAACATGTTCAGCCGAACAGGGGCCCCCACACTTTCGATACTTTAGGGGGCCCCCACAAAACGGGAGGAAAAAATTTTTGAGCGAAATTTCGACGAAACGACTATTTTCCGGAAAAAATTTTGATTTTCCGAAAAATTTTTTGGTAAGATGGCGAAAAAAAGGTCATCAACTTTTTTGGCGGATGAAAATTAATGGTGTGATTTTCCCGATTTTTTTTCCCCGACTAAAAAAAATTCCGCAAAAATTTCCG
Organism: Lumbricus rubellus; assembly: GCA_945859605.1. Classification (NCBI taxonomy): domain Eukaryota; kingdom Metazoa; phylum Annelida; class Clitellata; order Crassiclitellata; family Lumbricidae; genus Lumbricus; species Lumbricus rubellus. Next base: position 6,911,135 of record OX243820.1, on the reverse strand, counting down.
CACAAATTTCCCAGACAGGGCCCCCACAAAAATTTCCAGAACAGGGCCCCCACATTGCTTAATCCGGCCCTGAGTGAGACACTGGAATCAGTATAAGTATTAAGCTTATTCTACGCATAAATTAACGAATCGTGAATAACAAACATAAACATTAAACACAAGTGATAAATAAAACACGTCACCAGGGTAGGCCTAACCATTCGCGCGCGCGTCCTATGCTTTTAGGCTTTGCAGCCGATGCGCATAACCGTCTGCATGGATATGTGTTTGTCTGTTTCATTGTACGTCTGCGTGTATCCTTGGATCGCATATCAATAATCGCGATTGTCCTGCGACTCTATTCAATTTGTCCAGCTTTCTTTATATCACGCCAACGAAAATTATCTTTCTTGTGTGTATGCAATTTGTCTTGACAGGCGTATTGTGAAATATTTCTCGCCATTGGCAAATCAGCTTTCGTCGGAGACTAGAGTCGTTTTTTTGCTCGAGCTGGTGTTCGCAACTGCATGCAAGCCTCACAGAGATTTATTTTGCAAACATAGACTATCATTACTCATGATTTGCGACGCATTGTAGTCCAGTGGTTTGAATGCCTGACTGAAAACCATGGATCGGGAGTTCAAATCCTTTCCAAGGGCAGAAAGGCATAGACACATAATATTATATATGCTGATGCACACTCGGATACATGTATAAACTTCTTCGTCGGTACCATTGGGCAACTTCTGCTACTGCAACAACTAGGCTACAACAACTGCTACTTTTCTGATATAGTTCAACTGCATCCTTCTTTTTCTTTTATGTATACCACTACCGCTACCGCTACTGCTGCTGCTGCTGCTATTTCATATCCGCTGTCTCTTCTTTTGTTGCGCCATACTTGTCGTTCTTTATCCCGTTCTTTTTCTCGTGAATCTCTTCACTACGTCACTTCTCTCGTGACCTGCAATTCATAATCTATGGTGATCAATGAGACGTCTGACCCCGAGTTGACCCCATGACCGTAGGCCATCGCGGTCTATAACTACCCGCTATATAAATCGCTTTCGCCTTAACTTGCCCGAAGACAGTCGATTATTGGGGGAAAATAATCTCCCGAGGTCATAGTTTGTTCATGACCAGGCTTAACCTCTAGCCGTTTTCAGCGTATATCAGCTTGGTTGCTATTATCTACATGCGTGGCAGCTTTTCACCCTTGCTTGCGTGGCCATAATAGTCTACCTTTTTCTTTCCAGCTTTTCTGTACGTGTGGTTGCCTGTCTATAATTCTGTTCTACTGCCTGCCTGCCTGCCTACCTGTCTGCCTACCTGTCTGCCTACCTGTCTGCCTGCCTGCCTGAGAACATACAATGGCGGCATTTATCTTTCCTTATGTCTGTTTACCTGCCTGTCTGTCTATCTGGTATGATCTGTCTGTCTGTCTGTATCATTTTTATGTTTCATTGACCTTAAAATTCCACCATGCTTCAATTATATGCAATTACCTTTATTTTTCAGTTACCTGCGACTAATAAATATTCCATAAATTTCATTCAAATTGCATTGATAATTCAACAATTTTCAATTTCTTTCCTAATTTAATTACTTACAATTATCTTCCTAATTCAATTAGCCTACCTACAATAGCCCTACTAATTCAACTACACTTAATTTCCCTCCTCATTCGATTACCTTAAAGTACCTCCATAAATCAATAACCTTCAAGTACCTACTGTACATTCGTATTTCACTTACCTTCAATTACCTTCAAACACTAATTACCTTTACACTTTAATTACCTCCAATCGCCTTTAGAAGATACCATCGAACGGATACTCTAATCCTCTACGCTTTTGTGGGAACAATTCCCCAATGTTTGGCGGTGTAATCGCTTTATGGTGTGCTAACAAAATTGATCCAGGCAGACTTTCGTTCGCACTGACACTTTTCTTCCTTTGACGATCAATGGTCTAAAGCTGGATTTAAACTTATCCGTGCAAATCCTATAAAACTCAAGTTACACCCTTCCATCCCCGCAGGGTCATTTCAGACAGCATACTGTCCAGGTCACTTGACTAGATCCTATCGATGCCCGAGTCTTTGTCTTAGAATGACAATGCAAATAGGATTTTGATTAAAATGTTATCGTCATTCAATCCTTTCCCCAGCTGCTCTGTGTTTACTTAATTAATTGCTTACTCTAATTACTTTCATACATGAATTACCTTGCGAATGTAGGTTATACGCACAGGGTGAGAATTGCCTGGGGGTTGGGGCTTCAACCCCCAGTCTTTCTTAGAGCCCCATGTTAAAGGATGTTTTTCATACCCGAATTCCAAGTGGATCATAGTCCAACCCCAGTTATTTTTCTACAGGGTGGCTCAAAAAAAATTACCCCACCGGATAAAATGCAATATCTTCGCAACCCATTGACATTTTCCTACGAAAATTTCCCAATTTGTAGGGGAAATGAATTTCCAACAATCCCTGAAAGATTCACTTTAAAATTTTCATGTTTGCAAAAGTTACAGCTGTTTAAACTTTCAATTCCGTTTTTTCGAATTTCCGCGGAAAAAGTAACGTCATTTGTTGATTTCCATGTCAAATAATATCACCTTTCACTGCCATCTCAGGAATCCGTTTTACAGTTTATCGTAAAGTATGATGACAGTGTACATTCCCTGCTCTAATACGGGCTCGAATTCTTTTTGTGAAACTCGGTATGGGCTTGTTGATCGGCTCCTCCGGCAACTGATCCCACATTACCAGCAAGACTTCCTTCAGCCAGCCAATGTTCTCCAAGTTGGGATTAAATGTCTAGCAGAGCTCCACAAAGTCATATGTGATAATCAAGAGGGTTAAGGTATATTGAGTTTGTTGGTCATTCATGTTTGTGAAAACAAATTCTGCAGTTGATGGCAATAAGGTAGCGTTATCATAACTAACCTTGCCGTGTGAGCAAGCAGGAAGACAGTGGTCGTTTGGTCTGACGGAAAAACGCGCGATGTTCACGAAATTCGCTTGGTAAAGTTTGCAAAGCACATCATGGTTTCGGCGTCAAATCTGCTGGCGTGTGTTACGGCTGCAAGGGAAGACTGCACGTCATCCCATTCAGTAGGCTAGATGTCAAACTTAAGGTTGAATTCTGTTACCCAGACTCATTGAAGACTGCAGGTATGTTCTAACATTTGGTTTTATTTTCCAGCAGGACGGTGCGCCTGCATGCTTGCTCGCACGGCAGGGTTGACTATGATGATGCCATCTTATTGCCATCAACTGCGGTAAATTTATTGGCACAGCTGAATGACCATCAAACTCGCCAGACCTGAATTCTTTTGTTTATTACGACTGGGAACCTATGATGGAACGATGCAAGACATTTCATCCCAAGTTGGAGAACATTGGCTAATTGAAGGAAGTCTTTCTGCTCATGTGGGATCAGTTGCCGTAGGACTCGATCAACAAGGCCATACTGAGCTTCACAAAAATAATTTGATCTTGAGTTAAAGTAGGGAGTGGACACTCCCATCATACTTTACGATAAACTGTAAAACGGATTTCTGTGGTCGTGGTGAAAGTGATATCATTTGACATGGAAATCAACAAGTGACGCTAACTTTTCCGCGGATATTCGAAAAACCAAAGTTGAAAGTTTAAACAGCTGTAACTTTTGCAAACATGAAAATTTTAAATTGAAACTTTCAGGGATTGTTGGAAATTCATTCCCCTACAAATTGGGAAATTTTCGTAGAAAAATGTCAATGGGTTGCGAAGATATTGCATTTTATCCGGTGGGGTATTTTTTTTTGAGAGCCACCCTGTACAATTCTCACACCACTGTATTCGCATATATTCGCTTCTGAGTAGATTTCTTGAAGAGGCGTTATATAAATACTCGGAATGAATAATATGTCATGAAAAAGGCTGCATTTGGATAGGTTAAATTGTAATTCTGGTCATGTAGGGTACGGATAAATGGGACTAGGTAAATAAAATGTGGGTCAGGTTGGGTGAGATGTAACGTTGATTCATATAAAGCTATAGGTATACACGCGAGGTCAGGTTCTAGGTTGATAAAGGCGACGCTATATGCCAGTGTTGAAAACCGCTTTGTCATCACTCGTTCGCTCATTACACGGCTCTTTAGAAATTAGTTTTGAGTGGCAGGTCAAGTTGCTAAACGATGAAACATGCGGTTGATGCACAAACACGATAAAAGCTATCCATCAGTTGTTCAATTTTGTCTTTAAATATGAGATGCACTGCCAATTTTACAGTCTGCTCAGAGGTACTGTCATCCTAATTCAAAACGTAGAAAGCATGCAAATATGCGATCCGCGCATCAGAGTGACAATGGTTGATATCTATAATAATTATATGCACACTTGCAAAGTTAATGCAATATTGCATTTCTCTTGATTGTGCCGCATACAAAGATACTAATAGCCTACAGTATTGCAATGCTCGTATTGCATCGCGTACAAAAATATTTCAATATCGCATTTCTCGTGACTGTGTTATAGGCTACAGTAACGTCCTACACCTGTAGGCCTATTAATCAGCAGGGCGTTGTAATTTAAGACTTACTGTAAGCTACGTGCCATGGGAATAAGAAGAATTAGGCCTACTGATGATCCACAAGGTTAAATTGCAAAATTTGCATTTAGAAACTATAATAATTATTATATGAGAAATTCGCATGTTCTCAATTTCCTGCTTGGCATTTTTCAATCTCTTGCTAAAAGAATCGCACCATGACCATTGCGTTATTGAGTTTCACCTCTCCAACAAAAATATCTGTGGCCGCCAACGCATGCACTAGCGAAGCTCTTCGTGTGCAGCTAAGAAACCTTGCATTCACAATAATCGCATTTTCTCTGCAATAATTCTTTCGGTAAATTTAAAACGGTTTTATAACACGACTGCATCGTATCGACCCTGACATCTTACAATGAATTGATCTGTCAAAGATTATGTGCCACCTTCGCCAATTTTAATGGGTTCGCCGTCCACGAAGTATAAGTCCCCCGTGTATATTATACGGACCTTGCTTTAAATTCCGTGAAATGAGTCGCGTGTGTGCGTGTGTGTGTTTGTGTGTGTGTGTGTGTGTGTGTGTGTGTGTGTGTGTGTGTGTGTGTGTGTGTAACTGTGTATGTGCAGATGCGTGAAAGCTTTCTTTAAGCAGAACAAGTCCATCAGCGTGGTGTCTCAACTAATGAACTAAATGGTGACAGATGGATGAGGGAGAGACCGCATTGGATGTAGGACCGACGCGTCAACGAACTACATACATATTATATAATTATATATATATATATTATATTACATGCATATAAAATTATATATAATATATTATATATTATATATTTTATATATATAGGCCTATATTGGACAAGAAAGGCGATTAAGAATCGTGTCCGTTGTCAAGGACTCAAGGATGATTCTCCATCCATATTAAGATGTTGCATGTAGGATGTTTGCTGTTGAGGATGTTTATCCATGCACATAAAAATGTTGCTTCCACGTATAGCCTAATAATACGAAGACTTGTTTTCAGCACTATATCTATGGAATTTTCAGACTGGACGGACTTTTAAATTGCAACGCAGAATTCTTGCGAGTATCTTATTTGACAAAAGCAAATCGAATGAAATATTATGAAGAATAAGTTGGCATCCATGGAAAAGCTATTAAATTTTCGTAGTATAGCGTATATATAAACAAGCAAATTATGCCGATATTCCATCCTTATTTTATGAATAAGTGTGACTGTCACTGACTGACTATTATTTCTTTAATAGAAGTTGGATTTATGAAAATATTTCTTGTTAAAATAGAAGCTGGTTGGATGAAAATATTGTTGCGCAAATATAGCCTACGTTGGTTGGATGGTATGTGGATTTGCCAAAGCAATTGTTGCTAGACGTTGGTTTGATGAATAGGCCTATAATTATCGCTACTAAAATATTATAGGCCTATTCGATGCACTGTTTCGGTTTAAGCTTGATTGACGAGAATAATTGTCCGCTCCGATTTTGTCCGGAAACTATACGAACAGATTCCGAACATAATTAGGCTAACTCCGATTTTGAATTTAACTGTTGTAAGCGAATTGTTGCTGGAAAACAGTAAAAATATTGTTGCCGGAAACATAAAAAAAAATAACGGAAAAGACATTTAGGCTATACTCCGACTTGAATTCAACACTCTACAAGTCAACGGACATGGCTTAATATTTACTACAATCTTACACTGCGAAGTAGGACAAGTCTGTAAAAATCTCAATTTGCGAATGACCAACAACAATTCTTTTTATTCTGTTCGATGAGAAGAATTATGAAAAAACACTGTTGATGTTTATGGACCATGCAAGTCTCAATGGTGCGTTAGACAACTATTGTTTACCTTTGGCGCAATACAAATTAATGATAATAAGCTTACCTGTTGATGCATGATAACTGCGGCTCTACCTTGCAGCAAAGAAACGATAAAAATTGCAATGATTAATTACAAAATCTACGGATGATTTTTTAATAATACATCGTCCAGTGTAAAAAAACACATGGAATAAATTTGTTGTTGTGCACATCGGATGGAATTTAAAAGAAGGCTTACGTTTTTCACGCAAGTTCTTAAGATCGGTTGGCGACATTAGGCTTTGATTTCCGGCTTTAATGGATACATCAGCAGTTTTTCTTCGCCTATGGTATTTTCGCGCGAAGACAAAACAATGGTTATAAATGCAACGTATGGCCTATAATAAAAAGCTTTAGACTCCTTCCACTGCAGTACTGCACTACACACGTTCAATCTTAATCCATTGTCAACGAGTACAAAAGTTTCCATGGCTATAGACACGCTGTTGCTTTTCATGTGACGATTTTTTATTTTGAAGTTCAAAATAATATTTACACGAGAGTGCATCAGTGCATCAATTTTTTCTTTACGTCAACACGTTTGTTTGTATGTGCACTTGTTATAGCGCCCCTTCAAGCTCTCTCTACTCAGAGGCGCTCCCGATGCAGAGCGGACACTGCATCGGAGTTTCACGCCGAAGCGCTGAGCAATTGTAAGTGAAGGACTTGCCCAAGGTCCTTACGCGGCGATGGTGGATTTGAACCTCGGACCTTCCGGCTCCAAGGCAACGACGCCACCACTAGACCACCGCGCCCCACACGTGTCTCGGGTACGGGGGGTGGGTGTTACTGGATTCTGTATGACAATGTATGGAATGATTGATGATGGCATGCTGTTTTGATCAGGATGACTGAGTGACTGGCTGGGGGGCTGGATAGATTGGATGGGTGGTAATCGAAGATAACTGGATTAGTCTCCTTAGATTACTGGCTTGATGTATGACTGGACAAAGTGATTATTACTGGAAAACGATACTCTGATGGATGCTTAGATGATAATTAGTCTATTAATTTCAGGCTGCTTATTACGAATGATGACGAGCGAATGGCAGTTAGAATGGGTAATAATAATGGGTGATTAGATGACTGGATGATCCGGTGAATTGATGATTTAATGACTTGATGATTTAATGACTTTATGATTTAATGACTTGATGATATTAATGACTTGATGATTCAACGACTTGATGATTTAACGGCTTGATGATTTAATGACTTTATGATTTAATGACTTGATGATTCAACGACTTGATGATTTAACGGCTTGATGATTTAATGACTTTATGGTTTAATGACTTGATGATATTAATGACTTGATAATCTAACGGCATGATGATTAATGGCGCAACGACTTAATTGATGATTTAACGACATGATGATTTAATTTTAAAGACTAGTTGATTTAATGGCTTGATGATGTAATGACTTGATGATTTAATGACCTGATGATTTAATGAGTTGGTGATATAATAACATGATGATTAATGACTTGATGATTTATCGAACTGATGATTTAGTGAAATGACAGCCTAATAATTTTAATGACTTTAATGATTTGATGATTCATTGCCCGGATCATTGATCACTGGGTCATTGGATTTATGGGTAGCTTCACGAATGAACGATAGGAGTGGACAATTATAGATGGATGACAACAATGGTATCTGAGCGACAGGAAAGCTAAATAATGGATAGCTGACTAATCTGAAAGACACTCCCTTGATGGATTAGTCACGTTAAAATGGATGCATGGAATGGTCTCCCTCTGGAGTTACGACTCCGACGTATATAATATAAAGGAATCGTTCTGACAAATTTTTTAACAGCCATCTGTCGCTATCCATCGGAGTCAGATTAGGAGCGCCTCGGAGTAGAAATCTCGAAGGGGTGCCGCATACAAATTTTCCGAATGAATGACAAATTTTCCGAATGAATGATGGACCATCTGTTTTCTGTTTTTACCGTTTACTTCAGACAGTGGCGAAGGCAATAGAGTTGAATAGACATGTTGCTGGAGTCATGAGAGTAAAGAACAGAAATGGAGAGAGAGGGGCATTGAAGGATTTGCGGAGAGATAGAGGCAACAGAGGCTGCAGTAAGGGACAGAACGGCGGAAAAATAACCACGATAAGTTTCCACTATACCAGCTAAACTGGAAAATCTAAACAAATGATCGGAAAATTCACGGACGTTGAGCGACGTTAGTTGCTTCAATTTCGAACAGTGATTGAATGATTGATTGATTGATTGATTGATTGATTGATTGAAGGTTGTTTCAGTTTAAAGACACTGTGTGATAAAAAGCGTCGCCCTCCTCCTTTACCCAGACTTGGGACTGGCACTGTCAAAGTGTGAACAGTGCTAACTGTTATGGGTGATTGAAAATCTTTTGTGTAGGCCTACTTACAAGAACACACCAACATGAATTGAATCAGAGAGTCCAACATCAACATGACAAATCACACCTGTAGACCTATGGACTAATTAGGTTTGATATAAATAATTGCTCAGTTTTATTCAGATATATAATTAACTATACAGCACACGGATACCGTGGATACGTGCAACATCCGTTTGACATCTAAATGCGTAATCAGCGCCGGAAAAATCTGGGAAAAAACACGGAAACGAACAAATCTGGGTTAATATATAATAATAGATTCGCAACGCTCTTATTAAATGATGAAGACCGGGTGCAATTGTAGCGCTTCATCGTAAAAACAGGTCGCATAATAATTATCGTCTAATTACCGTATTATTACCGTATAATTACCGTCGACCTCAGAAACGAAGACGGCAACAAGCGAAGGTCGAAAAATCAAATGCTAGTCACGGATAACAGAAGGCTCGTTACTCCGCGTGTTTACATAAAATAATTATACTCCGTTCTACATCCACAGCGCGTCTACGCCCACTCACCAGTTCTCCAACGAACTTCAGCTGTCTCCTTCTTTATCCAACATCACCGCCGCCGCCAACCGTCCCAACCTTCCCCGGTCGCCCAGTCGTCCCAGCAGGCACCGCGGTCTGTTTCTGTCGAAACGAAGACCTAATTTCATCGGTCACCGCTGGGTGGCGGCGTCGAGTGGCGACCTCTGACGTCGTCTTGCGGTGAATCATGCTGAAGAGTAATTAGATGAGAAGAAAAAGCAAATGCGAAGTGTCAAGGGGAGCGGCGACCTTTCTCTCCTCGGTCGTCTCACCTCGTCGAGGGGGGAGAGAAAGAGGAGGGAGTTCTCCCTTGCCCCAGGGTAGGATATTCTCTCTTTCTTCCCGGGTGAGATATTCTCTCTTTCCGGGTGGGGTATTCTTCTTGACGGGGTATTCTCTCCTTTCCGGGTGGGGTATTCTTTTTGACAGAGCGGGGGTATTCTCTTCTTTCCGGGTGGATTATTCTTCTCGACATTGTGGGGCCTTTGGGCTATTCTTCTTGACAGGGTGGGGAAAATTCTCTCTGGTCCGGATTGGTAGTTCATAATGTCCACCCTCAACTTATCACAACCTTGCAACTGTCTTGCGGCGCTGTCAACCTGTTTTTATAATTAAACGAAGACAATGTCATGCATAAAATATAACTCTCTCTCTTCAAGGTATTCGTCTTGGTTCGTTTGGGGGCTTTCCATCTGCCATCAGTCCATCTATGCAATTTATATAGCGCATATCTAACTGTTGAGTATACAAATGTCTGAGAGCATGTATACGCTACCAGTACACGAGTTTCCAACTTTCTCAAAATATACGCACAAGTATCCAAACCAAAACAATTCGTTCTAAGTACTTAAACACTAACTATATTCTATCCAGTATGCATCTGTATCGATCTCCATCACAGTATGCATGAAAATTACCTGATTCCATCAAGGTATACTATACAAGTATCCGACTATTTTCAGAGTACCCACGAGTATGCCTATCGGACATAAAAGCATTAGTCTCTATTCTTCTCGCCGCCTCCGCAGTGCTAATGATATGTCTCAAGTGCGAATGCAGCTGTCTTTTTCTTTCTTTCTTTCTTTCTTTCTTTCTTCTTTCGTCTTTCCTCCGTCAGGCATCATGAAGACGTGGGCAACGATGAGTCTTTAAGCTAACCCTTTAATGCTGAGATGGTAGTACATGTAAATGGTATGGGAAATCCTACACCCTCCTGCATTAAATGGTTAACAAGACGATGTCTCCAAATCAAAGTTCTGTTCCTGGTTTCATCCGTGGATTCTTTAGAACAGTGGTTTCTCAAACTTCAGCAGGCCGCGGACCTGCAATAATTTTTTGTGAAGCTCGCGGGCCGCTAATTTAGGTCTTAATGGCGATGATAAACACCAATAAGCTGATTGCAGTCACTAATAAATATATTAAATTTATAATAAATTAAAATGTTTTAATTCGCAATCTGGCAAGTTAAAATAAGTGGCGTTGATTAATTTCGAATTTTTAAATATTAAGACAGAAATTTGAATAAATTTTGGACAACAATTCGAATAATTTCACAGTGTCAAACAAATAAACTAATAATTAGTTATTATTTTATTTTTAACTCTTCTCCGCGGACCGGCGATCATACCTCCGCGGACCGGTGCCGGTCCGCGGACCACCACTTTGGGAACCACTGCTTTAGAATGTCCATGTGATGTGTCTTTAGAAAGTTTAGATCTACCATCCAACGTTCATCGTCCATGTCTTTGTCTGTCTTCCTCTGCTTCGTGTTCTCTGTATTTATACCTGGCCAAAAAGAATCGTGGAGGGCAGTCTATTGTTATCTGACATCTTTGTTACATGCTCAAACAATGCGAGTCTTCTAATTCACGATCTTGTCCATTCTTACCTCTTTTCGTCCCGGATCCTCTACAGCTACCTCGTTGCGTGTCCTTTAAACTTTAACTTTAACTTTAGCTTAACTTTCACATGCGCAATTGCGCTTCATGCTGAACGCTTACAGGTGAAGCTGAACAATGCAAGACGCTTACTATGTGCCACCCATTAGACGTGAATATATTTTATAATGCTAAACGACTACACGTGAATCTGATTTTCACGTAAAACGCCTACACGTGAATCTGCTTCTCATGTAAAACGCCCACACGTGAATCTCATTTTCATGTAAAACGACTACACGCGAATCTGATTTTCATGTGAAACGCCTACACGTGATTCTGCTTTTCATGTAAAACGCCTACACGTGATTCTGATTTTCATTCAAAACGCCTACACGTGAATCTGCTTTTCATGTAAAACGACTACACGTGAATCTGCTTTTCATGTAAAACGCCCACACGTGATTCTGCTTTTCATGTAAAACGCCTACACATCGTGAATCTGTATTTTATCTTATAATAACCTCGAGCGGATATCGAGAAATTGATTTTCCTTCCAAGAAATGACGCCGTCTGAGCCAAGGATGTATTTAGGCTAGTTGAAACTGGCTTCTAAACAGCAGCAGATCAAATCGTCACGATCATAATAATTATATACCTGAAAAAGATGCGGACGTTGATTCAACGTCGAATGAATAATTATACCACTTTTACAGGAAAGCGTCGAGTGTCTGAAACGTTCAGCAGTGTTGACTTCATAGAAAAATACGAAGATGTCACCAGATCGTGGGAACCTTATTCGCTTTATACCCGGTGCAGTATTCCATGCGCTCCTTGACAAGCGCACGGCTTTACGGTGCAAGTATTACGGATAGTTTATCGTTGCCGGTTTGCCTTCCTACTCAAGGCCGACTGTTACAACAGTAGGTCGTTGTGACCCACCTTGGATGAACCGGTGGCGACGGTTTGGACGTCAAAGATGATACGTGCATACACAGTACACACAGCCATGATAGCCTAAATATTATATCAAATCAAAATCAATCAAATCAAATCAGTTTATTCTGAGAATGAACACAAGACAAACACAACAAAACCAAGGTATACTGCAAAGAAAAAATACTAGGCTACACAGTACCCATGAATAAAAATTAATTTTCGCAGGACACCTTGATTGTATAAACGGTGAACACTCAGAAAGGATCATCCAGAAAGGGACAGGTCCCGCTAACCTGGATAACCCCTGAACGTAAAATGTAAGTCAAGATGGTGAGGTTAGAGATAATTATAAGCAGAAAATGGAATTTTTTTTAAAAAGAAAAAACCAGAAAAGAAATCAATGTGGCATAAAATCACATGATCAAAAAAAAGCCATTGGCAACAAGCCAAAAAACAACAACATAAAAAAAATACAAACAAAAAAAACAAAGCAAAACCAAAAAATAAGCAACAAACATAAGTCAGTAATGGCAACCTGAATCATTAAGCACATGTAAGGTAGTAGTAATCATATCGAGGCAAAGGAACCAGAGGAAAAACACAATAAGCATCTTGGTAACTATATATTTGAAAATTACTGAGCAGACCTATATTACTAGTCGGAAAAAACCAGCATCGTAACTATACCAAGTAGGACATTATTTATCATCATTGGTTATGCTACAATATAGCCATGGTTAATTATCACAAATAACCCAGTTAAACCCATCAGATCAGATGGACTCATCAGAATACCTTATGGTTATAACAGATACATCATATGATGGTAAAATAATAATAATTACAATAAGGCAAAATAAACAGGTGATAGTAATAGCTCTAACTTAGACAAACAAGGCAAATATACAAATTCTTCAATTGAGCAGGAGAAATCGTTTTTAAACAGACCAAAAGACAGTAAGCTAGTAATGTCAACAGGCAATCCATTCCATAGCGAAGGACCCAAATATTTAATTGAGAACTGCTTGATTCTTAAGTGAGCAAATTCACTTCTATATGAGTGCGAGTGCCTGGTGAAATGACCATGAATATCAGAGCCCTTAGTAAAGGGCCCTTATCACTGTGCATGAGCACAGCGGCACGCGCACGTACGCCAGTGCGTACAGCGCTGAAGGCTAAAAAATAAAAAATAAATTACAGATTAAAGCGTAAAATATCATAAACTGTGTAATTCTTATTCTATTGAATCTATAATTATTATAATAATAATCTATCGTTTCAAACAACATCCGAAATTAGCTCTAGGCCTATGCGTATACCCAAAATGCAGCAAAACGCTTAATAATGTTGGCGATACCTCACAATCGCCAGTAGGCCTATAAAGCTCGCTTCGATCGCCGTTCGCTTCATATTTGTGCAAGCTAAAGCTGTGCATACAGAAAAAAATCCTGGGAGCGCCGCTGCATGAGCACATTGTGTTTAAAAGCTTGTAAACATACATAAACACTTAAACAGTGCATGCTATGCCAATCATACATTCATGACATCGAGTGTAGCCTATTTATTAAGAAGAGCGCCAACCGTCAGACCAGATCTGCTGTCATAACTGAGGCAGAATCATTAGATGTTTGCGTTAGATGACGAATCACGTGCGTCTCTCTCTCTCTGTGTCTGTGTCTCTCTGTCTCTCTGTCTCTCTGTCTCTCTCTGTCTCTGTCTGTCTGTCTGTCTGTCTCTCTGTCTCTCTGTCTCTCTGTATGTCTCTCTGTCTCTCTCTCTTTCTCTCTCTTTTTCTCTATCACCGCGACCGTTGTAAGGCTTCAAGCAAACTCTATCACGTATCTTTACATCGTATACAATGTATAGCCTACATGCACACACTGCGCACGTGAGCGTTACAAGACCTCTTACAATACTCACACGCCTACGAATCATAGAGTGTTGTTGGGTTTAAGTTAGCTAATTAGTGATTGTTGTTTTGATGCCGAAAGAAATAGTTCAACACTCGTGCGGACAAGAACGTGTTCTTCCGGAAATCACCCGTTATCTGATGGGCGCAGTGGTGCAGAGGTGTGTTCGGTGTCTTGGAACCGTGGAAGGTTGTGGGTTCTAATCCACCTAAGGACCCTGAGGAAGTCCTTCACTCGCTGTTATTGATCAAGCGTTTCGGCGTGAAACTCAGATTCAATGCTCACGCTGTAGTCGGGAGCGCTTCTGAGTAGAATCTTGAAAAGACAGAGAGACACAGGGAGAGAGAGAGACAGACACAGACAGACACAGACAGATACAGACATATACAAAGACAGACAGAGACAGACAGAGACAGACAGAGACAGACAGACACAGACACAGAAAGACAGAGACAGGGAGACAGAGTTAGAGATAGAGAGCAGCAAAGTACATGTAGTCTATCCTGGTCGGCAACAAAATGCAATGCATGGCACTGCACGCTTATGAGACTGCATGGTTGGAAACTGGAACACAGCGCTACACCTAATAATTTTCAAAAAAAATAATGTATGTCCTTGCGGTGCTGCATCAGCAGCTGAGTGATGAATGCGTTCCATGAAGAAGGCTGTGAACATAGCACTGTCTGTAATATAGGAAGCCAATGAAACGTTTCTCGCATTTATTCCGACATGTAGTTCGCAATTTTAGACACGACTCGTGTATGACATGATCACAGAAATAGCTTTATAGCAGATGACGTGACTATAATTATTTGCAATACGGTTGTGACTATAGTTGGTATTGAGTCAACGAGTCAACGGTATAACATATTATAACCATCTGCGCACGAGTGTTAGCTGATTGACTGACTGATTGATTGATTGATTCATTGATTGATTGATTGACTGTTTGATTGATTGATTGATTGATTGATTGACTGTTTGACTGACAACATGTTGAATTTGAGCCAACGTCTAGGGATGCATAATAATAATAATAATAATAACAATAACAATAACAATTTTATATTAGGCGATAGATAAGTCCCTGAGGGATCCTGTATACCTCGGGGCAAAAAAAAAAAATAAAAAAAAAAAAAAAAAAATAACAATAATAATAATAATAATAATAATAATAATAATAATAATAATATATAATATATAATAATTATATATATATAATATATAATATATAATAATAATAATAATAATAACTAATAATAATAGGCTAATAACGACAATTTATATGGCGCCGTAACGCGGCCATATCGCTACAAGGACGCCTCACCAACAGCGAACTGCGGGATAATAAAAGGTGCTGTGTTTACGTTGTCAAATTAGTTCTTTTTGTTTTTCTGCTCTAATGGTTTCCGATACCATAAAAGATTACATAGTTAAGCAAACCATCTATTGTTATGTTTTGTTTGAGAGTAATTTTACTGATTCGCAGTTTGAGGGGCTTAATGAAGGCCCGGAGTTGTAAACATAGGCCTATGCGTGATGGTCCGGTAGGTTGTTCGAGGGCCTTGAGAGCTTTCACAGCACTTGGGCCTGCACTAAATATAGCCTTAATGCGAGTCTGATGTTACGCTTCATTAATTACAGTGACTAATTACTTATACAGCACCAGATATTCAATTTGTTAACACGTTATAGTATTACTGTTATTTCTATCGTTTCGTGGTGCCGCTTCCCAATGCATTAGTGCGTTATGCGTGAAGCGTTATATTGGCAACGCATGATGTGGCGGCGTCCATTTGGTTTTAGTCGAAAGTGTGCGTAGCATGACTTGCTGGCATAAATTGGAACTGAGAGCCGTCGCCATTGAGACCATTCGTATAATGACACTGTCCGACAATGATCGGGTAGATTAAGAACCCTCGATTGCTGAGGCAATATAGATAGATAGATAGATAGATAGATATATAGATATATAAATATATAGATATATAGATATATAGATAGATAGATAGATAGATAGATTAGATAGATAGATAGATAGATAGATAGATAGATAGATAGATAGATAGATAGATAGATAGATAGATAGATAGATAGATAGATAGATAGATAGATAGATAGATAGATAGATAGATAGATAGATAGATAGATAGATAGATAGATAGATAGATAGATAGATAGATAGATAGATAGATAGATAGATAGATAGATAGATAGATAGATAGATAGATAGATAGATAGATAGATAGATAGATAGATAGATAGATAGATAGATAGATAGATAGATAGATAGATAGATAGATAGATAGATAGATAGATAGATAGATAGATAGATAGATAGATAGATAGATAGATAGATAGATAGATAGATAGATAGATAGATAGATAGATAGATACATGTAGATATATAGATGGATAGATATAATGCCTACAGTGATGACTGTGTTCTGTATGGTATCGGATAAAATAGCTGTATTGTATAGTAAATGAAGTTGTATTATTTGGTGTTGCAAACCAAATACAGTTGCATTGTATATAAGATAAAACAGCTGTTGCATTGTATATCAAATTCTGCTGTATTTACATGAATGTCTATTCAATTTAATAGTAGTTGTACAATGATGGTCTGAAATAATTTATTGTAAAATAGCGCCTCTGAAAAGTGTGCACTGCGCGAGTCGCTAAATAAAGTTATACAATACAATACAATATTTTACTGCATTGTAGCCTACATCAAACGTAGTTGTATTGCATTTGCATATCAAATTCAGCTGTGCTGGATTGCCTAAGTAATTATGTGACTGAAATTTCTTGCAGATTACCCTCTGGAACATCCGTAGCAAATTACGTCTGCTGTAATATCGAGAAAAAGCGCGGCGATATTTGGTACCTTGAACTATCTTTAGATACAATTATACTTGATGTGTTAATTAAAGCAAACAATAAATTTGGCATAAGCACAAATCAAACATTCCAATGTAAATGGACACGATAATAAATAAACCGATTAAATAAACAAGTGCTTTTTTTTACCTGAGGTAGAACTTAGAAAGATTCATCAAGAGTAAGAATAGCCTAGAAAAGTTGTCAAATAACCAAGAAGTCAAATAAAACTTGAAGTATAAAAAGTAGGGCTGTTGTTCGATTAAAAATTTTAATCGAAATTAATCGCACGATTAATTTTTTTATCGCAATTAACTGCAAAGTAATCGCAATGTATTTCCTTCAAATATAGTAATCTTACTATTTTCTAAAAACCTCTGAAGCATTAAATTGTAATGACTGAATGCATTCTTTCTATTGCAAACATAATTTATTCAACAACTCTTGGCTTAGGCCTATTGAATTTCTGCGTTTAGTTTATTGAACAGTTTTGTATGACAGACAGAATCGAACCACTGTTAAAATCAGTCAACTGCTCAAAATCCGGTAATTTTTTCATTTGAGCCACCTTTAATTAAAATTATATAAACTTGGGCCCAAATGTGAAAATTAGACAACCGTTTTCTGACTATCAAAATTAATTATTTATTCAGCCAATTGTATAGGCAGGCCAGTTTGTTTACATTGGTCGGTTCAAGGGAAGCTCTTGACAAACCTCGTTTCAGTTGTCCTTCTGTAAACATTTATCATTTGAACCCTGAATCCATTGGTCTCCCGGAGTTCAACCAACGTAGGCCTAGTCTGACCGTACTCTGACGGGGTGAGAAAACAACCTTAGTGGATGCGATGCTTTTTTTAATTGCCAAAGAATGTATCACTAGTTTTAAGTATGAGTCTTCCGTTTAAAACGAGTTTTTCTGCCTCTGATTCCATTTTAATCAGGTCTAATTAACGCATACGATTAATGCGTTAAAATTTTTAACCCTCAGGCTACCACGCTATTTTTGTAACACTGACTACCAAGGGGGGGGGGGGTGGTTACCACCCCCCCTGGATTTTGGGTTTGGTTTGAGATATCATAACTTGTAATACACCTATGGATTCAGCATGAAACTTTTTTGAAAATAAAACACCTTTATTTATATTTTAATTTATTTTGAGCACTTCCGGTTGTCAAAAGACAACTCCGTGACCACCAAAATGTAGCCCCACAGTCCCTCTACAGAATGGTGTAATTGGTGTCTCTTCATGTCAAAGGACGGATAAGATACAGCCGATAATCTAAGGGGGGGGTGGTATCCACCCCCCCTGGTGCCTCGGGTATATCGGGTATAACTTTTGAGAGGTATGGTATATCATCACACATTTTAGCTCAGAATGTGTGCAAATGAATCCTCTACAGCTACCTAAAACGTCAAAATTTTATTCCTAACGAAAAAAAATTGATTTGGGAAAAACCTAGGGGGGTGGATACCACCCCCCCCTGGTAGCCCGAGGGTTAATCGCAAAAATTTTTAACGCGTTAATCGCACGCGTTAACGCGATTAAATCAACAGCCCTAATAAAAAGACATTTCCCCAACAGCAATTATTTCTCAAAGAAGACAATTTTCCAGGTGGACATTTACCTGCAACTGGCGAATTCCTACGGACGTCTTCCACGGAAGATGGTAGGCTTACTGCGTTCGATGAACCGATGCAGTAGAGCTCAGCAAGCAAGTAAGTAAACCAGAAAAATAATTCATTCGGTTACCGTCAGTTCTAAGATCGTCGTCATTATCGGTATCATGGTCAAATGACAAATCCGAACGACACAGTCACACAGAGCGATGACAGTCAACGTCTGAAATGAACAGACGAATGTTGCAGACCAATGTCAGTGTGCGCATGCGTCAACTGCAGCAGTGATATGGAGGCACTGGAGGGATGTGTCTCGGTGGCACACACACGCGCACACACGCTAACGCACGCACGCACATACACACATACATAGGCCCTACATGCACATGTACACTCTCTGTCTCATTGTCTGTCTCTCTGCCTGTCCGTCTCTGTCTTTCTGTTTCTGTCGCTGCTTCTGTCTCTGCCTATGTCTGTGTTTCTGTTTCTGTCACTGTCACTGTCTGTGTCTGTATGTGTATGTGTCTGTCTGTCTGTTTGTCTATCTGCCTCTCTGTCTCTCTGTCTCTATGTCTCTCTGTCTCTGTCTGTCTATCTCTCTGCCTGTCTGTCTGTATGTCTTCTGTCTGTCTCTGTCTCTGTCTCTGTCTGTCTGTCTCTCTCTCTCTCTCACACACACACACACACACACACACCTATAGCTGTCTGGACACTTCAGACTCAACATGAAAGCCGACGCTACGTGGCAACTGTACAGTCCGTCTGTCGGCGCCAAAAGACAACTAGCCGTATAGTTGGCTCATTGGAAATCATTCCAATGAATCCCGGTAATCAATTTGCTCCCGCCAACATGTTGATTAGCCGCTCTGATAAATGTACGAGCACTTCGTCGTCGTAATGCAGCTGCCTGCAATGTATGTCTAGCTCTCTGTCTGTGTCTGCCTGTCTGTAGGGCTTTTTTAAACGTGCAGTTGTACACAAAATGTGCAGTTGTAGAAGCACTTCTGTACGGTTAAAACTAGCAAAAAGGTCATTGTTCTCCGATTGAAAATAATTTACCATGGATGATGGGAAAGGAAAGAAGTTGTGCAGTTGCCTTTCTGCCTTTCTGCATGCCTGCCTTCCTGCCGACCTGCCTGCTTGAATGTCTGTGTGTCTGTCTGTCTGCCTGCCTGCCCACCTGCTTGCTTGTTTGCTTGTTTGTCTGCCTATCCGACTAACTTCCCGTTCGCCTTTCCCCTCTCCAACACCTTTTCGCTCACTACTCATACGTGCATGTCGCCTTGATTGTCTTTCCATCTTTTCTCTCACCTTCCTATCTTCCTTTCTCTCTCCTCGCATCTCTATATCTTTATTATTAAATAATGTTCCCGTATTCGTCACCCTTTTCAATTCTCATCTTTCTTGCAAGCGCTCTACACTTCTTAATGTTCTTCTTCGGCCGAAACCTCTTCTGCCTATCACTTGTTTTTTTCTCCACCATTAATTTCCATCCGCAACTAACTTTCTATTCCTTTATTGCTTTGTCTCCTTATTCTTCCTCCTGTTCATCCTATGCCTCATCCTTATCTTCATCTTCACTTAGGCTACATCATCGCATGCCTTCTCTATCCTTGTTTCCACCATCGCTTTTCTTTTCGCTCTTTCCAATGCTTTATCTTTTCTCCCATTGTTCCGTGTTGTCCTCCTTCGTTCCACTTCCTCACCCAACTCATCTTTTTCCTTTATTGCCATTCCGCCTCTCTATTTCTTCATATGCTAGTTCTTCTTTCTCTACAGCCGCAGTTATCTTCATTCTTATTCTCTTTCTTCATATGCTAGTTCTTCTTTCTCTACAACCACAGGTATCTTCATTCTCTTTCTTCATATGCTAGTTCTTCTTTCTCTACAGCCGCAGGTATCTTCATTCTCTTTCTTCATATGCTAGTACTTCTTTCTCTACAGCCGCAGGTATCTTCATTCTTCGACGACTTCTAAGATGTGCTTCTTCTTCGTCTCCAGCTTCTTCTCGAGTGAGTTGCCGATTTTCGTCGCCTCCTCTCGTCCGTACTTCCTGTTTTGTTGATGTTTTTTATTCCTCTTTTTCATTCCTCAAAGCATTTTTCCGCTTCCTCGCTTATTCCTCTTCGCGTGTCTACTCTGTTAATTCCTCTTCAGTTACCACAAACAAAAACACCCACGCACACAAGCGCACACCCCACAGACACACACACTTGCTATCCATCTATCCATCTATCCATATATGATATATCTATCCATACATCCATCTATCTATATAAAAATGAAGCATCTATCCATCTGTCTATCCCTCCTCTGTCCATGGGCGGAGTTTATCAGGGGCTAGGGGGAGCTAAGCCTTCCCCCCCCAAGAAGGCCCAGATTCTGCTTTTTTAACCATGAAAATGGTATCTTTTTCTGGGCTTAGCCCCTCCAAGAAGGCATTAGCCCTCCCAAGAACTGAAACCAAACTCCGCCCATGCCTCTGTCTCTCTTTCTGTGTCTTACTCTCTGTGTCTGTCTCTCTCTTTCTCTCTTGCTCTGTAACCACACACGCTTTTCTATATGTCGACCCTTAACGCTTCCGAAACATCAGCTGCATCCTGCGTTTTCTTGCTCCTTATTATAAGTAGTTCTGTCTGTCTGTCTGTCTGTCTGTCTGTCTGTCTGTCTGTCTGTCTGTCTGTCTGTCTTCAGCCGTCTTCAATCCGTAGTAATATGTAGTTCATTTTGTGTTTTTCGTAAGTAGTTCAGTTTGTTTGGCTTCTTTTGTTTTCGCCACATCATAGACTACGAAGACAGAGTTCGACATACATGTACACTATAGGCAATAGTGCGCCTCTGATTGCAGACCTTCATCAATGAATCATACTCTTCCTTTCTGCGCTAATCAACCTTTGCATTTTTCCTCGTTTCACTAGACAAGACTGTATATTCAACCATGAACAGAAACCTTTCTATCCTAATCCTGCCATTCCGTATAATTGTATCTGCTTCATTTTTTCCGCCGGTCATGCAGTACATTGGGATCGGCTCGTCTAGCAGATTGATGGTATCGTGCATGCGGCGGAAAGCTTAGCTTCTTGTCCTCTACAGTCTACAGTCTACAAGGCAATTATTCTTTGCAAAAAATGCAATGCGGGAGCAATTTATTAAGTCGCTTATAGTTATTACGTAATAGTAATTAAGTATTATTGTTCAAGATGAAAGTCAACGTGTGAGTAGGTACAGGATGACTATGATGAGAAATATAGTTTAAAAAACAGGAGCAAATAACGCATATATATAGGCGCAAGAGCAGACAAATATCCATGTGTGGACGGATGACAGTTGAGCGCCTCTGAGTAGATAAAAAATTTTCTATAGAGGCGCTATATAAATTATGATTGATTGATTATCATCCCCCTGGAAAATTGATACTTATTTTAAAACTCGGTTTTCAGACATTTCTTCGTACTAAAGCACAAAATGATGCACAATGTGAAAATGAGATATTCATATCAAATTAGGTTCCTCCGTGAAATAGACAATGTCATGTTCTAAATCTCCTGCATTTCTTTTATTCTTTTTCAAACTCTTGCTAAAATATTTAACTGCGACCAATGTGCCTTGCATCCTTCTGCCCACAAAAATATATGCGGGCGCGTATAACTGCAGGTAAGATATTTTAACCTATAATTATACAGAATGACGGGGTGAAGGCCTAAGTTGTATATTATAAAAGCACACAAACAAGTAGAAATTTATGGATATCGACATTGATAACCATGCAGCAAAGAGATGCATAGAAGATGGATGTGTGCTTTTATAATAAAATTTTTCTATAGAGGCGCTATATAAATTATGATTGATTGATTATCATCCCCCTGGAAAATTGATACTTATTTTAAAACTCGGTTTTCAGACATTTCTTCGTACTAAAGCACAAAATGATGCACAATGTGAAAATGAGATATTCATATCAAATTAGGTTCCTCCGTGAAATAGACAATGTCATGTTCTAAATCTCCTGCATTTCTTTTATTCTTTTTCAAACTCTTGCTAAAATATTTAACTGCGACCAATGTGCCTTGCATCCTTCTGCCCACAAAAATATATGCGGGCGCGTATAACTGCAGATAAGATATTTTAAGCTATAATTATACTGAATGACGTGGTGAAGGCCTAAGTTGTATATTATAAAAGCACACAAACAAGTAGAAATTTATGGATATCAACATTGATAACCATGCAGCAAAGAGATGCATAGAAGAAGGATGAATGAATGGATGGGTGCATGGATGGATGGATGTGTGAATGGACGGATGTATGGATGGGATGGGTGGATGTATGGAAGGATGGATGGACGGATGGACGGACGAACGCACGGACGAACGCACGATCGGACGGGCGCATGGATGGACTGATATAGGCTAGATAGACGGAGAAACGAGCATACACAAAAATAAAAACGAAAGTAAGCTTAGCCGGTGAGTGTTGCGCACATGATTACCAAAAGTGCAGCAACCCGTCGTGAAGTAGGCTAAAATGTTTAGCTCCGATGTTCGCTGATACAAACTATAATTATTGTCTCAAAGTGTGATGCCAGCCATGGACTCTAAAATAAATAGTCATTCTTCAACACCGTTGCATGCGCAAATTGCGCAACACTAAATCACGTGACCAGGTGCAATATTCTTTAACCGCCGCTCCATGAATTAACGCCGACCAAAAAATGAAGGCTCAACATAATTGTTATCCGGTAATAACAAATAACAATCCTTTCGCATTGACCAGAATGAAGTACACGCGACATTGATTTACGTCACAGCCATTTGAGTTTGTATATTTCAAAGCCGAGGTTGTAAAATTATAGAAAATTATTTATATTATAGAAAATTATTATGCATAGTTTTATACTGCCACCGTGCGGATGACAATAATTACCGCCTATTAATCATGCTGTTCTACTCTATTGATGTCCAACCCGTTGGCCGTTCGTTTCTGCAAAACAATTAGGTTTTATTAAGTTAATAATTTAAAGACAGGGTGAACACACCACGTTGCAACGGTCGCGTTTACCGACACTTGGTTGCTTAGGCAATGTTGTAAAGGTTGCCCTCCAATAAATATTATGTTCAAGGATATATTATTATTGGATATTATGTAGGTTATTTCATAAAAAAATAAACTTCTTGAAAGCAAAAGGTTAGTTTAACTATTCCGGACCCAAATAGCATACCTGTTCGCTATGGCTTATCCCGCATGTTAGACTAACTGCTTTGTAAGGCGCCCTTGTAACGGCATGGCTGTGTTACGGCGCCATATTAATTGCCGTAATTATTATTATTATTATTATTATTATTATTATTATTATTATTATTATTAATATTATTATTATTATTATTATTATTATTATTATTATTAAGGCAAAGTGCATGTTTCGGGCTTAAGAATTGGTAAATCAACGTTGTCTGTTACAGCAACGCACGTTACTTGAAAGGCGCACTGCAAATGACTGGTAAGTTCAGCTACATTTCTTTACATTGCGACAAGACAACATAATTTTTTTATGTCTAAAGGATTTTAAGACGTTCAAACTTATAAACCCGTCTCACCGAATCGTGTGCATAGCTAAGCACCCGCTAATCCGACGGCTTATCTTTGTTAAGCGGTTCAGCAATAGAAGATTATACAGCAACGATTTCTACAGTTTCTGATAAATACCTTTGACAGAAGGTGACACGTAGGCCTACATGTATGCAGCAATGTGTTAAAGTATAGCCGTGGACTCTGAAATCCATCCAACACTGCTCGTCCTTTTTTATGTTAGTGCAGCCTTTGACACTGTTAACCGTGGCACTGGCGTTCTCGATATTGGAGGTTGAAGAAGACGCATAATTATATATAGCTGGTTCGAAGCCCCATGTTTTCAAGCTTAAAAATTGCTGGGACGCCAGTGGTGCAGGATCCTTGGAGGCCGTCTCATGTTAGCGAGTGTCAAGACCACCTACTCACGTTCACACGCGCATAGATGAGTTACAGCAACTGGCGATCATCTTAGTACATCAATAATTATTGCCCGAGGAATAATGCACTCAGGCTTCATCTGCACGCGACATAAAAAGTTTACAGAGGTGTGCACCATAATTATTATTATTAATTATATAGGGCCTGCACTCTCTTACGCGCATTCGTTCGTTCCTATAATTTACACACCGCCTCTCCATGAGACCAACTCAAAGAAGATATGAACGCACTATAGCTACATGTAGGTACCCAGCGTTGCCTGGAAAATTGGTTTTTCGCCCTCCCCCGCCCCCGTCCCACCTTGCCTCTCCCCCGCATCACCTTCACTCTGCTCCGCTCCCCCAACCACAACCAGACCCCATGCACCCCTCTGAGGTACCTGCATGAAGTTACCCAGTAAATTTTGGTTTTTCGTCTCCCAGCCCCGTCCTCTACCCCGCGCACCCTTCATCGCCCTGCCACTTCACTCCCCATTCCCTTCCATTCCCCCGCTCGGCCCCTACGTCCATCTCTGGGAGACAGGCGTTGTCCGGGAAAATACTCGCATCCTAAACTCATGCAATTATGTGAAGAATGTCGCATAACTAGTTTTCTGATAATAATAATAATAAGTAAGTGAAATTTATATACGCCCAATGGCCCATAACACCTTGTAACATGAAGCGTGCCTGCAGCTGCCAAGCTGCAGGAGAGAAATCCTAGTTGCATGCGTCATCAGGTGAAGCCATATGCTATGCCTCGACCCTGCAGCAGCAACCGTGCAGGTATAGAACAGCATCAGCAGCAGCAGCAGCCACCCAGGTGAGCTTTTCTCAGGTGGCTATTCCGCCCCCTTCTGCAGCAGTAATCGGATTACACCGGGCAGGTAACAACAAGAAACGGGTGGAACCGGGAGGGATGGCGAGCGAGGTCACGAATTCGCATCGCGGATGTGTAATGAACTCTCGAGGAGAGACGTTGTTGTTGTTGTTGTTGTTGTCGTTGTCATCATCATTGTCATCATTGTCATCGTCTTCATCGTCGTCGTCAACATGTTTTCATTTTCTTATAGATTTCTGGTCTTTTTTGCACATGCACTTTTTGTTACGATATCAATTATTGTTTTCCATGGGATCATCGTCAGGATGTCAGAGGCTCGTCAGTTTGTGTTTGTATAAAATTATTGTGATCTGGAATTGGTTTTGATCTTATTGCCAAGTATAGTATAAAATTATATGAATGTTGAGCTTCAATCAACCGCAATCTATCTTCTTTAATTTAAATGGTGCAGCTTAAATATGGTGCAGCTTGTTTGTGTGTCAAAATTCGTGTGGAAGGAATCTCATTGTCCACTCATTAATTAATTGATTAATTAATTAATTCATTCATTCATTCGTTCCTTCGTTCGTTCACTCAGTCAGTCAGTCAGTCAGTCAGTCTGCTATTCATGCATTCATTCATTCATTCATTGTTTCGTTGGGAGATTGCTGTTGGGGAAAATAATGTCTTTCTATGCCTCAAGTTTTATTTGACTTCCGTAGTTCTTTTCCCTTTCTGTTGTGTTGTGTTTCACCTTTTCAGGTTTCATTCGTTCATTCATTCATTCATTCATTCATTCATTCGTTCATTCGTTCATTCATTCATTCGTTCGTTCATTCGTTCGTTCGTTCGTTCGTTCATTCATTCATTCATTCATTCATTCATTCATTCAATCAATCATTCATTCATTCATTCATTCATTCATTACGAAAATTCATATCTAGACTACTGCCTCTTGAGAGACATACTCAGCGGAGCTCCTATCTTAGCGACTCATGCACACAATCATCGAATACAAGATCTAATTGTGTAATGTGTATACGCGTAATTGCCTGGTGTATGTACATAGGCCCTACGCTTCGCGCCGTCATCATTACCGTAATTCCTCAAGGGTCTTTAAGTTTCAACATCTTCCTTTCCCGATCTCATTCTGCTCTCAAGATGAGTTTTTTGCTGTGACCTTTCCACCCTCTTGTAATTGTATGCCTAACAATCTGCGACATACATTTTCAACCTCAGTTTGATAGGCGCTTCATAAATGTAGCCTACAGATACAATACAATACAAATTATACAATACAACTACTTAAGCATACATGAATTGAACACATCAGTTTTTGCACGCATTGCAGTCTGCGATGCAAGTAATGCGTGTGAAAAACGTTATCAGTGGTCATTTTCAATTGGCAATATCATGGTAGTAGTAACTGTTGTTCCCAAGGGTTCTTTGAATGGAGATTTGCTTCGAGCCGTAGAGCGTTCATTTCAAAGACCAGCGAGTCATAACCGAGCTATAGACTCACTACAGCCATCATGAATTGAACGATCTAATATGATCCCGGATCAGAGGGTATTTAATCAACATTTCCAACAGACTGTCTTTCAGACAGATACGTAGACAGACACGTAGGCAGACGTACAGAAAGACGGACGGACAGACAGAGACACACACATACAGAGAGACAGACAGACGGACAGACAGACGGACAGACATACAAAAAGACAAATAGATGAAAAGTTGTCAGATGAACATGAAGATGGATACACAAATATACAGACAGACTGCAGACCATTATGAGAGACTGACAGACGCATATACATGCAGTAGAAGGCACACATACATAGACATATCTGGAAAGACAAAGGCAAAACAGACGCACAGATACACAGAGACAAACACACACAGACAGATGCAATGACACCTTATCACTAAATGTTGCTCTCTGGTATATAATTATGTACCTGACAACCATGAAAGCAATTTCAATTTTCAAAGGAACTGTCCCGATTTCTAAAAACCACATCCACATCAACTCGTCTTTTAGACACCGTCTTCCTGCCCTCATTTTTTTTATCCGCATGGTCACGCCAGCATTCATCATCACCTTCATCACGCACATTTCAAAGGGGCTTCCACTTGACCGATCACTGCGCCA
The DNA here is from genome assembly GCA_945859605.1 of Lumbricus rubellus. NCBI lineage: Eukaryota > Metazoa > Annelida > Clitellata > Crassiclitellata > Lumbricidae > Lumbricus > Lumbricus rubellus. The sequence goes on along the minus strand of OX243820.1, from coordinate 6,883,619 downwards.
GATGACAGTTGAAGTCTTTTAGGTTTCCGTAATCAAAGGCAACGGTACTTGAAGGAGTTCACATGGCATTGCCTTTCCCGCGTGATGTATTCAACTAGGTTGAAACGTCGGCAGCGATGCAGAAAGGCAGCAGAAGCTGTCAATGCTTCTTGACAATAAACACTTTTGCAGACTTTACATTGGCTTCCACACCACATCTGCCTTTCTCTTATTCGATCGTGACGGAAGGGCGTGACAGAGAAGAGGCTGTGAAATATGCTCTGCCTTCTTCTTGCGAACCTGAATCTGTCTCTGCTCTTATAATCTTGCATTACTGTCTGAAGAAAGATACAAATAAAAGCCTCCGTAGATAATGAACTTCTTGGTATTTCTTTGTCCCTTTTCCGCAAGCGTTTGAAGCCGTTCTCTTTGATTGCGGTTTGCTGCTGTCAGCTGGAGCAAGGCTGAAAGTGAGCCGGGTCTGTCGGGGTCTGCGACCCGGCCTTCAATTTGGAGCCCTGCTTTGTCAGGTCTTAGTCGCGTGCTTAACATTTGGGCCCACGCATTTAATATTTATAATATCACAGACTGTAGTCAACGGTAGATACATACAGACACTACAAAGATGTGCCACCACAATTATTAAGAAGCCTATGTAACTCAGGAATTGTTCTAACGGCAACAAAGCCATTGACGTAACAACAGTATTTAATTTTGTGGAACAAAGCGATGTCGTCACAATACGGAATAGCACAATATCATAACAGCAACACGCCACCAAACATAGCCAATGATGCTATAGTTGTAGTGAAATGTCGTCATAGTAATGAGATGTCGTCATAGCAATAATGTGTCGTCATAGCAAGAATATGTCGTCATAGCAATGATGTGTCGTCATAGCAATGAGATGTCGTCACAGCAATGAGATGTCGTCATAGCAATGAGATGTCGTCATAGTAATGAGATGTCGTCATGATATAATATAAAGTAAATAGTTACCGGTACACTTATACTCGCAGAAGCAACTTGCTCGTAAACAAAGAGCTAGCGATGCATCAATACCGTAATACAAAGAGATGTGTCACAATAAGATGTCCATAGAACAAATTAATAACCCATAATCATCATTTTCAATTGTGTCTATAATACTAAAATCAGTGACGTAATAATAGCGTTGTAGAACAACGAAATGACGTCATAACTAAGGCACTCACAATCGTTTTATGTCGTATTCGTGTTTGGTTAATCTTTCGTAAGCTGTGTGATCGTCTGGAGTTGCATTAAGGCGTTGTTGTCTGCCTTGTATGCGACCTTATCGTCCACATAGTGCTGGTCTATAGAGCGGTTAATCTACGCTTTTAGATGAAAGACAGCAACTACATCCAGTGGCGTATACCCAGGAATTTATGATGAGGGAGTGGGTTTCATGGCCTGACGGGATGCCCTTCCTGACACCAACCCGAAAGTATTACAGTAAATAAAAGGGAATAAAGTAACAGAGGGTGTAAGCTAATTTAATCAGTGCACGACGATTGTCGTACAGCGACGCAGGTAGGACAGCTGCAAATTGGCGCGCGGCGTCTGGACAGGTGATTGTCTGGACAGTGCGTGATGTCTAGACGAGCGTACGTTGAGTATACAAGGAGGGAGTGGAAGTGAAGAAGGAGTGTTGTGTGTTGAGAGCCGTTGAGATAGGCTGTAATAGTTGTTGTTGAGTTGCGATAGAGTAGACTGATGAAGGTAGTAGTCGTGTAGTTGTTATGATAACGCAAGTGTAGTCATTGTTGTGTTGTTGCTGATCGTTTTACTTTACATCGGATTTTGGAGTATAATAAGAAGACTTAAACACGTCGTCGTTGTTGGTTACAAAACAGTGAAAGTCTGTAGATTCTTTACCTAGCCATTTAGCTAATGAAACAGTTATCTAGGGATAGGCCTATGCTACCACGAACTTAACGAAGAATCTTCCGGAGAGACTGATAGGAGGAGGTGATCACAAGGAGGATATCACATTTGGTGTCGTTGCGGTGGGATAACGATCCAAGTTGCAGGAGAACGATCCTAGTTACGAACGGCGGGTCTACGTGCCAAGTTACGAACGGAGGGATTCTATCCAATCAACAGACGTTGTGGAGGAACGGACGCTGTGAATTTATCAAGGAGCCGAGCACACGGGAGAAGCAACGATACATCGAGCATCCGTACGTCAGTGAGAAACGACAACACAACGACTACAAGGTAGAAAAACTTGCTTGTCTATTGAAGTGTGCATAAAGAATTGAAGTCAGTCAATTGCAAACATTTGAAGAGTAGCCTACTATTTTATCAAGCATCTGTAAAGTAAAGAAGTAAGATGGAGAAACTTACGGAGCAAAAGCAAGCAGCTATTGAAAAGATGTCTTCGGAGAGACTAGTAAAATTATTAATTGAAGCAGGCGTAGACGCAGAAGAAGTTGAACAGATGTCGAGGGAACATTTGATGAGAAATTTAGCCGAGGTTTGGGCTAAGAAAGAAGAAGAAGAAGAAGGTGCTGTTGGAGGCGCTAAAGAAAAGCCGGTTGAGAAACCTCAGGCACCGATGTCCATGGAGGCGTTGCTACAATTCATGATGATGAGTAGACAAGAAGAAAAGGAGAAAGAGGAGCAACGAGCTGAAAGAGCAGAAAAAGCAGAAAGGATTAGACTAGAGAAAGAAGAGCAGCGTAGACAAGAGGAAAAAGAGAAAGAAGAGCAGCGTAGACGAGAAAAGAGAGAATTACGACAACAAGAGATAGATATGCAGAGGCAGCAGTTCCAGATACAATTAGAACAAATGAGAATAGATCGTGACGAATCAGAACGAAGAAGGATGGAGTTAATGATAGAATAAGCTTATGAAAAAGCAAGGAGAAGCGATGAAGAAATACGGAGACAGCAGATCGAAGACAAAAAGGCTCGTGAGGAAGAAAAGGAAAAGATGCGTTTACAAGAACTGCAAAGAGCCGAAGAGATTCGACAGGAAGAATTCCAAGCAGAAAAAGACAATTTGGAAAAAGCAGAAAGAGAAAGAGAAGAACAGATGCAATTGGAACAAAAGAAACTTGCTATTAAGGAAGCTCAACTCCATGAGATGGCTATTGAAAAGGAGGAACGCAGAAAGCAGTTAGACTTGTTGCAGCAAAAGATAGAACAGGAGGAACTGCGCAGGGTAGAAGATCAAACTCGACTGAGGAAGAAAGACGAAGACGATAGAAGAATCCGTGAAGAATCAGAACAAAATAGGCTTAGAGAAAGTGAGACAATGGTGTCAAAGATTAAGAAGATAGGTGATGCAATGAAACATGTGATACCAAGATGGCGTTGGAGTAAGAATCGCTGGGTGTGGTCCGGAGTTTTAAATTCACCTTTTGCAACGATTAACGAGAGTGAACAAACATTTAAACTAACTAAATGACGGATTAATCGAGCTGGAGCTACTTCGGACGGAACTAATTCAATTTTGAAACGGATAATGTCGAAAAAAGGAGCGAAGTTGGATGACCTCGTTGAGGCGGTACAGGACGAACGGGTCATCTCCGCCATTCTTGCTCGCCTATCAGCTGACATAAACAACACGATCGAAACAATGTTCGCAAAGCTCGAGGCAAAATTTGAAGCGACAACCCGTCAAACACTCGAAAGATTCGCGGAGGATCTGGTTACTAAAGCGACTTCTACTCTAAATCTGAAGATATCAAATCTGGAAGAAGAAAACAAGAAATTGAATCAACGCGTAAACGATGTGGAGAATACAAGCAGATTGAACAACTTGATTGTATACGGCCTTCCCGAGTCACCTGTTAATCTACCAACACTTGCAGAGGTAGTATCTCATCAACCTACGACTAAACCAACCTACGACGAAACAACTACAGCTGTAGAGCTATGTCGGGATCGCCTTGGTCTGGACATTGATGAATCAGATATATCTTATGCTCACAGGATCTCGCGGGGCGACAAAGACAAGCATCGCCCAATCCTCATCAGTTTCACGTCGAGGCGAGCTAGAGATCAGGTCTTCTCGGCGAAGAAAACTCTACGCACGCTACCGTCATCATCAAACGCAGAACGCATATACATAAACGAACATCTTACCAAGGACAATGCTCACATCTACTCGATGACCAGGAAGTTGGTCAGAGAAAAGAAAATACATTCGACCTGGTCGGCAGGTGGCTTGATCTTCATCCGCAAAACGAATTCCCTGGTCGAAAAGCCAGCAAGAATAACTTCGATCAGCAACCTGGATCAACCAGGATTATACTACTAGTTACTGTTTACGTTTTCATCATCTCTTCTTTGACCCGGATTCGCCTGAGTATTCAGTAAGAAGCATCTCTATCATCTATGTAACAGTAAGAAGTAGCTATGTCTTATGATCAGAAATGAATTTTTGTTGGTGAATGATTGTTTACTTTCCGTGCAATGATCGGAGCAACTCTTCGGATCGCTCTCAGTCGATGGACCATCCTTGATTGTGTTTATTAGTTGATTGTGTTTATTAGTTGATCGTGTTTATTAGTTGATCGTGTTTATTAGTTGATCGTGTTTATTAGCTGATTGTGTTTATTGTATGGACAATTTGAACCTATGCTACCTATGTAAGAACCCTGAGTCTGTTGACAATGTCTATAAGCTAATCCAATGCTGTATGTGCAACTACTATTATCATTATAGATGTTGTATGATTCAACCATCGAACTCTGTAAACCCTAACTGCTGGAATTGCCACAGTTGTCTAGCATCTATGTTGCCCTTTAACCACATAACTAACGCAGATGATTTTATTGCTTGCTTAACAGAAGCTGTTGATACTCAGCCAAGATTACAAACGAGTAGGGAATTCCCTAAGCTTAAATTTTTCGATGAGGACCAAGGGAATAACCCACTTATAAACAACTCTGACCTAGATCCGGACGACAATTATTATGTGACCAAACCAATAGACCATGGCTATAACACTCCTCTTCAGTTGAGCCTGAAAATGAGTAACAACTCGGGCCTATGTTCATTCATGCATATCAATTGTAGAAGTATATATTATCTCCTAAATTAACTGACATACGACTTCTACTGCACCAGCTACCGGTAGGGATCCTGGCCGTGACAGAAACATGGTTGGACGCACTTTCATCTGATACTGTACAGATTGAAGGCTACAATTGTGTACAAAAGCCCAGGGCTACTGGTCAGGGAGGGGGCGGTGTAGGCTTCTATATAAAGAAAGATATGGACTTCCAAGAATTACCTCCACTGAAGCACAATTCATTACACAAATCGTATGAAAGTCTATTCATAAAGGTTCCCCAACAGAAAGGCACTCAACTCATAATGGGAGTTATATACCGAACACATGGAACTCCTCTGACGATATTTAATGAAGAATTTAATCAACTATTATCTGAGCTAGCGGAAACTAAAAAAGAGATAGTTTTGATGGGTGATTTCAACATTGATTTGTTGAAACATAGTGATCATGCGCTCACTAGCAATTTTCTCGACTGCATCTCATCTCATCACTTTCTACCTGCCATACTACAGCCTACACGTATAACTGACACTTCAGCCACACTAATTGACAACATATTCACAAATACATGGCCTAGGATTATGAACTCCTCGATTATTGTTACTGACATTGCAGATCATTTACCTATTATGGGTTGGTATCATACGCAACCCACTAAACAAGACAAGCCAACTTCTTACACTACACGAATAGTGAATGATCAGGCGATGGAACAATTTAGATTCCTTCTATCACAACTAGATTTCACCCCAGTCTCAGACCTGTGCATTGTAGGTGACCCGCAAAAAGCTTATGAAACTTTTCTCGATATGTACACGAATGTATACAACACAGCCTTCCCACTCATAACAGTTAAGAAGCGTAACCCACGGTCTTTCGATCATCCATGGATGACTAAGGGGCTGTTAAAATCATGTAGAAAAAAAGCTAATTTGTACCGTAAATATATAAAAAAAAAACCAACTCCAACAAATAAAAATAGGTTTATTGCATATAGAAACAAATTCAAATCAATCAAAATTAAAGCTGAACGTAACTACTATGCTGCCGAGTTCTTAAAATATAATAAAGATATTAAAAAAACCTGGAACGTGATAAAATCTATAGTTAATTCGAAAACTGAAGATAATATAATTGAATCGTTAACAATTAATGGGAAGCCTATAACTGATAATAAATTAATGGCAGAAAAGTTCAACAGTTATTTTGCTGGAATTGCTCAGAATTTATCTGATAAAATCTTGGACCCAAGTACTTCGTTTATGCAGTATCTTAAACCGCCACCCCTTAACTCTTTTGCTGTCAACCCAACATCGCCTCAGGAACTGATGGAATTTAATCTGACTCTGAAGCGCACTCACAGTCCGGGACCCGATCAACTTGATCCTAGTATAGTTAGTCCAAACTTAGACCTTATTGCTATCCCTCTGACTGACATAATTAATTGCTCATTATCAACAGGAATAATACCTGATAAACTGAAAAAATCCTCAATTACACCTATATTTAAACAAGGCAATAGAGATGACGTAGCAAATTATAGACCGATCTCTATACTGCCTTTTTTTTCGAAACTATTAGAAAAAGTGATGTATCAGCGACTATACGATTATATCTCTAAACTAAATATTTTGCATCCCTTTCAACATGGTTTTAGGTCGGGCCACTCGACGGCAATGTCACTGATAAATATTCAAGATAAGATTACAGAAGCCATTGATAAAAATGAATTTTCTATAGGACTATTTTTAGATTTAGCCAAAGCTTTCGATACTGTAAATCATAATATATTAATTAAGAAACTTGAAAGCTACGGCATAAGAGGAATCCCTCTTTCTTGGTTTAAGGATTACCTTAGTGGTAGACAGCAACAAGTTAAATGTAATGGCATAACATCAAGTTGGAAATCGATTAAATTTGGAGTACCCCAAGGGTCAATATTGGGTCCTCTATTATTCCTGATTTACATTAACGACCTTCCGAATGTATCCCCCATCCTACACTTTGTACTATTCGCTGACGATTCTAATATTTTCCTCTCTCACAAATCCTATGATGAATTATTCCGAATCCTTAATGAAGAACTTGTTCTAGTGTCTGACTGGTTTAAAGCAAGCAAGCTATCTCTTAACTTGACAAAAACCAACTACATTCTTTTCTGCTCTCATAGGAAAGCAACACCACAACTGAAGGGAAAAGTCCACATAGACAATATTGATATTCCACAAGTAGAATCTGTAAAATTCCTTGGAGTCTATGTGGACCAACATCTCACTTGGAGTGTACACATTGAACACATTGCATTAAAACTGGCTAATTATACCCGTACATATCCTATTGTAACATGATTTGGGCATCTAACTACAACTCTCGAATTTACAGAATTATTGTCTTGCAGAAAAGAATTGTCAGATTAATAGCCGGTTCTCCTTACAACTCACACTCAGAAAAGCTATTCACGCAGCTCGGGATTCTAAAAGTTTTACAAATTAAGCAACTGCAGATGTGTGAGTTCATGCATCGATATACATATAACACATTGCCTATCTCCCATGCCAATCTCTTTACTCTAGCCTCAGATATACACTCATACAACACGAGAAACTTAGCCTTATATAGAACTGTGCGCGCCCGAACAAACTCAAGAAAATTCTCCATTAAGTATGCAGGTCCTATTGAATGGAATAGAATACCTCTAAACCTTCGCAGTATCCCAATTCTTAAGTCATTTAAGCATTGCTTGGGTTTATGGTTGATTAACCAGAACTGTTAGTCGGGTTCATACTTTAAACTTCCTTCTCCCTACTTAGTTAAGGCTTTATGTTTTTTACTTAAGGTTTTCTTACTTTTTTCAGTTTGGTATTGATTGATTTTTTAAAATTAAGACGTGTTTGCTTAACATCATGTTTAGATATTCATATTATGTAATATCGTGATGTTAAAATTTGGAACGTTTAATTTTCGTAGTTAAGTTTTGATTTATTTTTGATTTATTGCATATATGATGGAAAATAGAATATAATTTTATTGTGCTGAATTTGTTAACGCCTAGAACCAGAAATTGTGCTTAGGTGGCCCTAACCAGCGGGACTCTGCAGTCCCTTCTGGGTTTCCTTTTGTTGCCAATAACATTCATGTTTTATTTTTATGTGATGATATGTACCTTGTGTGCTTTTCTCTGGCTCAATAAAAAAATTTGATTTGATTTGATTTGATGTGTTACCGAAGATGCCGTATGATATGATGGAAGTGCCATTATATTTTGAAACAGTTGAAAATGCATTCAATAGCTTCGCTGTGGAAAAGCAGTACTGGGTGAAATTGTTGTTGCCATTGATGACCCCGAGAGCGCGAACGGTATTGAATCGATTGTCATTTGAGAATTTAGATAAATACGATGCAGTGAAAGAGCATTTGTTGAAGGAATTCAAGTTAACAGCTCGTGAGTACAGGTCAAGGTTTGCAGAGGCCAAGAAGACAGCCGAAGAAACCTATACGATGTTCACGGCTAGGCTGAAGAACCTGTTGAATTATTATGTCCGAAGTAGACGAGTGGACAAAGACTACGAGAAGCTGTTTGATTTGTTAGTGGCGGACAAGCTGAATGAATGTTTACCACCAGGTCCACTACAGTTTGTCTTAACAAGAGAGGGCACAGAATGCTTGGAAGCCAGTGACGTGGCAGACCTCGCAGACATACATGTAAACAATCGGATTGGTGTGATGTTTCAAGAAAAGCCGAAATATGAGTCATGGGACAATAATCCAAAGCAAACCAAGTGGGACAGCAATAACAAAGAAACTGGAAGCCAAGCCAAAAGTAATGATGTAAGGAAAGATAATTTCTCGGAAAAGCAGTGGTCGCAAGATAAACAGCAGTCAACGTGGGACAGACAAGCCTACAATCGAACTCCGCCGCTGGGACGCCCAACAGAAAGTAATGCATCATACACGCCGTACAACAAGTGGGAGAACAATGAGCAAAGAAGTTTTATAAAGAAACGTTGCCACAACTGTCAGTCCGACAAACACCTAATAAAACACTGCCAAGCACCAGGAGCGGCAAATCTGAGAAAGAGCTTTAGTAGGAGTGCAGAGAATTTGAGAGTAAACCAGATCCAAGTGATAAATGCACCTCCTGGTTGGGAAGAACAATACAACCGAGAAACGGAAGTGAAGTCGGTGATGAAATGTACACCACGGTTTATAATACAAAGTAAAGATGATTTTTCACTTATAAAGAAGATTGCCTTGCAGCATGTGACGGTAGAAATACGTGGAAATGATGGTCAGCCTATACGAGTCAAAGCATTGAGTGACTCTGGAACCGAGATACCAGTAATCAACGAGGAACTACTGAAAGGAACGACAGTAGAAGAAATCGGCAGAGTTCATCTGCAATGTGTAGCTGGAGAGCCGATTCCAGCTAAGTTGGTGAAAATCGAAGTGCGGATGAGCAGTCGTAACGAAGGAGCAGCTACAGAGGATAGGACAATAAATATCGCGCCATATTTAACTTTAGTGTGTGCCAGCATTCCAGCGGATCTGTGCAAAGAAAACAGGGAAAAGTTCTTGCTACATCCGGAGATAATTGCAGAATTGAAAGAGATTCCACCAGTGAGTGTATTGCAAGGGGAACTACAAGCGAATGTGACTACAAGAGCACAAAGTCGGAGAGCAGAAGTCGAAGGCGGAGAAGATGAAATGATAAACGAAAGTTCGCAAGAAGATGACACGGACAGCGAAGATGAACTCAGCATTCAAGATGACGAAGGAATAACACCCGAGAACAATGAAAATGAAGAAGTGATGGCTGCATGTGAACGAAATGATAGTGAAGATTCGGGGAGCGATGTGGAAATTGGTACGAGCATGAGAGAAATGTTTACGGAGAATACGAATGATGAAAAACAGGTGGAAAATGCAAAGAAATTGGAGAAACAAAAACAGTATGCCGGCCAATATAACAAGAAAGCAAAATATAAAGAATTCAAACCAGGAGAAAACGTCAACGTACTATATCCAGCGTCAACCAACAAATTGATCTCACGATGGCATGGTCCATGTACAGTGCTACAAAGAAGATCCAAGTATTCGTATCTGGTGGACATGAATGAAAACGGCCGACGAATCGTCCATGCCAACAAAATGAGGAAGTTCATCGCAAGAACATTATCGTGTGGTCTCATCGTGGCAGAGGACGACGAATTCGGATCAGTGGTAGAACTACCATTGAAAGAAGACCAGGCAGAGACGACACAGAAATCGCTGCAATTGGACTATGAACAGATCGGACATCTTACCAGCGAGCAACAGAAATCACTTCAAGTGGGTGAGGAACAAATTAGCGATTTAGCAATCAAGATGTCTAAACAAGTGCTGTATGCAATGAGCCGTATGTAGATGACATTGAAGTACATTTTGATAATTGTCCTAATCATTTGAATGGACATTCTTTTAAGACAATTATAATTGTTTCTGAAACAGATCAGATTGCATAATGTGATTTTATATATGTTTGAGGTTGGCAAACCATTTAATTTGTATTGTGATAGCAGTGACTTTGCTGTGGGAACTGTGCTGTCACAAGTGGACGATGAGGGGATAGAACGTCCCGTTTCATTTATCAGTCAGAAGCTGACAGATACCCAGAGGAGATGGGCGACGATTGAGAAGGAAGCCTATGCAATCATATGGGCTTTAAACAAATTGAAAGAAATTATTATTGGTTCCAAGATTAATGTGTTCACTGACCATAATCCTTTAGTTTATTTGACTGAGTCAATGTCGAAGTCTGCTAAGTTAGTCCGATGGTCTTTATCATTGCAAAATTTTGACATTCTGTTGAACTATAAGAAGGGAAAGCTGAATGTAGTAGCGGACTGCTTATCGAGATTGTAGTATAAGATATTTTGTGATTGCATTTAGTATAGAAATTGTTTGTATTTAGTTTAAGCATTATACGTTCGCTAATTTTTAAGATTAATTAGCTCTCTTCAAAAGAAAGGAAGGAGGTAATGTAAGCTAATTTAATCAGTGCACGACGATTGTCGTACAGCGACGCAGGTAGGACAGCTGCAAATTGGCGCGCGGCGTCTGGACAGGTGATTGTCTGGACAGTGCGTGATGTCTAGACGAGCGTACGTTGAGTGTACAAGGAGGGAGTGGAAGTGAAGAAGGAGTGTTGTGTGTTGAGAGCCGTTGAGATAGGCTGTAATAGTTGTTGTTGAGTTGCGATAGAGTAGACTGATGAAGGTAGTAGTCGTGTAGTTGTTATGATAACGCAAGTGTAGTCATTGTTGTGTTGTTGCTGGTCGTTTTACTTTACATCGGATTTTGGAGTATAATAAGAAGACTTAAACACGTCGTCGTTGTTGGTTACAAAACAGTGAAAGTCTGTAGATTCTTTACCTAGCCATTTAGCTAATGAAACAGTTATCTAGGGATAGGCCTATGCTACCACGAACTTAACGAAGAAGCTTCCGGAGAGACTGATAGGAGGAGGTGATCACAAGGAGGATATCACAGAGGGAATAAAGTAAGAGAAACAATAATTGTTACTAAAAACAATTGTTCTTGTTTTTCTTATTTAAGTGGATAAATAACCTTTTCCTTCCTTTCATGACAGGTTCGTACATCCAATGGTGTCATTCGCTACGATTTCGGGCTCTCCTTTTCAACTTGCCATAATCCTCCTTCATCATAATAGTCCAATAACATCATCCTCGTCTTCCTCATGTCTTCCTCTTGTCTTTTCACCCCATCGTTCTTCCCTCAATCATGGTTCTGAAACCAATTAAATAGACTAAGTATTTAAAATGACGCCAGAAATGAATACTTGAGCTTACTTAATAGGTTTGAGAAATCCAATAAAAATTGCAAACAAGAAAACCAATATAACATCCGACGCGCACAGAATTTATTTCGATACATGATACGTCACTCACATGTATGGATCAAATGCATCAAGTGTAGGCCCTATTTCTTACTTAGGCCTACATGTAATTAAATACGCCGGGCAAATGGCGTTTAATAACAGGGCGATGTTTTTAATAACCGATAATTATGACATTCGAAGCACACAAAAATGATACATGATAGCCTACGTCACTTATGGATCAAAATAATGCATCAAGTGTATTTCTTAGTTAATTAAATACGCCGGGCAAATGGCATTTAAAATAATTACATGTCGATGTTTTTAATAACCGATAAAAATGCAATCATCGTCTTTCTCGCCGCCAGTCGGCGCCAGTCACGTTCTTTCGTCAACACGGACCAAAGTCTAAGCAGAGACGTCTGTGGCTGGACGGCTGTTTAACAGGAAGTGAAACCTGAGTTTGTTTTCAATTTGCGGCGTCAATTTGGAGCAGAGGAGGAACGGAGTGGAACAAGGAGGGAACGAAATGAAAGCACGTTCTTCTGAAAACAGAACCATGCATAGAGAGAACCGTTCTTTTTATTATTGTTTACTAAGCAATTGCTCCTCCGTCCCAATCATATTCTGCGGTCCCTTCATGAGTCTGGGGTGGGGTGGGGGTGGGGTGGCCCAGGGCAAGAGCGATGACCGACCGTCCGTTTGACCAAATGATTGACCGACTTCAAAGAGGCCTCCTCCGAGAGCACACAATCTCACATTATTCATTTTTATCATGCGGGTCAATACACAATCTCCATCGAAAATTCCATCCATTAATGCAATGCGTCGCACAGAAATAATTCTGTTAGCGCCATTTACTTCCGTCCACTGTGGGTAGAAGGTAGGCCTACGCATAGGTTGCTGAGTGGTAGTAGTAAACATTGGAGTTGTGATAGAAGACCAGAAGATATGAATTCATATACTAAATGAGCAATCGAGCCGTGACATACATACATATTATTATTATTATTATTATTATTATTATTATTATTATTATTATTATTATAATAATAAATTATTGTTCTCGTTTATTATTATTATTATTATTTTTTTTTTTTTTTTTCATTGTTCTAAATGATGATAAAAGTTATTAGCTCTCCTCTGGGTCTGACTCGGCTAAAGTGCCTCTAAAGGCCACCGAGATGAAGCGCTGGACAGTAATAGAGAGGCGTTGCAGCAAAAAACAGGTCTCTCTCATATCACCAGACGACAATGTTAGGATGCGGCCTAAATCAGACAAAAAGTCGAGGCCAATACTGCAAATGGGTCCTAAAGTCTCAAAGGCTAAAGGAATGAAAAAGTGAGTGTTTACAAGAGAGACGTATTTAGTGTTTTTCCTTTCCGTAGCAATCTCGGCTGCCGCGCCCGCCGTCGAAGCCGTGGCCTGGATATATGATGGTGCAAGTGTGTCAACCACTGTCGCATCCCACACAAGATGACGACCCGCACGCCATGGAATCATGGTAAGGCCGTCTGGTCGTCTACCATCCGTGCGAAGAAGACCTGGTGGTTCTTTAATGGACGGTATTCCTGCCTTATTATTATTATTATTATTATTATTATTATTATTATTATTTTTTTTTTTTTTTTTGCCCCGAGGTATTTAGGATCCCTCAGGGACTTATTACTAACTACGTGTTTAAAAACCAGTCCAGAATGGCCCTAATCGTCGATTTCTTGGCTAGCGAAAGTGCCCCTAAACGCTACTGCGTTAAACCGTTGTATTGTAAGTGAAAGACGTTGGAATAAAAAAGTTGTTTCCCTTGCGTCCCCCGTAACGGTGCAGAGTTTATTATTATTATTATTATTATTATTATTATTTAGGCCCTACTATTAGACCTATGCCTACCAGTACTGTTGTCATCTGGTCACCTGGTGCCGTCAGTTCGTGGAGCTCTGGCGACAGAGTACTGTTGTAGTCTATTGATAATTAGACCTATTATATTATACCACAAGTGATTGTGATAAACACCCGAGAGGGAGAATGCAAGAGTGGGATAGCATTAATTTTGGTTGCAATTAGTTGCACGAAAGTCAACGTTTCTGCAATAGCCCTGGCCGTAGTATTTAGGGATATGAACGAGCTTTAAAAAACCCGAAATTAATGATTTACAAAGAGATAAATCTGTGTATTTTACGACTCTGTCGGTTGGAAACCCCCGCAACTTTTCTGGTTCCATCTTTGGAAACGCCTCTGTAAATATAATCGTAAAGTATGTACATATGAGCTCTTGTTGTAGCGCCCCTTCAAGATGTCTACTCAGAGGCGCTCCCGACGGCAACTCTGACACTGAACCCGACTTTCACACCGAAGCGCAAGAGCAATTTCAAGGGAAAGATTTGCTCAGGGTTCCTACGCGTCGGCGGCTTGAGGTGGATTCGAACCAGCAACCTGCCAGTTCCAAGGCACTAAACATGATGCACCTACACCATTACGCCCCACAATGAATGACCATTGCACTGCATTATACATGTACGTCTGCCCAAAGGCTGTTTTTAAGGAATTGTTAGAACTGCACAACCCCTTCTTTCTTTTCCAATCCCACGTGGTAAATTACTTCCAATCGGAGGACAATGACCATTTTTGCAAGTTTTAACTGTATACTATATACAGAAGTGCTTCTACAACTGCGCAAAGCCATTTAGAACGGCACATTTTGTGTACAACTGCACGTTTAAAAAGCTCTGGTCTGCCTAACAATGGCGGCGACGAAAAAGAAAAAGTCTGTTTCGTTGATGGTAAAAGAATCAGTTTATGGCGGGCAGGAAATAGAATTCAACCTCGAAACCTCATCTGTACACGAGTGGCCATTTTATTCCTTTTAACTGCGCTTTTCGCAGCGATAAAGATCATGGCTTTTCGTTGATCAACACGAAATGGACGTTGAAATTTTCATAAGGACCGTCTGATTGCCAACCACCGTTTCGTTCATTCCAATACGAATCGAAAGCAGTTCTTGCTTCGTGCGCAGATTGCATTGTACGAGGCGAATGTATACTCTCTACTCGTCCGCTGGGGCTTAATAAAACTCATTTGCGTCTCTCGCTCTCTCTTTACTGCAGAGCCTCCGAGGTAATTACAGGCGAATCGTCCTCAGCAAGACGTTCTACAGAGACATATGGCAAGACAGACAGAAAGACGAACAGAAGACAGAAAGACGAACAGATGGACAGACATACAGCGGTTGATACACGTACAGAATACCTCCCTCAGATACGTAGCGAATGTCAATCTTGTTGGCGAACGTGATATTAGCAGAACGAAGCTAAAGACAAACAGTAAGACATTACAGAAAGATGGCATGCAGGACAAACCGAAGGAGAGACAGCGTATGACACGCATTTCAAGAAGCATGCAAACGCTTGTCTATTTTCGGAATGCCTGTTATACTCGTATATTTTTTGGATTGCGTGTTATACTTGTATATTTTTGGAATGCGTGTTATACTCGTGTATTTTTGGAATGCGTGTTATACTCGTGTATTTTTGGAATGCGTGTTATACTTGTATATTTTTGGAATGCGTGTTATACTCGTATATTTTTGGAATGCGTGTTATACTCGTATATTTTTGGGATGCGTGTTATACTCGTATATTTTTTGAATGCATGTTATACCCGTATATTTTTGGAATGCGTGTTATACTCGTATATTTTTGGGATGCGTGTTATACTCGTAGCCTATATCTTTGGAATGCGTGTTATACTCGTATATTTTTGGGATGCGTGTTATACTCGTATATAATTTTTGGAATGCGTGTTATACTCGTATATTTTTGGAATGCGTGTTATACTCGCATACTTTTGGAATGCGTGTTATACTCGTATACTCGACGAATACTTGTATATTTTTGGAATGCGTATTATACTTGTCTATTTTTTAAATGCGTGTTATATTCGTATAATTATTGCAGTTAGTCAGACTGACAGATATGCTCAGCCAGGCAGACGTACTGCTGGATTGCCACATGGACAGACATGCCACCAGTAAACAAATGTGTGTGAGAGACAGACAGACAGAGACAAAGACAGAGACAGACAGACAGAAAAAACCGTACGTGTGTAAACTGTGGTCTATTTTCAAGTAGCTGCAGGGATGCTGAAGTGCTAAGTAATGCTCACTCTGCTATATGACTGTCGTCGTGCGGCCTGCATGGGAAACGAAATCAGCCAGCCATATTGTAGGCAGCAGCTGTTCGGGATCTCCTCAGCCGGAGCCATTGACTACCGCGGCGGAGACGAGGCCTGCTCTCACCGTACGGAAGCAGGAAGCGAATGACGATGGATGGATTATGGACCCATTTCGACGGTGAACGATGTATGCGGACAGCCAACGACACCATCGAAAAACATCATCATCAAGAGATGAACAGCGTTAACGATCAGTAGTTTATTTATACAGAAGAAGAAGAAACGAAATGGCAAACGCAAAGAACCATTGATGCAAACCGCGTTTGATTTGGTTTATTGAGTGGGAGAGAGGTTAACCTGGCAACTTCTTAGTTAATGACGAAATACAACGGATTAATGAAGAACAACAATAGCTAGATTCTCAATTAACGTAGAAAAACAATAGATTCCTAATCAACTATGAAGAGCAATCGACTCCTAATTAACAAAGAAAAATCGACTCCTAATTAACAAAGAACAACAATAGACATCTAATTAACGTAGAACAACAATAGATTCTTACTCAGCTATGAACAACAATCGACTCCTAATTAACAAAGAACAAGAATAGATTCTCAATTAACGAAGAAGAACAATAGATTCCTAATCAACGATGAAGAACACTAGATTCCTAGTCAAAGACGAAACACAAAGTACCATCAGAACCAGACATTCCATTCAGATTTATTCACAACAGTGGTCAGTAGGAGAATTAATCCTCGATTGGCCCTATAGTTGTTCATCCACATCTATATGAAGGCAGTTCTGTAGATCTACATGTATAATATTCTCTGCAATGCAAGGCAAGGAGTTGTGCAGTTCTAAACACTCCTTAAAAACAGCCCTGCTGCAATAGTGCCACGGTGACACGCTTTTCAAACTATCATTTCCTGCATTCGGTTCTGAACCAAAATTAAGCTATAAAAAATAATGTGTTTACTGATACAGTAGAAATTAATGGATAATTGAAAATGCATTATTAATTACAACAATGGCGCATATAGCCTAATTGTCAGCTAATTTAATCAGTGCACGCCGATTGTCGTACAGCGACGTAAGTAGGCCAGGTGCAAATTGCCGCGCGGCGTCTGCACAGGTGATTGTCTGGACAGCACGTGACGTCTAGACGAGCGTACGTTAATTGTACAAGAAGGGAGTGGAAGTGAAGAAGGAGAGTTGCGTGTTGAGAGCCGTTGAGATAGGCTGTAAGAGTTGTTGTTGAGTTGCGATAGAGTAGACTGATGAAGATAGTAGTCGTGTAGTTGTTATGATAACGCAAGTGTAGTCATTGTTGTGTTGTTGCTGATCGTTTTACTTTATATCGGATTTTGGAGTATAATAAGAAGAGTTAAACACGTCGTCGTTGTTGGTTAACAAAACAGTGAAAGACTGTAGATTCTTTAACCTAGCCATTTAGCTAATGAAACAGTTATCTAGGGATAGGCCTACGCTACCACGAACTTATACGAAGAAGCTTCCGAAGAGACTGAAGGTCACACGTAGAGAAGAAGAGGGAAAAGACTTGTGACATTTGGTGTCGTTGCGGTGAGATAACGATCCAAGTTGCAGGATAACGATCCAAGTTGCAGGAGAACGATCCTAGTTACGAACGGCGGGTCTACGTGCCAAGTTACGAACTGAGGGATTCTATCCAATCAACAGACGTTGCGGAGGAACGGACGCTGTGCATTTATCGAGGAGCCGAGCACACGGGAGAAGCAACGATACATCGAGCATCCGTACGACAGTGAGAAACGACAACACAACGACTACAAGGTAGAAAAACTTGCTTGTCTATTGAAGTGTGCATAAAGAATTGAAGTCAGTCAATTGCAAACATTTGAAGAGTAGTCTACTAATTTATCGAGCATCTGTAAAGTAAAGAAGTAAGATGGAGAAACTTACGGAGAAAAAGCAAGCAAATATTAAGAAAATGTCTACTGATAGACTGATAAAACTGCTAATTGAAGCAGATCTAGACGCAGAAGAAGTCGAACAGATGTCTAGGGAAGAATTGATGAGAAATTTAGCCGAGGTTTGGGCTAAGAAAGAAGAAGAAGAAGAAGGTGCTGTCGGAGGCGTTGCGGAGAAGCCAGTGGAGAAGCCTGAGGCACCGATGTCTATAGAGGCGTTGCTACAATTCATGATGATGAGTAGACAAGAAGAGAAGCAGAAAGAAGAGCAGCGCAGACAAGAGGAGAAAGAGCGTAAACAAGAAGAAAAAGAGAAAGAAGAGCAGCGCAGACAGAAAGAGAAAGAACGTCGCCAAGAAGAAAAGGAGAAAGAAGAGCGACGGTGCCAAGAAGAGAAAGAACGTAAGCAAGAAGAGAAAGAACTGCGACAACAAGAGATAGAAAAAGCAGAAAGGATGAGACAGCAAGAGATAGATATGCAGAAGCAGCAGTTCCAGCTTCAGTTAGAACAAATGAAATTAGATCGTGACGAAGCAGAACGACGAAGGATGGAGTTAATGATAGAATACGAAAAAGCAAGAAAAAGCGATGAAGAAATACGAAAACAGCAGATCGAAGACAAAAAGGCTCGTGAGGAAGAAAAGGAAAAGATGCGTTTACAAGAACTGGAGAGAGCAGAAGAAATTCGTCAGGAAGAATTTCAAGCTGGAAAAGACAATTTGGAAAAAGCAGAAAGAGAAAGAAAAGAGCAGATGCAGTTAGAACAAAAGAAACTTGCTATCAAGGAGGCTCAACTTAAAGAAATGGCCATTGAAAAAGAAGAACGCAGAAAGCAGTTAGAACTGTTGCAGCAGAAGATAGAACAAGAAGAACTGCGGAGAATCGAAGATCAAGATCGACTGAAGAAGAGAGACGAAGATGATCGTAAGAGCCGAGAAGTGTCAGAACAGATTAGGCTCAGAGAAAGTGAGACAATGGTGTCCAAGATCAAGAAGATTGGTGATGCCATGAAGCATGTATTGCCTAAGATGCCGTATGATATGATGGAAGTGCCATTATATTTTGAGACCGTGGAGAATGCATTCAATAGCTTCGCTGTGGAAAAGCAGTACTGGGTGAAATTGTTGTTGCCATTGATGACCCCGAGAGCACGAACGGTATTGAATCGATTATCATTTGAGAATTTAGATAAATACGATGCAGTGAAAGAGCACTTGTTGAAGGAATTCAAGTTAACAGCTCGTGAGTACAGGTCAAGGTTTGCAGATGCCAAGAAGACAGCCGAAGAAACGTATACGATGTTCACGGCTAGGCTGAAGAACCTGTTGAATTATTATGTCCGAAGTAGACGAGTGGACAAAGACTACGAGAAGCTGTTTGATTTGTTAGTGGCGGATAAGCTGAAAGAATGTTTACCACCAGGTCCACTGCAGTTTGTCTTAGCAAAAGAGGGCACAGAATGCTTGGAAGCTAGTAATGTTGCAGATCTCGCAGATATACATGTAAACAATCGGATTGGTGTGATGTTCCAAGACAAACCGAAATTTGAAGCATGGGACAATAGTCCAAAGCAACCCAAGTGGAACAAGGATAGCAAAGACACCGGAAGCCAAGCCAAGAGTAATGATGCAAAGAAAGATGATTATTCTGGAAAGCAGTGGTCGCAAGATAAACAACAGTCAACGTGGGACAGACAAGCCTACAATCGAACTCCGCCGCTGGGACGCCCAACAGAAAGTAATGCATCATACACGCCGTACAACAAGTGGGAGAACAAGGAGCAAAGAAGTTTTATCAAGAAGCGTTGCCACAATTGCAATTCTGATAAACACCTAATAAAACATTGCCAAGCACCAGGAGCGGCAAATCTGAGGAAGAACTTTAGCAGAAGTGCAGAAAATCTTCGAGTAAACCAGCTACAAGTGATGAATGCACCAGACCAGTTTGAAGAATCGGACGATCGTGAAACAGAAGTGAAGTCGGTAATGAAGTGTACGCCGCAGTTCACCATACAGAAAGAAGCGATAGAGACTACTTCCATTGCAGAAAATTGTCGAGAAACAAAAAGTAAAGAGGAGTGTCAACGCATAAAGAAGATATCGTTGCAGCATGTAAATGTGGAGATACGTGGGACTGATGGGCAGCCTGTGCAAGTCGAGGCGTTGATTGACTCGGGGACCGAGATACCAGTAATCAACGAGGAACTGCTGAAAGGAACGACAGTAGAAGAAATCGGCAGAGTTCATTTGCAATGTGTAGCTGGAGAGCCGATTCCAGCTAAGTTGGTGAAAATCGAAGTGCGGATGAGCGGTCGTAACGAAGGAGCAGCTACAGAGGACAGGACAATAAATATCGCGCCATATTTAACTTTAGTGTGTGCCAGCATTCCAGCGGATCTGTGCAAAGAAAACAGAGAAAAGTTCTTGCTACATCCGGAGATAATTGCAGAACTGAAAGAGGTTCCACCAATCAGTGTATTGCAAGGGGAACTACAAGCGAATGTGACTACAAGAGCACAAAGTCGGAGAGCAGAAGTCGAAGGCGGAGAAGATGAAACGATAAACGAAAGTTCGCAAGAAGATGACACGGAAAGCGAAGATGAACTCAGCATCCAAGATGACGAAAGAACAACATCTGAGAACAATGAAACTGAAGAAGAGATGGCTGCATGTGAACGAAATGATAGTGAAGATTCCGAAAGCGACGCTGAACTGGAGACAAGTATGAGGGACTTGTTCACAGAGAATTCGAACGATGAAAGACAGCTGGAAGATGCGAAGAAATTTGAGGAGCAGCAGAGAAATGACGAGTCACTGAAATCGTGGTGGAGGATCGCTGAAGACAAAGGATCAGAGTTTAGCGTGGTGAATGGATTGATGTATAAGAAACATCAAATGCTGGATCAGCTAGTGTACCAGTTGGTGTTACCGAAAGAGAGAAGAATTCAAGTAATGGAATTAGCTCACGAGTCAGTATTTGGCGGACACTTGGGAGAAGAGAAGACACGAGAGAGAATCAAGTTGTCCTTTGTCTGGCCAAAGATGCGTCGAGACGTGGTGAAATTTTGTAAGTCCTGTGAGAAGTGTCAGCTGAAGGTACGAAGTTTGGTGATGGATCGAGTGCTGATTACACCAATTCCAAGGGAAGATGTGCCATTCCGACGGATGACTATGGACGTGGTAGGCCCAATAGAACCGAAGTCAGCAGCTGGGCATAAGTATTGCTTGTGCATAGTGGATTCATGTACAAGATGGCCGACAATCTTTTTGCTGAAGTCATTGACTGCTAAGGCTGTGTGCGAAGCTTTGATGAAGCTATTCATTGACGTGGGGGTGCCATCTGTGATCACCAGCGACAGAGGCACAAATTTTACAGCCAGTCTCACAAGAGAATTTTTGAAATTGATGGGATGCTGTCCACGATTCGATTCACCAGGGCATCCTGAGGCAGCTGGATTAGTTGAGAGATGGAATCAGACGTTCAAGAAGATGGTGCATCATGTCATTGTGGAAAATCCAAGACAGTGGCATAAAATCATTCCGTTTACCGTATGGGCATTGAGAGAAGTTCCCAACGCAACGACAGGAGTGGCACCATATCTGCTGGTGTATGGAAAAATGCCAAGAGGACCATTAACTATCTTAAAGGAAAGCTGGACCAAAGAAATAAATCTACCGCCAAACATTGGAGTACAACCAGCAAAGTACCTGAAGAACTTAAGAGCAGACATGGAGAAAGCTTTGATATTTGCTGAGAATTGTGCAGAGGAAAAGCAAAAACAATACGCCAGTCAATACAACAAGAGGGCCAAGGATAAAGAATTCGAACCAGGAGAAAACGTCATCGTCCTGTATCCAACGTCAACCAATAAATTGATCTCACGATGGCATGGTCCATGTACAGTGCTACAAAGAAGATCCAAGTATTCGTATCTGGTGGACATGAATGAAAACGGCCGACGAATCGTCCATGCCAACAAAATGAGGAAGTTCATCGCAAGAACATTATCGTGTGGTCTCATCGTGGAAGAGGACGACGAATTCGGATCAGTGGTAGAGCTACCATTGAAAGAAGACCATGCAGAGACGACACAGAAATCGCTGCAATTGGACTATGAACAGATCGGACATCTTACGAGCGAGCAACAGAAACAGCTACTGGATGTACTGAACTGTTATGCAGACAGAGTTTCGGACAAACCTGGATTATGTACACTGGTAGAACAGGAAGTGGTGCTGAACCCGAAGAATCCTAACATTTGCTAACTAATTGATTGATATTCTTTGGTTTCTACAGACAATTTATTTGTAATTTTGCTGAGATTGCTAAACCATTGACAGATTTAACTAGCAAGCAGACACCTGAGAACATTATTTGGACTGAGGACCACCAGAAATCTTTTGATTCTCTTAAAGAAATTGTTTTATCGAATGTTATTCTGTACATGTTCGAGGTTGGCAAACCATTTAATTTGTACTGTGATAGCAGTGATTTTGCTGTGGGGGCTGTGCTGTCACAAGTGGACGATGAGGGGATAGAACGTCCCGTTTCATTTATCAGCCAGAAGCTGACAGATACCCAGAGGAGATGGGCGACGATTGAGAAGGAAGCCTATGCAATCATATGGGCTTTAAACAAATTGAAAGAAATCATTATTGGTTCCAAGATTAATGTGTTCACTGATCATAATCCTTTAGTTTATTTGACTGAGTCAATGTCGAAGTCTGCTAAGTTAGTCAGATGGTCTTTATCATTGCAAAATTTTGACATTCTGTTGAACTATAAGAAAGGAAAGTTGAATGTAGTAGCAGACTGCTTATCGAGATTGTAGTATAAGGTATTTTGTGATTGCATTTAGTATAAGAATTGTTTGTATTTAGTTTAAGCATTATACGTTCGCTAATTTTTAAGATTAATTAGCTCTCTTCAAAAGAAAGGAAGGAGGTAATGTCAGCTAATTTAATCAGTGCACGCCGATTGTCGTACAGCGACGTAAGTAGGCCAGGTGCAAATTGCCGCGCGGCGTCTGCACAGGTGATTGTCTGGACAGCACGTGACGTCTAGACGAGCGTACGTTAATTGTACAAGAAGGGAGTGGAAGTGAAGAAGGAGAGTTGCGTGTTGAGAGCCGTTGAGATAGGCTGTAAGAGTTGTTGTTGAGTTGCGATAGAGTAGACTGATGAAGATAGTAGTCGTGTAGTTGTTATGATAACGCAAGTGTAGTCATTGTTGTGTTGTTGCTGATCGTTTTACTTTATATCGGATTTTGGAGTATAATAAGAAGAGTTAAACACGTCGTCGTTGTTGGTTAACAAAACAGTGAAAGACTGTAGATTCTTTAACCTAGCCATTTAGCTAATGAAACAGTTATCTAGGGATAGGCCTACGCTACCACGAACTTATACGAAGAAGCTTCCGAAGAGACTGAAGGTCACACGTAGAGAAGAAGAGGGAAAAGACTTGTGACACTAATAATTGCAATTTGTCATAATTATAAGCTTAGGCCTAATTATATAGCGAGGACGCCATTACATGTATACTGTATAGTGCTCAAGGCACCAATAGATAATTATTATATTCAGGCAGACGTAACTGTGTCAAGAAATCTAGCCATAATTATATTGTTTTGTGTCTCTTTATTAACGATGTATATAATTATGCTGTCGTGTGTGTCCTGGTGTGTGTTGGTGTGTGTTTGCGTTTGTTTTAGTGCTTGTGTGTGTGCATGACGGTGTGTTGTGTGTTGTGTGTGAGGGTGTGTGCGCATTTGCCTCTCACCGGACCATGCAAACATTCTGTCAACACCACATCTGATATATTATTAGTGTCTGCTTAGAGCGACCATCTCTTCCGAGATCAACCGCAGAGAGAGAGAGAGAGAGAGAGAGAGAGAGAGAGAAACAGACAGGCAGACAGACAGACAGACAGGCAGACAGACAGAAAGAGACAGAGAGAGATCCATTCCAACGCCAGAGTAGTAGTAGTCCGTCATTATTCCGTGTGGAGAACCACGCGCGCTAACAATTATTCCATAATGAACTTCCGCGTATTGGAATGGACGAATCCTGGAAGAGGAAGAAGAAGAAGAAGAAGAAGAAGAAGAAGAAGAAGAAGAAGAAGAAGAAGAAGAAGAAGAGTAGAAGACCCATCATTCGTGTTGCTGGCGGGTCTGACCTGCATGCCCCGAAGACGAAAGGGACTTCATTTAGCCACCAGCGAATTACACATCGCGTAGGGGAGAGTGGGGCTACTAGCAACGTTCACGGACTCGATTCGCTGTTACACGTCGTATAATAGGGATCGTCACACAACGGAGAGTGTTACACCGACGTTGTGCTTTTCCCATGGGACGCAAAGCGGAATAGATATAGGACTGTTGCATACTCGGAGAAATGAGAAATGTAACACGGAGACTTCTGCCGCTGGAAATTTTTCCTCCAGGTTTATCTGGACAATGTACACAGGGCAATGTTGGTACAAAGCTGGAGTGTAGGGTTTTGTTGATTCGTCGTCGTGAAGTAAAGAAATAAGAGTTGGGTTAGAATTGGTATGGGTTTCCGTCAGTGTTTATATTGCAGATCAGGAGTGGCTAGCCTATATCTAATGTCAGTTAGTTTCCAGACTCATCAGCCAATCTAAGTTTCAGCTAAGGAGGTAAATAAAGATCGGAGAAGAGAAGGAAGAGGAAGAGGAAGAGGAGGAAGAAGAGTTGTAAATGGAGGGGAAATATAGGAGGAGGAAGAATAAGTTAGAGGATGAAGAAGAGGAGATAAGGAAGGAGGAGGAGAAAGAGGAAGTACATGTAGGAGGATAGACAGTAGAAATGGGAGGTGAAGAAGAGGAGGAAGATGAAGAGGAGGAGGAGGAGGAGGAGGAAGAAGAAGAAGAAGAAGAAGAAGAAGAAGAAGAAGAAGAAGGAGGAGGAGGAGGAGAAGAAGAAGAAGAAGAAGAAGAAGAAGAAGAAGAAGAAGAAGAAGAAGAAGAAGAAGAAGAAGAAGAAGAAGGAGGAGTAGGAAGAAAAAGAAGAAGAAGAAGAGATTAATTTTTCTCTCCAGTTTCCCACATGTTTGCATCCTGATATCGCACGTTCTAATGAGACGAACGTCAGCAATGACCTGCTCTATTCACACGTCACGATTCTGATATCAGTCGCATCTGATTGATGCATAGTTGTTCACTCGTCGACTCCGCATCTTACACTCGCCGGACGTATTATAACTCCGCCAAGGATGATGAAGAAATTCCAACAGATTTTTCCAAACATTGTCCAGTCCGAAATTGGATGTCCACTTCCAAACGGACGTGCGTGTAAGACGACCCTGCGTGGACAAAGATTGGTCATCCATCTTCGAATGCCAGTGCGAGGAAAATGAAGTAGTCCTATCCGGTTGCGGAATTGGTTTTTTCTGGTTCATGGTGTCACAGATTTATCCAATCTCGTAGGTAAACATGCGTACATTCTCAACTAAAAGACAAAATGGTTAACTGTAGTTTTTGATACATCTTGAAAAAATCTCAGGAGCTTTGGAGATCATTATTATTCTATAAAGCGCTTTTCTAGATTCAAAGAATTCGAGGATATTCGGTTTCAACATCCAAAGTAAGATATTTTGGGCGAAAATGATAGACAAACCGGATAGCCTACTTGTCATTTCAAATAAGCTTAGTTATATCTTGGTAGAGAAATTTCTGAAAGGCTTCGAGTGGTGGTTTTAAAGACCCGTTGGCCTTTTCTCAGATGGTTAGTGCATAATAATTCAATGAACCTTCAGCCAGTCCCTCATAATTAATTATTATTCCCATAGGTTAGGCCTAATCTGGCAGATGGGATGTACGCAATAAAATAATAGTTTAACAATATTAGGAATTTCGACAAACGATACTTTTACAAAATAATGCCAATAGTGGTCCAAACGTTTTAAATAGGCTAAGTACATGTAACCGATTATAGGCTACTAAGCCCAAACAGACGCTAAAGAGGCTGCCATCCATAACATTCGATGATTTTGCAATCTTATACCGCGTAATTATCTTGCGATATAATTTGGCTCAGACTACTTTGCACTTGGTAATTAAAATTCTTTTCACAAACAAGTATTTCTGACTTGTCTTTAAAATCCTTGCATGAAAGCATTTTTCTGTTCGCATATTAAATGCTACCGGTATGCGTATTTCTGCATATCTTTGAACATGTATCTCTGTGTAAAGTGCATGTGTATTTCTGCTTGCAGGCTACATATAGGACTAATAATATTAGAAGCCCTAATGCCTTCAAACAGTGTTTTCCTATGACTGCCAACAACCAATGAAATCTAATGAGCGAACCAGTTGAGTTGTTTTCGTGGGAATTAGATTTTTTAAATTGCAGACGATGTATAATCCCACTTGGTAAATAATGAGCTGAGTATAACGTAATTACCATGCAACCTGGAAGTCAGATAATTTCATTCTATTCCTCCTCCTCCTCCTCCTCCTCCTCCTCCTTCTTCTCCTCCTCCACCTCCTCCTCTCCCTTTTCTTCCTCTTCCTCCTCCTTCTCGTCCTCCTTCTCGTCCTCCTCCTCCTCCTCCGTTCCATTTTCTTCCTCTTCTTCCTTCTCGTCCTCCTCCTCCTCCTTCTACTCCTCCTCTCCCTTTTCTTCCTCTTCCTCCTCCTTCTCGTCCTCCTCCTTTTCTTCATTCTCCTCCTTTTTCTACTACTCCTTCTACTACTCCTTCTACTTCTCCTCTTCCTCCTCTTCATCCTCTTTCTCGTCCTACTCCTCTTCCTCCTCCTTCTCGTCCTCCACCTCCACCTCTTCCTCCTCCTCCTACTACTCCTTCTACTTCTCCTCTTTCTCCTCTTCCTCCTCCTTCTCGTCCTCCTCCTCTTCCTCCTCCTTCTCGTCCTCCTCCTCCACCTCCTCCTCCTACTACTTACTCTACTTCCCCTCTTCCTCTTCTTCCTCCACCTTCTTGTCATCCTCCTTCTATATGCCCCTGGCTCCTCATCTCCTTTGTCGCGTTTTCCCGATGAAATATAAACCCTGAAGTTTCATCGATGCTCATAACAGATTCAACGTTCGTGTTGAACAGTATACTGACTACGTTCATTAAACAGGTGATGTGAACCACCACATCCACATCAGCATCAGCATCACCAGCATCAGCATCAGTACCAGAAGCACCATGTTTTTCATCTCTCATTCCATCGCTGACGGCTGCTCTCAGACACAGATGCGTAAACAACAGAATAATCTGCACTAATATATATATATATATATATTTATATATACGAAACAAGTATAATCGAATTATATTCGAATAACAAATGTAACAATTGATTTAGCTTAATAGACTATAATAATACAGAGCCGAGAAAATTAAAAACAGGTCTTTGTTTATTAATCCAGCGTCAGATATCAAATGAAGTGTTCGTGTTTGTTATATGCAATGTGGTTCTCGGACAATTACCCCTCGGACAATAACATGTCAACCTGGGTTAAACATGTCAAGCCGAGTTGAATGGGTTAATCTGGTTCAGCCAAGTACATCTCGATGAAAATTTTCTCCATCTTCCATCGATAGTTTTTACAGTGAAGTCATCCGTCCTTCCCCCCTCCCTCCCAAGGTTCTTTCCGCCCACGACCCCCACATCCCCACACCCTCCCCGGCCGTCTATCGACCTTTTCATTTGACGACCACCGCGATGACAGCTAATAACCATAATTGTCATAAAGCAAGAAGTGCAGCTGGTCAGTTCTGCTTTTAAGAGCCACTCAGATGAGATGATGAGATCATTCGATTCCAGTTTCAAAAAATGCTAAAAGTCACGTCCGCTATTAGCGCAGCAGCACTCAACTGTACAGTCACGACGACGGTAATCATTATTGTAATCTAACGTTGTCACGACGGTAATCATTATTGTAATCTAACGTTGTCACGACGGTAATCATTATTGTAATCTAACGTTGTCACGACGGTAATCATTATTGTAATCTAACGTTGTCACGACGGTAATGGTAATCGTAGTTCCACGGATTAAGCAATGTGGGGGCCCTGCCCGGGAGAATTTTTGCTAGTCATCATTTTCGGAAAAGTTTATGACTTTTTTGGTCATCCGGCGAAATTTTCGGGAAAATCATACCATTTCATCCGCCAAAAAAGTCGGGAAAATAGTCGTTTGGTCGAAATTTGCTAAAAAAAAATGGGGGGGGGGCATTTTGTGGGGGCCCCTAAAGTGTGGGGCCCCCTGTTCGGCCGAACATGTTGAACATGCCTTAATCCGGCCCTGGTTCCACGCTGTCACGACGGTAATGGTAATCGTAGTTTCACGTGGGCACAGCGGCAGTTGTAAAATTTTAATGTAAACTTATGTACATGTAGTTCCAAAGGTAAGTTGTAGGCCTAATCCCAAGATTTATTCTACAGCGTAGGCTATGACTAAAACGATGTTGCGGGATCAAGCGCATTCAAAAACGTTCAGTTAAGTCAAGACATGCTCACATGCTGCGTGATTACAAAACATATCTAACTTTGTTCCCCGTTCTGCAGATCGTTCACATTTGCATTAGTAGCCATCGTCTGCGTTTTTTAGCCACCTGTTGAGGACGGTCGAAAAAAGAGCTTAGGATGTACATGTACGCCCACCTTTCATACGCAGAAGCAGGTGCGTATTATGCGCCATTGCTCTCCTTTACGGCCGAGAGTCCATGAGTATAATACTCATGGACTCTATGAGTATTATACTCATGGAAAATGAGTATAATACTCATGGACTCTCGGCCGGAAAGGAGAGCAATGGCTAATCGAATCAGATCGTGAGCACTGAGCACCATCGCTTTCCCCGTCCTAGGGGTCCGTACGGCGTACACGCTTACTCTGTAGAGTCTGTGTAGACAGAACCAAATAAACCAACTTTATTAATTTCTGTTTGCTTCTGTGCAGCTGCGGAATTATATACTGTTCTTTTATCGCTTTTGTCCATACTGTTCTTTTATCGCTTTTGTCCAAACGTTCACGCATTCAGCTATGATGTGTGGGCGGTAGAATGATGGTGGAAGACTAGCGTTTTCGAATGACATTGTGCGTCATCATTTACCGTATTTTCTAGCGGATATGAATTGGAGGTTTTACTTGCCGGTTTTCCAGAAGAAGACGGGTGAAGTATCGTCGCAAAACGTTTACGAAAGGAACAGAGAAAGGGAAGAAAAGAGACAGAGAAGGAGATGGAGAGCGAGTAAGAACGAAAAAATCAGAGGAAAGGAGGGGGAAAAGGAGGAGGAGGAGGAGGAGGAGGAGAAGGTAGAAGGTAGAAGGTAGAAGAAAAAGAAGAAGAAGAAGAAGAAGAAGAAGAAGAAGAAGAAGAAGAAGAAGACGACGACGAAGAAGAGGCTGAGGAGGACGAGGAGGGGAGAAAGAAGAAGAAGAGGAGGAGGAGGAGGAGGAAGAAGAAGAAGAAGAAGAGGAGGAAGAAGAAGAAGAGGAAGAGGAAGAGGAGGAGCAGGAGGAAGAGGAGGAAGAAGGAGAAAAGACTAGCAGTTTATTTTATCCAGCCCCGAAGGTCATTGGTCCATTAAACGCAGTGATATATCGGATCAGTTTTATAAGCTTCTGCACATAAACACTCCTATACAGTGACCATGTTTGTCCTATAAGCATGCCATCTACTCCTCTCCACGATAATAAGATAAAGTGGGCGTTAGCTGAAAATAAATCTTCAGATATATCTCAGCCATAACAGAGATTTAAATCCAGACATCTGGCCTGAATAACAACTGAAATATCGTGCAAGTTAAAGGCAATGTTTTCAAAGTGCTGAATTCGCTACACGGTACTGTTTGATGGTCCGGTCGATGATCACCTGGTCAAACAGCTGCCACTCTTCAAAACAGATCCGCCCTATGCCCTACGGTAATTATCGATGTCATGAAACGGGTGAACGAAAAACGCGCTCCTCCAGTACATGTAGCCTAGGCCTACTCGGACTACTCCGGATCAAGGTCTGGACTGCTGGACTGCCACAGGTGCGGGATATGAAGCCGAGTGTCTCCTGGGACAGCTATTAATCTACTACGTGTACGGTCGTGTGTGCGTGAACAAGGAGGACATGTTGAGCACCATATATATATAGCTAAATTTTACTTCCTTTCAGGTTTTCCATGTTTGAAAGTTCAATTTTTCGGTGCTGCATTTTAAACGCTGATAAATTTAAAAAAACACGAATATTTATAATCGGTTATAGGATCTCGTGTACATATGGTAGCTGTTTCTGTGTTTAAAATTTCAGACAAATCCTAAAAGTTTTGACCGAGTTATGACACTTTGTTTTGTCTTCTATGCTACTTTTCGTCCGGACACAGTGTAGAACATGATTTAGATCCTGGGGCCTATACATATGCTTATCAACTACTCATATCTGTTAATTAAATTCTCACTTTTTGTCTTCCAGCGCTGAGACAACAGGGTTTCTGCGTTCAATGCTTGGCAATGACCCGTCGCGTGCGTCGGATTTCTTAATAAATCTGGGTTTTTTTCGCGTCATCTTGCAAGTCGAGATCTCGTGGTTAGAACGAGAATTCGTTATGCAAAGAAATACCCGGATATCAGCGTGTCAAATGAATATCTTCAAGGAATAATTATTATAAGGTTTTTATTCTTCATCAGTGGTCTACCATTAGTCTAAGCAGGAGGTCCAGGAATGACATGACGCCATTCTTTTCCGTTTTTTGTCTTTGCCTTGAGTTCTTTGTCTGTTACCCTCGTCTGTTTCGTGTAAACCTATCCATAATCCAGTCCAACATCATAGTTTTTATTTCCTGGTTTCGTCGAAATTTCTTTCATTCATTTTCTACTTTGATTAAGAAGTGTTCTCGGCAGAAGCGAATTATTTTCAAGTAGCGTGATAAGTAAACAATCCAACTCAGTTGTTGCTAACAACGTCCACGATTTTTATTCTGATGTGTTTGAATATTGCCTATGAAGGTTTTAGCTTTATTCATAAATTTACTATGGCATTATTATTACTATCACTACTAGCCTTATTATCTTCAACAATCAACATCAGTAACAAGAAGTACAATTTACAGGGAATCAGTAGCTATTGTTCTAAATGCTATTGTTGTTATCATTATTAGGCCTATAGTTGTTATTATTATTGTTACTATTAATAGCAATAACATTTGAAACAATGGCAACTGCTTCTCTTGTTAATAGTAGGCTACTTCTTGTTACTGATGTTGATCATGGAAGCTTCACAGCTAGAGTAATTTTTTAAAATATCACAAGGGCGTGATTTTCAAATTAAGTCTATATAGTCTTTCACTAGTAAACGTATCATAATAAATTATGTTAGACTAGTAAACGTATTCTTGCTACGTTCAGAAATTTATTTTGGGCATATAAATTTTGAGGGATTTCGTGGGCGACTTTTCACTTTCCACTGGCATCACCGTCATTTCGTCACCAGCGACGTTCAAAGGATTCTCGGAGTTTTTCCTCGATTGTGGAACATCACCAGAACAACGTCTTCTACGATTCAGTCTCATTTTCGCAGACGTTAAGTTATCCGCCGACTTCCTCAGATCCAGTTTGACTCCAGGCATTTCGGAGGTGCTCCTCGAATCGTCCTGCTTCCACATCTTGCGTTCCTGCGGCACGGCGGCGCTCCTTGTCGGGCGGATGCAGAGGTCCTGGAGTGCTGAATCGAGAGGAAGGACCTTGGAGCTCGATCCACGGCTGGTGGGCTCCAGGGAGCGACGCCGAGAGTCCCTTGAGGGGTGGTTCCCCACCTGGGCGCTGCTCGATCTTTGCAGCCAGGGAGGGGCGGTAGGGAGAGGTGGACGGGCGGATCGAGTGGGACGGACGATAGTGGCCCGATGTGGGAAGGAGATTCTTCGGAGAGCGCGGTCCGCCTGGAATCCAGTGGGAGGATGGTCGGTGGAATTTGAGTTGGGCTGGTGGAGGAGCTGGATGATCGTCATTGGAACGGAAGTGTCGCGGGTGGAAGAGCGGTGGCGTTGACCTGGAGGGTGATTGACCTCCGTTGGGATGGGGTCAAGGTCGTTGGCAGTGGGTGGTGGTGGTTCCGGTTCGTGGTTGCATCGTCCGTGTCCAGATGTGACACCGTGATGCATTATGAGCGCTGGAAACATTTACAGTAGCGCAATATAAAAGTCAGGCAATGGTGATTGAGACTATAATAGGAACTGTTCTTTAATGTAAGGTAATTTTATAACAATCCTTGTAATATGCTCTTCGTTTAATTTCAAACCGACAGAACTCAGTATAATCTATGATTACAACAATTTATATAGTATGAACGGATGATCACAAGTTATTGCAGGAGTCGAATTAAACTGCAAGGCGCCCATTGCATCTAATTGCTCAGTTTGCCAACAACCATATCTTTCGAATGGACAGTTGAATTGATCATTGGAAGATGGTAGTGTGAAGCGATCCCGCACCCGTGCGCTCTTCGTGTCAAAGTGTTCACCATTTAAATTTAAGCCTACCCTGTCAGTACGTTATAGCAATCTGAGCAGAAGCAAAGCAGTGAATACAGGTCGGACGAGGCAGTCTTAGATAGTGCAATATAAGGGGGAAACAACATAAAGAGCAGGGCTGTTTTAAAGGAATTTTTAGAACCGCACAACCCCTTCTTTTCCTTCCCATCATCCATGGCAAATTACTTGCAATCGGAGGACAATGGCCATTTTTGCAAGTTTTAACATTACAGAAGGGTTTTTACAACTCCAAAAATCCATTTAGAACTGCACATTTTGTGTACAACTGCACGTTAAATAGCCCTGATAAAGATAACGGCATGAGGAATAATACAATACAAAAAGGCAATGCAAGTTGCATAAATGCTAGGCGAGGCAATTTGCAAGCTATTATTATTATTATAAGGCAAGCGTGACAATTGCAAGCAGACTATTTCTATATGCTGCAGAGCTAAATCCCCAAATTTAGAGCACCAATCGAAAGCCAAGCGTACGTAGGGCACCAGCTTATTCACGAACTCAATTACTCAACAAATGATAAATTGATCAAAATTGTAAACATTTTTCGCTCGTCTAGCGCAAATCTTAGATTCGCTTACGTCAAAGTCATTAGCCTAAGCCATCAGCAACCGACTTGCAACTAAAATAATACGAAATAAGTTTTTGTATCCATATGTAGGCCTACTTCTATTTTTATGCCATTTACAACAACGCATCAAATCAAGTCTCAATAGAATTGTGCGTCAATAATATTTTACGTGTGCATGATCAGTCATATTGGTTGATGCCGAAGCTATTTGGCAGAGCAAAGGATTGAGCCTCGAGCTGCATATGCAAGGTGGCCTAACCTAACACAATCAAGTAGGCCTATAATCATATAGTATGAGCATTTGTGAAGCGCTTCTCGCAGCAGATCTGTTCAGAATCGCTCTGGGCGTGATAATTGCGCGATAAGGTTACACTGACCTGTGAACAAAACAGGTCAATATTATTGTCTACGCGTTCTTATAATGACCATTTATTATTTACGGTACCATAATTGAAACCCGTCGCTTCTCACGGCTGGCTTCGTGAACTGGTACAGGTAGCCTAGATGCCAAGATCTTTCCACTCCTTGGTGGAAGAATCTTGAGTAGATGTTACCTAGAGCACCATAATTATGAGCGGATCAATGAGTTTCTGCGGGAATTAATGAATAATGTATTGGTTACAGTTCCATAGCCTAGCCTCGCGTGACAACGTTAATTCAGTTTCTCTTCCAGCTTACGTTAGATCTCGTGTCTCTGTTGATTGCAATATCTAGGCCTAGCCTACGTCTCTGTTTTTTGCTGTCTATTTCGGTGCAATAGCTGATTATCTTTCTAATACATTTCTTGGAATTCTGAACCTGACTGTATCTGCATTTTATCTGCTTTTTAGGTAGCCTAAACAGTAAAGATTTTATGTGACCGCGGCCCAGCTCATCTTATTGACCACGTGAGATCATTTTAATCTGTGGTGCGCTGTTCTGCCTCTTGGCGAAATGCCACTAAAATGGCATTCAGGCTGGTTGGATGTAGATCAGTCAATTGCACAGGGCACTACATTTTTCTGATGAAAAAAGGTCGCAAGTAATAAAATGGGTACAAAGTCCAATGACAGTTTCTGTTCCCTCCGTTCTCCGTTGAGTCGAAAAAGAGTAAGCCTACTAGAACGCAGACCATTTTTAAAATGCTATTTCAACTTTTGTGAACTGCCCTCTACTATAGATCAAGACATTTAACTGGCCACTCACAGTCATGTGTAAGTAATGGAGTAAGAAGTGTTAGCGGTATATTTGCCTACCTCCAGCGATTCAAGCATGACAATCACATAAACAAGCCAACCGTAACCTACAGTACGCCGTTCATTCTTGCGAAGAACGTGACTCAATCAAGTGTGACCAGCCGATATTTCCCTCCGCTTATCGACTTGAAATCTGAGAAAAATCTGTCCTAAACGTCATGAAGTTTTATCCAGATTTGTAACACGGCCATTATCGTCAGATCTTCGACGAACCTTTTTTGTCGCTCTGCAAATCTTATTAAAAGTGGCCAGAAGAATTCATCGCGCACTGTACAAAATGTGTATCTAGCAGCCATGAACCTGTAAATAATTCATGCGTGTCGGGCCTTGTCGGCTTGCCACATTCGACTGATCTCGTTTCCGATAATATTGAGCGCCGCCTATTCTATAGAGAGTCAAGCATGCAGCGCCCTAACCTTCATTAGCCTTAAAGACAAAAAACTAGTAGGCTATTGCTTAAAAAATCAGATTGAAAATGGCAGCAGCAGAATTGGTTATTAAAACGACAATGAAGAAATGAGCTTTATGACAGTTCTAGCCTACTCCCATTGGATGTCTCTCAATTTTATTGATAAATTCATTCAACTAAAACTTATACATTCCTAAATCATCAGATGAGCCTCCACAGACCACAGGGATTAATTCATTCCCCTATGTCTATAGCGCCCCTTCAAGCTCTCTGCTCAGACGCGCCCCCGACTACTGCGCGGACACTGCATCGGAGTTTCACGTCGAAGCTCCCGAGCAATTATTATTGCGAGTGAAGGACTTGCTCAAGGTCCCAACATGGCGGCTTGAAGTGGATTCGAACCTGAACCCTCCGGCTGCAAGGCAGCGAACATACTCACTACACCACCACGCCCCAAAACAATAAGAAAGAGAGGCACACAAAGCAATTATATGAGAGTTATCATCATCATCCTGAACATTAATTATCACGTCCCCAAATTGATGTAATGGTATTAGACCAGCTCATCTGTTAGATGACTATGTTGACGACTTTGAGGAGTGACAAACGGAATTAGGCTACATAGGCTAACGTTCAGATAGCACTGAATTCGCTAAATAGTCGAAAACAGAAACGAGTAATAATTATTGATCTCTTGCCTTTTTGCCTAGAACTTCACTCATGGATAAAGCTAATCTGGAACAGATTCAGTCAATGCATGCCTAACGCTTTTGAATATATTTACATAGTGCCTTTTTAGTGCATCTTAAAATCAATGAACTCCAAGACAGATGTAATCAATACGGACCCAAGTAAAACCATGGTTAATGGTTATTTTTTAGCTGGCATCTCTTTAGACTAGGTCTAGTTTAAGTTGAAACAACTCGACAGGTCGGTTTTTCTAAAAATTATTCAATTCACAGTTTGACCAACATTCGTAAATAATTATGCTGAGGTATACGTGAAAACAAAGTCGCATTCGAATTAACATCTCATGCGATGATTTTGATATCGTCCCACGTGGTACAAAAGTCATTTCGATGAGCATAGGCTACAGATCAAATGTTTCACAGTTCATATAAAATTTTCCGAGGGAGAGAGAGAGAGAGAGAGAAAAAAAAGATAGAGATAGAGAGGCAGATACTAACTTAACAATGTGAACATTCACTCAATTAATCACACACAAATCTCTTCAAAAAGATAAATATAAACATTTATAGCATACAATATTAAATTTTCAGCTGTGAAGATCAGCTATTGAACAGTACATGACATGCATTGTAATCGTATCCTAATCTCGAGATTTCTACAGCACCCAAAAAAATCGAAGTCGCGGTAACCCTGCAGCTTATTCACAGGCGCTGTGTGAGGAAAATAATAATAATTGACTGCAAAATGTCGTACATCAACTCGAAAATAATAATAATAATTATTTGCTACAGTGTGTACAATCATCGTGAGCTGAGGTCTAGACATTGGATACGAAGCTCCTTAGACGACGTGGAGTTTGAATGAGAAATTAATACATAACTGTTATCAGCAGAATATAATTTAAGAATGGACACTAATGAGTATTTAGAACAATACTGCTAACACATCAATTATACAGTTCAACATGTATTCATTGGCGTCTTTATCAACCTCTCGCATCTCGAAGATAACATTGCTTAAAAACAAATTTGCAAGTCCATTAATAATTATTATTCTACTTTATAAATTATGCAAATTATATACTTGCGCTAAGACGCTGCTTGCTAGAAGAAACGCGAAAAGTAGGCTACCCGTAACCTTTGTCCAAAGTAAACTATAATTATTCTCGAACTGCTTTTGCTCGTTAGTAGACCTATCCTAATTCTAACAACCTATTCAACGAACAACATTCTAGGGTGCAGTAAATAATTGGCACAATAACTGTAGTTGTGATAATTTTAATTTCAGTATTTTTTAAATTATTCAAAACAGCACTTAAATTTTCCAGAACATTTTAGAACAGATTTCCAGAACGTATTAGTACGATGAAGCCAATGGCCATGTATGAATTTTAATCAAGGAATCCCCGTTAAAACAACACTAATTGCAATTTGATCTTCTTCTTTTCCTTCCGGCAAGTGTATTAATTCCTCTCTGCGGAGGGGTCAGCCACTCGGATCCTCCTCTTCCACTTTCCTTTTTCTTGAGAGTCATCATTTTTCAGTTTGCGATTCTAATTGCAATTTGACGCTTTGTTCACGTGTGTGAACCTTAGAAACATTTTTTGTTAATTATTCTGGCCTAATGGAATAATTTTTTGGAAGTCTAATGAATTTAAATGAGACTGCGCTAGACATTTTGTGTGCATTCATCACTGTCTCCACAGGCACAAAGAGATGGATCTATTGCGGCTGGAGGTCCTCAGCGAAAAGATATTGCTGAAAGGGATACCCAGGTATGCAAAAAGCCATGCGGATTTATTAGTCCAATTTAATACTAATTACAGTTTTGCATGTCGTTATTAATATTTTTAACTACAGACGGGCGCCATTTTTGTTTGTTTTAAAGGCGTTCAAGCTTTATCCGCATCTTTGAAGATTTTGTGGAAGAGATAGAGGATGTGATGAGGAAGTAAGAGAGAAATGCAAAGAGGAATAATGCGAAATGAGAAGAATAATTATGAAGAATGCGAATTGACAACAAAAAGAAGGATGTGGAGAAGACTAAAAAGAGAAAGAAAAATACGAGTAAAGTGAAGAAAAGGCAAAGAAGAAACAGAAGAAGCAGAAGAGTATGAAGAGAAGGAGGAGAAGGAAGAGGAGGAGGAGGAGGAGAAGGAAGAGAAGGAGGAGGATGTGGAAGA
Organism: Lumbricus rubellus; assembly: GCA_945859605.1. NCBI lineage: Eukaryota > Metazoa > Annelida > Clitellata > Crassiclitellata > Lumbricidae > Lumbricus > Lumbricus rubellus. The sequence continues at coordinate 6,846,006 of OX243820.1, read as the reverse complement.
AGAAGAGGGAATAAGGATGAGGGGTGGAGGAAGAGAAGAAAGGAAAAAGAACAAGACAACAAGACTAAGGCCAAGAAAAGAAGAAAAATAAGAAGGATGTGAAGGAGAAGGAGGGAAAAAGTAGAAGAAGAAAAAGAAGAAGAAAAAGAAGAAGAAGAAGAGCAGAAGGAGGAGGAGAAGAAGAAGTAGAAGAAGAAAGGAAGAAAAAGAATAAGAAGAAAAAGAAGAAGATGATGATGATGGCAGTGTGCAGAAAACATAAAGAGGAAGAAGATAAAAAAAAGGAGAGGATGAAGACAAACTCCTAAATAGCCACGTTCATAATTATGGCCGACCTCTGGTCCGTATCGCGGCACATCTGTGACAGTTAGAGGACCCAATTATCGAGGACCAATACAACGCCACCATCTCTGTAGATAAAGACATCATCGACTCATCTTCCAACCGTCCAGTAAGACATAGTCTCACACTACTCTAACAGCGAGGTAGTTCTACCGCGTGGGTCATAAAAAAACAACGGCCACATCGTCTTCTATTGACCAGTCTCTAGTCAGTAGAGTTCTGCATGAGCAGCGGCAGCAGCTGACTGTGGTCCATGCTCTGTATCGTCGCCACATCCTTCCCAACGGACTGAGCGATGCTCGACAGATCGAGTCCGAAGTGAACGAGCAGATCGACGATATCCATCTCGTCACCAGTGAACGGATTTCTAACCTTCGGGCACGACCGATTGCACTGCGGCCAGGGACAGTGGTCGAGACGGTGGTGATTGCACTGGTTCTCGTGGTGCTGGACGTGATGGATGTCGTGCAGGTCGAAGAAGACGGCCGACCGTCTCTCCCTTCGAGGCCGTCCCTCCCCGAGGGACCCCGCCGCCGCCGACGATGAGCCGTTCATCGATCGACCTCGGTTCTTGTGACCATCGCCGCGAATCCGCTCGCCGTTCTGGTGACGGTGGTGGTGACGCTTTGGTTTTCTGTTCTCCTGATTATTTTTGCGCTGCTTCTTTCCTGGTAGAAACAACAACGAGGAAATTACCAGAAATGTTGAAAATCCAATTGCCCACCTGCTTAGTGATAATTTTTAAATTTCTATAGATGTGACAGTTCGATCAGTGGCGTAGCCAAGGGGGTTTGGGGTAACCCTCTCCCCCCCCATTGGCTTAGGGAAAAACGTTTTTAAGGCTATTAATTTTGTCCAATTATAGCCTATAAGAAAAAACAAGCATCCGACCATAACCCCCCATCAGGAATTCCTGGCTACGCCACTGAGTTCGATAGCCAATATTTTTAATTCAACCCCCTCTTGTTTAACAGACACATGAGTACAATCAAAATAATATCAAATCAGAAAATTCACGAATCACTATAACTTGTTCTTAAAACTAGGCTACTTATAGACGGATCATAAATTGTGTAGTTGAGCTGATATCATCGTTTGTTTGTTTGTATGTGCACTTGTTATAGCGCCCCTTCAAGCTCTCTCTGCTCAGAGGCACTCCCGAATGCAGAGCGGACACTGCATCGGAGTTTCACGCCGAAGCGCTGAGCATTGTGAGCAATTGTGAGTGAAGGACTTGCCCAAGGTCCTTACGTGGCTAGGTGGATTCGAACCTCGAACCTTCCGGCTCCAAGGCAACGACGCCACCACTACACCACCGCGCCCCTCAAATGATGATGCAGTAATACAAAAAAACGCAGTTACTGACTGTTTCTTGACTGATCATCCTTCCTGTCGTTTCGATTCTGCTTTCGGTTTGAGTTTGTCTTCGGCTCATCAGACTGCAGCTTCTCTCTCCTCCTCCAACCTCCGCTGTTGCCAAAAAAGAAAAAGCGGATCATCTGCTGTTAAAGTGCTTTGACATTAGCCTCAAATAGATCTGCATTGTGGGCTAAGCCTACAATGTCATGCTGACACCGCAGTTTCTTGTCATAAGTTAAACCTAATCTCTTCTAGGAATCTTAGGAAAGGTCGATATTATTTCTGTCTAGGTTAGTAAGTGAATCCCCGAGTTAGTACTTACCAGGGATGCCAATCTGAATTTTTTAAAGTCCGATCCAGAAGAAAAAAAATAGATTGAGCAGAAAACCTAGAAACCTAAACAAGACCGAAAACCCTAGATCTAGGTGGGAAAAGCTATGAGTGGCATTTCTGGTTCTGACAGCTCAACTCGCTAATCATTTAAACCTTTTGACGAAAACAATTTATCTGAGGAATTGGAATTTAAAGGAATGGCTAGTCGCGAAATGATGTGTAGGACCTACAGCCGTTTCATGTCGGCCGACTTCGAACTTTGTTTTTATATATTAAATATGATGCCTGAATCTCCAAACACAATCTTTTAGGTTGCAAACATAATCATTCAATCTGCCTTCAAAAATAATAATTAATTAACCGCATTTATTAGATAAAGATGCAAAGTTATCTTCACTCGTAGGGCCTATTGTCGTCCAAAAATTTGCACGATGATGTCAAAATATGGAGTTTCCAATCCTGTGTAAGCTATTAATAATACTATAGTTGCTTGAAACTGATCTAACAATTATAATCTAGACATAAATTTTGTGTAGCGCCAAAGTAATAATTCTTATGGCATCAGTCAATGAGCTGATCACCTGGATTTGGTACAGCCTGGTTTTGGCTAATGCCGTGTGCACTAAACATGGCGCAATAGAAGTTACTATTAACAATGACTAATTAATATCGTCACCTACCTGGTGATGAACTTTGGCTCAGCGGACGACATGTAGGACTGGCCACGTTCTGCCTGGGTTAGAATCTCGTACCGGTTCTTCTCGTGTCGGCCATTTTCCCAGCATTTCAGAGCTTCCGGTAGACTAACGCCATCTATCGTCACTTTCCTCCACTCACTGACAGAAAGATGGCGACGAAATTCTTTTAGGTATGGAGAGGGAATATGGGGTGAGATACATCACAGAGGATTGAGTTGCAGTAGTCAAGTCTTGTCAGATGTAGACCCTACTTTTCCTTTTTTACTTTAGTTATTTAACGAACGTGCACAATTAATTAGTCAATAATTAACGATATTAATTGATTACTTAGCAGTGCCATTAATTAGTTATTGGCTAGTTTTGTAAACTAACTATGGATCATTTCTATTAATTATAATATTGATAAGACCCTTTAATTAATAATAGATTAGTCCTACTAAATTAAATGACTGAGCAGTCCTGATAATTATTCAACAGTCCAAATTAATTTTTCACTATCTAGTCTTAAAGCCTAAACTAATTGTTGATTTAATTTATAATTTATATCTTGATTAATTATCTATTATTCTTAACAATTGTTGATTAGCTATATAAATCACCCTATTATTTACCAGTTCTACTAATTAATGATTGCCTAGTCTTATTAACTAATTATTAATTAGTCCTATTAATTTTTAATTAACTACTCCTATTAACTATTTATTTGTCTCATTCGGTGCTTACCTTCGCGTTATCAACATGTGGGACAGACAGGCTGGAGCAAAGACGGCCCTGAAAACACACACACGATGTTCTAAATACAATATTCAAATATAATACAATACAATTGTATTTTGACATTGTCCTCTTACTGAAGTTCAAACGTGTAGGCCTATACGTAATTCTTGCACAGAATATCGATGGTGCCGAACAATATTATTATTATTGTGAGTGAAGAATTTGTTCAAGATTAGCAACGAACAGGTCTACAGACGGCGGACATGCCTGCATTGCCTGAGAGCCTCCTGCAGAAAGTTATTCAACGAAAACTGAAACTGTTCGGACATCATCTGCAGAATGATGATCAAGACACTGACGTTTGGAATAATGGGGGGGCACGAACAAAAGAGAAAGTCCGCATCGAGAGTGAATGGATGAGATTGTAGAGTGGTGTTGTGATAACCCTCCTTGTGATCACCTCCTCCTATCAGTCTCTTCGGAAGCTTCTTCGTATAAGTTCGTGGTAGCATAGGCCTATCCCTAGATAACTGTTTCATTAGCTAAATGGCTAGGTAAAGAATCTACAGACTTTCACTGTTTTGTAACCAACAACGACGACGTGTTTAAGTCTTCTTATTATACTCCAAAATCCGATGTAAAGTAAAACGATCAGCAACAACACAACAATGACTACACTTGCGTTATCATAACAACCACACGACTACTACCTTCATCAGTCTACTCTATCGCAACTCAACAACAACTATTACAGCTTATCTCAACGGCTCTCAACACACAACACTCCTTCTTCACTTCCACTCCCTCCTTGTACACTCAACGTACGCTCGTCTAGACATCACGCGCTGTCCAGACAATCACATGTCCAGACGCCGCGCGCCAATTTGCAGTTGGCCTACCTGCGTCGCTGTACGACAATCGTCGTGCACTGATTAAATTAGCTTACATTACCTCCTTCCTTTCTTTTGAAGAGAGCTAATTAATCTTAAAAATTAGCGAACGTATAATGCTTAAACTAAATACAAAAAATTCCTATACTAAATGCAATCACAAAATATCTTATACTACAATCTCGATAAGCAGTCCGCAACTACATTCAGCTTTCCCTTCTTATAGTTCAACAGAATGTCAAAATTTTGCAATGATAAAGACCATCGGACTAACTTAGCAGACTTCGACATTGACTCAGTCAAATAAACTAAAGGATTGTGGTCAGTGAACACATTAATCTTGGAACCAATAATAATTTCTTTCAATTTGTTTAAAGCCCATATGATTGCATAGGCTTCCTTCTCAATCGTCGCCCATCTCCTCTGGGTATCTGTCAGCTTCTGGCTGATAAATGAAACGGGACGTTCTATCCCCTCATCGTCCACTTGTGACAGCACAGCCCCCACAGCAAAATCACTGCTATCACAGTACAAATTAAATGGTTTGCCAACCTCGAACATGTATAAAATCACATTTGATAAAACAATTTCTTTAAGAGAATCAAAAGACTTCTGGTGGTCCTCAGTCCAAACAATGTTCTCAGGTGTCTGCTTGTTAGTTAAATCTGTTAATGGTTTAGCAATTTCAGCAAAATTACAAATAAATTGTCTGTAAAAACCAAAAAATCCTAACACTTGCTTCACTTGCTTCTTCGTTTCCGGTTTTTTTAAATTAATCAAACTGTCAATCCTATCTGGATTGATCATCTTCTTCCCTGATCCTATGAGGTTACCGATGAATTTCACCTCACTCTTACCAAACACACATTTCTTCAAGTTCAAGGTTACATTATGCAGTCTTATTTGTTTCAAAAACAATTCTAAATGTTTCAAATGAATGTTCCAATCATCAGAATGTACTGCAATGTCATCAACATAGGGTTCAGTAAATGCATTAATCGGTTGCAAAATCATGTTTATTGCTTTTACAAAAGTCCGTCCAGAGTTAATCATGCCAAAAGGGACACGTGTAAATTCGTACAGTCCATTATGGGTAACGAATGCGGTTTTCCATTGGTCGGATTTCTTCACAGGACAAGTCCAGTAAGCACTGCGACAGTCCAAGACGAAAATAAACTTGGATTTCCCGACTTTGCTCAGCACGTCGTTGACGATCGGCATGGGATATCGACAATTTTCAGTATATGAATTCACATACCTGTAGTCGCACGCGAGTCTCAAGGATCCGTCCTTCTTCTTGACGATGACCAGCGGACTTGCCATTCTGCTCGACGACGGTTGAATGATGTTTGCTTTCAGCATCTCTTGTATTTGTTTGTCCACTTCTGCGCGGTATATCAGCGGTATTCGATAAGCCATGAACTCTTTCTCTTGAAAGTCCGGTCTCAGCACCACTTCGTGTTCTACCAATGTGCATAATCCAGGTTTGTCCGAAAATCTGTCTACATAACGGTTCAGTACGTCCAGTAGCTGTTTCTGTTGCTCGCTCGTAAGATGTCCGATCTGTTCATAGTCCAATTGCAGCGATTTCTGTGTCGTCTCTGCATGGTCTTCTTTCAATGGTAGCTCTACCACTGATCCGAATTCGTCGTCCTCTTCCACGATGAGACCACACGATAATGTTCTTGCGATGAACTTCCTCATTTTGTTGGCATGGACGATTCGTCGGCCGTTTTCATTCATGTCCACCAGATACGAATACTTGGATCTTCTTTGTAGCACTGTACATGGACCATGCCATCGTGAGATCAATTTATTGGTTGACGTTGGATACAGGACGATGACGTTTTCTCCTGGTTCGAATTCTTTATCCTTGGCCCTCTTGTTGTATTGACTGGCGTATTGTTTTTGCTTTTCCTCTGCACAATTGTCAGCAAATATCAAAGCTTTCTCCATGTCTGCTCTTAAGTTCTTCAGGTACTTTGCTGGTTGTACTCCAATGTTTGGCGGTAGATTTATTTCTTTGGTCCAGCTTTCCTTTAAGATAGTTAATGGTCCTCTTGGCATTTTTCCATACACCAGCAGATATGGTGCCACTCCTGTCGTTGCGTTAGGAACTTCTCTCAATGCCCATACGGTAAACGGAATGATTTTATGCCACTGTCTTGGATTTTCCACAATGACATGATGTACCATCTTCTTGAACGTCTGGTTCCATCTCTCGACTAATCCGGCTGCCTCTGGATACCCCGGTGAATCGAATCGTGGACAGCATCCCATCAATTTCAAAAATTCTCTTGTAAGACTGGCTGTAAAATTTGTGCCTCTGTCGCTGGTGATCACAGATGGCACCCCCACGTCAATGAATAGCTTCATCAAAGATTCGCACACAGCCTTAGCAGTCAATGACTTCAGCAAAAAGATTGTCGGCCATCTTGTACATGAATCCACTATGCACAAGCAATACTTATGCCCAGCTGCTGACTTCGGTTCTATTGGGCCTACCACGTCCATAGTCATCCGTCGGAATGGAACATCTTCCCTTGGAATTGGTGTAATCGGCACTCGATCCATCACCAAACTTCGTGCCTTCAGCTGACACTTCTCACAGGACTTACAAAATTTCACCACGTCTCGACGCATCTTTGGCCAGACAAAGGACAACTTAATTCTCTCTCATGTCTTCTCTTCTCCCAAGTGTCCGCCAAATACTGACTCGTGAGCTAATTCCATTACTTGAATTCTTCTCTCTTTCGGTAACACCAACTGGTACACTAGCTGATCCAGCATTTGATGCTTCTTATACATCAATCCATTCACCACGCTAAACTCTGATCCTTTGTCTTCAGCGATCCTCCACCACGATTTCAGTGACTCGTCATTTCTCTGCTGCTCCTCGAATTTCTTCGCATCTTCCAGCTGTCTTTCATCGTTCGAATTCTCTGTGAACAAGTCCCTCATACTTGTCTCCAGTTCAGCGTCGCTTCCGGAATCTTCACTATCATTTCGTTCACATGCAGCCATCTCTTCTTCAGTTTCATTGTTCTCAGATGTTGTTCTTTCGTCATCTTGAATGCTGAGTTCATCTTCGCTGTCCATGTCATCTTCTTGCGAACTTTCGTTTATCGTTTCATCTTCTCCGCCTTCGACTTCTGCTCTCCGACTTTGTGCTCTTGTGGTCACATTCGCTCGTAGTTCCCCTTGCAATACACTCACTGGTGGAATCTCTTTCAATTCTGCAATTATCTCCGGATGTAGCAAGAACTTTTCTCTGTTTTCTTTGCACAGATCCGCTGGAATGCTGGCACACACTAAAGTTAAATATGGCGCGATATTTATTGTCCTGTCCTCTGTAGCTGCTCCTTCGTTACGACCGCTCATCCGCACTTCGATTTTCACCAACTTAGCTGGAATCGGCTCTCCAGCTACACATTGCAAATGAACTCTGCCGATTTCTTCTACTGTCGTTCCTTTCAGCAGTTCCTCGTTGATTACTGGTATCTCGGTCCCCGAGTCAATCAACGCCTCGACTTGCACAGGCTGCCCATCAGTCCCACGTATCTCCACATTTACATGCTGCAACGATATCTTCTTTATGCGTTGACACTCCTCTTTACTTTTTGTTTCTCGACAAATTTCTGCAATGGAAGTAGTCTTTATCGCTTCTTTCTGTATGGTGAACTGCGGCGTACACTTCATTACCGACTTCACTTCTGTTTCACGATCGTCCGATTCTTCAAACTGGTCTGGTGCATTCATCACTTGTATCTGGTTTACTCGAAGATTTTCTGCACTTCTGCTAAAGTTCTTCCTCAGATTTGCCGCTCCTGGTGCTTGGCAATGTTTTATTAGGTGTTTGTCAGAATGACAGTTGTGGCAACGTTTCTTTATAAAACTTCTTTGCTCATTGTTCTCCCACTTGTTGTACGGCGTGTATGATGCATTACTTTCTGTTGGGCGTCCCAGCGGCGGAGTTCGATTGTAGGCTTGACTGTCCCACGTTGACTCTTTCTTATCTTGCCAATACTGCTTTCCAGAATAATTATCTTTCTTTGCATCATTACTCTTGGCTTGGCTTCCGGTGTCTTTGCTATCCTTGTTCCACTTGGGTTGCTTTGGACTATTGCCCCATGCTTCAAATTTTGGTTTGTCTTGGAACATCACACCAATCCGATTGTTTACATGTATGTCTGCGAGGTCTGCAACATTACTAGCTTCCAAGCATTCTGTGCCCTCTTTTGCTAAGACAAACTGTAGTGGACCTGGTGGTAAACATTCTTTCAGCTTATCCGCCACTAACAAATCCAACAGCTTCTCGTAGTCTTTGTCCACTCGTCTACTTCGGACATAATAATTCAACAGGTTCTTCAGCCTAGCCGTGAACATCGTATACGTTTCTTCGGCTGTCTTCTTGGCATCTGCAAACCTTGACCTGTACTCACGAGCTGTTAATTTGAATTCCTTCAACAAATGCTCTTTCACTGCATCGTATTTATCTAAATTCTCAAATGACAATCGATTCAATACCGTTCGCGCTCTCGGGGTCATCAATGGCAACAACAATTTCACCCAATATTGCTTTTCCACAGCGAAGCTATTGAATGCATTTTCAACTGTTTCAAAATATAATGGCACTTCCATCATATCATACGGCATCTTCGGTAACACATGCTTCATTGCGTCACCTATCTTCTTAATCTTGGACACCATTGTCTCACTTTCTTTGAGCCTAATCTGTTCTGATACTTTCCGGCTCTTACGATCATCTTCGTCTCTCTTCTTCAGTCGATCTTGATCTTCGATTCTCCGCAGTTCTTCTTGTTCAATCTTCTGCTGCAACAGTTCTAACTGCTTTCTGCGTTCTTCTTTTTCAATGGCCATTTCTTTAAGTTGAGCCTCCTTGATAGCAAGTTTCTTTTGTTCTAACTGCATCTGCTCTTCTCTTTCTCTTTCTGCTTTTTCCAAATTGTCTTTTTCAGCTTGCAATTCTTCCTGACGAATTTCTTCTGCTCTCTCCAGTTCTTGTAAACGCATCTTCTCCTTTTCTTCCTCACGAGCCTTTTTGTCTTCGATCTGCTGTTTTCGTATTTCTTCATCGCTTTTTCTTGCTTTTTCGTATTCTATCATTAACTCCATTCTTCGTCGTTCTGCTTCGTCACGATCTATTCTCATTTGTTCTAATTGCATCTGGAACTGCTGCTTCTGCATATCTATCTCTTGTTGTCGCAGCCTATCTGCTTTTTCTGCTTTTTCTTTCTCCTCTTGTTTACGTTCTTTCTTTTCTTGTCTGCGCTGCTCTTCTTTCTCGTTCTCCTCTTGCCTGCGCCGCTCTTCTTTCTCCTTTTCCTCGTGTCTACGTTGCTCCTCTCTCTCCTTCTCTTCTTGGCGACGTTCTTTCTCTTCGTGGCACCGTCGCTCTTCTTTCTCCTTCTCTTCTTGTTTACGCTCTTTCTCCTCTCGTCTGCGCTGCTCTTCTTTCTGCTTCTCTTCTTGTCTACTCATCATCATGAGTTGTAGCAACGCCTCTACAGACATAGGTGGCTGTGGCTTCTCCACTGGCTTCTCCGTAGCGCCTCCGACAGCACCTTCTTCTTCTTCTTCTTCTTCTTCTTCTTTCTTAGCCCAAACCTCGGCTAAATTTCTCATCAAACTTTCCCTCGACATCTGTCCGACTTCTTCTGCATCTAAACCTGCTTCGATTAATAATTTTATTATTCTTTCGGAAGCCATCTTCTTAATAGTCGCTTGCTTTTGCTCTGTAAGTTTCTCCATCTTACTTCTTTACTTTACAGATGCTCGATAAAATAGTAGGCTACTCTTCAAATGTTTGCAATTGACTGACTTCAATTCTTTATGCACACTTCAATAGACAAGCAAGTTTTTTCTACCTTGTAGTCGTTGTGTTGTCGTTTCTCACTGTCGTACGGATGCTCGATGTATCGTTGCTTCTCCCGTGTGCTCGGCTCCTCGATAAATTCACAGCGTCCGTTCCTCCACAACGTCTGTTGATTGGATAGAATCCCTCCGTTCGGAACTTGGCACGTAGACCCGCCGTTCGTAACTAGGATCGTTCTCCTGCAACTTGGATCGTTATCTCACCGCAACGACACCAAATGTGATAACCTCCTTGTGATCACCTCCTCCTATCAGTCTCTTCGGAAGCTTCTTCGTATAAGTTCGTGGTAGCATAGGCCTATCCCTAGATAACTGTTTCATTAGCTAAATGGCTAGGTAAAGAATCTACAGACTTTCACTGTTTTGTAACCAACAACGACGACGTGTTTAAGTCTTCTTATTATACTCCAAAATCCGATGTAAAGTAAAACGATCAGCAACAACACAACAATGACTACACTTGCGTTATCATAACAACCACACGACTACTACCTTCATCAGTCTACTCTATCGCAACTCAACAACAACTATTACAGCCTATCTCAACGGCTCTCAACACACAACACTCCTTCTTCACTTCCACTCCCTCCTTGTACACTCAACGTACGCTCGTCTAGACATCACGCGCTGTCCAGACAATCACCTGTCCAGACGCCGCGCGCCAATTTGCAGTTGGCCTACCTGCGTCGCTGTACGACAATCGTCGTGCACTGATTAAATTAGCTTACAGGTGTAAAGCAGAACCGCATACGCTTGGGTTGGAGCCCATAACTGACTCGAGTGGAGAGACATTGTGAAGAAGGCATCGGACACCTAGAAGCATTGAGCTCACGTTTGTTGATGATAATGATTTGCTCATAGTATAGGGTGTTCAATAAGTTCGTGAACGATTTTGCTTGCAGATAGCAGAAAAGTTTTGTAACAAACTTTAATAATGCTTATATCATTTGAAAGAGCTTTATGTCCCGAAACCAAAAAGTGCAAAAAGTGTTAGTTTTTTGCAACGAGGAAATGACGTCATCAATTTATGCGGAAGCGCTATTTTTAGCGAATTTTATGCAGTTCGCGAACGTTTTTCGTAAACAAACTTGGGAAAATGGGGAAAATAGCAGACGTTCAGTTACGCTCGAAAGCTGCTATTCTTGATGAAGGATATTCATATTCCGTTATAGGCGATAAATTAGGATGATCGAAAGGTTGGGTAGCAAAATGGGCTGAAGGAAGCAAGCAAGGCGAGTTAGGCGATCATGCACGATGCGGTCGACCAAAGATTTTGACACAGGCTGCTATTAAAATAATCAAAAAGGCGAAATACAGACGAGGGCCTGGATTGAGACAGACAGAAAAATCTCTCCAAACATTTGGACTTAAGGACAACAAAGAAACAATCAGAAATTACATGAAAGGGGAGTTAAAGTGGAGAAGTTGGAAACGCAGAAAGGCGCCATTGCTAACAGACGCTCAGAGGAAAAACGGTTGTTATTCGCGAGCACATAGATCATTCTGCTGTTTCGCGAGCATGGCTGAACGAAAGTATTCCTAACTACATTGAAAACTGGTCTCCAAACTCTCCTGATCTATCACCGATTGAAAATCTCTGGAGTATACTCTCAGGCAGTGTCTACAAAGATCCTGACCCAAATACTCCTGCTCAGCTAAAACGTCGTTTGCGAAAAGCATGGAATTTGATATCGGTTGAAACTTTGTACAACCTCATCGAATCTTTACCCAGACGAATGAAAGCTGTTATAGCCAGCAAAGACAACACTATTGCCTATTAAATGGTACAATAATTATTGATTTTTGTTGTGTAAATTATTTGTAACAAGCTAGCAAAGTCGTTCACGAACTTATTGGACACCCTGTAGGCCTATGTATAGGCTACAACGTGACTGCCTCTACAGCCAGCCAGCCAGCCTTCCAGATCTGCAACATTTTCGTGCACCGCTTCAATTGTTTTAAACCAAATTCAAACCATTTTTCATCAACTCTTCGAGTAAACTTACGAGACGTTCGTGAGAGTGTATTTCATGTCTAGTCCAAGGTCGTGGATGTATTGCCACTGGTGTCGATGTGTCGGTGGACCAACGTTGTCCAACGTTATCTGCGCCTCGTCGAAAAGGTTTTGAACCACGAACACTATCGCTACAAGAAGTTCACGCACAGCCAGTTAGCCAAGTGTAGCACATTTGTTTGTTTACACATATATTATTTGAAATTCTTGCTTTATATAATAACTAGTTGGGGTACCCGGCGTTGCCCGGGAAATTTTGCTTTTTTGTCCCACCCGCTCCGGCGAGGCGGGTTGCGGTGGGGCACCCATTCTCCCTGGGGTACCTGGCGTTTGCCAGTAAATTTTCGTTTTTCACTCACACCCACCTCGCTTCCCGCCCCGCCTCTCCCAACCCAGCCCTTCTGGGGCACCCGGTGTTTCCCGTAAATTTTGGTTATTAGTTCCCTGCCTCGTATCTCTCTGCGCACCTAACGTTTACTTTCACAGCAACTAATGGTTATCCAGGTATGGGCCTACATATGCATTCACCGAAACTACTAGAAATCAGGTCAGAATTCTATATCATTAAGCAGACGAGATCAATTAATCTTTTATTGAAATTATACGCAGACCACAACTCGCGTAAAACTGGAACGAAGCAAACTTAATGCTCGATGCCATAAGTGTTGCACGGTGCAGTGGGCTAGGCCTATGCGATCCAGACTCCATTGCTCAGAGTTTATTACCGAGCAAGCACTGACCAGATGTTGATAATCGTGAAACATTTATGGAATCCTTAATTTCACCTAATGGACAGCACTATCCATCTTATGTATCAATGAAAGGCAGATGCTCTTCATATCCATGCTTTCATGTCGATACGTAAGATATGGTAATTATAGGAAAGCTGATCAAAGTGCACAGCATATGGCGCCAATCAGATACCGTGTTCAGGTAACGTGTTAAGATATTATTCTAAAGAGGTTCACAGCTGCAACAACTCTTCTGGCTTTCCGTATTTATATAACAGGGCAGGTCCCTATGTCTTATGTTCATATAGTAGCCTATCCAGCTTTAATACAGTGCAAATGTTTTCAGTGCAAATACTAGAGTGAAATACCTTTAATTTCACGCATAAAGCATAAATAAATTCCAACAATTGGCGAAGTCGGGACATTTATGCTGGACCACCCTGTAGAATAATTATTAATTAGTAGGCCTACTTAAGATACTTGAACTGCAAATCTCGAAAGCTACTGCAGTTCAATTTATTTAATTATTGGTGATTCGCTTTCTGTTCTTCGGTTGTTTTGTTCACTTACTGCGCAGTGTGGAGTAGATACGATAACCGAAATAGCATCTCCATTGATCTCCTGGCGAATACAACGAACGACATGCATCGGGAACAAGACCATGCCACAACCTAACAACAATAAGCTTATACGGTATATACGTTGTCATGCATTAAACACACACGTTTTCGAGCATTGTAGATATTTAAGAAAATTAGCCTACATACTTCCCTCTCCTCCTCCCTCTCCTCCTCCCTCTCCTCTTCCATCTCGTCTTCCATCTCCTCCTCCTCTTTAACCCTGCAATGCCAATTAAGTTCACATGTCACTCCTGACTGATTTCGGGGTTAGTTTTAGGGTCTTCTCATCATAATGTTCCTTGTCTTCTACTTCTACTTCTCCTCCTTCTCTTTCTCCTCCTCCTCCTCCTCCTTCTTCTTCTTCTTCTTCTTCTTCTCCCTCTCCCTCTTCTCCTTCTCCTTCTTCTCCTTCCTTTTCTCTTCTTCTCTTTCCTTCTCCTTCTTCTTTCATCCTTCTCCTTTTCTCCTTCTTCTTCTTGCCTCCTCCTCCTCTTCCCCTCTTCCTCCTCCCTCTCCTCCTCCCTCTCCTCCTCCCTCTCCTCTTACCTCTCCTCCTCCTCCTCTTACTCCCACCTTTTCCTCCTCCACCTCAACTTTCTTTTCTTTCTTCTTCCCTCCGCACAAACATATATCTCACATTTTAGACTTTTGAGTTGTTAACTACCCACGAAGCTGACCATGCAAGCACTTAGGACCCTTAGACGCTAATTGAACACAGACAGAAATCAGTAAATAAAAGAATCCACCACCATCCTATCCTCCGCAGAAGTCTCCACAGATACCTGGTACAGCCAGGGTCACCTCCAAACACATCCACCTCAACATACTCAGACACCTGAGATCTTTTCCATGCAAGCACCCGGGGGTCTGCCTGCAGATGGAAACTGCGGGATAAAGTGACATCATCATCATCATCATCATCATCATCATCATCATCATCATCATCATCATCATCATCATCATCATCATCATCACCACCACCACCACCACCATCACCACCACCCCCCACCACCACCACCACCACCAACACCATCATCACCACCACCATCATCACCACCACCACCATCACCACCACCACCACCACCACCAACATCACCACCATCACCACCACCACCACCACCACCATCACCACCACCACCACCACAAGCACCACCACAAGCACCACCACCATCATCATCATCATCATCATCATCATCCACGGTGTACGACGTGTATAGCACTTACACCATTCCCTTTCGGACGCTGTCCGTCGGTGCACACTGGTGTGCGTCGGTGCAGACCACCGACTTGTATTGTTTGTTGTCGAGGAACCAACCGGAGTCACTGATGCCTCTCACGTCAACGGAAGGCGCCGTCTCACTCACGACACCCACGATCCGGTCGAGATTCAACAGCACGCCAGTCGCCCCGGCACTATACACACACACACACGCGCACACAATACAAAATATATACAATATGAAAATACATGATCTATGTATTGGCTATATATATATAATATTATGTACAAGTATGTACATTTATATATGCACATATTGTATATTATGTATTGCATATTTATATATATACTAGCTGTACCCAGCCACGCTTTGCTGTGGCAAAAAAGACTTCCCTCCTCTACCCCTCCCCCTCCCCCGTCCCCCTCCCCTCCCCTCCCCCCTCCCCCTCCCTCTCCCCTTCCCCTCCCCCTCCGCGATGGCCACGCGGATCACGCCATAAAACGCTTGAGCAAGAAGGCCGTAAATGCGAAGGCCGTAATGAAATGCGCTAAAGAAATTTACGGAACAAACATGCCTGAATTGGTATGCAAGGTTTATTGACGGACGTAGGCTGTGTGTTGAAAACGGCGGAATTTGCAAAGTTGCTTTTTTAGCTTAAAAGATTGCGCTTTTTCCCAAAAATCATTCTCACAACCCGGCCGTGTTGGAACTAAACGTTTTGGTGAAGTTTCCAAAGCAATCAATGAAGAAAGTTCGGAGATCTTGCGTCAGGTGCCAAACGCGGTTACATTTATATATATATAGATTATATAATTATATGATTTATGTATTGTCAATCATGCACTTCTGGGTCTTCCCGTGTAGACCAAATTCTGCTAAGTTGTTATGTTCACTGAAATAATAATATTATGACTTTTGGTTCATGAAAAAATATTACACTGTGCCCCATAAAAAACACACCAAAAAACTTTTCAAACATCTTCTATAAAACTAAGCCAATTGTAATAAAAGTTTGTACGTTGTTTCTCAAATAATTTTGCCACAAAATATTTTACATTTTACTTACACACAGAAGTGGTTGCTGTTGGAGGCAGTGACGCAGACTAGGCGTGTTTGGAAACATTTAAACAGAGATTAGTAACTTATAAGACAGCGCCCCAGCACATCGCGCAAAGTACACCATGGCGTTGCTGCGACGTGAAACACCAAGCTTCATTGGACCGACACTCTGGCCAGCAAACTCACCAGACCTCAATGCCGTTGACTACAGAATTTGGGGTCTAATATAGGAACGCGTCTACCAGACAGCAATACGGGGCATCAACGAGTTGAAGGAGCGCCTCATCGTTGTGTGGGCACAGTTGAAGCAGAGTGTCATTGACAAAGCTATTGAACAGTGGCGGCCAAGGCTAAGAGCCTTTGTTCAAGCGAAGGGACATCACTTCGAACATCTTCTTAAATGAAACATTACTTTTTCTTATTTAACATTAGACTTACATGTACATGCGTTTCTTGACAAAGTTTTTTGGTGTGTTTTTTATGGGGCACAGTGTATATAATTGTTACGCCCTATATAAATGCAGTATACATAATATACATGTATTGTGGGGTGCGGTGGCGTAGGCGTATTTTCGGTGCGGTGCCTTGGAGCCGGAAGGTTGCGGGTTCGAATTCATGTCAAGCCGCCGTGTAGGCTAAGGCTACGGATCTTGAGCAAGTCCTTCACTCGCAATTGCTCATACGCTTCGGTGCGAAATTCCCATTCAGTGTTCGTGCTGTAGTTGGGAGCCTCTCTCATGAGTAGAAATCTTGAATGGACGCTGTAACAAATACTTGTACATACATAGGCCTATATGTCCATACTTACATTATATAGATATATATAATTATATATATAATTATATATATAATTAAAGAGTAGTTCTGCCTGTACTTGATCCAACGCAATTAATTCAAAACCTTTGTCAACACCTTTTCTCCGTAAAAATTAATGTGAAATTAATTCTGACGTTGTGTAATGAGCGGCATAATATGAAAGTGACTGTTATTGTTCAACCTACATGTATGCATATTATTATTGAAATGCTTAAACAATAAACTATAAATGATCGATCGATTGATCGATTGATTAATTTATCGATCGATTGATTGAATGATCAATTGATCAGTTGACTGATTGATTGTTTGATTGATATCTCATAACGAATGAATTCGCTTCCTTTGATTGGCGTGCACGGCAAGAAGCGCTATATAAATGTATGAATACACTGCAGTATTTACCTGGTGCCTGCGAGGTAGAGTTTTGTGGCCGTTGCTAATCCATGCAGATGAATTAAGTCCTTGATGACCTCTTGTAGAATGAGAGCCCCCATGAAAGAAAACTCTCCTACAACACACACATACACATCAATATGCTATTCAGGGATATAGCCTACAGTCTTAACCTGTGGATAAGACACCTCTTATCTCTAAACACGTCGTTGCGAAAAAGGCTTTAATGACCAATTGACCATAAGCTAAGTTACAAAGATATTGTGAATTATTCTATTGTACCCACCTCTGCTTTTCGCCTTGTATGTACCACTCCAACAGTCGCTAGAGCAGTATGGTACGTATCTGCATTAACAAGAACAGGTAAATTACTTGACAGTGAAATTATGTGCAACGCATATACCTTAAGAGTAAGCTATAAACTGCACTGCATATATGCCCCACTTAGCAATGTATGACTTTATGCTTAACATTCCATGCCTATTAGCTTAACAATGAATCCCCACAAGCTTAGCAATCCATGCCCATAAGCTTAACAATGAATGCCCATAAGCTCAACAATGAATGCCCACTATAGCTTACCAATCCATGCCCCTAAGCTTACCATTGAATGTATGCCCATAAGCTTAATATTCCATGCTCAAAATCTTCACAATGAATTCCCATAAGCTTAGAAATGTATTCCCATAAGCGTAACAATAAAATGGTCATAAGCTTAACTATGTATTCCCAAAACTTAACAATGAATACCACCCATAGGCTTAACAATGTATTTGCATAAGCTTAACAATGTATGCCCAATTGCTCATAAGCTTGTGCTCTGCGAGATGAGTCAAGAATCCTAAGAAAACAAGATATTTGTAAAAATTTTAATAAACGATTCGGCAATTTCACTATCCCTTACAGTCTCACATCTGGCTTTCTCTCCCAATCGTGGAACTTTGATTTAGCCTTCGGAACCGATTATAGTTCAATCTAAAGTTATCATTTTCGGTCTAAGAAGGACAATGAAACGTTTTAAGTCAAAACTTACACGACATTGCCATCGTGAATGAAAGGATTTTCTTTGGAATCCAACGACAAAATTCCAGATCCTTCAAAAAACATTTAAAGAAATTGTTGTCACGGCATTTTTCTCTAATAATAGTTAATTAACGACTTTGCAATTGATGCTATAAATTAATGTACACAAATATTTAATAGGATTCAAGTTATGAAATTGCCTAAGATAGACCGAGCGGTAAGAAATACGCCAAAGCTGAAGGTTGCAAAGAGAGATTCATCATTATTATCATCATAGGCGTACGGGAGGTTTCAGAAGTGGGGGGGGGGGGGGGGGGCAAAGATTGAACTTCTGCCCGAAAAATTTATCCGGCCAAAAAGTTGGTCGTCCGCGACTATTTTTGCCCGAAAAACCAGATTTGCCCAAAACTTGACGACCTTTTTTTTTTTTAGTCGTCCGCGACTTTTTTGCCCGAGAAAACCACCAAACTTGCCCGAATTTGGAGGGCAATTGCCCCCCCCCTGCACCCCCGCCTCGTACGCCTATGATTATCATTATTATTACTGTCATTTCTAATATTATCGTTATTATTACTATTTATTATTATTATTATCAGCCCTATCAGCTTCAGCACCTCCCCACATATTTTTATTTTCAATAACCTTAATGACGTCATTACCTAAGCCTTAATCGTCATCAACATCATCATCAATTCATCATCATCGTCATCACCACCACCACCACCACCACCATCATCATCATCATCATCATCATCATCATCATCATCATCATCATCATCATCATTATCATCATCATCATCATCATCATCATCATCATCATCATCATCATCATCATCATCATCATCAATAGCAACAGCAGCAGCAGCAGTGCTGCCACCACCACCACCACCACCAATGTAGCCTGTATTAAATATCGGAGATGTTGGAGCTTTCGGAGCCAAATCTTGTGACTCAACCTAATTCTCATGACCCGCCCCAGTTCACTTGACCCGAGTCTAGTTAGCCTACTGTACTTGCTTGATCACCTGTAGCATGTGTTCAAAGGACGTTGATTTATCAAGTGGAATTAATTAGGTTAATTAAAAGTCAGTTGACATCTAAGATATTCTACGAATAGGCAAAATCTAATGTTCCTCTGTTTTGATTTTTATTATCATAACTTTGTAATAGAACCCACGAGAGAAATTCGTTCCATAAACATGCTATCATAATTTAAGCAGACTTGCTTTTGAAGTTCTGGCGATTGCACAATCGTTACTCGGGACGGATTTATTTAGTAAAGACTGTTGTATTGTTAAGTGCATGATCAATCAATCAATCACATAAATTTATATAGCGCCCCTTCAAGAACTCTACTCAGAGGCGCTCCCAAGCCAGGTTGTAGGACAAAACCCCCTCTGGACAAAAACCCCCCCGGACAAAACCCCCCCGGACAAAAACCCCCCGGACAAAAACCCCCCCGAACAGAAACCCCCAGGGTAGGACATAACCCCCCTAGTAGAATATATTGCACATAAGTTGTCGTGCTATAAAACGGTGTCCTAAGTACGCATGTTGGATTGATGAAAAGAATTCTCGCTATATAAATAGAAGCCGGATTGATACAAATAAAGTTTACTTAAATAGAAGCTGGATTGATGAAAATGTTCTTGCTTAACTAGAAGCTGGATTGGTGAAAATACTTTTTCTCAAATGGAAGCTGGATTGATGAAAATACTCTTTTTAAATGGAAGCTGGATTGATGAAAATACTCCTTCTTAAATGGAAGCTGGATTGATGACAACGATTCATGCTGTTCTAGATTACACCAACAGGTAGGTAGGCCTACTAGCTTCATATCGGAGTGACTGAATGACACTAACAAGTTATAAGTTCACGCCTGAATGACAGCGACAGGTGTTTACCGGTACGACACTAATTAGTTGACACAGCACGGGAACTCCATAATTAGCCTAAGTTTAAACAAATTGTAGGCCTACCTGCACTTTGCCAGCAAAGGGGGGGGAATTGTCCGGGGGGTTAATGTCCTAGGCTAAATCAGGGGGGTTTCTGTCCGGGGGGTTTTTTGTCCGGGGGGGTTTTTGTCCAGGGGGGGTTTTGTCCGGTCACCCCGAAGCCAGGCCTGGTAAAAAAGAAAGGTCTTGAGAAGACGGTAGAAAGAGTCAGCAGAGATAATGATAATAAGAACAATAACGACAATAACAGTGATTGTAGTAGTAGCTACAGAATAGTAATAGTAGTAGCAGCAGTAATATTAACAGCAGAATAATATCCATAGTAGTGACTGTTGTAGCAGCAGCAGAAGTAGTAGCAATAAATATATCACAATGTTGTTTTAGTTTCACACTCGTACGAATGCGCTCTATTTAGAAATCACATTCAATTGTTAAGCTAACAGAGTCCGCAATTAGTAGCTATTGTCATATTATAGGCTAGCCTACTGAACCTTTGCAACCCTTATTGGTTATTTAGTCTTACTGATTACTTATTGGTTGCCCAACGTATCTTAACCCTTTGGTTTCCTAATCCGTATCCTCGTAACTATAATTGAGACTGACCTCGTTTCGTCTGTGGCCAGTGATTGGAACTCATGAGATGAGGAGTGTTGACCCAGCGACCCTGGCAACTCTTCTGATCGAAGCACATCCAACCACCTACAAGGACAACAAAAGCACATTTAATCCGCAACTTATCGTTGACATCACATGCAAAAACATAGACTAACGCGAGATAAAAGTAAATATTGGTCAATTTTCCAATCAATGTCAGTCAATTCGGTTATTGAACCAGGTATACTAGAAACAATTCCAGAAAGAAGCCAGCAAATAAACAAATGTAACAAAGCAGTGATCAAAATTTATGGCAGAACTTCTGAGGCAAGTTTTATGGGAATAAAGCGTATGATCTGAAGCTGAAGGTACGGGTCCAGCTAGATAGCGATTGATTGTTAAAGTGGCTGGGTGCTGTGTTGATAAGTAGTTAGTTAGATACGCGGACTGTGAGGAGCTGGGCCGAGTATCAATATATTATTTAGTGTGTGTTCTGTAGTTTATGGACACAGACAAGTCATTTGAATAATTTCACTTAAACATGGTCTAACATAACATATCAGTAAGCTTACATCACGTGATACAATGTAAGTTTACTTCATTTAGCATAACAATTAATACATCCTAACAGCAGATCAGAATATCACATCACTCAATATAACACAATTAAAGAAGTTGACGTCTTTTGCATATGACACAACATAGAAATCACGTAGTAAAAACTTGAAATAGGTCTACTCAATTTCAATTGACTTAACACAATACAATATAAAACGAAAATCACATAAAATCAAAATCACAGGATAAGAAAATTTGACAATAATAACCGTATACAGGAAACATTACACAAATACAACACAATATAACATAAGCTCTGATGCAAAAGAAGCGCAACATCACATAGCAGAACATTGCACAATCCTACATCATAGCGTCCTATCATAACAGAATTAACAATTAAAACATGGCGAGACTTCTAAGATGGATCAAACGCCTTTGAACTCCTTAGAATTCAAAGAATTGCAGCGAATTCCCCGAGGTCAATTTTTCTAAAGTGGAGATCAGAGAGACTATTGCGCAAAAAAGGGAGGTGCACGTAGATTAGTCGTAGAAATAGGGCGTGAAATAAAATGAGGAATGTGAAAAGCAGATATGTATCATACATGGAAAGCGTGCTAATGAGTAAGGGAATCGAAATTCTTTCGTATAAGAACTGTTCATCTCGTTTCATCGAATATCTTGCGGATCAGGACTTTTGGGCGCCGCCGTTTGGGCGCCGGCCGTTTGGGCGCCGCCGTTTCGGCGCCGGCCGTTTGGGCGCGACGCCGTTTGGGCGCCGGACGTTGCGGCGCGAAAGAAGAACCTTGACGTTTGTAGATATAATTAGGCCTACATACGAAAGAGCCTCCTTCCGAGACTATTGTTTATCCCCTGTGAATGTGACGTTTGACGCGTTGCCGCTTGTTTACGCACCAGGGCTATACAGGATAACATATGAAAGAGCCTCCTTCCATTAAATCGAACATTGAACTTCTGAAAGTAATTCAGTTCTTTGTGGAATGCTTTTATTTAACATCAAATCATTCCCTTGGGTAACATGATGTGTTAACATTAAATTTAACAATGCACATTACAAAACATAGCTGAATTAAATATTCCTGGACAAATAAAGAGTTTTAAGTGCTATTTCATTACATAACTTCTTCCGCGCCGAAACGTACGGCGCCCAAACGGCGTCGCGCCCAAACAGCCGGCGCCGAAACGGCGGCGCCCAAAAGGCCGGCGCCCAAACGGCGGCGCCCAAACGTCACGTACCGATATCTTGAGTCACAGTCGACCTATTCATGTAGGTCTATAGCCTACATCGCGAGTCATCGCAAGATATTAGGCCTACGCAGCAGGAAAAATAAGCAAAGCCTAGATACATAGATGAACACATGTAGAAGATTAGATTGGTGGATGGATGGATGGATGGAGAATGGGTGGAGATGATGGAGTGGATGAGTGGAAGTTCGATAGATGAACGGGTGGACAGGGAGGAGAAGAAGGTTGCACCAAAGACAATGAAGAACCAGAGAAAAAAAGATGTCTATATAAAACAATGAAGTAATAATGCAGAACTGACTACAACAAAGAACAGACGATAGATGGGCAGATGAATTCAATATAGATGTGCAGATGAATTCAATATAGATGGGCAGATGAGTGGACAGATGAATGGTTGTCTTCTTCAGACGGACGAATGAACACGGAAGCAATACTGAATCGCATTCCCTTCCAGGGATGTTACAGTAGGCCATGCATGATCAAAATCACACGTTATATACTCACATACCGCTCACTTAAATCTATTCCTCCAGCGTGGGTAAGTATAATTATATAGCGCTCGCTTATTGAAACAGAACTGCAGGCTGAGTGATTCCGGTGAAGAAGGTTAAACGTTCGTAGTGGTCGCGGGAGAAAGGAGAGAGCATGCAGCAGCATCAGCGCCGCACCTGGTCTATGTATACGCTCTCGATAATTGGGTGTTGTTGACAGACGGACTGGACGGACGCGCCCATTAGTCCGATCTAACGTTACCGAACGTCGATAGCGATTGAAGGCTTTGATGTCAGCTGCTGGTCGTCGGCTGCGGCGGCAGGCTTTGAGGAATCGCCGCCGTCTTCCGATGCCAATCGTCTTTAACTCGGTGCACGTGGTGGTGGAAGCAGCACGTATAGTCGTGTGGTTCCGTCGGTCGGTTGGACGGTCGGACGAAGGCGAGTCTAGACGGGAGACTATACCTTCTCCTCCTACTCCTATTCGTCTTCTTCCTATCTCGAGCGGAGATCATTTGATAGTGTGTCTGTGAGAGATTATCTCTTCTTCTTCTTCTTCTTCTTCTTCTTCTTCTTCTTCTTCTTCTTCTTCTTCTTCTCCTTCTTCTTCACAGAAGTTCTGTGAGATTGTGCACGACGATGGGTTGGGGTTTTCTTACGGGGGAGTGGCGGGATCTGGAGATTCGAAGAAAAGAAGGAAGAAAGGAAAGAAAGATGAAAAGGAGAGAGGGAGGCAGGAAGGGAGGGAGGAGGCAGGGAGGGACGGAGAGACGGAAGGACGGACGGAAGGAAGGAAGAAAGGAACGAACGAACGAACGAAATAATTTTATGGGAAGGAAGAGAAGAGAAGAGAAGAGAGAAGAGAGAGAGAGAGACAGACAGACAGAGAGAGAGAGAGGGAGAGAGGGAGAAAGAGAGATAGAGAGAAGGAAAGAAGGAAGAAGTGAAAGGAAGTAACAAAAGAATTGGCTAAATCTTTGCTGCAGAGTTGATTCCTGTCTTAATTTTAGTAGATTTTGCTGCTAACCCTATTTGCGTTTCCAAATTGGTGGGAGAACAGAATGGCATTGCACTGCAAAAGACAATGAAGAGCCAGAGACAATAGAAGTCTGAAGACAATGAAACCATACAGAACTGAAAGCAACAAGGAACTATAGGTACGGCAACTCGATACGATAAAGAACACGGCTGTTAGTTGATTCAGCAACGTTAATCTTTAAGTGTAGATACCAGAAGAATGGAAACAAAGACTGGAATCTCAATGGTCAGTTTCCTCGAAATTCCCCATCTGGCTATGCTAACTGACCTTCAGTGACACAGACTTTAGACAATGGAGAGTATTCCGTAGTAGGCCTACATTGTTAGAACCATCCAATTACCCTGATTTTGCTCGCAGAATCAAACAGCTCGTTCGATACAAAATTGAGCTACCGGTATCTTTACATTACACTCTGCTGCTCTAAACTAGACTTTCCCGAAATGTTGACGACATTTTTTAGTCGTCCGGGGCTGTGTTTGCCCGAAAAACCAGACTTGCTCGAAATTTGGGGGTATTTGTCCCTCTGGACCCCCGCCTCGTACGCCTATGATTGTAGGCATAGCTTCTCGTTCGTTACTGCTGCTGCAAGTTTGACATAATAAATTTTTGCCAGCAGCGTTGGTCCACCGGTGGTTTCATACTTTCAACGCATTTCCCGGATGTCAAAGCATCCAATTCGGCCCCAGGTGAACGTAACAAACATCCGGCCCAATTGTGTTGGCACTCAGGGCACACCCCACCCCCGACACTCTACTGACACCGCACTCAGATGTCAAACTGTGATGGCTATTGTGTTCAGCCGCATTGTTATTGTTGCTGTTGCTGTTGTTGTTATTGTCGATGAAGGAAACGATTTTTTGCTGGCGTGGGTCTGTTGAGTGTTTGATGGTAAAAAGAATGCAGCAACGGTAACGATAATGAAACCGATAGTCATCGGCACTACTGATGTCAATCAATCAATCAATCAATCAATCAATCAATCAATTAATCAATCAATCAATCAATCAATCAGTCAGTCAATAAATAAATCAATCAATCAATCAATCAAGAAGTCAGTCAGTCAATCAGTCAGTCAGTCAGTCAATCAATCAATCAGTCAATAAATAAATAAATAAACAAATACATCAATTAGTCATTCAATCGATCAAAGAA
Organism: Lumbricus rubellus; assembly: GCA_945859605.1. Lineage (NCBI taxonomy): Eukaryota > Metazoa > Annelida > Clitellata > Crassiclitellata > Lumbricidae > Lumbricus > Lumbricus rubellus. The sequence goes on along the minus strand of OX243820.1, from coordinate 6,820,835 downwards.
TCAATCATCCAGTCAATCAATCAATCAATCAATAATTTTTTTATTGAATGCCCTTTTAAGATGCCTTATCAGAGGAGAACAAGAATAGCCCTAAAGGAATAGACGAAAGAATCAATGAATGAATGGATGGATGGACAGAACGCAGGAAGAAAGAAAGTATAATATGGATGGATGAAAGTATAATATGATGGATGGATGGTTGGATCGAACAAAGCATGGAAGAAATCAACTTAATGATGGAAGAAAGAATTACTGTCAGTTATGAAAACGATCAACAATAGCTGTAATATATTTCAATACAGAAACCTTGATCTTAATAGTGAAGATGTAAACTTTAACGGCATTGCCTGAGTTTCAAGTGTAATTATACCTTCGAGGAATATGATCCAGCGCATGCTGTTGTGTTGACTCTTTCGAATGTAGTATCTGCAAAAACGAATTATTATCAGTTACAATAATCAGCTTTTTCAATTTTCGCTTAGCTTACACTGTACATTGTAAGTTAAGATGGATGCCTATATTGTGGGATGGCTGATGGATTGATTGATGGATTGATGGATTGATGGATGGGTGAATAGATGATGGGTGGATTGATGGATGGGTGGATTGAGATGGATGGATTGATGGATGGATTGATGGTTGGATTGATGGATGGATTGATGATTTACTGATGTTTTGGTGGATGGATAGATGAATGGAGTGATGGATGGATTGAAGGATGGCCTGACTGAAAGGCAAATGGATTGATGAATGGATTGTTTGTGTGAGTGTATCTCACTCTTTCGTCCGCTTCTATCCTTTGTATAGCTTTGTGTTTCTTAATACGTCTTTCCATGTCCAAGCGGAGACTGTATCTGTATCTACAGGGAGCTGCCAGCAGCGTATCTCTGACTCTGCTTTCAGTCTGTTTTCTGTCTACTTCTTCTCGTCTCTCTCTCTGAGAGTCTTTCTGCATGTCTGTTTTCATGTCTGCTTGCGTATGCCTCTCGGTCTGTTTGCCCCCTACTGCCTCCTAGCGTTCATCTTAGTTTTCGTGCATGTGTATTGAATCGCAACGCTTTTCCTCTCAGCCTGCCTCTCCATATACGTCTCTGTCTGTCTGTCTCTCTCTCTCTCTCTCTCTCTATCTCTCTCTCTCTGTCTCTCTCTGTCTCTGTGTGTGTGTGTCTATCTGTTTCTCTTTCTTCCTCTCTCTTTCTAGCGCGCGCTGTCTCTGTCTCTGTCTGTCTGTCTGTCTGTCTGTCTGTCTGTCTGTCTGTCTGTCTATCTCTATCTCTCTCTGTCTCTCTGTCTCTCTCTGTCTCTGTGTGTGTGTCTATCTGTTTCTCTTTCTTCCTCTCTCTTTCTAGCGCGCGCTGTCTCTGTCTCTGTCTGTCTGTCTGTCTGTCTCTCTCTCTCTATCTCTCTCTGTCTCTGTCTCTCTGTCTCTCTCTGTCTCTGTGTGTGTGTGTCTATCTGTTTATCTTTCTTCCTCTCTCTTTCTAGCGCGCGCTGTCTCTGTCTCTGTCTGTCTGTCTGTCTCTTTCTATGACTCTCGATCTCTCCGTGTCTTTGCAAGTCTGTTTCTCTGTCTCTCTTTTCCTATGTCTTTGACTGTATGTCTTTGTCTCTATTTCTGTCAGTCTGTCCATCTCTGTGTGTGTCTATGTCTCTGTCTCTTTGTCTTTATCTTTGTAATTCCGTTTGTCTCTGTGTCTTTCACTTCATCGCTTTCTATATGTCTCCCTGCCTCTATCTCTCTGTCTTTGTCTGTCTCTGTCTATCTCCCTGTCTCTATCTGTCTATCTGTCTGTCTATCCATATGTCTCCTTTTCTCGCTTTATCTTCATCTTTACGCACCCTGTCCCCCTCGTTTCCTTTCTTCCTCTCTAAATCGTTTATTCTGTGTGTATACGTAAGATAGCTTCCTCTGATCTCGTCCGACTAGGCATGTGCCACCTGAGGCAGGCAGCCGTCCGTTCCCTTTCATCTCTCCATTCATCCGCCGCTTGTTATTACCTGTAATAACTTCGGCGTAATAGCCTCTACACGGGACCGCTGCAGCATCGCAGGAGTCAGTCCACTGCGTTCGGTGCTACTGCTGCTGCTGCTGCTGCTGTTGTATCCCCCGGTGTTGCATTCCGGATAGTATCCACTCTCTATCCATCCTTCCATCGCTCCAGGAACCCGCGGGGGATTCGAAGAAACCAGCCCAGCCCCCGACGCCGTGCTCTCTATTGAAAACCGGGGAAATGACCAACGTGGGTGTGTCTGTGTAGCCTTTACCGGCGTCAACACGTTTTGGTGCCGATCGAGCGGCTTAGCTAGACTTTGTATTAGTACTTCTCTGATGTGGAATTGCTGGTTGCAACCTTATGTGTGTAGGTGGGTGGGGGTAGCTGGGGGAGGGGGTTGGCTGGCAGGGTGGTCGGATGGCATTGGGCGATGGCCTTTGATTTTTCTGGGTTCGAAACCTGATGCCAGGGAAGTTCGAAGCACCTTGTTTATGGCTCGGCGATGTCTTGTTGACCTTCCTGTGATGGTTGTTGTATTCGGGGTGTTGACGGTTGCCGTCGTGTGAGCGCTTAAGTCGAAAGATCTGTCGGTGTCTCTGATGGAGGGAGAGTGGGGAGTGGGGGTGGGGAAGAGTGGCGTTGATTAAACGAAAGCAGTGGATCAGCGATTGCCTTAGCTTGCCTTTTCAATAGAATAGAATAGGATAGAATAGAATGGAATAGAATGGAATCGAATGGAATAGAATAGAATGGAATAGAACGGAATATAATGGAATAGAATGGAGTAGAATGGAATAGAACGGAATAGAATGGAATAGAATGGAATAGAATGGAGTAGAATGGAATAGAAAGGAATAGAATAGAAATTTTTCGATACCATTTCATCCGCCCAAAAAGTTGACGACCTTTTTTTTTTTTAGTCATCCTCCGAAATTTTTGGGAAAATCATACCATTTAATCCTCCCAAAAAGTTGATGACCTTTTTTTTAGTCATCCGCCGAAATTTGTGGGAAAATCATACCATTTCATCCGCCCAAAAAGTTGATGACCTTTTTTTAGTCATCCGCCGAAATTTTTGGGAAAATCATACCATTTCATCCGCCCAAAAAGTTGATGACCTTTTTTTAGTCATTCAAAATTTTTGGAAAAATAGTCGTGTGGCCGAAATTTTCTCATTTTTTTTACACATTTGTGGGGGCCCCCTAAAGTGTGGGGGCCCCTGTTCCGCCGAACATGTTGAACATGCCTTAATCCGGCCCTGGTCATCGGTCTGTTTGCCTGTCGCATTCTGTCAGTAAGTTACGTCTTCCTATCTTGACACTTGGTCTCTTGCGATACATGTAACTGTGCTTCTACATGGATATCAATGACATTCTCTCTCTCTTTATGTGTGTCTATCTGTCTCTCTGCCTCTGCGTTTCTACCTCTGCCTGTCTGTCGGCCTGTCTGGTTGAGATAGGGGGCGGCAAGAAAGGAGGGAGAAAGATAAGGAGGGAGGGTTTGACAGAGACAGAGAGACATGCAGAGACAGACAGAGACAAAGACTTATGTATGTATGTATGTATGTATGTATGTATGTATGTATGTATGTATGTATGTATGTCTGTCTGTCTGTCTGTCTGTCTGTCTGTCTGTCTGTCTGTCTGTCTATCTGTTGCTCGCCCGCTCACTCGCTCATTCACTCTATCTAACTTGAAATCCGCCTGAGGCAAAGCTATTATACGCTGCATCTACTTCGCTTCTCTTTCATCCTTTGCCTTAAGCTCTCCGCTCTTTCATCCGTCCGTCCGTTCTCTCATCCGCAGTCCCAAAATGCAGTACAAGAGTTTCATATTTCCTAATTTTTGATTGATACTGCCTTTGAAGTGTGCCGTCGTACCGCCTCCTTACTGTCTGTCCAACGTCTCATACAGTTAAACAATGTTAAACAAAGTTAATCGTTTGTGTCAAATCATTAGAGTTTCAGTCTGTTAATTAGTTGCGTTTGTTTCATGTGGATACCAACTAAGTCTTGCGTGTTAATATATTAGCTGTTTGTTGTTGATTGATGGGCGTGTTTAAGGTTGCAGAATCGTTGACTGATCAAGCATGTGCTAGGCTATTTGTCGGGGTAGGCCTATCTGTTATAATCAGAGTCGAAAAAAGGTTTTTCGTTTTTTTAAATTCTTCTCAGAAAAATACCGTTTTTTATTTTCTGTCTCGTTTGTTCCATTTGTAAAAAATCGTATGTGATCATGCATATTTATTTATTTATTTATTGATTCATTCACTGTCTGTAATTGAAGGGCTTGGAGCAATAACAAGGTATGTCGACATACCATGTCTTGCGAAACAGTATGCCACCGTGAGCGGAAGATATAGTAATCTATCTACCCTGTGCATTTGGTACAGATCTGAATAGTTTTGAGCGCTGTTTCTCAAAAAACGTTATGTCGATATAAAATGGCAATGGCATTGTTCAAACGGCAGACTAGGATTGAGATTGACACTCCGTGCGAGTCACTGCATAAGTTGTTTGATGTTTTGGGGCCAGGTCAGAATTCGGGGGGGGGGGGTCATGCCAAGAATACGGTATTCGCACTGCATGAACAGTGAATGCCCGAGCAGACGCTTGAACATCTGCCTGATTATTATATGCATAGACATTTGTCCACATGGACAAATGCATGAACATATGCCTGGACATATGCATAATGCATGGACATATGCCTGGACATATGCATCATGCATGGACATATGCCTGGACATATGCATGGACATATGCCTGGACATATGCAAGGACATATACCTGGAAACATGTATGAACAGATGCCTGAACATGTAGGCCTACATGTGCCTGAACATTTGCCTGGACATATATAATATGATGCCTGACTTAGCTTATATGTTCGGGTATGTATATGCAATTATGCATGAATATTGAATATATTCCTGGGCATGAATGCATGTGCCTGGACATATTTCTGGATAAATGCCTGGACATACGCATGGAAATATGCATGAACAAATGCTTGGGCAGGTACCTGGACATATGCATGAACATATATATAATATATATGCCTGGGCAGACACCCGTAATCCCGTATGGTGCCAAGTCATGCAAAGACAGGGATTCGCGAGAGAGATTCGTCTTCCTCAGTTCCTCAGATTTTATTTATGTTTCCTTTTCGCGTCGGATCTCATCGCGTTTTTATACAAATCCTCTCTTCTGCAACCTTCACGCCCCCTCCCACACCACCACACTCCCACACACCCACCACCCCACACTCCCCACACACAAACCCCACACTCCCTACTACATACACACACGCAGTTCCTTTCATCTTCAAAGAGATACACGCAGTTCTGTCGTTCCTCTCTGTCTGTCTAGCGCTCTCTCCGTTTCTCATTGCCTCTGTCTCTGTCTCTGACTCTGACTCTGTCTCTGTCTCTGTTTCTCTCTCTCTCTCCTCTATCTCTATCTCTATCTCTATCTCTATCTATCTCTATAAACTCTCCTGCTTCGCGTATACATGTAGGCTACCTTCACAAACTGGCTTCAAAGTTAACGGTG
>OX243820.1:6655288-6810288 GCA_945859605.1 Lumbricus rubellus | reverse complement strand
TATGAAGTCAAACCGACAATTTGACTTTCGTGGCCTATGATGATGCGGCGCCGGAAACCGACGTGCAGATGTCGAATGGGATGATTATACGGTTTAAGAAAGATGGGGTGAGTGGGAGGGGCGGATGGACGCATAGGCGGAAGGATGGGGACGGTCAAGGAGAGGGAGCGACGTAGCGAAGCGGGGTAAGACAGGAGAATGCGTGGAGGGACGGAAGGAGGATCCGGGAGGGGATTCTCTAGTTTGTGTAGGGGTCAAATGAAACGGATGGGGTTGTGCTGAGCTAATGGGAAGCAGTCAAGGGCAATCGAGATTGGTCTGAGATTGAGTTACATGTACGTATCTTCTCCTCCTCCTCACCCTCCTCCTCCTCCTCCTTCTCCTCCTCCTCCTCCTTCTCCTCCTCTTCCTCCTCCTCCTCTTCCTCCTCCTCCTCCTCTTCCTCCTCCTCCTCCTCCTCCTCCTCTTCCTCCTCCTCCTCCTCCTCCTCCTCCTCCTCCTCCTCCTCCTCCTCCTCCTCCTCCTCCTCCTCCTCCTCCTCCTCCTCCTCCTCCTCCTTCTCCACCTTCCATCCCTTCTACCCCTCTCTCTATCTCTCTTCCTCTTTCTTTCCGTGTTTCTTTCCTTCTTTCCATCACTCTGATTGATTTGTTTATCTCTTTCCCTCCGTCTTGTTTCTTCCTTCTCTCCTTACAACCTCTTTCCATCAACCCCCACTCTCCTTTCTTCCGTATCTTCTTCCTTCTTTAACTCCTCTCTCTCTCTCTCTCTCTCTCTCTCTCTCTCTCTCTCTCTCTCTCTCTCTCTCTCTCTCTAGTCTATATCTTCTTCTTTCTCCATCTCACTCCTACTTTTTCTTTATTCCTATACCTTCCTTTTCTATCTTCCTCTCTCCTTCTCTCCCTCCCTCTCACCCTTCCTGCATCAGCCTCTCACCCCTTCTCTCTCCCTCTCTCGTTCCTTCCCTCTCTTTCTCCAGCAAGCCAAGGTCAAAGGTGGAGGTACAGCAGGAGGATGGCGACGTGCAGCAGCCGGAGACAGGGGGCCAGCTGCGTGACCACCTGGCAAGCACGTGCATAGACCGGGCAAGGGTCACTGACCCCAAGAGAAGAGGGAGATAGAGAGGCGGCGGAGACTGAGGAAGCCGACCACTTAACAATATTCTATTCAGTTCGCTCCAGGCCGGTGTTGCGGGATTATTCTATACCCTCTTAATGCTCTTCGGGCCGAAGGAAAGGGCGCTGTATGTGTGTGTGTATGTATGTATGTATGTATGTATGTATGTATGTATGTATGTATGTATGTATGTATGTATGTATGTATGTATGTATGTATGTATGTATGTATGTATGTATGTATGTATGTATGTATGTATGTATGTATGTGTGTATGTATGTATGTATGCATGCATGTTTGTATGTATGTATGAATGCATGTACATACAGTGTATGTATGCATTTACGGCTACATTTCGAGGTATATATTTGTGACGCATGGCATGAAAGAAAACTTGACACTCGCTTTTGTCATTCTACAAGAACATAATCATGTTTATTTTCTCCATCAAGGCACATCAACGTCATACACATAATTAATTGTATGGCTCTATCAGTCTTTCAAAATAAGTCATTGCATCATTGTTAAGAAAAATACAAAATACTCCTAAAAATAAACAATGTGAGAACGCATCATAATGAGAAGACGGTATTGGCGATGATGATGATGATGATGTTGATGGTGATGATAATGATGATGATGATGATGATTATCATGATGATGAGGATGTTGTTGTTGTTGTTGATGATGATTATTATTATGATGTTGTTGTTGATGATGATGATGATGATGATGATGATGATGATGATTACGACGACGACGAAGATTATGATTATGATGATGTCGATATGATGATGTTGACGATGTTGTTGCTGCTGCTGATGATGATGATGATGATGACGAAGACAACGACGACGACAATGATGATAATTATATTGAAGTTGAGAACAATCTTAATGATCAACATTTTCTCCTATTTAAAAAATCTGCAACAATAGCCCTGCCACGTATGTACTGCGGTCGTCATCGCAGTGAATTTTGCGATTTGACCTAAAAAAATTGCGTATTTAAAAACAACACTCGGTTCAATAATATCACTGCGCTTTACATCCTAACATTTCACCGATTTGCGTCATATGCAAGACTGTTTGATTCAAAACTAGTTTCATAGACAATAATATATTATTTTCTCAATATCAGATCTCTTAAACAGAATATACCAACATAAATAACTGCATTGTCCATAATATTCAGATCTTTCTAGCTGCAATTTAATGCAATGTAAATGTTACGTAAATGTTCGGTAAATGGAATGTTGGGTCCACTTTGGAATGAAGGTTGAGTGTGAAAGTGGAAGTCTGCAGATATTTGTGCAGAGGTGAAAAACATGAAAATAATCACAGCCAAATTTTTTAGCAAGAGCGTTGAAGTGCACAGCATGAAATTATTCAGAACACCGGTATAATATAATAGTTCGTAGATGTTTCTAAAAGCAAATAATTTATCAGCGTCGTTTTGTGTATTTATTGGTTTCATTGGTGCCCTTTTGCAAGAAGAAATTAGTTGTATTGTATTGTATTGTATCTATACATTTATATGACGCCTCTCACAGTGCACACCAATCAGAGGCGCTCCCAGTGCGTTAGACCAAAAGAGTTGAAAACCAAGAGTAGGCTAGTAGGCCTACTTAAAGACAGGTGTCAATTTTCCAGGAGGGTAAGCAGTGTACCCTCTAGTCCCTATGTGCGGGTGCCCATGAGTGTGATCGTTGGCTACGTCGGCGCCACTCTTCCGAGGCCGAACATGGCCGTCAGGGTCTGCCGCTTGTCTCGAACGCTGGTGAACGTATCCTCGAAGTCTCGCCGGTGTAGTAGCAGCCTCTCGTAGCGACGCATACGCTTGATGCGAGCCGAGACGTCAGGGATCAGGATAGCAACCAACGACATCAACAGGAAACACGTGTGCTGGAAGAAGATGAGAAGGCGTATGAACCAAAAATATAACAATTCTTTTAAGTTGAGTTAAATACACATCTGAAGTTGAATACAAGATTACTTCGAAGTCAAAATCAAGACTTCTTTGTAGTCAGATTCATGACTTCTTTTAAACCGATTCCGAAAATTGCTCAAAGCCATATTCGATTCTTGTTTTTAACCAAATTCAGAACTTCCTTTACGCCAAATTCAGGACATCTTTTAAACCAAATTCAGGACTTGAGTCGAAATCTCAGAATACGGAACGAGCGGAAGACAGTCGGGGTAAGAGGAATAAGAAACAATAGGAAGGAAAGAAATAGCAACAAGATGGGGGAAATACATCAAGAAACACCACAATAAGAAATAAACAAAAGAAGGAAACCAAGAAAAAGAGGAAAATCACAGAAGAAAAGCCCGAGGAGGAGTATAAAGAAGAGTGTAATTATATGAATAAGAGATTAAACGAGAAAAATAATAATCTATTGAGTCAGTCGTCAACATGCCTCTCATTCCCAACCTAACCTTAATTTACCGCCTCGTATAAGCTTACCGTACGCTACATAATAAACAAGCAGCTTTAGTCACCTACCTCGAAAACGATAACAAAGGCCATTCGCGCAAAGAAGATTTGCCAGTATACTTTCGTGTATTCGTAGGTTGGAGGATCAGTGTTCTCGTAATAGCCACGAAACCTACGAAAATGAAGAAGACAATTTAGATCTTTAAAAGAAGATGCTCTACGTCCACGCTGATTCTTTTCAGCAGCAGCCCCAATGCAAGTCATGGACTAGAGTGGCAGCGCTATTCTAAGATGCTTAGATTTAAATCTCAATCAATCAATCAATCAATCAATCAAAAAATCAGTCAATTAGTCAATCAATTAATCAGTCAGTCACTGAATCAACTGATCAATCTGTCAGCCAATCAATCAATCAGCCAAGCATTTAGTCAATCAATCAATCAATCAATCAATCAATCAGTCAGTCACTAAATCAGCCAGGCAATAAATCAGTCAGTCGGCCAATAGATAAATAAATGAACAAATAAATCAATCAGTCAATCTTTCAATCAGGCAATCAATCAATCAATCAATCAGTCAGTCAGCCAATAAATACACAAATGAATTTTTTAAAATCAATCAATCAGCAAATAAATAACTAAATAAATCAATCAATCAATCAGTCAATCAGTTTTCATTAACCAACCTGCATTCGGTGACATTAACACTTGCGGGAAACGTGTCGTTGTCTGGCATCTGATCGAATTGAGCGAGTACCGATGTGTTGATCGATGAGAGACTTGCATCCATGTAACCAACGAGATCGTTCGTATCGTTCGATCGATTATTCCATTTGTAGACCATCTTTGGAATGTAATCCGACGTCCAACCGATGATAAAGGCCTGCAAATCACAATAATAGGCCTAATAGAAATAATAATAATCAGGGCTTTTAACGTGCAGTTGTACACAAACTGTGCAGTTCTAAATGTGATTTGTGCAGTTGCAGAAGCACTTCTGTGCAGTTAAAACTAGCAAAAAGGTCATTGTCCTCCGATTGGAAGTAATTAACCATGAAGGATTGGAAAGGAATAGAAAGAGTTGTGCAGTTCTAAAAATGTTTTAAAAACAGCCCTGATAATAATAATAAATAATAATAATAATAACATTATTATTTATAATTTCGATAATAATCATTATCATAGTCAGTATCACAATCATTACAGCTACCACTACTAATCATTTACCAATTGTACTTCGGCTTGTAATAAATCAGTACTATTACTACAATAGTATTTAACTACTATCACCGAGACACTACTACGAAACTGCTACTGCTACTACTGCAACTGCTACTACTACCACTACCACTACTACTACTACTACTACTACTACTACTACTACTACTACTACTACTACTACTACTACTACTACTACTACTACTACTACTACTACTACTACTACTACTACTACTACTACTACTACTACTACTACTACTACTACTAGTAGGCCTACTACTACTACTACTACTAATATTATTCATCATCATCATCATAATCATTACTGCTGCGACTACCACCACCATCATCACAACAATCTCAGTTGCGTCCATGGCTTAAAGTGTGGTTGCCCGGCCATGGACGGCGTCCATGCACTTATCTTCAAATCTTAACTCAGTCCTGCCACTTATTTTCTTTTGTTAACACTTTAAGCGCTGGTTGCGTCACTACCATCAACCACGACTTACGTTAGTGATAACGGCGATGTAAGCGAACCCCTTGAGGATGGGATACCATGCTCCGATGTCCTGAGCCTTGAGCGCAAGTGGTCTTCGGAAGAGTTTGATCGTTTTGTATGCGTCCAAACGAATCTCAATGACGTTGTTGATGAGAGCGAAGACCGGAGCGAGTGGAAAGGCAGCGACGAATAGCGTCACGAATCCAAACTGAATGACTAAACCAGAAAAAGGGAGAAATGAAGGCAAACACGGAAAGAAATGAACATGAAGTCAGATGATAGAAAACGAAAAGGTAGAATTAAGAAAGAAGTAATAGAAAAGTAATAATTTGAAGCATAGCCTACATGTATATGGTCCTCTGCATGGGCTGGTTAGTGGTTGCCTGTATTGTATTTTATCTGGAAACTTATAAAGCGCTTTTCGCCGCAAAATGAGCCTTTCAGAAGCGCTCCCATTGCGTGTAACCCGAGTGAAAAGGCAGGTTTTTAGATGAGAGAAAGATGACGAAAGAATACCAGAGAGGATGACAGAGCGAACTGATTGGGAAGTCCATTCCATAGGAATGCACGCAAATGAAAGACTGTATGACTGTGACTATCTTGTGACTATCTTGTCTATGTTTTGCTTAGAAAAATGAATAATAAAATATGTCTGTATGGCCTCATATCTTGCTTGAAAAGTCGCTATAGAAAGAAAAAAAGAATGAATGAATGAACGAATGAATGAATGAACGAATGAACGAATGAATGAACGAACGAATGAACGAATAAATGAATTAACGACTGTATCGTGATACAAGCATAAAGTCCTATAATGAATAATAAAATATGTCTGTATGGCCTCATATCTTGCTTGAAAAGTCGCTATAGAAAGAAAGAAAGAATGAATGAATGAACGAATGAATGAACGAATGAACGAATGAATGAACGAACGAATGAACGAATAAATTAATTAACGACTGTATCGTGATCCAAGCATAGTTAAGCTTATATATAAGAACGTGTTGCTGGTTCTCAGTTCTCACCCATTTCCAGGTATTCGTCGAACATGATGAACGTCGGATGTTCTTCAAGGTCAAGGTCATCTTCCCATCGTGTTCTGTTCTTCATATCGTCGTTGATTCGACGGAAGCAGTTCTTCAACGCTCTATAGAGTTCAGAAAGGTCAAGCAACGACTTAACTCGTGTAACTTATGGTATTGGAACTGATAGACTGAACGAGACATATAAAGGGTAGGAGGAGAGCGATGAGAAGGAGTAGGACGAGTAGGAGGAGGAGGAGGAGGAGGTGAAGGAGTAGAACGAGGAGGAACGAGAAGAAGCAGGATGAGGAGGAGCAGGATGAGAAGGAGGAGGAGGAAGAAGAGAAGGAAGAAGAGGAGGAGGAGGAGGAGGAGGAGCATGAGGAAGTGGAAGAGAAGGAGGAGGAAGAGAAGGAGGAGGAAGAAGAGCAAGAGGAGGAGGAGGAGGAGCAGACCCTAGATTCTGAGGAAGAAATTGCAATCTTGATCGCTACATATTATTGTCGAATATTTTCGTAAGCAAGTGCGTTGAAAATAATAAAATACCTATAATGAGCAACATTTATTTATTGAGCAGAAATTAACGAGTTAGATTTATTGAGCAATATCTAACGAGTTAGACTTATTATTAATCTAACTATAGTTAAAGTCTCTCTAGCAATTCTAACTTACGGTAGAATCAATTCGACGAATGAATTTATGGCTTGCTTTCCAATCATGATGATCCCGAGTTGAATCGTTAACTCGATGAAACAACCGGTCGGATCACACTACATGCAGAAATTAAGAAAGATGTGTTTGTCTACTAAGTAAATTATGCAATTCGTCTGCGCATGTCTAAAACAATTAGCGAATGCATTGTATATCGCCTTTTTTCCAATTGTATTGATTAATAATTTCTAAACATAATGCACAAGGAATCAAACTATGGCACTACATAAACAAATCAATTCCTAACCAGGTAAGTATCTAATCAGGTCAGATATAAAGTAAAACGCCGTTATAAGGTGCGTAGAAATTACTGCGCATGCAGTAATCGTTATCTCCAAACCTCAAAAGCGCTACTCGAAAGCCGAGCGCGGGGCTCCAGCTTATTAACGAGCGCTGCGTGGAGTCAAAAGGGGTGTCCGTAGGAGTAGTCCAAATGAGGTCCGGGTCCGATTGCCGTAGGATCAGAGGGGCGGAATAGCTACTAAGGCGGGTGTCGTCTGGGTCTGAAATTGATAATAAAATTAATGCCTCCGTGTGCTAGCTCCATTGCTGTACCAATAATTGATATTGTTCATATAATACCTGGTCTTGTCGATATCTTCCGAAAACGTACATCGAATTTCTTCCGGGTGGATCGACAAAACTGGAAAAAATGAAGACTCAAAACTTTAAATATTATAAGAAATTGAAAGAAATGAAAGCATAACAGTGGCAAGTAACTTTTAAGTCGCACAATTGGAATCCAAGTTTATTTATCCACAGGAGGACTAAAGCGAGAACTGCTTTTTCGCTTGTCCTTTGACGGGAACGCCTCTGAGTAGCGATCGTGTAAACGGCTCTATATAAATTCTGGTCAATTGATTGATTGATTGCCTGTTTGATTGAGGACATCAGAGAATTTTTATGTATAAAAGCTTACCTTCCCTTGAAGAACGCAATGTAGAGAATGGAACCATAGTAGTTGATGAATTGGAAGACTATGATCTTGAACGTGTAGCTGTCCTCGTGATCCGTATAAGTCTTATGTTTCTCTGAAGAAAACAAACAACGTATTATTTCTCTCAAACAGTAATGAAGGATCTTGTTTATGCCCTCTGTGAATTAGGCCCTAATTGAAAACATGAGCAGCTTGCAGCCATGCAGCTGTTAGTCCTATATAATTATACCAACATGATTTATAAAAAGAAACAAGGTGTCATTTCACTCAAACAGTGGTGCTTATGTTTCTCTGAAGTAAGCAAACAACGTATTATTTCTCTCAAACAGTGGTGAAGGATCTTATAGCCTATATTATGCCCTCTATGAATTAATTGAGAAAAATGAACAGCTTGGGGCCATACGACTGCTATCTATAGATCAACACAATATTTATACATTACTGCACTAGATCTCGTCTGGAAGGTTTTCACTTTCCAGCTTGTACATTGTAAGTCCAAGGACATTAATTTTTTCGTTTTCATTGCCAGAAGTGCTTTAGTAGAACTGTATCATTTACATCAAGTGGTGCATGTTTTGCAGAGCAATTCTCGACTCCGTTTAGTGGTTCGCTAAAACATGTTTATAAACGTCAACATACATAAAAATAATCGAATTTTAGAACAAATCCGTTAGCACAGACCTAGTTTTGTTGTGAATATCGCCAACCATTTGTAGACCTACAACAGCAAAAACGCAAATAAAGGAAGCCGACTAAGAAGAACAATACCATGAGCCTATAGTCTGAGAAATAGCCATGGATGTGAAGTGTTAGTTACTCTACCTCGGTATATAAGGGCAGGTAACCAGTTCTCTTCCATGTCATCTTACCTTCAAACCGACATTGTATGGTCTGCGTAGTAGTGTACTCATTAAAGCCGAACTAGCTAGAGGGCGCAAGTGAAGCAGAAATATTGAGCCAAATTCAGGCTCAACTATAGCCGAGGAAACACCCTGACTATAACACCCGACTTTGAATTAGGTACAGATGACTCCCAAAATTTATGGAGTCGGTTCGCGGGTTACTACACCACCCTCCTCGTTCTGACGCTGATCGTGGCAACGGCCCCACATAATTAATTAAGTGACTGTAGGGCTAAGTATAGTAGACTTATTATAGGCATGGGGCGTATTTGAGTAGTTTTCTGGATGATCAGCTCTCTGACCCGTAAAAATAACTTCTAAATTTCTAAAACCAATTCTGTGTATTTTGCAGCAATTGTTTTGGCATGGGGCCTACCGTCCCTTAAATTGAAACCCTCTGAAAAACTGTTGTGGCTACGTCCCACACATATTATAGGCCTAAGCATTTCCCTTAAGTCCATAATTGCTGAGGTCCAGGGTAAGAATTTCCGGAGACGTTGAGAGGGTCCAACCCCCTAGTTCTTCAATAGAGCTCCATACCATAGCTTTCTTTTCCCCCTCTCCCATTCCATGTGGATCACAGGCTAACCCCCCAGATATTTTTCACGATTCCCATACTGCTGAAGTCTAAGTGATACTTACGATGCTGAGTATGGTTATGATGGCGAGATTAATAACGGAAGCGGTGACGGTTGTGATGAGTTTTGCGGTGTCCTTTGTGCTGCTCGTGGCGAACAGGGCTGCGGCGACTGCCATACGATAGACAAGAACGGCGAATATGGAGACCACCACCAAAGACATCTGTTACACAGGTACAAGCGCAAGAATCCGCTGTATAGATTCGCTGTTTTCAAATTAATGTCATACTGCAATAAATTAAAATGCAATTTACGGTACTCTTATTCTTTACTGTATGTTATGCCATGATGTTAGAAATCATTAGGCTTCGTATTATCGGTAATTAAAATATTATTAGGCTATGCTTCTTAATAATAGCATAATTGTCTTCATGCACACTATTAGACTACAAGCAATGAATGGACAATATTTGTTTGCTTTTCTATGGTTATTATAGATAACAGTTTAAGTGAAATAAAAATGAAACACAAAGTAATAAATTCAATACAGAAAAGCTATGTGCGCTGAGCCAAATTTGATTTAGAGCAGTAGCCTTCTATCAAGTGCGGCGGCATATTCTGGCTGTCAGAGCCCTAGACTTTGACCTCCTTAATTCACCTTGCGTGGGACTGGCCCTACCACACTAAGGACAGTGGCAGAGTTCTAGCACAGAATTAAGAAGCAAATCAAGCAATTCTTACTGACAATGCATGTCTGTTCTAAATAACATCTTTTTAAAAAAATCAAAGTATACTTACTAGAAAGAAGATGAGCGAAGCTGAAGTGAACAATCTGAAGAATTTATCGTACCATGGGATATACGGTTCCGGTTTCTACGAACCAATCAAGATATGACATGGTATCACGTGACCGATACAATCATACAACTCAACGATAATCAGAAACTATATTGATATTTTCGATACAAGTCAAAAATAATATTATTATCAGCTACTAACAATAATCATAATATTGTCATCGAGGAAAGCATTACAATAATAACCTACAAACGTACAAATGTTAAAATGTTAGTGATGTCAATATTAATAAATGCAAGACAGCTTCATTTAGGCCGAGTCCTATAATACACATACAGACCTACTTTATGATTATGGTGGTGCAGGACTGTTCTAGGCTACTTGGCACATTAGCTATTGGTGCATAGTAAAAAATTAATATTTTAGCCAGTCAGTTAAATCTATTATTTACCATCGACCAACTGCTGCAAAATCAAATGATTTTCGCGGAACTGTTCAAGATTTCAACACCATGCTAACGAATAGAACTGCAGTCTTCAATATTCAGTAGGGCCTAAGGCTATAGGCCACATTGTAGCCTACACACTGTCTAAATTGAACATTTGGCTGACGATACCATCTCTGCGTAGCTTTAAATTATATGTTTTCAATCATTAAATTTTATATTTCAGTTGCAAAGAGAGATTATAGGGGAACATGTTACCCACTTCAGTAATCGGATTGATCTTGAACTTCTTGGCATTCTTTTCGTAGCCAGGTCGATATTTCTGAAGCAAAAAACAAAACAAAACGTCCTCTGACTGTTAGTTAAATCATTTTAACTAACTTAAATGACTGGCAACGGCTGGCAAATGTACATGTAGAACAATGTATAGATCTACAATTCTACACGAATGAAAGTTAAAGCGACTGCAATGTTACACTCCATCTGTAAGCCGGGTGTCATGTTTCAAGATCAAGCTATGATGTAGTTTAACTATACGACAATTCAATACAAAACTTGTCCATCTATGACAGCAAGAAATGTGACCCGCTTCATGAAAAGGTACCATAAGTCGGGTTTGGAGTTATTATGCCTTCACAAACCAGCTAAGTGAGCTGAACATTTTGCTGAAAACCAGATAAAAATCGGATGATAAATGACCGACTTATAATGATGAACATGAGAAATTGCCACTTTATTTCCATCGATGAGTATTGTGGGGTCTTGCACACTGGGAGCGCTTCTGAGCGATTTATCCTACAAGAGGTTCACGACCAATTCTCAGTGTTGTCTATTATGTAATATTATCAGTGTTATTAACTTAAAAGTCCTTTTCACCTGCTGCTAAAAATACCAAGAACTCAAATTTGATTAAAAAAATTTTTTTCCCCTTCACGTCTTTATGCGCGATTTCTGGGGAAACTGTACCCCGACTTATGGTACCTTATCATATAGCGGGTCACAAATAGAAGAAGCAGAGAACAGCACTGCTATATGTACTGACCTCATCAGCTTCATAGTCTCCCACGTCCCACAAGAACTGAAGTGCTGCCTGTTCTCGCTTCCAGAACTCCAGAAAGATGAGCGCTGAAAAGAGATTTATAAAATTACGAGGTCTATATGTCATGATCACCTTCATATCACAACAGACACGACTCAAACAAGAACAAGGCTAGAGTAGCATCTGAAGCGCCTACATAGCAATATATTTAGACATCATCCGGACTTTCTATACTCAAAACTGCTGTGAGGTGGTTCTTCCTATCATATTTTGAAAGAGGTGAACTTAAGATCATTCAGAATAAAGAGAAAAAACAACTGAAGACGAGGAACAATCATTGAACATCAACTGTAGCAACAGATGAATTCATTGTCTAGTTATAATAATTATTATGAATTGATTGATTCACTAATTAATATCATAATAAAAATTCAGACGAACACAGAATATGGAAAATATTGTTGGCAGACAAACACACAGACACACAGACAGATAGACAGGCAGTCAGACAGATAGATAGATAGACAGACAGACAGATATACAGACAAACAGACCGACATATAGGTAGATAGGTAGAGATGGAGACTGAGACAGACAGAGACAGACAGAGACAGACAATTGGAAGCTATAGGAACAAAGACCAGACTAGCATATGTTAGCAAACCCTCTCCTCCTACCCCAGACGGACATGAAAACGGCCAGAGCGACTGTGGCCTGGTTGTCGAAGACGTATGTGAGACGGGCGTAGATGCAACTAC
Source organism: Lumbricus rubellus (assembly GCA_945859605.1). Classification (NCBI taxonomy): domain Eukaryota; kingdom Metazoa; phylum Annelida; class Clitellata; order Crassiclitellata; family Lumbricidae; genus Lumbricus; species Lumbricus rubellus. The sequence continues at coordinate 6,797,830 of OX243820.1, read as the reverse complement.
TCGACAGAATCGTGAAGTTACAGAGATGGTCGCACAGAGGACAGATCGTGTATTCACCGGGTCCGTTTTTATTACATACATCTTTCCTAAACATAACACCAACAAGTCTTGCCATTATTATTATTTCATGTAGGCCTATTCATTCTGGTTTAAATATTCTTCCCCTTTTATGATTCTCAGAATTTTAATTGTACGTATTCAACATCTATTTTAGCAGCACTTCCATTTGCATTGTCGTGTAGAATATGATTAATTAATTTAATTTAATTGAATTGAATTAATTATACGTCGTTATGCCATTTTCGTCAAATATTTATCAAGCGTTATTTTCAGAGCAGACTCATTGGCGGAGTTGGGAACTTGGCAGGTTTAGACCAGTTTTACGTAATTGTAATTGTAATTAAAACTGAACATTTATATAGCGCCGCTCTCAGATTCAGTAGCGCTCCCGACCCTAGTTAGCACTTCCCCTAACAAATAGTATGGTCTTCAGGCGTTTCCTAAACAGAGGGAGAGAGAGAGACTGAGAAGCTCAAGACGCAGCTTGTGCGGAAGACGGTTCCAGCAAGATGGGCCAACATAGGCAAAGCTTCTGGATTGGGCAGTAGCACCACGCATGCGAGGAACCACAAGGAGGCCATTAGCTGCTGAACGAAGAGCAGAGCGACCAGGGAGAGAGGATACCAGGTTACAGAAAGCACGGAGGTAGGAGGGAGCTACCCCAAGAAGAGAATTGCGCATAGGTGTCAGAATCTTAAACTATACATGTATATGCGTTGCGATACAGGAAGCCAATGAAGAGTGTCCCGAATAAAGACAGAAATGTGAGAGAACTTGGGAAGACCAGCGATTAGACGAGCAGCAGCATTTAGTATTGACTGAAGTTTCGAGAGGTTGAGTGAAGAAAGACCAGCGTATGCGGAGTTGCCAAAGTCAACCCTATAGAGCAGATCAGGGCGTGGACAAGCGTCTTAATAGCTTGCAGCGAGAGTGAATGCCAGACATGTATCATATCATAGATGCATCATAATCATGTGCGAGTGTGTGTATGTGTGTATATGTGTGTGAGTGTGTATAATAAAATAAAATATGGTAGCCTTAGCGGCTTAGCCTATTCATTTATTTAACTGATTCCTGTAAGAACTTGTGATCATCCGTTCACACTATGACTTGTACTAATAAGCTTAAGCTTACTGCTTGAATGAATATATAAAGATAGGTCTGTGTGTGTCGGAGTGTGTGTATGTGTATTATGTGCGAGTGTGTGTATGTGTGTGTATGTGTGTGAGTGTGTATATTTTGTGTACGTGTGCGCGCGAGTGTGTGTTTGTGTGTCTGTGCGTGTGCGTTTATAAGATCTTACGAAGGCTGGTCGTCCTTCAAGGTGATCAGACCAAAGAGGAAGACAGCAAAGCCGAACGTCGCGGCCGGTATCAACAGCACCGTGTAGTAGCCAATCCAGGCAAAGTAGAGACCAATCTTCTCACCAAAGTATTTTCTGAAATAAGTGGAGAAAAATAGCTGCAATAAAGTAGCATTATTCCTGCTATATTTAGTCAACTGTTCATGCGTTTAATAATGCTATGCGCGTTCAACATAATTATAAGTGACGGATGGATGGATCCAGATTTGAACAGGGCCTATGACAACAGAGGCCGTTGCCCTGGACAAAAATTTGTTTGGCATTTTACAGCACTTCTAAGTGAAAAACAATGTAGCGTCATTTATATTCGGACTTGCTGGCCTACAGTTGAGGTGAACTGTGAAAGTGATTACGGGGCTGGGAGTTCTGTGTTACTTATAAATACTGGCAGACTCTGCTGCCTTGCATGATTGTAATTGTAATTTTATAATTGTAATTGCAATCGTACATTTATATAGCGCCCGTTCAAGAGAACTCCTCAGAGGCGCTCCCGACCTGACACCAAACCGCTATCAAAGAGAATGGTTTTCAAACGCTTGCGCAAAAGGGGCAAAGAAAGACAAAGAAGTTCATTACGGAGACTAATAGGTAACTAATTCCATGATATCTAACACAGGAATGAGTCTCTGAGGTTGATGTAATTAACCGATTACCTGACGTGGTCGAGAGGTTGAAATCGAAACAAATTCGAAGGTTTCGCCCATCCATAATAGAGTCGCTGAAACAGAAACGGACTAATATATTTTTAAAATCGTAACATAAGCTGCATACATGACTTGTATTGCTATTATCAAAATAATGCACGTCTGTACGTAATTGTAATGAAGCAATTCTCATAAGAACCTCTTCTGCAATTAAACTCTTGCTCAATCCCATCATTCCCATGCAGTAGCAGAGCAAGAAAACAAATGTCGTGGTTTCTCCATTTCGTGAAGTTTCCGAATAATAACAAAATAATTATATGCTACCAAAATACCCAGAAACAGACAGAATTGGAAGAAAATGTGAAAATTGCTGATTTCGAGGGAGTTGAACCCGAAACATCTTAAATACGCTCATGCCTTCATGATTCCAAGACATAGGTTATATACATGTACGTACGTTGTACAGTTATATACCGAAATCTCTGTTGGACACTTACCAGTCTGTCCTTATCTTGACCTTTGAAGAAATCTAGGTCGTTTGGGTTCTTTCTGATTCTACCCTGCATTGACATAAAATAGATGCATCATAATCATCTCTTATACATTGTACATGTGATTATCCAAAAGAATTAATCAAAATAAAAAAAGAACTATAGTCTATTATCTTCTACTTCTAACTTAGCCTATTATTTAATTCAATACAGGTATTTATAATTTTATTAGGAGACCCAAGCACAGCAGAAACTTAAAGCAAATAATCTGACAAAGCTGAGATTTGACCCTGTGACCTCTAGGTTGCCAACCGACACCCTCACCACTAGACCATCGCGAACTTAGAAGACAAGACGATGTATTTTATTATAATATTATTATTAACTATTTTATTATAATATTATTATTAACTACGTATTATAATATTATTATTAACTCTTTATTATAATATTATTATTAACTGTGTCAAGAATGAATTAACTCTGACCTCGTGTAGCGGAAACGCTGCGGTGTAGACTTTCTTGCTCAGTAAACTGTCGATACCTGTTTTGAAGTTATTAAAAAAACACCTGCTAAGTATGACCTCACAATGGCAATGCACATTTTTATAGCGCCACTTTAAGAGAGGCTGCCCGGAGAGCTCCCGACGCAGCACAATGAAACAAAGAGATCCTCAAGCGTTTGCTAAAAATTCACCATGTCGACGATCATGACCCCGGTTCTGATAGTAAACCGATATGCCTGATATTGCGATGATGCCGTATGGACTTACACAATGAATTCAATCACTTAGTGTCCACAAAATTAATAGCCTAATTAATACTGACTGATTGAAATGATTGAGAGATTGATTGATTGATTGATTGAATAGTTGATTGAATTTATGGATGAAAATAATGAACAACCAGGGGCGGATCCAGGATTTCTGGTTAGGGGGGCGTAAATACTACATACATACATGCATACATACATACATACATACATACATACATAGGTACGTACGTACATACATACATAGGCGCCCGGTTGACCCGAAGAGTGGGGGTGCCAAAAAGAATGTGAAAATATGCGCGCGCGAGCGCGCGGAAAAAATTTTTACCCTTTTTTATAGGAGACTTATTGAAATCACAACTGTTCATATAGGCGGAGACTTGGTCCTGGTTTGAAGGGACGAACTCGCTGCCAAAGTATGATCGTCGAGAAGCACAACGCCGAGCAGGGAAGGGGTTTGGGAAGGGGATGTGCTCCTCCCCATTTTCTAATTATTTTATTGCCACACTACGATGGTAGAACCTTAGGCTGTCATTTTAACGTCATGACATCCTTGTCAAAATTTCCTGTTATCTCATTGCATAAAGACATGATTTAAAACTTCAATAAAATAATGTAGTAATTTTTAAAGACAAAACAATATCCCGCTTTTATCATGCTGGGAGGTGACTCTCGAGCACTGAAGAACACTATTGAGCATGCATACAATCAGTGGCGTAGCAAGGTCTTGGGGGGCCCCTGTGCAGAGCTTAGGTGGTGGGCCCCTTAAATGCTTGAACCTCATTCGATTTCAAACAACAAAGCTGTGCAAAACGCCTGGTTCCTTTACGATATTTCGCACCAAAATTAAATGAAAATAAACTATAGCAATTTTTTTTATTATTTTAGCAAATTTATCTAATGAAACATATTCTTCTCCATATCAGCAGAGAAAAATTGAACTAGAATACCAAACAAAATTAATCACAAAAATTGTTTTATCTCCTGAAATATTAATCATCAATCACCCATATATCTATATCAGGGGTTCTCAAACTGTGGTACGCGTACCCCTAGGGGTACGCCGTGCGCCGGTAAGGGGTACGCGAAAAATTCAAAAAATATAAATTTTTATTTGAGTTTATGGACTTTGTATCCATCATTCTTTGATTAGCAATGATTTTTAACGTTGCAACATATAGGCTAACAGCATCGTCATTTCTTTCTTACACAACATATGATTAGACTCACGTACAAGCTATACACTTAGATCTATACAGTGCATGCAGCATATTTGTGCTTAGGCCAATTATACTACTTTAATTTTGAAACAAATAATGTATAAATAGCTTAAAGTACCAAAGCCAAACATTCTCAGCCCATTGCGTATCGAGCTCAAATAGCAGAGAATTGAGGATTAATTTGTGATCGAACTTTAAATATTGTGATTCCTTTCAGGACGTTATATCTAGGTGAAGCTGGTTCTTAAATTAAAACTGTTTTTGCTATCAAAACAAACATGGGGCTAATTTGCGTTTGAAATTGACAAAATTTATATTAAATCAGATCTGTGCTAGTCTAAACAAGTCCACAGCACTATAGGTTGGCTCTTTCTTACAGAGGTTATTGACCAATTTCTCTTTTAAATTTATTGATAAGATTAGGCCTTATATGATTCAAACGGAATTTTGCTCCATATAGCCTACATGTTTATGACACTAATAAACGATGTCGCCAATGATTAAAAGACAATGACATTTTGTTTCTGACATGATTTTGCAGGGGGTACGCCACCATTCGATTTTTTACTTGGGGGTACAATAAAAATAAAGTTTGAGAACCCCTGATCTATATATATATGGGTGATTAAACTACTACTAGGCCTACTTAAATTCTCCAAGCTATTGGGTTTGTTGATTAAAAGAGCGGGAAAATGTAACGAATTTGGCAAGTGTGAAATTACTCAATCAGGTCTACGGGTAACCTACTACGGGGGTCTAAACCCGAAATGCTAAAATGCTCGTTTGCGCGCCTTCTCTTGCGCAAAAATATCCACCACTTTTCAGGTGTCAAGCCTCAATCCATGGTGATGTAAATGTTACTGAAGTTCGAGGTCTACTCGACTCAGTGTCAATATCCATGTCAACCACCACCTTTGCACTGATCAAACAAGAATTCAATTCTGCCCCATGTCTGATATAGCCTAGTAATCTGTGGAAGCTCGCTCTCCGCAGGTATCATAAATGCAGAATTCTTTTGAATTTTGGTGGTCTTCTTTACCCGTTCTTCTCGTGCTTGTCGCTTAACAGAGCCACTTGATTAAGACTTAGGCAGGGGCGGATCCAGGGGGGCCCAATCCGGCCATGCCCCCCCCCATTTAGAAATGCCATGTATCGTGGCCCCCCATCTTCCATTTAGTTTCAGCGGCTGCTGAAACGGTACAATTTTCCCGAAAATTTTTCGGGACGACTAAAAAAAAAAAAGAAAAAAAAGGTCATCAACTTTTTTGGCGGATGAAATGGTATGATTTTCGCGAAAATTTGGCCGGATGACTAAAAAAAAGGTCATCAACTTTTTTGGCGGATGAAATGGTATGATTTTTCCGAAAATTTGGCCGGATGACTAAAAATAAAAAAAATTCCCAGACCAAGGTCTCACAAATTTTTTGCCCCCCCCCCCGTCCAAAGTTTCTGTATCCGCCCTTGGACTTAGGCATAACGTGGGGGTGGGGGACAGAAAGAGTGCCGTACGAGAGTTAAAAAATTTACAATTTCCAAGTAAATTCAGTTAATAGTTTAATATCCTTTATAAATTTCACATTTTACTACAAAGACAATAAATTTTAAACGCGTCTGTGCAGACGTGTAGAGTGTAGACCATGACACAATTATGCTTAGGCTATATATACGTCAGCACAACTACTTGCGGCTAAAGACTGCAAAGAGTAGGCCTACAGATATTTGTAATGAGGAATCCTAATCATGCACATTGCTGCTGAAACCCAAAAATTACTGGGTGTGCACTGTGTACGCTGTAGATGTAGGTCTGAATACATTCTGAATATCCTTAAAGTAAAAAATTGACTCTGACCCCGGGGGGCCCCTGACGGCCGCGGGCCCTCGTGCACTGCACAGGTTGCACGCCCTATTGCTACGCCACTGCATACAATATAGGCCTGAAGAAACAATGTCATTCAAATCGTCGCCTTCGTCCGTAATAAAAAAAATGACGGAAGCGGATCGAATAAGCAGGATATCAGGGTTTCCTCGCATTCGCTGATCGGCTTAGGACCAATGGAGTTCAGACTACCAGATGGGATAAAACTGGAGTAATTGTAAGGTAAACTAACTAAGATTTTAAAAGTATACTAAAGATGGAATGATTTTTATAGATAAGCAATCCCAACAAAGAAATAATATCTTAAAAGCACATCTTTCCGGCTGATTTCAGGTGGAGCCCATGCATAGGAGGGCCTCGCATGGCCAATTTCTGGTGGTGCTGAGCACTCACGGGCCTTGCAGAGTAGGCGCCCATGCATACATACATACATACATAGGTATACAGTTATACATACATACATAGGTCTACATACATACAGGCACACATAAGTACATACATACATAGGCATATAAGCCCACATGTATGTATGTATGCATGTGTGTGTATGTATGTATGTATGTATGTGTGTATGTATGTATGTATGTATGTGTATGTGTATGTGTATGTATGTATGTATGTATGTATGTAAAAATAATATAGTCGATGCCAATTTATCATATGATAATTAACGTAGTAATGATAGAAATTGAATACACTAGTATTTGTATATAAAAATAGATTCAATAAGCAAGGGATGCGCCTCATCCATGGACCGCACGCCACTGAGCGTTTAAGAGAATGATTATATAAGTAATCTTTGATACATTTAATTTCTGCTGAAGAGCTCTCATGCCCCAACCTGCTGAAATTGCAGTTCTATATCCTTGATTTGCTTTTGTCCATAATATCGGCAGCTGAACGCTTTCGGCGGCTATAATCAGCACAATTATAATGATAATCATATGCCATCTTTTGAGATTTATGCCTAAGATAGGCTTATGTCTTACCAACGGCAGTCGGCTTATTCGCCAATGATAAAACTGCTTGTTTAAGCCATTTTGACGGTGGACAACTCGACATATTTTTTAATTGACCAATTTCTATTTACGTAAATTTTGTCTGTACATGAACTTTGTGAATGACGTAACGGCAAAAGTCATTGGTCACGTGGGTAACGCCTGCTAGCAACTCAGGTAAGTAGGTAAGAGAGCTCCGGTAAGAGAGCTCCATTCTGCCGGTCCAGCTACTTCAAAACTTCAAACATCCTATTCCCAAATTGCAATTATATTAGTTTTAGGTCAGTTTAGTTTGAGAACATTTGCTGAGGTTTAGGGGGGGCGTACGCCGGCTCCGCCCCCTCTGAATCCGCGCCTGACAACGGTAGGATAAGAAGGAATGAATCTACGATTTAATGCGATTCCTTACCCTTATGAAAGTGTGGGTCTGAAACGGTTCCCTGTTGGTCAACATAATCTGTGTTATCCAGGAACATCTTTGTGATGAGACTGCGTTCAGCATTCTCAAAGAAATCGTCGCGATTCTCGATTGCAAACCTTGAAAGAAAGAAGCGACATTCCGTCCATTACTCAATCATGTTATAAAGTTATGTTATGGTTTGCAGAACAAGGAAAAACACGGGATGGTGTGCAGCTGTAGGGTAATGCGGCGTAATTTCTCAACGACAGGAACATAACATAAGAACTTAACATATTAAGCCTATGCGTCATTGGAAGCGGTCTATTAAGTCTCAAATAGTTACATCCACAGGGCTCCTGGTCTGCTCAGCATGTTCAGCATAATTTAATAATAATAATAATAATAATAATAATAATAATAATAATAATAATAATATAATAATAATAATAATAATAATAATAATAGTAATAATTTTGGACTAGTTTTTAACCAGTAGTTAGTCATAAAGTCCCTGAAGAATCATAAATACCTCGGGGCAAATTTGTTTTTAAATATAAAAATTAAAATAAATAGATAAATAAATAAAATAATAATAAATGATAATAAAAAAAGAACAATGAAAATTTGTATGGCGCCGTAGCGCAGTCATGCCCGTTGCAAGGGTGCCTCACAAACGAAATCTAACAGCAGGATAGGCCTTAGGCCTAGGGGTTCAGTTTAGACAATAAAGACAATCGGTTTCTAAGCTTATGATCTTACGTGTGCAGTTTGTCCGGATCGAATGGAGCTGTGAAGAAATCCTCTTCATCCGGGACGATGTTTTGATCCGGAATGATGGCCTTCAAACAACTGGGAGCAGTAAATGCGGATTCCGTCTCCTGTTCAATCAAGACCAAGGTTAATGGTGGTTAATCATAGGGTGACCTACACGTATTAAAATTATGGCTTAGTATTTACAATGGACAGACAACAGATAAACTGACAGGTAAGTCGAGAAACAGACCGACCTACAGATAGAGAGACGGACAAACAGACAGACAGACAGACAGACCGACAGACAGACAGAGACAGACAGACAGACAGAGACAGACAGACAGACAGATAGACAGACAGACAGACAGACGGAGACAGACAGATAGACAGACAAATAGACAGACAGACAGAGACAGACAGACAGACAGACCGACAGACAGACAGACAGATACAGACTAATTGACAAACAGACAGACAGATAGACAGAGACAGACAGAGACAGACAGATAGACAGACAAACAGACAGACAGATAAACTGACAGACAGATAAACAGACAGACGGACAGAGACAAACAGACATACAGATAGACAGACAGACAGACAGATAGACAGGCAGGCAAATACACAGACAGATAGAAAGACATTCAGATAGACAGACAGACAAACAAACCAGGGGGCGTATAAGCCAGCAGTATTTTTGGAAGGGTTTCAAAGGACACGGGCGCAAAATCCACAGAATATATGCCTTGCACAAAAATTAGTAGCATATTTCAGTAATTACATGCTTCGGGGGTTTCACCCATAGAACCTATAAACATGACCGTGAGACAGACAAATGAGCACAAGAAAACTCCGCCACTGGTTGCACACTGCCAGTGCCAGTCCCAAGCCTCAATAAAGGAGGAGGGCGTCGCTAATGGTCTTTGTTACCACACAGTGACGTTAAACTTCAAATACACGTACATGTGTACTTAAATACAAATGAGCACGGGACAGTAAACAGGAAGTGCCTATACGTATTTTACAGATGTCTGGTCTGTCTATCTGTCTGTCTGTCTGTCTGTGTTTCTACACGCATCAGACATTCAGACCATGAAGCAGATCACATGGACAAGACTAGATAGAAAAACAGACAGATAGGCACATAGTCAGGAAGGCATATACAGGCAGTTAGTAAGCCTCTCAAAAACAAAGACAGACCGCAGATGTTCAAAAGCTGGTAACGATGAACGACTAGACAGTTCAATCATTGATATTATTTCGTGTTACTATCACAGATGCTTTTGTCGACATGAAAAAACAGATCGAAAAACAAATCGATGTTGGGAAGTAAGTAACGACTTATTTATTGACCGATTGCTGTTTGCAGTTTTGTGTAGGTCTACATACATCTTGTAAATATGAATAGGCCTACCACCCAAACAAATTAGTGGCAATATACGTGTTTGTATGTATGCATGCATGTAAGTATGTACACGTAGGCTATGTATATGCATATATGTATGTATGTATGTATGTATGTATGCATGACATTGCATGATTGTATCTGTGAATGCTTGCATATACATGACATTGTAGCTACATGTACCTTGCTGACGTTAATCCTTTTCCGCATGGACATCAACTTTGCTCCCTTGGCCAGAGCTTCCCATGGTGAGTGAATCTTGACGCATCCGAGTTGACCATCACTTGATTGCTACGAAATAATTAATCAACCCAATAGATTAAATAACCATTTCAGTTCATTTTTCAGTCTCAGGTTCAATTTCGGTACTCTTTTAACTTTCCATTTTAGTTTTAGTAGGCCTAATAATTACATAGGCCTATATTTATTTGTTTTATTTATTTATTTCTTGATTTACTATAGAGCCTCTTCAATCTCACTACTGTGAGGAGCACCCAACTACAGCACGGACACTGTATCGGAGTTTCACGTCAAAGCACATGAGCAATTGCGAGCGAAGGACTTGCTCAAGGCCCCTTCGCGGGGTTTGAGGTGGCTTTGAACCTCCAAGGCACCGAAATCACCGTTAGGCCTACACCACCGCGCCCCATAGTTTCCAGTTTAGTTTTAACCTTAGTTTTTGTATTTTACAGATCTAGTTTTAGGCTACTTACAGTCTCCAGAACGTATCAGTTTCAGCCTTAGTTAGCTGAAAAATTATTTTGGAGATAACGATCAAGATATTTTCAGGTTTAGTTAACTTGTAGGCCTACGTAACATTATAAATAAATACCTCGTGCTCAAATACGACTCCAACGTCCGCCAAGTTTTCCTCGAACTCTTTCCGCAACTTCTCTTTGTGAGGATCGACCTCTTCAAGATCGTAGACGAGAACGTAATCGATCCTTAGTAGCTTGTCTGATTTCGAAAAGAACATCGATTGATTTGGACCATCGTCATCCTATAACAAATGTAATCAATCAATCAACCAATCAATTAATCAATTAGTCAATCAAATCAATCAATCAATCAAATCAATTAATCAATCAATTAATCTATCAATTAATCAAGCAATCAATTCAATCAATCAAACAACGAATTAGTCAATCAATCAATTAACCAATCAATCAATCAATTACTCATGCAACCAATTAGTCAATCAATCAGCCAATCAACCAATTAATCAATCAACCAATCAATTAAATGAATAAAACAATCAACAACCAACCTACCAATCAATCAATAATCAATTAACCAATCGATCAGTCAATAAATTCGTTTATTAAAAGTCTTTTCCTTCAAGCCCGAGGGAAAAGAAGAGGTTATCCGAAATGCAGACGCAAGATTGTTCACGTTGGTATCGAAAGACATTTTGCATCTACATGTAGGCTACACGGAGAGATGCTGAATAAATTTGACAGGTACATGTATTACTGCATGACAAGAGATGGGCGACCAAGTCTTCGGAAGACTTTAGGCTCTTCTCAGGCCTCATGCTTCATTCACTCCGAAAATTTATATTGCGCCTCTCCAAGTAACTTATTCAGAGGCGCTGCCAGCACGAGTGTGTTATCGCTCTATGGCACGGAGAAATTGAGACAGCGGCAGTTTAATTTTTTAATTATTTTAAAATTGGGTATAGAACTATAGACAACGCAGGCCTGTTTGCACCCTCGATAAACCTAAAATAGTTATCTTTGCTGCTTCACTCACCCACCAATCCGTACCCCGATCACCCACTCACTCACCGATTCACCCACGCACATACATGTGGCCATACGCGAATTAACACACCCATTCACACGCCCGTACACCACCCAATATATCCATTCACCAAGGTTCTTTGAATATCTGACCAATTCACCTATCCAAGCGCTCGTTCATCCACTTACCAGCATTCAAACCCACACTCGTAGGCCTATAGGATACACCCAGGTAGACTACACTTAGGCCTACATGTAGGTCTACTCACAGTCTGTTCAAAATTAATGAAAAGTGAAACACGCAGGTCTATATCCAATTTCACCTAGAAGACAGCGAAGTTTCAACGCTTAGCAAAAAAATCAAAAACTGTCCAACCGTCAAGGTAAAATTGTAGGCACCACGCATGTTTCATACTCCTCTACGGAAACTAGTCCAAGGTATAAAGGTAACATGTAACAAACTCCTTTAGACACGACTACAAAAACTCTTCAAAATTGGCCTACGAAAGTAACAGGTAACACACCTGTGTGCGAGCACATCGAGCCTCAGCAGAACTCGTAAATGTATCATAGCGGTAACAGGCAGCTCGCTTGTTTACTCTATTCATAAACTTTTCAGAACCACGGTCTTCGCTGTAGTTCAAAAGCTCACTTAGCGGAAATACTATAATACGCCCACAGCATAAACTTTCAAGAAGACGCCTTTCAAGCGGTTCAGAACGCACGTCCTATTACTGTTATTCACCGTTTTGTTATTATAGGAAGCTACAAGTAGGCCTATATAGGCTACAGTCATGTAGACCAGTGGTTCCCAAACTTCAGTAGGCCGCGGACCGGCAATAATTTGTGGTGAAGCTCGCGGACCGCTAACTTAGGCCTAAATGGCGATAGCAAACAAAAGCGACCCAAATTATAAAAAAAAAAAAAAATTAATATAAGGCTATTTACAATTATTAGCCTAGGCTACATTTACATGTCCTTGAAGCCTTATTTGTTTAGGGCGCGTTGATTTATTTCAATTTTTTTATATTAAGAATAAATTTTGGACGATTCGAATAATTTCACAATTTCAAACAAATAAACTAAAAATTACATTTTTTTAAATTTCTAACTCTTCTCCGCGGACCGGCGATCATACCTTCTCGGACCGGCGCCGGTCCGCGGACCACCACTTTGGGAACCACTGATGTAGACTGACGAAGCACGCAATCATGAGTAATAGTAGGCTAATAATTAATTATTCCGTGCCTGCAGATTCGTATCATATATGTAAATTTATATAGCGCCTCTCGAGAATAACTATGCGGAGGCGCTCTCGGTTCGGTAACTACGGAGAAAAGGAAATGTTTTTTTTACAGAACGAGAGACTGATGACGAGAAACTAGTCGTTAGTTTAAAGTCTATAGACCTTATGGTGAGGTCACTGAGGTGGGTATTTGCATCATTTCAAAGGAGGTTCCAACCACAGCATACATGCACAACAAACGGCAAGTTGGACCCATGTCGACCAGATTGAGAAAGAGGGTCTCCTAGTTAAGACCCTATTATAGTTAGCATATTGGCAGGAGGACAGGAATTCTAAATAGAAAGAGTTCCGCGAGATGTTTTAATGACACTCACATCGATGAGAATTTCTTGACTTCTGTGAAGCTGATCGGGTGAAACCTCTGAATAAAACACAGAATCATCGCATCATTATTAGCCACGTCGGGCAGGATCATCGGCATCATCCTTAGGCCTGATATCTTTACTATGCCTATACCCACCAACAGTACTGCAGGCATCTGATTTCATCATCTGATCATCAGCTAATAGCATAATTGATTATAATCCAAGGCTTTTTAAACAGGAATTTTAGAACTGCACAACTCCTTTTTCCTTCCAAGGTCCATGCTAAATAATTCCCAATCGGATGACAATAACCACTTTTTATTAGGCTACGTTGAACAGCGCAAAAGTGCCTGTAAAACTGCACAATCCGCTTAGAACTGCACAATTTGTGTAGAACTGCACGCTAAAAAGCCCTGTTACAGTTCTAATGAATAAATGTAGGCCTATATTATGTTTTTTAGTTGTATAGGCTTAGTACTGTGATTATAGAACATTTCATATTTCGCTTTTTGTATGCACGCTATGTTCTGTTCTCATATAATGTTCCCGCAGTGCGTTTGCAAGCGGTTCAATAAAGCACATACTTACTTACCTACTTATGTAGGTCTAGTGTAATTATTGTGTTACTTACCTGTCATGACAATTGATTCTGGACTGGCCTTCACTCCATAAACTGCTCTCGTGAACGAATCAGAATCTAAAAAGAAATCGGAGTTGTCATACATGAAACTTTCCATAATTTCCAGTTTGAAATTAAACGAATATTAATTTATATTATTCTATTATTTCTTTTGCAAAGTCTTTTGAGTGGCTCCACGTAGCCTAATATCTGGGCTAAACCCGCCTGCGTATTATAATATTTGACCTGTGCCATAAAAACCGAGTGTTTCATCATCTTCATAAAATCTCAAACTATAACACTTCAATTAAATTGAAGTTGACTTCAACAAGAGGCGTATACGCTCAAGCATATTATTCCCATTTTAAGAAACGCCTAAAATATTGTGGGACCCCACTGACATGATGACATCACCAGGTCACAATAACTTCTAGGTGACTCAGTGACTGACACCGTATTGTCGAAAATTTCCCAGATAGTCGATGGCCCCCGGACAATTCGGAGCCGGGTAAATCGGAGCGGAAAATTCGGATCCGGAAAATTTGTGGTGGACAATTCGGAGCCGGACAATTCGGAGCAGGACAATTTGGAGCGCCCAAGAATAATTCTTATTATTCTTGATAATTATTATTCTCGTAAATGCAACTTCTATTGAAGCGGGAACTGCTTCTCTGAATTGATCCAACTTCGGGAAGCGAACCGCAGTCCGCACGCTCCCTGTCACACTGCAGAGTCGCATGAGATGCGGTCAAATCTCTTACCACCAGTCAGAGTTGACGTCCGCTTCAGGTATGAAAGTTGCTCGTCATTAGGCGAGGAGAAGTCCCTTGTTGAATCTAACAGTTGAAAAAATGAAGAGCTTAGCATAGGATGAGGTAAGTAGTTGGTTAGAGAAGAGGTAAAAAGAGAAAAGAATGTGACTTGAACAAAGGTAAGAATGGAAAATCGGACGATTTTGTACAGAGGCCAGAAAACGAATTGAACAGAGGCAGGGAGAGGAAGTGGGCGGTTTTTTTTATAGAGATATCAAAACGATTTGAACAGACGCAAGAATATAATTTGCACACAGGCAAGAAGAGGCAAGAATGCGATTTGAACAGAGGCAAGAACAGGTAAGAAGAGGCAAGAATGCGATTTGAACAGAGGCAATAACATGTAAGAAGAGGCAAGAATGCGATTTGAACAGAGGCAATAACATGTAAGAAGAGGCAAGAATGCGATTTGAACAGAGGCAAGAACAGGCAAGAAGAGGCAAGAATGCGATTTGAACAGAGGCAAGAACAGGCAATAAGAGGCAAGAATGCGATTTGAACAGAGGTAAGAACAGGCAAGAAGAGGCAAGAATGCGATTTGAACAGAGGCAATAACATGTAAGAAGAGGCAAGAATGCGATTTGAACAGAGGCAATAACATGTAAGAAGAGGCAAGAATGCGATTTGAACAGAGGCAAGAACAGGCAAGAAGAGGCAAGAATGCGATTTGAACAGAGGCAAGAACAGGCAATAAGAGGCAAGAATGCGATTTGAACAGAGGTAAGAACAGGCAAGAAGAGGCAAGAATGCGATTTGAACAGAGGCAATAACATGTAAGAAGAGGCAAGAATGCGATTTGAACAGAGGCAAGAACAGGCAAGAAGAGGCAAGAATGCGATTTGAACAGAGGCAATAACATGTAAGAAGAGGCAAGAATGCGATTTGAACAGAGGCAAGAACAGGCAAGAAGAGGCAAGAATGCGATTTGAACAGAGGCAAGAACAGGCAATAAGAGGCAAGAATGCGATTTGAACACGGGCAAAAAGGAGGGAGAATAGGGGTAAAAAGGAGGAACGAACCGAGGCAAAAAGGAGGAAAGAGGAAGTTTTTAAATGGAGACAAAAGAGGACCGACTAGACAGGAAGAAGGAAGAAGGAAGTTGGATTTAAATGGATTGAACAGCAAGAACTGATAGAAAGGCGGGTGGGATTTATGGAAGAGCAAGAGAAATCTAGAAGATATTGTGAATAGATCAAATAGTATACATGTAGTTATATAGTCGTATATGCCTAATTGTTTGTATGTGCACTTGTTATAGCGCCCCTTCAAGCTCTATCTACTCAGAGGCGCTCCCGAATGCAGAGCGGACACTGCATCGGAGTTTCACGCCGAAGCGCTGAGCAATTATTGTGAGTGAAGGACTTGCCCAAGGTCCTTACGCGGCGAGGTGGATTCGAACCTCGAACCTTCCGGCTCCAATGCAACGACGCCACCACTACACCACCGCTCCCTACAAATAATTATGTGCTCTTCTTGCCTGTGTTAAAATTGTAATCTCCAAACGTCTAAAGCGTCACTCGAAAGCCTAGCGCGGGGCCCCAGTTTATTCATGAGCATCGTCCGTAGGTGAGCTACAGGAAGTAAATACATGCGAGTCGTTTGCGGACTCACCAACGCACCATCGCAACACTGATCATGTGGCGACGATCCAATCGCTTGTCGTGTGGCCTCATTTTATAATTTTTGCATATAATATATTCTGAGGGTTACTTCCTGGATTGGTGTCTAAATTTGCAGTAGCCTAAGTGACTGCCACATGCGAAGTAGCGAGAGCTTGCGAGCTAAAACATAGTTGTGATGTAGGCCTATGTGTACGTAGAGCAAGTAGGGTCTATTTATAAACTCCGCCGCTATTTAAACTTTGGCAGTGCCAGTCCCAAGCCTGGAAAAAGAAGAGGGCGACACCAAGCATCCTTGATATGACACAATGCAGTTAAATAGCAAAAATCAGTATTCTTTACTACTCCACTTGCAAACGCATACCGTCAAGTAATAAGTAAATACATGCATGTGTAGCCTACCTGTCTGGCTGACTGTTTCTGCCGCCATGTTGTCATATCCATCCGAATGTCTTCCTCCGTTTCCCATGATTCCATTTCCTTTCAGATGATCGCGCTGCTGGCGAAAATCGTCATCGTCCATTTCTGTATAAGACAATTAAGAAACCATTACTCCACAACTACATAGACTGTCTTTCATTACGATGAAGTAGAGGAAAGGGAAAGAGAGGAAGAAGAGGAGGAAGAGGAGGAAGAAAAGGGGAAGGGGAGGAGGAGAGGAAGAAGAGGTGGAGAAATAGGAAGAGGAGCAGCAGAAGGAGGAAGAAGAAAAATAACAAGAACAAGAGGAGAAGGAGTAGGCGGAGGAGGAGGGTAGGAGGAGAAGGAGGAGGAGGAGGAAGAAATCGGAAGAAGAAGAAAAGAAGAAGAGGAAGAGGATGATGAAGAACGAGAAGAGGAGGAATAGGAAGAAGAAGATCAGTTTCTTAAGCTATATAGACAAGCGCAGCCCTGGATACGAAATGTTAGCAACTTCATTTTCTTAGCCTTGGCATATGAAGGCAGGTGGCCATGCAGTCCTCTCCCTCACCGTCCCATCTTCCCACTGACATTGTACGGTCGCAGTACACATTACAGCTAAGCCGCTGCATGGCTATAGGGTATAGGTGGAGCAGAAACATCGAACCAAGTTGTTTAAATTAACCGAATTAATGTTCTAGCATCAATTGATAATGTAATAGGCCTACTTGTAATTCTGTTCATAATCTTTAATATTTCCGTATTGCGATCGTGTTTAATGTTCATACTTCCTAAAACTCAACGTGTCAAGGTAAAAATTATTTCTCAGGAGAGAGATACGGGTAGCTTGATGAAAGGTATAGGCCTATTATAATAGGTCTACGTTGCATGTGAGCGTCCATTGGCATTCTAATAAAAGGCTCGTACGCTAATTTGGAAGAGCATCAAAACACGTTATCTATTGGCTTCGATTCACTACAAGCCCTATAACATTATGCATCGAAGCAGCTCTGAATTATTTTTATCTCATGAATAATAATTCAGCTGCTGGATCAATAATTTACATCTCCGCTTACCTGTATCAACCTGTTTCTCCTCGTCCATGTTGACATAATCTTCGCCTACAAAAACACATCGTATAGACCTAAAACTTTTCATTCGTTTCCGCAAACAATAAAACCTTCAAAAACAAAGCATCTTGACCGACTGGTTGGGCAAAACAGTCGCTCAGGCAGGAGTCTTGCGCCTTGGTGTCAAGGGTTGCGGGGTGCAACTTCCAAGCCAGGATGTAGGCCTAACTGTGTTACGGAATAAATTGTCTGCACAGTGCAAACACACGAAGCACAACAGTGTGCACAGTTTTTGTACACGACCGCAGATGTGGTTGGATTTCGCTGATAATGGACAGGATTTACGCAAAAATGTCACTATGAAGAACCGTGTATATGCAAAGTCATGCATGTGCACATTGTGCAGTTTACACGTAGGCCTACTGTAACACACATGCATAGCCTACTCAGTGAACTCATCCTCATGCATTCATTCATGCATTCATTCATTCATTCATTCATTCATTCATTCATTCATTCATTCATTCATTCACTCATTCATTCATTCATTCATGCATTCATCCATCCGCACATGCATATACATACTTACATTCCCCCTATATGGCCTTATTAAATATGCAGGACATGATTTCAAAGGCTATTGAAAATAATGAATACTCAGTGGGAATCTTCTTTGATCTAGCTAAAGCGTTTGATACGGTAGACCATAATATTTTGCTTAAAAAATTAGACAACTATGGAATTAGGGGGACTCAGCTCAGATGGTTTGCCAGCTATTTTGAGAGCCGTACACAAAGAGTTCTCTGTAATGGTGTCCTTTCTGAGCTAGGGTTGATCAAATATGGAGTTCCTCAAGGCTCCAACCTCGGACCACTCCTTTTCCTGCTTTATATTAATGACTTGGCCAATGTCTCTCCAACAATGTTTTTTATTCTATTTGCCGATGACACCAACGTTTTTTACTCCAATGGTTCATGGCAGACGTTGTTTCAAACTGTGAACGTTGAACTATCTAGCATAGCTGTTTGGTTCCATGCAAATAAACTCACCCTTAATTTAGATAAAACCAACTTTATTTTATTTAAATCCCACCGGAAAATAAAGCCAAATGACAATCTCTGTTTGCTTATTGATGATATTTCCATCAATCAAGTTGAATCTACAAAATTCTTAGGTGTGCATATAGATCAACATTTGACCTGGAAAGTTCATATTAATCAAATTGCAACTAAAATTGCTAAAAATATTGGTATTATTTCCCGCGTTGCTTATATCTTGCCAAAGACAATTAGAATGAATTTGTATTATACCCTTGTCTACCCCTACCTCACATATTGCAACCTTGTTTGGGCATCGACATACGAATCCAGGCTTCATAAACTTGTAATCTTACAGAAGAGGGCTGTTCGTATAATTGCGGGTATTCGTAAACGGGAACACACTGGCCCTTCCTTTAATGAACTTCATCTCCTGAAAATTGACCAGATAAAGGATCTCCAAATTAGCGAGTTCTTTTTTCGACTCGAACACGGTCTCCTTCCTTCGGTATTCCAAGGTTACCTCCCTCACGCCTCTGACATCCATTCGCATTTCACTAGGAATTCATCTGCTTTTCGCCCTGTCAAAGCTCAATCTAATACTAGGCGGTTTACTATTAAATCTTATGGCACTAAAGTATGGAACACAATACCAATTGACATTCGTCAATCGAGTAGTCTGCAGGTATTTAAAAAGAAACTTCGTGTTCTTCTACTCTCCTCCACTAATGCTACTTGAAGTGCACATGACCATGTGTAGTTAAGATTTTAGTTAAGTACTTAGTTAAGTTTGTTTCTCTATATGCTCTTGACAATATAAGCTTTTCTGCAATCTGTCATCACCTAATTTGTTTTAGTCTCTTTCTTTTAAGCTATCTTGATTAATTTTTCTTGGGACTTTTTTACTTGGGTGACCCTTCCCAGCGGGATGTCCATCCCTTTTGGGCCCCCCTTTGTAGCCAATGCATGCATGTTTTGTACTTTTATTGTTTTCTTGTTTTCTGGTTGCAATAAAGTGAATTGTATTGTATTGTATTGTATAATTATGTATACATTTAGGCCTACATGTGCATTTCAGAACTACTACTGTTAAACATACATGTATACTTTGTTTTGGTATTATTATACAATGCAAACACGTGCACAATAAAATTAATACACATCATATAATTTAATGTATAATACTGTATACACTAGGGTGGTTGCATCTCTAATAGAAAATTTTCAACTTAATATCTCATATTTCTCCAACCCGGCCTTCCGTGCCACTTGGTCTAAAACCTATGTAGCCCAAAAATTATCAGAATTAAAAAATATTTAGGACTTGCGCAACGTCGTTGAAGTTTAGTATTTTACAAATAATTGTCGTAATTTTGAGCATAAGTATTATTTACTTCAAAGTCTTAGAATTATAGTTTTCTGACATAAATACTTTATGATTTTTACTTAGGCACAGCTGAAAGATATATTCTACAATATTTTTGTCATCAGTGATTGCTAATTATTTATTTTTATGAGCATTTTAGCGGTAATTGACAAGTGAGAGAGAATTCCTGCGAAAAATGATCTATTCTGTCCAATGTTATGATCTTTTATTAGTTACATTCCAAGTCATCAATGCACTACCGTACACAATACACATAGTCTTACATACATTAGGCATATTATTATATTTTAGGCTGTATAGTATCTCATGCATTGCAGAATTTATCATGTATTAGGCCCTATAAGCTTACAGTGTTATGATGCAAATGTTCTATGTAATTGTTTGTGTTCCAAACAACGATATCCTTGCTCTCCCTTCCTGTTCGACCTGTTGTAAAGGCTTACAGACATGTTTTTATCTTCACCACTTGAACATGCTTTGCTTGCTCATTGCTGAACTTGTTTCCAACAACGCCATGCATAATTATTATTAACATATGCAGCATTATAGGGGCATTATTTAAATGTCTGCATCTAATAGTGAGAAGGCGATGCCGATTACAATAGCGTTAGCGGTAATGTCGCATGCTAGAGGATAGAGGAGAGCTTCAAAGGTTCCAAGCTCCCATCTTGAAGAGACGTTCTAGCAGAGAACTGCTCAAAGTACTGCTCCATCATCATAAGCGTGAAAAACTTGGCATCAGAGACAATATCACTCAGACTACTAAGCAGCTTCTTTGACAAAGTTCCAACTCAGGAGACTGAGCATATCTGGAAGCTGGAGACCGGCAAGGTTTAAAGAAGCTAGCATCGGCTGCAAACCCCTCAATAACAGTAGCCTAAATGGACGACGAGAGCAATTTACTGCTTGAGGATGTTGCTATTTCAAGACAAGTATCCTCTAGGCTACAGCAACGATTATAGTCAAAGAATCGGGTCATCTTATGACGAATATGTGTGGGAGCATCCGGAAATAATTAATTAAGCTTATTAGTCTATTTGGGACATGCATCTACATGGCCGCCATTAGTTTCAAACCCCACCAGCATTCAGCAACCACTGATCCTAGGAACGATCTAGTACAGTAACTGCTGTTTTATCTCTCTTTATATCCACGGAAGGTCATTGCTGATCCCGATGTGACA
The DNA here is from genome assembly GCA_945859605.1 of Lumbricus rubellus. Classification (NCBI taxonomy): domain Eukaryota; kingdom Metazoa; phylum Annelida; class Clitellata; order Crassiclitellata; family Lumbricidae; genus Lumbricus; species Lumbricus rubellus. Next base: position 6,776,369 of record OX243820.1, on the reverse strand, counting down.
CCCTTTGGCCGAAATCTCTGGTATTTATCCAAGCCTTTTGGCAAGCTTAGGTTTCTTTCACAATGACATGTCATTGGGAGAGAAGAAATTGATCATAGCAGTTCTAGTAGACAAAGAAGGTTCTGAGATCCACAAACGTATACAACAACTCTTCTCCCAACCATTCGCAAAAAAGGCTAGATCGACATCATTTCGTGATAAATTCAACCCATGACCTGTTCTGCATCTTGAATTAAACTACTAGATGCACTTCTGGAACACGATCCAGTTAAGCGGTCGTATAAAGCATGAAGACTGCATGAAGAGCTCGAGAAGCTGGAGATCCATAAAGGTTATCAGTGATCTAGCTTAGGTGTCACCCTTATTCAGCATTTCAATGCTTCAAGTACAAGGAATGAACAACAAAAACAATTTATATCAGAAGTTGTATAAGAACATCGCAACTCGTTCTCAGCGCAAACAAAAGAGAGTGCCGCAGAGTCTTCAAGGTCACATTGACATTGATTAAATACCTAAGCAGCAATAATAATAATTGCAATCTTGATCACCAAACAGTGTAATCATTGGTAATCATGTATGCAATAATATAGTCACATTGTATTGAATTCTGATTTGAGGATGCATGGTTTATTATGCTTGCATTCAAGTTTTCGCTTCTTTGGTACATGGTGAAACTTTGATGATGTTGCGCAAGTCCTAAATATTAATATTTTCTCTCACAACTTTTTGTGTGATGTTTCTGGATGGAATGGCACCAAAAGCAAACTTGGAGAACAGTAGATTCCAACTTTCATTTCTAACGACCACCCTAGTATACACGTATGCATACTGTAGAATAGTGTATACTAGGGTGGAGTGAAAAAACCGAAAATTGGAATTCCGAAAAGTAATGGCAACCAAAAGTTGCCCAATGACATGGGGTCAAAAAATGTGTAAAAAGTTTTTTAAAATATTAATGTCTTCAGCCCCCATAAGTGGGCCAAAGTTCCGAAAAATTGCATTTTTTAACGAAAATTGCCGGTTTTATCATGAAATATTCTTAGTGCAAAATAACTAACTGCCATTCATTACACCGTTGGAAAGAGCTCTGAAAACTGAACAAAATGATGTATTCATTTACAGAATAGTTCCATATTTGTAGAAGATATTAACTTTTTAACCATACCCCCTCTTCGCGACATGTCGCGAAACCTAAAACAGTAAAACACTAATAACTTTTTTATCCTTTGAGATATTTCAATGCGTAAAATGTCATTCGATTCTGTTCAGGACCCTCTTTCAAATGGTGTATTGTAAGGTGAGATTGCATATTGTTTGTCTGACATTATTGGGATGGTATCTAATATGCACCTTGGCTGAAAGCACTTCCAAAGACTTTCATGGAAATCGTATTGCCGTCACAGTAGGGCAAAGTCACAAATGTCAGAATTTGTCTCATATACTGGCATGAATCATTGACCATCAGCAAGTAATCATGCTCTTTTTAAAAAAAATCCGATCCACTGTGTCTTAGAGGGACAGTAGTGCGTTACAGTCCTATAGTTAATTTTGATTTCAAATATCAGTTTCAGTTCTCGCGATCTTAATGGCGTCCGGACAGACTCATCTCTGTTGTCTGCACCTCAGCTACGGCTGCAATAGCTTCATTCACACTTTTAAGACACGTTTCAAAAATACTCTAACCTGGACATTAAAACTGTCAAACTATCGAGCCTGACCGGTAACATGAAATTGGAGCTGTTCTGTCCTTTGGCTGTGTTGGAACAGATTGTTGGAACAGCAACCCTCCAGCTATGAAAGTCAATTAATTCTACATTATTTGTTGAGTTAAGATTCTGAGGCAGAACATGGAAGCACTGCACAGACAACTTTCTATCTTGTTTTCAGCTATTGACATTCTCCTCAGACCAAGTTTTTTCATAGGAGTAGCCTATACACCGTATTGGGATGATATCTATTATGCACCCTGAGGTCCCTGACTGAAAGCACTTGCAAAGACTACAGTCACTCTAAGACACAGTGGTTAGAAACAATTTTAAGCGAACATGATTGTTTGCTGATAATCAATTATGCATGCCAGTATGTGAGACTAATGTCTGACATTTTGTGACATTACCCTACTGCGACGGCAATACGACTTCCTTTAAAGTCTTTGGCATTGCTTTCAGTGAGGGTGCATATTAGATGCCACCCGAATAGCCTGTACGCGGTATATTAGGCTAATAGAGTGACTGTAGTATTTGGAAGTGCTTTCAGTCAGGGTGCATAATAGATATCATCCCAATGCGGTGTATAGGCTACTCCTATGAAAGAACTTGGTCTGAGGAGAATGTCAATAGCTGAAAACAAGATAGAAAGTTGTCTGTGCAGTGCTTCCATGTTCTGCCTCAGAATCTTAACTCAACAAATAATGTAGAATTAATTGACTTTCATAGCTGGAGGGTTGCTGTTCCAACAATCTGTTCCAACACAGCCAAAGGACAGAACAGCTCCAATTTCATGTTACCGGTCAGGCTCGATAGTTTGACAGTTTTAATGTCCAGGTTAGCAGGCCCGGCCTTAGGGCAAGGCGAGCGAGGCAACCGCCTTGGGCCCCGCGCTTCCAGGGGCCCCGCGCTGCTGACTATAATTTTTTTCTTTGTCGATATTGACAATGAATAAGTCGTATAACAACTATTCTTGCAGTCAATTTGCCACTCGAATGTGACATAGGCCCCTAGTGATTTTGAAAGAACGAAACTTCGCTAAACTTAAAGCGAGTCACAGTTAGTCTACTTTTTGGCCTGCATGCAAAATTCTCTCCAGAAAACACCAATTAGGGCCTAACTCATTTTGCTTCAAATTTGCAAATGGACGTCCGCGTACATTGTTGCAGGAGAGAGCAAAACAATGATAGTGGTGAGCACTGGTGACATTTTAAACATGAGTTTAGAAAATGCAACACAGGAAATTTAGAACATGGATATTTTCAGAGAGAGATGCCTATAAATGTAATTTAAATTTATCCGTTTCACTTTGTGAATAAATTAGCATCATTATAGGCTATAGCTGTTAAAACTTCTCTATTTCCAGGGCTGGGCCTCTCTTGCCTCTATGTAGATAGGCCCACATAAGGTAGAAGGAGAAAACCAAGTGAGATGGGAAGGCTCATAAGTTGGAACAGCTGCTACTATACGCAGAGGAAGCCATGGTCTGTGACCGTCTGTCACGAGTTGCGAATAACACATGATATATCACGTATACTCTATATAATTTTACCAAGCAACTGTTAATAGGCTACTTACGTACGGTGCTGCTTTCTTGGTTTTATTTGATAATAATAATAGAAATGTTTCATGTTCGCTGATGTTATTTCACATTATTAAATTTTCCCAATCTGACATTATGAAAATTATTGTCCTATCTTATGGATTTAGTTGCTTAAGATGGGATATAGGCCTAATACGTTCCATTGAAAAAATGCTAATATTAGTAGTAATTGTTTTTCAATGACAATAATATCGCTTTCTTACAAACTTGCTAATCTTTTACATGCATCATTATTTTGAAAATCAAATGCATGTATGTAGGCTTAAAGGCCACATCAATGTGGTTTGTTATAAAATAGTGCTCTTAGCTCTAAAGAAATTTGAGAAGCAACGTTAAGTGTCCCATCTTAGGTGGCTCTCCCCCACCAGTGCCGTATTTACAGGAAATCAACTGCGTAAATTTATTCTAGAGGACCCGCTGCTGCCTTGGGCCCCGCAAACTCTAGGGCCGGGCCTGCAGGTTAGAGTATTTTTGAAACGTGTCTTAAAAGTGTGAATGAAGCTATTGCAGCCGTAGCTGAGGTGCAGACAACAGAGATGAATTTGTCCGGACGCCATTAAGATCGCGAGAACTGAAACTGATATTTGAAATCAAAATTAACTATAGGACTGTAACGCACTACTGTCCCTCTAAGACACAGTGGATCGGAAAATTTTTAAAAGAGCATGATTACTTGCTGATGGTCAATGATTCATGCCAGTATATGAGACAAATTCTGACATTTGTGACTTTGCCCTACTGTGACGGCAATACGATTTCCATGAGTCTTTGGAAGTGCTTTCAGTCAAGGTGCATATTAGATACCATCCCAATAATGTCAGACAAACAATATGCAATCTCACCTTACAATACACCATTTGAAAGAGGGTCCTAAACAGAATCGAATGACATTTTACGCATTGAAATATCTCAAAGGATAAAAAAGTTATTAGTGTTTTACTGTTTTAGGTTTCGCGACATGTCGCGAAGAGGGGGTATGGTTAAAAAATTATTATCTTCTACAAATATGGGACTATTCTGTAAATGAATACACCATTTTGTTCAGTTTTCAGAGCTCTTTCCAACGGTGTATTGAATGGCAGTTAGCTATTTTGCACTAAGAAAATGTCATGATAAAACCGGCAATTTTCGTTAAAAAATGCAATTTTTCGGAACTTTGGCCCACTTATGGGGGCTGAAGACATTAATATTTTTAAAAACTTTTTACACATTTTTTGACCCCATGTCATTGGGCAACTTTTGGTTGCCATTACTTTTCGGAATTCCAATTTTCGGTTTTTTCACTCCACCCTAGTGTATACTGTATATACAAGCGCACATTCAATTAAGCAACATGTAGACCTATGCTTCAAAGCCTACATGCATGCCTTACTGCACACTAGCATACATGCCTATACAATAGCATACATATAATATTATGTTATCTACCGTGTATAATGCCTACAATGCCTACATGCTCAAATGCATGTTGATGAGTCCACATTCCCACACATAGGCCTATACAGTATACCCGAATAAACACACACACACACACACACACACACACGCACGAGCACGCACACACACACACACACACATTCACAGGTAAAAAAATTGAACACAGTGAATTTGAGCCGCTTCTTTGTGTTTCGCTTAGAATGAGAATGCAAATAGAATCCGTTATAGGCCTAAATGCATACAACTTGCAGGTCGTGTACGATTTAATATAAACAAGCGGGAGCACATGATTGCGTTGGCATATTTTATTTTTAATGACTGACTAATACTATTTTGGCTGGACAACATAATATGTTTTTTATTCGGCTATGTCATTCATTCATTCATTCATTCATTCATTCACTCATTCATTTATTTCAAACATTTATATAGCGCTCCTTCAAGAAACCTACTCAGATGTCATAGATAGGAATTGATGTATTGGATGATTGGAAGAATTAAATTTTGGCAGTGATTTCATTGGCCCGGATTACAACAGAACAAGTATAGACAATAGTTATTTAGACGCCAATTATTTCGATGCCATTAGGATCAGCAAAGACAAAGGTATCAAGGCGAAACGGGCGAGACAAAAGCGGCTTTTAACTTTGTTAGCACAAGTGTCATTCTCCCCATAATGATAAGTATAGATCATTCTTCCTCTCTGAACAAATGATTCATAATCAATAGGCCCTGTTTCAGTTCTGAGAGAAAATCAATGTCTATTGTGTTGTGTTCAAACTCTCTGTTGGATATTCATTGAACTAGACCTATATAGACCTACGTATAATTCGTGTAGGCCTGCATATATAAATGATTTCGCATAATTATATACAGGCCTAATTTAGCATTGATTCTGTTGCATAATATGCTTGAATAGACACTCTATGATTACTTATCTAAGCTTATGTTTACAAGAACACAATACCTACGTGTAGGCCTATGTAGACCTATTTAGACTGGACCCGATAGTAGGGGTAATGACTTGAACATTATCCGAGTCGCGTTATAGAAATTATATAGTCTATAAGTGGTCTAAAACCGTCTAAAAGCGACTTGCAGGGCGCCTCGGTGCTAATAAAATGTATAGTAGGCCTACTAGGATGAAATAAGGAAGAATTTCGCTTCTTTTTATACATAATTATTACATAACAACTGCACAAAATAGGCTACCACGATCATAATCTGACTCTCCTATAGCATTGATACAAGTCGCTGAAAACCAGGGAATCAGCGCAAAATCGTTTCGCTTTGTCAACAGTAAAATCAATAAACAGCTGGCAATAATAGTATCGACATAGGCCTAATACAATGTAGGTTGCGCAGGCGCTAATTCCATACCTTCTTCGTCCATTGTGCTTTGATGAATAATTGGTTAAATAATAATCCTCTGAAACTATAGGCCTAACTATCCTTTTAATTCGATTTTGAAAAACTCTGTTGATGCTGCTCCGTACGTTTTCAGTCGCAGCTTTTGACGAGGAAATTTTGATTACACACAATAATAAGGAAGCAGATGAATCCTTCGTCCACTTTAACTGAATCAAGACTGGTGACGGCTCTATGTAGGCCTAATAGGACAGTCAACGCAACACAGGTTACGCGGCCTTGCACTGATAAAATTAATATCTATTTGACATTAATATTTGCAATATATTAAAATATTCTACCGCATCTGGTAAGCATGTCACGGTCGAACTACGCCCGAGGTGACTATTACATGGGCGTTTACCTACCATGATGGCAGTTATACAAGTAGGCATACTAGGGCTTCACCAGTGGCTTCCACTTGTTCTAGCCCACTGCGTATTCCTCACCTGCGCGCGCAAGGGTAGACGTAGCCGTGCTCGTATAAAAGGTAGGCGCGGATGACGTAATAGAGGATGTAAAAATAGCCCATACATGGCAGATATATGGCGCACGTTGTTGGGCGTGAAGGCACGTACTCAGCCTGCTGCTTTTTATGAAGCATAGGCTAGTGCTAGTGCTGGTAAAAAAAGTAATGGTAGCCTTAGATAGTATAGGCCTAATGGTATAGTCTGAAAAACAATGAGGTCTGAAGGGTAATGGTAGGTCTATAAAATGTCATGCAACCTAAAGACGTGCAGGGTAGGGATACAAAAAATTCGAAGGGGGCCAAAATAATATTTTGGTCTTGGCTGACAAAATTTTTGTTTGTCTTTGGCCAGAAACCTTATGACCTTTTTAGTCGTTTGGTCGAAATGTCGGGGGGGGAAGAGACCGCTTAATTTGCCCGCCAGAACAGTTGATCACCTTTTTTAGTCAAACTTCTTTTAATTTTCCAATTTCTTTTTGTCTTTCTTGTCCGTATATTTGATGATTTGATAGTTGTGGGGTTTCTAGCATATTTTGTATTAGGCCTACAATCGACGCTAATTATACCATCAAGCGACGAAATAATTTTTGTATCTTAAAGTCTTTAATTAGTGTTAGCAGCTATTGCCTACAAACCGCGAGACAAACTCGTAACATTGCAGACATAATCAAAAAGATGTGCAGGCTTACGCAAACTAGGAGTCCATAATGATATGAGACGATAGGCATGGGTGTAGTATCGGAGACCGACGTGCCGGCTAGGATCAGGTTAGACGTCGTGAGGGTCGGTACGGGTCAGGTTAGGCGTCGTGAGGGTCGGTTAGAGTTAATATCAGGTTTAGTGTCGTCATTCGGTCCCTGATACTATAGTTTTGTCAGGACGATTATATTCGTCGCAAAAGGCTACTTTTGAGTTTCTGAAACGTGCGGCCTAAGTAATAAATTATTATGTGTGATTGTAATGACATGACAGCCTGCACGATTCTAATTGTGTGGTTGCTAGCCTATAGGTGTGCAGTACGTTATAAGTCTGTAGGCCCTATAGGCCTACTTCGTGCAGGAAGTTTGAAGAAGTGGAACATGAGGAACGATAAGATAATTTATTGTTGACCCTGGACGCATAAATAACCACGATCAGTGATGAGGAACGTGGACTTTACCAGAGTTTGCTTTTTCTAAGTTTCCTCACATCAGAGGTTATTTTTGATTAGGATAGGCCAAGGCCGTAGCTATAGGCGGTGTCTGGGGTGTTTGAACACCCCCCGAAATGAAATAATGTAAAAATGAAATAATGCATTTATACTAGGCTATTACTAGCCCATGATGTACATGTAAGTACTACAGTTGTAATGTTACTTCGAGCACAAAAATAGTCGGAAAACGCGGTAAATGGTGTTTTTGCACCGCCGCGAGCGTATTAGGCCTACGGGCCAAATAAAGTTAGAAAAGCCAGCCGTTGACCAAAAAGGTCTCAGGAAAATAATTTTGCCCCAAAGAAAAAGTCGGAAAAACACGCACACCCTCAATAAAATCCTGGCTACGGCCTTAAGACAGGCAGACGGACAGACGGACAGAAAAAGTCAGGCAAAGACAGAGCCAAATACGCAGGCAGGCATAGATAGACAGACAGAAGGATGAACGAATGGGCAAGCAGCATAGCCTACAACCCTACACGGACTCTAAAATAATGCAGTTCTTGAATCCTTTCGAGCATAATCGGCCTGGTGGACTATTCAGGAAGTAAAACAGCTGCGAATGTTCCTTATAAATCTGTTTCTTTTTGCCATTAACCCTCGGGTTACCAAGCTTTTTTTTGTAACACTGACTACCAAAGGGGGGTGGTTACCACCCCCCCCTGGATTTTGGGTTTGGCTTGAGATATCATAACTTGTAATACACAAATGGGTTCAGCATTCATTTCTGCACAAAATGATATATTTAGGTTTAATATATATATGAATGCACCCCGAAGTTATTAATTTTTCCCATGAGCACCCATAGCTTCACAAAACATGTACTTGCGCATAAGTAAAATGTTGGATTCTGTGTGTGTGTAGAACATGATATATATAATTTATATTTAATATAGTCATATATTCAATTATAAAAACTAGTTATAAGTCTTTTTCTGTACAATAAAAAAGAAAAAACATGCATATCTATCGAAAAATCAATATAAAACACGAAATTATGCCATTGTCGGTTTGCGTCGAAAAAAACCCGACATTTTCACGCATTTTAATTTATTTTGAGCACTTCCGGTCATCAAAAGACAAATTAATTGGTATCACAAAATAGCCCTTAATCTCCTCTATAGAATGACATAATTTATTTCTCTTAAAAAATAAAGTATGGATATGTTATAATAGAAAAAACATGTAAATTTTACAAAAATAAAACACCTTTTTATATATTTTAATTTATTTTGAGCACTTCCGGTTGTCGAAAGACAACTCCGTGACCACCAAAATGTAGCCCCACATTCCCTCTATAGAATGATATAATTTGTTTCTCTTAATGTTAATTGGCGGATAAGAAAATAGACGAAAATCTAAGTGGGGTGGTATCCACCCCCCTCTGGTGCCTCGGGTATAATGGGTATAACTTTTGAATGGTATGGTAGGCCTATATCATCACACATTTTACCTCAAAATGTGTGCAACTGAACCCCCTACAGCTACCTAAAAGGTCAAATTTTTATTCCATACGGAAAAAGTTTGAACTGGAAAAAACCTAGGGGGGGTGGATACCACCCCCCCCTTGGTAGCCTGAGGGTTAAAACACAGATTTAGGTTTGTAGTTCGTCATTCGTGACTGTAGCCTTAGTAGCCTAGCTATAATAGGTGGCTCTGTAAAGGGTGCTACAATTGCCTAACGAGCCCTATAGCTCTCAACTCTCGAATGGAGCAAAAACGCTCGTTGAAACCTTGACACAATAGAACTCCTCGCTGAGCAAGCTCCGTACCCTACACCGCTTTCTCCTTTCGACTCGCTTGACTAGTTGTGCGTAGAAACCATTGATGAGGTGGGTGTCTATCTGCTTGCAATGTCCGCTGAGCGACTATGACATTCCATTCTGCAAACTCAGACTTAGGTCTATAAGCTACAAGGACCCTTTGAACCTGCAGGCCTTGGGTAGGCATAGGTAGCGTAGCCTACATGTAGCCTATATCCACCGGTGGGAAAATCGTTTAGGGTCTTTTGTAATTAGCCTACGCATTGGCGGTGCCAAAAGCCTACACTTAAGCTAGATCATTTTCCGACGGGTGTCCATAATATGGATATATAATATATAATAGGCCTATAATTATTATAGGCCTATATAGCTTAATTATAGTTTCCTCTCAGTGTGATCGCGTCACTCATATAGGCTACATAGCCTAAGCTACGTAGCCTATACAACTTAGCAGTTGAAGATAGCCTATAGGCCTACGGCAGTCGATGACGCGCTTTGGCCGACAGTCCGACACATAGGCCTACTCCTACATGTAGGCTAGCCTCAGTGGCGGATTTAGTACGGGCCCGGGAGGTCTGTTCGCCCCCCGTGCCCCGTTGGGGCAAAAAATGGCGCCCCCTCGGACCGTGCCGATACTTATTACTTAAACCTAAAATGTCCTTCGTGGAAAGTAAATTCTCATACGAGTCATACTTTTGCCAGATTATTATATTCTAATTTTTAATGACTTTACGCAATCACACCATGAATTTAACACTTATTAAAGAATTATTTATTTTTATTTATTTCTCTGGCGGCCGTTAGGCTACATATTTTTAGTTATTTCTATGACCCTTTGTCGCATTGCGTAGGCTTAGCCTATATGAAAAATTCAATTTGCCGTTGTTGCTGTTGATGATGATGATGATGATGATGATAATGATGATGATGATGATGATGATGATGATGATGATGATGATGATGGTGGTGGTGGTGGTGGTGGTGGTGGTGGTGGTGGTGGTGGTGGTGGTGGTGGTGGTGGTGGTGGTGGTGGTGGTGGTGGTGGTGGTAGTTCTCTGTCCGAAGGTAGGTTCATTGGCTTTACGCCCATGGGAATGAGATGAGTGAGGTGGTTTCCCGTTGCATTCCCCAGAGACAACGATGGGTAGGCCTAATTAAGCAACTTGCCCAAGGTCGCTCCGCAGGAGCTTGCGCCACCGCTACTAGCAGATTAAGTAATTGGGGGGGGGGAATTTAACATAGAAATTTGAGATTATGAATGAATAAATCTGAGTATATCGGACTAATAAGTAGTAATAATAGCAATTGTTTAATTATTAATAATCAATTAATCATACTTAATTTTATTGTTAATTAATAATAAGTAGGCTAATGAGTAATGACAAATAGACTAGTAGTTGCTTAGCTTCTCGGTATTAGCCTATCAAATACCAATATTCAACTGGTATAATCGATTTGTAAGATTCTTTTTGAAGTCTATGCAAATTGACAAAAATTACATTAACATTGAAGAAGCAATCGTATAATATGATACATTTAAAGACTTGCTTGCGTCAATACGTCCATCACTGTCTAGTGAACTACAACTTAAAGAGGTGCTACCTTTCTTGATTGAAAAACGGATGGCACCAGGTCTCCCTAATTTGTCAATACTAGGCCTATATAAAATTTACTTGACTCTTCCTGTTACATTTGCCACGGCTTAAAGAAGTTTCAGTAAATTGAAGATTATCAAAAGTTATTTGCGATTGACAATGACAAACGAGCGTCTATCTGGTTTGGCATTAATTTCAATTGAACGTGGTCCTGCTGAGAACATCGACTTTGAATCAACTATTGGGCCTAAATCGTTTTGCTTCAATGAAATCACGCAGAAAGCTATTTATTTAAACAAACTAACAAGTTTCTGCGTGAAGCTTGGATCAATATCCCACAAATTACATTAATAAATAGTTTTATATAATATAAATATAAACATAAACATAAACATAAATAAACATAAATATGGTAAATTTATGTAATTCAAGTGATTAGCCAATTAAATTCACAAGTTAAAAAGTTTCTAGATTATTGATTCTGTTTGATGTATTCGGCTAAATGGGATGAATTATAATTAATTTACTGTATTTAACTATGTAAGTACAGGCGCCCTCTTGAAATTCTACTCGACCCCCCGTGCAATAAAACCTAAATCCGCCACTGGCTAGCCTGGCTAGGCCTATAGGCTAGTTTTGAAACATGCTTACGAATGTTGCGTCGTTTCATTCGCCAAAATTTCTGACGACCTCTTTTTGACATTTGGTCGGAATCTCAAGAAAATGTTCCATTTTCCCGCCAAAAAATCTGACGACCTTTTTTAGTCGTCCAATGGTTTTGAGCTCTGTTTTTCCAGATTTGCTCTTTGTCAGTTCAGTATACGCTATGTAGGCCTACCCATGGTTGTAGACTTTTCCCGCATTTTTTTTTTGGGGGGGGTGTGGTATTTAATTTGAGCACAGAGATTTTGGAAAATAAAGGCCCATGATACCTAGCCTACCTCTTCTGCTTCATTCTCCTATCCATTTTCTTCCAGTTTGATCTAATTCTTCGTCGACTCTATTTTTAATCCTAATTCAATAAGTCTAACACTCTCAAAGTCTCAAATCGTGACAAATATAAAAATGCGCTATACTATTTTGGTTTACGATGGAGAAAATAAATCGACGCACACCTCTCTGGACCAGTGATCCACTCGTAAATACTGTAGTCGATAATTGGTGGTTTTACTCTTTGGTACTAGTCAATGTTCAAGGTGACCATGTGAAAATGACTTGTAAGCAATAATAATTTTTTTAAAGAATAGCGCATTTAATGCATACTGCTCTTAATGTGACAGATCAGTAAAATCGTAAGCTTACACAACGGGCAGTGCTTGGAGTGGATTGGGTTAGCAGTGAGAACGCTGAATGGTTGAGCAGTGGGAACGCCGAAGAGGAGTTTTACTGTAGCGCAAGTGTTTCCAGGGCTCAAGATGAGCAGCGTGAACGCAAAAAAGGAATTTCGAGAGCAGTGGGGACGCGTTCCCACAAACTTTAAACCCTGACAACGCGCTTAAACTCATCGTTTAAGCGCGTCCGACAAACCGCTAGTCGGTTTATAATGCTAAAAGGCACGCCTAGTCCAATTCCTGTGCTCTTTCATGACGGTCCATTGGTCAGCTTGCTTCAGTTCTGTGGGAGTATTTGAAATATTATTTGAAGTAGATATTTTAAGTATATAGATATCTGGGTTAAACCGTAGTTTACGTTGTTTAATTATTTGGCCAAAAAGTGATGTTGTTAAATTATTTGCATGTGTATAAATGATATACAAGTAATTTCTGGATCGCCAGGTTCAATCCAGCTTCCATTTCAACTATAAATATGCCTTTATCCAGCTTCCATTTCAGGTATAAAATGCCTTTATCCAGGTTCTACTTCTCAAGCGTTTTTCATCAATCCAGCTTCATTTTCAGCAGAATGACTACACTAACCCTAAAACTAACCCTAACCGACCCTCTCGACGCCTAACCTGAGCCCTAACCGACCCTCATGCGTAAAATCCCGCTTCTATTTCATCACTAAATATTTGTCATCGAATGTAAGAAATTGGTTGTCGGATAAAAAAAGTACCATTTTTTCGTCAATCCAGCTTCCATCTTCTCGCGTTTTCGGTTTATATTGCTACTTCCGGTTGCGAATGTTCAGAAATTGGAATAGCGCGTTTTATGGCGCGTTACATTCATGATTTTAGGCGTTTATTAATTAAACAACCTAAACTACGGGATATCGATAATGAAAATAATTAAACAACGTAAACTACGGTTTAACCGATATCTGTATTTCAATTTCATTTGAAATGATGAATTTTGTATTGGTATACAAATATTTTCAGAGTATTTTTGTGAAATCCTTTTTATTACAACTAGCCTAATAGCAGGGATTAGGAAATCCAGAGACCTACTGTGTTGATAATTATATCTTGGCTTGTGTATCCCGTCCACTGTTAACTTGATCACTAATTCAAAGTTATAAATAATGGACTTGAAGTTGAATTACGTGGTAGTAGACAGATGCAGGTTTTTGATATAATTTTCTGTGTTCGTGTTTCAGATTTCGTTTCAGCTGAATGTGAAACCTGAATTTTGAGTATCTGTGTCACCTGACAGCAATAAAATGCACACATCATACGAGTTCGCTGTAGCACTAATGGTGAGTTGCGTTTTGCCTGACAGCAAAATGACATGCATTTGTTTTATATTTGCATTTGTGCTTAATAGTGACTGAATTAGAATTTGACAGTTTAATGGGCAACCTTTCTGGAATATCCAGAAATGTTGTTTAAAACGTTATGATATAGTTGGCAGTTTTGGATTCTGGTAAAGAACCGAGAGTGAAGATTTCACATTTGAATTTTTCAGATATGTATAATTTCAAATTCAGGCTAAAAAGAGGTGTGCATAATATTTGACTATGTGGTAGTTGGGTACCTTTGTGAATTCTGAAAGTCCAGTCAAAATACTTTTGAATTGCTGGTAAATTCTGCCTTGCATATTTCATGTGCTTTTGCGACCTGAGCAAATTTTATCGTTGATGACCATTTTTATGTGGTTTGACATTAGGAAAGAAATCAGATGAAATATGTTGTCTACAGATGCATTTTCATGTGTGTCTGTCTTCTTTGGTTGGTCTCTCAGTCTGGCTCCGTGTCGGGACTGTGTGTTGATGTCGTTCTTTATCCACTGGACACCATCAAGACCCGACTGCAGAGTGCTGATGGATTTGTGAGAGCAGGTGGATTTAGGGGCATATATCGGGGACTTGGTTCTGTGGTCGTTGGCTCTGCACCTGGAGGTAGGTACTTCCAAATTCATGCCTTTCTTTCAAAGTTCCAACTCAGTTTTAGATACTTGAACAGCTAAGAGTTTTATTAAGACATTTGGGGTAGGTAATGCATTCTTCCAAATGGCTGTATACACTATACAGTATGTTGATAGTTGATTTTTAATACTTTTAAGAATGACACGGTACATTCTTCTTGTTAGATTCATCTATGAAGATACTGCATTTGTGTTATTGCATATTTCCCGCAGATATTGGTAGCATTTGTGGATGCGTCGTAGTGTATCTACCGGCATTGCATCATTTATGTTTTCAAATTTGTTGCTGAATATTTGCATTTCCCCTATGTTTTTGTGCGATTAACTTTTTTATGTGCTTATTTTTCTGTGTGCATTGTATTAAAAGAATTCATTCTTGGATGTGAGTTTAAATTATCTAGTTAATGGTCTTGGTGTGTTAGTAAGGGATAGCATGTCCTAGACCAGCTTGCAGGCGTGTGTATAATGCTTGCTCCTCTAATGGAGCAATTACTTTGATTGTCATTAATTTTGTTTATGCAGTTCGATTTTTAAGGGAGTTTTTGTGTGTTTTCTGTTCTGCATTTAGTTTCTCTGATCTGCTTTGAGTGCAATAAATAAAGTATTATTAAGTTTGACTGTTTATTTAAATGCTTTTTTCTTACAGCTGCCCTCTTTTTTAGTACGTATGAGATGAGCAAACTGGCTGGGGCAAATTACTTCCACATACAACACGAACCATTCATACATATGGCTGCAGCTTGTTGTGGTGAAACAGTGAGTATCATGTATTGTATCGTATCTAAAAATCTACAGAGCATCTCTCACTGCATAGGCTTTTCAGAGGCACTTTCAGCACAGAAGCCCTGGGGAAAAATAAACATCTTGAGAGAGAGTGACATCTCTTTGAACACTTAATTGAATTTATCCAATCAAAAATAATTAATTGTATGCAAGATCTTTAAAATTAAAACTTTAATCACATTCAGCTTGTTTACTGGTCATCTTTCAGAACATTTCATTGAATTTATTTGATCAAAATAATTAAATGCAACTTTGGTGTACTGTTACTAAGGTCTGTGTGTCAACTGACTAGGTTGCCTGTCTTGTTCGTGTTCCAACAGAAGTCGTAAAGCAGAGAACGATGACTTCTCGACACGTGTCATCCTACGACGTTCTACGAAGAACCGTCAGCAGCGAGGTATCCGACATCTTTCACATGCTTAGTCTTTTGCTTCTAGTCTTATCTAATCTAATCTAATCCGACATATTTCACATGCTTAGCCTTTAAATTCTAATGATGCTGTTTTTCAATTCTAATGAAACTCTCACCAGTGCTAGTGTTTCGTAGCTTTATTTATGTGTGTTGAACAGTTAAAGTAGGTTTTGACATGTTTGATAAATGTTAGACTGGGGCAATCTTGCCAACTCTGATGAGTCGCTGTATAATTGCCATAATGGGATGTCTAGATATTACGTACACAGAGAGGAGATTTTGACCATTTGCGTCTATTGCGGGATGAGTCTCAAAAAAGTCAAAACAATGTACGTAACTTGCAGAATCAGTTTTTAGTTATGATATCCGTATTAGCCTGTTTGTAACTCTATGTTATCCTATATCTACACAGAATAATTGTCCGATAAATATTTAATTACATTATAGTTCTGAATTCTGTTCGGGTCTAAACGATAATCCATAATAGTTAACAAAAATTAGCTAGCAAATGATGTTTAAAAAACCCAAATAGTAGCCTATGGTAAAATAAAATATGGTTGGTGTTTTATGGATGATTAGCTGATTAGCTTGTGCAAGGGAGATAGAGAAGCTTTATGAAGAGAGTAGCACGAATAAACATTGCTATCAGAGTGTTGTTAAACTGAAGCTACTACTGAATTCTGTGTTGTTGTTGTTTGGCAGGGTGTCTTAGGACTTTACCGAGGTTTCCTCAGCACGGTCATGAGAGAAATTCCGTTTTCGTTCGTCCAGTTCCCCATCTGGGAATACCTCAAGGTATAGTTTTGAATTGTTTTAAAAAATTTCTTTGGGACAAGTGTATAGGGTATATGCTTTTATCCTTCCCAAACCCTAAGTAACTTGATATGTAGGGCTAAGGATCATTCTACTGAGACACATGTACAGCAATATTAACGCCGCTACCAGACAGCGGTAGCATAGTTGCTCTTGCATAAATACAAAAGAACAGGGAAATACTCATAAGTCGTAATGCTATGGCATAAATATAAAAAAAATTATTTTAAGTTTGTACATTTTTGTCACTGTCAGAGATATGATGCAATAACAATGAAGCTTAGACTTTTTGTTAGTTTCTGAACTTTGCTTGCGTTGTTACTTATTCATCCAGTTGAATTGTTATTTGGTTCAAAAGCATTTTGTTTAAATATTCTGTTCACTTTATTTCATATGGTGAAATCATTAAGGTTTTATTTCTTAGTTCTTCTTGTGTGATCTGTATTTTTGTGTTTCTATTCCATTCTCTGCTAGACTCTTCTTTTGTGATTATTATTTTTGATTAAAGACTATAATTTACTTACTTGATTCACAGAGGTCGTGGGGTGAGCGCCAGGGGTCACCAGTTCAACCATGGCAGTCATCGGTCTGTGGAGCTTTGGCAGGTAGGGCATTGGTAGAAATTTTTGCATGTATTATATTAATTACGTATATTTTTCAGCACTAGTGTCTAATGACTAAACCCCAGTCAATGTTGCTGGGCAATTGTGAGTGAAAGATGGACTTAAATTCCCTACTCTCTTAATCAATCAATCAATCAATCAGAATTTATATAGCACCCATTCTGGATCCTCGGTAACTGAATTGAATTGTTACTTTTGTTTCAAGTTGAGTTGAATTGTGACTTTAATTTAATACTTTGGCGATGAACATGTTAAAGTATTCTGTATAGTTGAAATTTTACTTTTATCTAGACTGGAGTTTAATTGCAAAGTTTTTTGAAGGTTGAGCTCATTCGTAACTCTCAACTGACTTGGACTTTAATTTTTTGACATTTATCTAAAGTAGAGTTGAATCATGACTTTAATCTTACACTGAGTTTAATTTTTGTATTTATCTAAAGTAGAGTTCATTTTAACTTTTGTCTTTAAAGTAGAAATGGGTTTTAAAGTTCACATAAGCTGCACTATAAAAGTTTATTTTTTTGTTTCCTATTTCTACCTGTAGGTGGCTTTGCCGCATCTGTAACGACTCCACTAGATGTCGCTAAGACACGCATCATGCTCGCAAAGGTGAAATATCTCGTCTTAGAGTCTGCTGTGAATTTTATGACTAAGTGTGGTACACTGGTGATTCTTTTGTTCATGCTGAGAGCGAAGTTACTAGTAATAATAATGTTAATAATAATGTTATTATTAAGAATAATAATAATGATATGGAATTAATTTCTACTCCTGTTAAACTTATTATCATCTGTTACTACTATCAGGGCTGTAGTCGAGGGTATATGCGGGTATACAACATGTGCATTACTCACAAATATTTGTGTGTAATGTGCGGGAAAATGACCTTGGCAACTGTAGCATGGGCTCACCTCTAATTTTGCCACTCCAGCCCGGACTATGATTTCATCCAATCTTAACCTTGTACTTATCAGTTTGAATTTCATTATAAACGAATACTGTGAAACTGTTCATTGTTGATGGGGTGATCAGAAGCCTAAAACCTAAGGGGGTAAAGTCACTATTACTTTGGATAGTCTTCAGGATTTTTTAACACTTTAACTGCAACCATGTATTAAAAGCAACTGAGAAAACAGTACTGCTTGCAAGTCATTAAGTGTTAATAAGCGTAAAAAAGCTGATAAAATTTTGTCTTTTTAGAGTGACAGTGAACTCTCCAAAGGTCGAATTCTCGATTCCCTCGGCATTATATACAGACAACGGGGTCTGGCAGGGTGAGATTTATTTCTTCATTGTAATGATTTTTATAGCGCAAGTATAATGATGCATCAGATGTGTATGGTGGTTAAGTGAAGTTGTGGTCAAATATATTTTGTTATTCGAGTTGATCCATTGTGAAATTTGTTGATTATGGTGTTTAAGGGATAACCAAACACTATGATAATACTCCTGTTCTAGTTGTGTTATATAGTTCGCTTACAGTTTGAAACTTGAGTTTGAAGATCTCTTGTAGACTGTTTATTTTTGTATTTTTAAATAATAATAATTTATATGTATATAAAGATTATATTTGTTTCTTTTATATGTTGCAGGTTATTCGCTGGTGTTGTGCCGAGAACTCTGTGGATATCGTTTGGAGGGGCGATATTTTTAGGCATTTACGACAAAGCTAGGCAGGTCTTTACGTCAGCGCTGACATAATAATGTCTTTTGGTTGGAGACAATGCCTGCTGGTTGAAGACAATGGATGTATGCTGATTGAAGACAATGGATGCCTCTTGATTGAAACAATCAATGTCTCTTGATTGAATGGAACCTAAATCAGTTGATTGAGCGAAGTATTGCAGTAAGGATGAATGTCGTTTGAATCGGCTTTACAGTCTCCAAGTGCAGGAAGGATGTTTCTGTCCATGATGAGTTTTTCCAGCTACGGTTTTCGGAGGAGGATTGTCATGATGGATTGGTGTATGAGAGGGATGCTTAAGGAATTTCTGGAGGTGGAAATTATGTCTTAATTAATTTAAACTGATTTCTATTCATAATTTATAGAATAGTCCAAGAACTTTGTGACTGGTGAAGTGTAGTAAATTTTGCACATACAGTGTAGTTGGGTATGGGCGAGGGGCATGATGTGAACAAGAATGGTAGAAAGCACCCTTTTTCCCCATGCAAATTAATTTTCAGTCTGACAGCTTGTCCGCATTTGATGAAAGAAAAACCTATGCAACAGTAAAATTTAAAACAAAAAGAGGAAAATTGCAGAGCGATCGTGTTAGACAAATGGAGATTTTTTATGCTTTATTTTAATATTTTCTATGCAAAGAAGAGGTTAAAAATTCCAAAGAATTTTAGACTGACCTTGTTTAAAATATGCAGGACAAATGACCTTAAGTGGTTCTCATGATGGCAGCACCAATGCCAAGGGACAAATTGATTTAATTAAGTAATTATGTGTGTTCAGAAGCGATTCAGGTTATATTACAATCTTGCCGTGACATTAAAGTGTGTTCTTCTTAGGGTGTGAATTGACATATTTGAATGTAATCGTTGAGAAATATTATAGGCCTACGTTCCGAGATATCCAGACTCAATTTTCTTACCTAGAACTGGTATACATGCTAAATTGTATAACGGACAGTATCTAATACAAATGTACATGTTTACTATAGTATTGTATACTCCATCGGTAAACGTGTGTAAAAAAATTCTGAGGCTGTACAGCTTGTATTCTGTATGCCTTATCTGTCCTTTTTTGTTATGCCATTGCGCTATGTTTTAAAATACGCCTTTTTACCTGTTTGTTACGTCACTTGGCGTACTCTATGTGGCACACTTGGTCTTTTATTCTGTTTGTGACGTCACTATGCCCTACTCGATTTGCGAAACGCGATGTTTTATTCCGTTTGTTACGTCACTATGCACTTCTCTGCCGCATGTAATCTTATTCTGTTTGTGACGTCACTGCTCTGTTTCTCTCTTGCACTGCACCCGTGATATTTCTATCTGACATCTGTTACGGACTCAGAAACCTGGATCCTCCGGACTTGATTTTATATAGCGCCAGTGTTTTTGCAGGTGATCACTATGATTCGGTTGTTTGGCGCTGAAAGATATAGGCCTATACATGTAGGCCTAAACCATGAGCGACTGAGCGTGTCTATGGGTTACGGGTTCAACCTACTTCCAATAATAGGCTACATAATTTCCGAATTTGTAAAACTAATTCTTTTTAGCCTAGTTTGTGACCTTGTCCATTGAATATCCCCCGAAATGGGGAACCCTCCAATTTTTGTCATGGTTATACCTCGAGCTGCACATGACTTTCTGTCCTTGAAGTGCAAATGAAGACTAGCCTTTATCCAACGTAGCTAGCTAGACTTAATTGTGGTCTAAATACTATATTGACAAAGCCCTGCAAATTAGGGGGCGTGTTGCGGTTACGCTTAATTTAGTATCGGTGCAAAGAACACTTAAGGTTGTATTGTCGGTCTGTAGACCAACTTTGCAGATTATTCTGTATGTTGGAGAGATCGAATGTCGACCTGTGAGTGACATTCGGCTGAGTGTTGTTTGATTTGGCTGACCATCCAGAAGCAGCTGAGAAGCTTCTCGCTGGCGTTCTATGCCCACCTGAACGGCGACCAGCAATTATTGGCACATAGCCTACAGTTCGTCATCCTTGATTAATTAGCCTACCGCCTACAAGATCAACGCTTAGACAAAAATAATTAATCGGCATACCGTGTATGCTTGGATTCTTGTGGAAAAGTCTCACTGGTAGGCTAGTCAGCTAGCATAGGCGTACATGATACAACTTCTAGGGATGCGATAAAAAGGAGGTCTGGATTTTCGACAAAGCTGGTAACACTGAAAAACTGAATTCTGGTCTGCAGACACTGATTTGGAGTACGTAGCGGCTCTGGACTACTTTTAGAATGGGAATAGTCATATGAATACTGGATGTTCTACGACCCATATGGAGTGGAATCAAAGCGTAGGCCCTACTATAGGCTATAGACCTAGGTCTATGGATTGTTCATTTCTTTTTTCATGTCGTGGATGATTATTCGAAACGTGTCACCCTGTAGGCCTATGGCCGTAAGCCTACCTACGATTTTAAGTGGCGAATATGCAAGTAGCCTATAGGATACCTGGATACCTGCTGGTACATAGGCTAATTTATTATAGGCCAAAGCCTATTTTTTTTATCTAGTTCGTTTAATTGAATGTAACCTAGCCTGGCCGGTAAATAGCCTAAGGCATTTAGCCTAAACAGATTCTACTTGGAGACACAAAATCTTCAACGGCGAAGCTTTGTGAGCTTTTTAAAAATCGGTAATTTTGCCTGAGTAAAGTCCTAAGCTTAAGCATACTTAAATGTTAAAATTGCGAGGCAACTTTGCATCAAGTCCTGGAAACAGTGGAAGATGGCGAAATTCTGTTCTTCGATTAAGGAATCACGTCATCGCTTTAGGTTGCCGAGTGCCGTCCTATTATTAGTGGCTGACGTCATGAATATGACGTCGTTCTTTTCAACCAATTGGGCAAACAATATGGCGGACATATCAGCGATCTACGTCAACATAGGTCTGTGGAAGTATTGCGTTTCAATGTCTTCCAATCAGACGTGTTTTGATGCAAACACAGCAAACGGACCCGTTTCAGGTAGGCCTAGGCCCTGTTATTAATTATTTTACTGCAGTTAAATTATTAATTAAAATAAAATTGAATCATGTCACAGTGAGATTTGTCACAGTTTTACCAAAGACATTTAAGTTACAGGGTCTTTGGTTTAACTGTTATTCTGCGTGGTTCTACGGGTGGGCGAGTAGGCCTAGCGCCCTAGCCTACCTAGGCCTATCAGTGGCAACCTAAAAATCCATTGGAACATCGATAGTCGATAGATAATTAATAGGCTATAGCTATATAGGCTTAATATTTTATTTTCTCATGGATGTAAGCACAGGTTTGCATGTACAGGGTGCGGCCGAAAAAAATAATCCATTACGAAAATTGCGATTTCTCGAAAACCGCTAAATATTTTGTTACAAAACTTCGCCAGTCTATTTGACACATATTTATCTACAACTTGGCCAAATCTAATGAAATTCGAATCATGAGAACCAAAATGGTGCAACCCTGAAGTGAAACAATGGTATTTTCGTTTCAACCGACATTTACTGACAGCAATAAGTAACAAAGTAACGACGCAAACAATAATGTAACAAGGTTCAAGGCTACTTATTGTTATTGACAAGATTAGGCCAAGTGTAAAGTTTTGTGCAATGAATGCTCGAAGTGGCCACCGTTTGTTTTATGCAAGCTTGCAGACGTTTTCGAAAGCCCAGAACAGACCTCTGAATGGTCTCAAGTGGCAATTCATGAATTCCATTGTGGTAGGTCTCAAGCATTGCACTCCAGACAGCATAGTCGAGTGGGTTCATATCTGGAAAATTTGGCGGCCACGAATCCTTGTCGATGAAGTCCAGACAGTGACTTGTTAACCAATCTTGGGCCATGCAGTTTGGCGTCGTGAGCGGGCGCTCCATCTTGCTGCAGTAAAGTGAACTGATTTCCCAAGACAGTCATCAACAATCTTAGGCAAAAGATTCTCCACGTATTACTTAGCATTGACTTTGGCCTTCTCGTCAATGAAATGCAAGCGTCCTTTACCCGCATAGCTGATACCTGCAGAAACCATGATGTGGGGAGAGAACTTGGCTCTCTCGACCAAGAGACGGCTTGGATGGATATCGGCTTTTATCTTCTTCGCCCAGACGCGGTTGTTTTGATTTTTTTTAATGGGTGGATTAATGCAAAAAACCTTTTCATCGGCGAAGAAAACTTTTCTTTGTCACCGTCTGCATAGCGGAAATCACTAATTATGGCACACCGCAGGCTACTTAGGCTATGTAAAAAAATATGATTTCCTACTTCGTGAATGCCGTGTTCAGTTGAAAAAATGAAGTTCTTTCTTTTGCCTGACGTCATGATCACAAATATAAAGATATTGACATGAAATTTTCACACAATATGCAAAAATATGTTACGAATAAAAATGAAAATATTTGTAACAAAATATTCAGCGGTTTCTGAGAAATCGCAATTTTCGTAATGGATTATTTTTTTTGGCCGCACCCTGTATATCCTATGTTTGAGCACTTGGTAGGCCTATAGGCCATTAGCGCCTCTTCAAGATTTCTACTCAGAAGTTAAGGCGCTCCCGACTACAGCGCGGACACTACACCGGAGCTTCACGCCCTTCCTTTATCTCGCTTATGCCTATATATCCTAGTTTTTGCCTTTCCTTCAGAATGAAAATGAAAAAATAGCAGGCGGTCTTATATTTTTAAATGCTCAGATTGGGTGGTGATCGTAGAAGCGCTCTGTACAGTTGGAACGATTCTGATGTTGATTTCATCAGCTATTCTTTTCGCTTCCATCGTCATCTCCCAAAGATCAGCTCAACCTGACCACATTGCAGGGCGGAGGCTGCTACTACTCGATCTCGGTCACTTAGCACTAGGATTGATGGCAGGTAGGGCCTATAGCATAATAACTTTGAAATTCCTAAACAGCATGTTACTTGCACATCGGGTACAATGGGTAGGCCATTATTGCATTAGGACATTTTATAAAGCGCCTCTAGTAGCCTAGCCTATAAGGTGAACCGTTCAGAAGCGCTACCAGTCCGCAAGGCCCCGCGAGAAGAAGCAGGGTTTGAGAATAGGCGACATGTAGATGCGGAGAAAGAGAGACAGCCAAACGAAAGTGTAGAGCGAACAGAAGGAGAAAGCGCATTCCGAATATCGAGAAGGACCAATTTATTGCGGCAAATGATCAAATTTGTGGTAAGATGGGGTAAGATTCTACATCTCGATGTAAACTGATTGTTCTCTTTGCGTCTCTCAAAAGACCAACGTTGTACTTTTCTGTGGTTGAGAGATAGAAAGAACAACGCTCTGTCATCTGCGTGTTCTTTTTTAGCTAGGCTATATTATCATCGGGTGACTATGTAGGCTACGTGGTGCCCACGCCTTTGACAGGCATCTGAAAAATGTTCTTTAAGTTGGCAGCCTGGAGTTGCTTGGAGTGAATTACTGATAGCCTGATAGGATCAGGGCAAAAAAAGGAAGGAAAGCTAAATTTCTACTTTCGAATAGGCCTATTGCTCGATAAGTTTTGCCATGAAGGCATGTAGGCCTAGAGCCTAGGCCTAGGCTACCTATAGAGCCCCGTTAGAATTAGCATTAGGGTGACTAGGCTACTTCTCTTTTTGCAACTAGTTCAAATCAGCCAAATAACTTTGAATATTATTGTTGTGGTCTAATGCAGTATTTTTGTTGTTGTTTAGCTATCCTGATGGCGTCTGGCACGATATACTTTGGATCAGAGATTCAAAATGATGACCCGGTCTTCATTGGCAGCAACAGCATCTACTTCAACTGCGTTTCGTGGGGATTCATTTTATGCTGCGTCTCCGTTGGCCTCGTTCTCGTGTCAGTCTTCGTAACTGCTCTTGACCTCATTCTGTCCAATGAACGTCCCTGGCCGAAATTAAGTAGGTCAACGAGCACGGAAATGCCAAGGGTTCTTAGAATTTCCCTCTCATTTCCTGGACCGTAGCAACAGAGTAGGGTAGATGGTACTCTGATGGCACTGTAGATTCATTTAAACCACAAACCTATCTTTATGTCAGAGATGTCCAATGTCCACCATTTTTGACACCACGGGCATCAGAAGCAATAGTAGTAATAGTGTAGGCCTAAACTCAAGAGCAACAGTAGGCCTACTGTTGAAATTAATTTACATTTATTTACCTGTAGTCTATTGAAATTTATTATAGAAAGATAATAATGTATAATGAATAATGTACAACAGCATGTTTTCGCAGGCCATGTTTGGCATGCTTTTTAAAATAACCCTGCTCAAAATCTGAAGGATGCCCTATACGTTTATCTCGGCCTTACACTATGTTCCTTTTTCCGTTCGGTGCCCGGCTAACCTTGGCCGTCAGCCCTTCACTGTAGGCCTACGTGATGGATGAATCCAGATTTGACTTGGGCTTATGACAACAGTGGCCGTTGCCCTAGACAAAAATGTGTCTGGCATATTACAGCACTGAGCAGGCGTACGTGAGAAAAGTACGGTCTTTATAAACCTCTTGGCGTGTGTTGCTGAGGTCGCTTTTAGGCGATTAGATAGGTACATGTAGATAGGCTATATCCTGTTTTTATATCCGCCCTGGGCGAAATTGCTGAACACACAAATAGGGGGGCACTGTCGGTGAAAAGGTGCGCAGCCAGGCAAGAAAACAGGAGGATGTTTTACATCTCAGAGGTTTAGGCTTGGGAGTTTTTTGTCAGTTTTAGTCATTAAGAGCAATAATGATTTTTTAAATTAATTTTGGGACTGAACCGTAAACCCCGTAAATACACTCATACATATGCTAATGAGTAATGAATATGAAACACGATGGCATTGCTCAACAGCAAAGTGTTGGCTTGATGACTCGTGTGCACTGAGCTGAGTTTCTGTCGGCTGGAGCTCCGTGTTTTTCATTTTCTCATCTTTTATCTGTTGGTTGCTGTAGCTATGTCTCTTTGTTGTAGGCTAATTAATAGAGATGTTATTTAAAATCAGCCTATATTTTGTCAACGAATTGGCTTAGGCTGCATACGCATCACCGTTTTGGGCGTTCATGTTTATTGTCTCCACGTCTTTATTGCGTCGACGATGAGCCACACGACCAGGGCCAAAACTTCCAAAAGACAAGAAATAATAGACAATTAACCTGCAAAGTAAAACCGATGAATACAAGTGAACGATAGAATAATGGTATTTACGTAGCCCTGTTTTTGATAATCTACGCCAACTCCATTGCTCTAGAGAACATACATACATACATACATACATACATACATACATACATACATACATACATACATACATACATACATACATACATACATACATACATACATACATACATACATACATACATACATACATACATAAATACATACATACATACATAAGCAAACATACATACATATATATACAGGGTGGCCCAAAAAAAGTGATAACACAACCTAGCAAAGGGTCATTTAATATAATTGAATCAATAAAACGTTTTCTAATTTACTGTCGTATGCCAAGTAGTAATTACTCTATTCATAAAACATGTTCAATGTGTCCCTCTTGCTTCTAAACAACTTTTTAAAGCGAGAAACACCAACTGATACCATGATTCCGCAGCTGAAAAGTTCACGTTCTCGTATGTCTCCTTTCTGGAACTTAATTGTCTTTTCTTTGATTCAATTGAATAAATACGACCATGTTGAGAATTAACTGGCGTGGCAAAGGTGAATACCTTGTTGTGTGTAAACCAGATGGTTCGTACACTTCTGTCATTAGGAAACTGTTCAAGTAGCTGCTAACTACGTTGCAAACGTTTCAATTTGCAATTTTCGTTGAGCGTCTGCCCGATCACACGCTTGTTCGTTTTCAGTTGTAAATATTGTTTTACAATACGTTACACCGACGACCGTTATATACCCTTTTCTCTTTGAATTTCCCACGAACTTTGTGACTGTGAGGATCATCTTCTTGACTGCAGATCAGCTCACTCACCCGCTCAATGTTCTGTTGTGTTCTAGCAGACTTTGGCCGACCACTTCCGCGTTTACGTTCTGTTGTACCGTCATTATCAATTTATTTAATAACCCAACTGACTCTATAGGCTTTGTGTGGAAACACATTTTTCATGTGCCTTGCACTCCAATGTTTCTCAATTCGCAAATTTTTAATCATAATACGGTCTTTTGTTGTGATTTTTGTCATTCTGGTTAAAATATCTTCAAAACACGCAGAAGTTGACGTTTGGCAAATAAAAAATGTTGACCGGAAGTTGTCGTAATAATGATTTCATATGACTAAACAGTTAAGTAATTAAATTAGTGAACTTTTTCAGCTATTATGGATATAGTCTAAACAGATTTGAACTAATTATAGTACATTATACGAGGTGTTATCACTTTTTTTGGGCCACCCTGTATATACATTATACGTACGTACGTACATGCATATATACGTGCAATGTCGTGCATAGGCCTACATATGTGCGTACAGAAGTACTACAGACTGATATAGGCCTACATACGGCTGCTTTATAGATGCCCCATGCATTGAGCGCCTCTGATTAGTTTGTACTGTGAGAGGCGCTTTAAAAATCCAAAAATAGAATAGAATATAATACGTTCCCGCTCAATTGGAAAAGGAATTTAGGCCTAAGTACTGATAAATTAATTGCAAGTTTGGACTAATATTCTTTCTGTGGAGGTATTACACCATAAAAACTAGGAATTTAAAGTTCAATGCTTCCATCATTGAATTTTTCCGAGTTGTCCTATCTCTGTTCTGACATATTGGACATATATAGGGGCCTACGCGTTTCACAACCTGGACTAGCTGACTCTTACCGAGTAGTAGTAGTAGTATTTGCAGTTTAACGTCAATGTGTGGTAATAAAGACCATTTGATTATCGACGCCCTCCTCCTTTATACAGGCTTGGGACTTTTGCAGTTTAACGTCAATGTGTGGTAATAAAGACCATTATCGACGCCCTCCTCCTTTACCCAGGCTTGGGACTGGCACTGAGAGACTGGCAGAGTGCGACCAGTGGCGGAGTTACCGACGTTCTATAGGCTATTTTTATTTCTATAGGGTATACGGTGAACGTGCATAATAATAATTGTTGTACCCAAAGAAACATCAAGAAACTGAGATAATAATATTATTATAGGCCTATCGAAATGATAACTTTGAATTCTCACCTAAGAAGCTTACTACGGCGCCAATGTCAGACTGAGAGGTTTGGCTGTTCACTGTGCAAAACATTACAAGAATTGCATTAAAATAGCCTAAAATCATTGGCCAATATTGACACATCACAATAAAACATGCAGTCATTTTTCACAGGATTGCCCACAAGCGGCACGCGGTGCCGTGGTGGTAAGTTCGGCGCCTAGCGAACGAAAGGTCGCAGGTTCGAATCTACTACAAACCAGTGGTAGCGACCTTAGGCAAGTTGCTAACCCACAATTGTTTGTGAGGAAGGCAAGGGAAATCACCTCATTCCCCCAGAGGCATAAAAAGCCATTGGATCTGCCGTTGACCAAAGAACCGATCATCACCATCATCACCTTGCTCACAAGCCATGGCCAAGTGTGATTAGTAAATTAATTGAACGAATTGAACACACTCAGATACAATGTGATAGGCCTATTGAAATCATTTTTTGTTGAAGATTTGACGGATAAAATAATATTATTAATAGGCCTACCTCGTTTTAATATGGGCCTTGTATAGCCTACACTGTGTCCGGAAAAACTACCCATAATTATTTTATATAAAAATAAAGAATAAATATTCATCGATTTTTAAAATTCAAACACCATTTTAATCATGACATAGTTATTAACAAATTTTCAATCTATGAAAGAACTTCAGTAAAAAATTACTTGATGATTAGGTTGTTAAAATACTGGGTTTAAAAACTACTCTTAGAAAACATCGTTCAGCAAAAAAACATAGTCCTAGTTGCTATAATATTTTTTTGCATCAATTACAAGAAGCACGTATAATTGTATAATAGGCCTAGGTATGCTCGATTGCTCGTGCTCGAGTTATGTAGCTCAGAGTCCACCACCCTGAATCATCTCCGACAGTCTGATATATGTACCAGATATCATGCTACGGTATACTTCCGTGTTGGTAACATGCGTTGTGTAGGGGGAATGAGTCATCGCAGCTGGAAGGCTTCAATCTAGCTACGCCTTCACGACCCTGGTAGGAATCCATGCAGGTTTATTTAGCCCGATGTTGGATTGTTGGTTTTCCATATTCCTTCTTGAAGGGCCTTCAGAAAATCCGGGTGCTTTTGCAAAGTACAAGAAGTTGCCTGTGCCCAGATACAGTGATGCAGGTAAATGCATTATGCTAACTGCATGGCTCCGCAGGCTTCCTGTCGTTAGCGATAACATAACACTGACATAAATGTTCCGCATTTCGTTCTGATTAGTATGAGTGACTATTCCGCACTAATTTCTAAAGATAAACAAGCTAATATAATAATATGAGCTGATATAATTTATTATCACACCTTGAAGGCCGTTTCCCCCCCCCCCCCCCAATCAAAGGGCGTCGGTGATGAATGATCTTTTCCGATTTGATGTTTGAAAAATGAGCGGTCGATATGTAAATAGCTTACATTTAGGTATAATTTTTTTTATAGTGAGAGCGTATGAGAGACATCATTGAAGGAAGAATGGATGGAAAAAAGACACGAGGAAGACCAAGAACGATGCTACTTGACTGCATGACAGAGGGTGGGTATACAGAGGACTGAAGAGAGATGTACAAAATAAGGATGTATTTAAAAAGTGTCATTGGACATACCAACCTGCATGAGGGCAGAGAAGAGAAGACATTTAGACCTATATTGTGAGGTACATGAAGGCCCTGTAACTTATAAGAAACGTACCTTGCTTTTGTTCTTGAGTAGTCCCGCTGGCGGTGTTGTGTTGCACATTCGCCGTGTATGTAGGCCTAACTTCCCGAACAGGTTGGACATAATGGACTAATAAAAGCAAAGAACAGCAAAAAGTATTGCAGTTGCGTATGAACAGATTCTTAGAACGCATGTTATTCAGAGAATCGTGTGATTATTATCATTAACATAGCGTCGCCTCAGAATTATCTTGTCGTATGTCCATTTTTCGAAATCGAGTTTAGACTTGTTTTGTAGCAACAAATTGTTTATCTTTCTTCACTGGTGAATGATCTTTTCCGATTTGATCTTTGAAAAAATTAATGAGCAGGGTTGATGTGATGCGGTCGATATGAAAATAGCTTACATTTAGATATAATTTTTTATAGTAAGAGACATCATTGAAGGAAGAATGGATGGAAAAAAGACACGAGGAAGACCACGAACGACATTCTATACCTATTGTGATGTAGCCTACATGTAGGCCCTGTAACTTATAAGAAGCGTACATGTACCTTGCTTTCGTGCTTGAGTGGGCCCGGTGGCGGTGTTGTGTTGCACATTCGCCGTGTATGTGGGCTTAACTTTCCGAACAGGTTGGACATATTGGACTAATAAAAGCAAAGAACAGCAAAAAGTATTGCAGTTGCGTATGAACAGATTCTTAGAACGCATGTTATTCAGAGAATCGTGTGATTATTATCATTAACATAGCGTCACCTCAGAATTATCTTGTCGTATGTGATGTAGCCTACATGTAGGCCCTGTAAGAATTACTATCTGGTGGCAGTGGCGTAACAACCATGTAACGAAGGTGGACAAAATCCACGGGCCCCCGAGATATAAAGGGCCCCCAAGCTTAGTGAAAAAGTTTCATGTACTTTTTCTGAGTTTTTCCGTTTTATGGTTAGTTTCAGATTGTAGAGTCTGACCATAATATGTAGAGTTGTAGACCCTATAGGTCTATTCTGGATAAGACAGATATGATAAATGATAGGCCTACGCATGTGTAGACTAGAGTCTGTCGGGGCTGTATGGGTCATCGGATGTGAGAGCATTTGACCCGTATAGTAGACATCAACACTTAGTTGCACGTTATAAGGGCGGTGTCTTCGGCTATATGGTATACGTTCATCCATGGAGGTCTATAGGTTCATCCAAGGAGGTCTGGATAAATAAGTGAATATAGGAGTCCTTGGTTCATCCTAGTGCCCGACCAGAGCTATAGGTGCATGGATCACTTAGTCACTCTTATCTCATCAGTCAAATCCAGCGTTAAGGAATTATGCTTGAAATAGTATCTGCTTTGTTTTCCGCTCCCTCTAATTCTAGCTGTGTGTGTGACTACTGTGTGTCTATCTGTTTGTCTCGCTCTGTCTGTCAGACAGACAGCGAGATAGGCCTGTCTGTCTCTCACTCTGTCTCTCGCTCTCTGTGTGTGTGCATTGCATGTGTGTGCCTGTATTATTTTGTCTCTGTCAATGTCTCTATACGAACCAAGCGTTGAAGCGACTGATACAAATTGCACATTGCAGTGTTCATTCCTTCGCCCTCAATAACAGCAACAGAATTCATTCATTTACTTTTATCTGGATCATCACTAGCCTACTATGGCGCTAAAACGAAAATAATCATCATAATTATTAGGCTTGTACGATGAATGCCATGAAACGCACTTGCAGTTCTGGGAGTAAGAAACGAGCCAAATTCACGAAGTAATTTTATATGAAGAACTACAGACCACAGTGAGTCTACATTACATGCACGTATACGTATACTTGTCGGTCTCTCATATATGATTGCATGTTGTTCTATTAAATGTCGAGTTATCATCATCTTCAGTATTAACAGCATAGTTACTATGTTCTGTTTCTGTACAACCAACATTAAGCGTAGCTATAGGGTGGGCCCTTCCCAGCGGGGCTAGTGCCCCTTCTGTGTCTTCCCCTTTCCTGGTTGATACAATGAAATGTGCTTCTGATAATTTTCCTTTCAAATGTGTTATATTAATATGTTTGTCAGACAGTATGAACACGTTGTCTAGTTAAGTTGCACTATGTTCAGATTATGTTTGATATGCTCCAAGGAAATACAAAAATAAATATTTATACTTAATATTTAATATATTTATAAATATTTATATTTATTTATATGTCCATTTTTTCAAAATCGAGTTTAGACTTGTTTTTTAGCAAAAAATTGTTTATCTTTCTTCACTGGTGAATGATCTTTTCCGATTTGATCTTTGAAAAAATTAATGAGCAGGGTTGATGTGATGCGGTCGATATGAAAATAGCTTACATTTAGATATAATTTTTTATAGTAAGAGACATCATTGAAGGAAGAATGGATGGAAAAAGGACACAAGGAAGACCAAGAACGACATTCTATACCTATATTGTGATGTAGCCTACATGTCCTGGGCACGACGTTAAACTGCATCCATCCTCTGCCACAGGGAACCAACAACGTCCCTGTGCCGGTCCTAACCCCGGACAAAAGAAGAACGGTTTGCCAGAGGGGTGGCGATACGCTGGCAGTGAAAAACCAAGACGATTGTAATCCGCCAAAACTACGACACAAGGCACATAGCGACCCAGATGCTTCTAGATGTCATGATGTGGAGCAGACATGCACAGGTCGGTCAGGACAGACCGATGGAGAGAGTCGGGGGAGAGAGCGTGGGACACAACAGGCATAGACCCATGTTGTCATTCATACCTCTTTTGCACGATTCTCTTCAATCGGACAAGGTGGTCTGGATGCTCCAAGATGTTAATGGTATGGAGCAGACCTGCTGACCGGACCGGATGAAGCTGGGCAGCATGACACGAGACAGATTCAGACAGAGAGTGGCGTCGGACTCTTACGGGCATTGAGCTCTATGATATTGATGATGATGATGATAAGCCTACATGTAGGCCCTGTAACTTATAAGAAGCGTACCTTGCTTTTGTTCTTGAGTGGCGGTGTTGCGTTGCACATTCGCCGTGTATGTAGGCCTAACTTCCGGAGCACGTTGGACATATTGGACTAATAAAAGTAAAGAACAACAAAACGTATAGCCGTTGCGTATGAACAGATTCTTAGGGACGCATGTTATTCAGAGAAACGTGTGATTATTTTTATTAACATAGGTCTTAAATCTTTGAAAAATTAGGAAGGTTGATGTGATGACTGAGGTCGATATATAGACCATATATATATATAGCCTATATATACAGGGTGCGCCAAAAAAAATACCCCTCCCCTAGGTTTTTTGCCAGTATCTTGGCCAAAAGTAAAAATTTTGCAATGAAATTTTGCAGTCTTATAGACAATTCATATTTACGCATGATGGCCAGATTTCATCAAAATATTTCAAACAGAGCAAAAGTTATGCCACTTTTAGGGAGGTCACCCACGGTTTTTTGACGATTCAAAAACGAAACGCAACAAAAACTGTGTTTTTTGCCAATATCTTGGCCAAAAGTAAGAATTTTGAAATGAAATTTCACAGTCTTATAGCCAATTCATATTTACACATGATGGCCAAATTGTATAAACATATCTCAAACACAACGAAAATTATGCTACTTTAAGTGAGGCCACCAACCGTTTTTTGACGATTCAGAAACGAAACGCAACAAAAATCACAAAAACGTGATTTTATTAAGTCAAATCTCTAATAACTGTTGTCAAATGAACTTGGTAGTGCTTCACAACTTGTGTTCGATGTGCCCACCACCAGTGCCAACACATCTTTTGAGTCTCTTGGCAAAGTTCTTGATGGACCTGTTGATTAATCCGACAGATTCTTTATTATTCCTTATTTGCCAATTTGATTGTCATCTTGCTAAGCGACTTCTCAGTGACGTGCAGCTACGCTGGTACCCTGTTTCTTTTTTAAATAGTAATAATAATGATCATCGGTCAATATCAAGGCTATTTGATAATAATTATTTGAGATGAGACTTAATAAAATCGTGTTTTTGCTGCGTTACATCTTTAAATTGTCAAAATTTGGGGGGTGGCCTCACTAAACGTGGTATAACTTTTGTTGTTTTGGAAATCATTTGATGAAATTTGACCATCATATGCAGATATGAATTGTCTTTAAGCCTGTAAAATTTCATTTCGATATTCTTACTTTTGGCCAAGATATTGGCCAGAATAATTAGATTGGATTTTATTCCTTTTTGTTGCGTCGCGTTTTTGAATCGTCAAAAAACGGTGGGTGGCCTCACTAAAAGTGGCATAACTTTTGTTCTGTTTAAAATGTTTTTATGAAATCTGGCCATCATGTGTAAATATGAATTGTCTTTAAGACTGTAAAATTTCATTTCAAAATTCTCACTTTTGGTCAAGATATTGGCAAAAATCTTAGGGGGGGGTATTTGTTTTTGGCGCACCCTGTATATTTTTAAATATTCATCGATTTTGAAAATTCAAACGCCAATTTATATATATATATATATATATATATATATATATATATATATATATAAAGCTCACATTTAGGCCTACATTATCTGGTATGAGAAGCGTACCTTGCTTGATAGTGGGAGTGGTCTGGGTGAAGGTGTAATCATTCCCACTCGCCGTGTATGAAACTTCCCGAGCACGTTGTAGGCCTACATATTGGACTAAAAAGAAAAGAAAAATCTTGTATTTGCATATAAACCGATTCTCAGTGACGCATTTACTTAAGAGTATGGTCTATACATGTAGGTAGGGCAAGGTAAGACGAGATACGGCTGTAACGATACAGTAACGAAAGTTATGTTATTGGTAGAACATTTTAACTCATTGCAGCCGGAATTGTTTTGAAACCTATGCGGGTCACGGGTGACCCCATCCAGCGGGAAAGAGTTAAAGTAAAATAAAATGGTGAGGGAGGATAGGCCCTAATGCAAGGAAAGGTAAATAACACTCTGTCTAATCGTTCAACTAAACAGAATTTTATATAGCTCCTCTTCAAGGTCGCTCCTCAGAGGCGCCCAAATTCGTTTTAGATGCAGCAGATGTAGTCCTGAGTTTGAGAGATATTTCGGTCGAAGGACTAGATATTGTGCGCATGTATAGAGAAAAATATTTAATTGAACCTAGGTCTACTTAATTAGAAGTTTTAGCACTTTCAGTTATAAAATGAAAAAATCTTATAGTAAGCCTACGAGACAAACTTAACGGCGACTTATAACTGAGCCACTGTACCCGGTGCTTGAGCGTAGCCTGTTAGCCATCCTCTATTTTGACAGCCATACGATCGACAGTTCGAACACGACTGACCGTACTTCGCACACAAGCATCGCCTGCAGTTACCAACACTGCATCTACAACACCTCGGTCTCATACTTCCTTGTCTGTCCGCTTTCACGCTTTCAACTTTGCCAATCTCTACGCTGATTCGAGTCTGAAAAGTCACACATAAAACTGGGATTAAGAACGAATGGAAACGTAATTTTAGTATGAAATCGCCATCGTCTCCAAATCACGAGAGCTACATAAGTAAATAGAGCATAGTATGGGCCTATTATAATAGACTACTAGCTATTTTAAAGGCTAGATGCACCGGCTAGCTTCCCCATCAACTAATGCAGTGTTTCTTAACCAGTGTTCGACCGAACCCCTGGGGTTCGATGAGCCACTGCCAGGGGTTCGGCAGAGGTCCTCTGAAATATAAACATATTCTGGGTCAGTGAGTGAGTAAAAAATCATTTGATATTTAATTTTTATTTTTCAAATTTTATTTAATAAAAAAGGACACATTAGATGCAATTGGTAGTGTTGGTAGAGTTAGTTAACTGTTAGTAGTTCATGCAGGTCCTATTGAATGTGTTAATATTGAATCATATTTTTGCACACAATTTTATTTCTTTTTGTCCCCATTATAGTTAAAAAATTATTGTTCAAGCTTTGGGGGTTCGGCGAGTGGTCGTGGATTTCTCTTGGGGGTTCGGCTCCCTTGAAAAGGTTAAGAACCACTGAACTAATGCCACAGCATATAGGCTACTTGGGTCAAGGGAACTGACTGTCTGCAGGGATATGTGTCTAGAAACTCTAGAGTGCAATGCCCTGACACTTAATACGAGCTTGTTGATATTGAATGCAAATATTCTGAATCCTAGTCGAAAGCAGAGTCATAAATTTATACAGCGCCACTTCAAGAGAAACTCCGCAAACAGATGCATGCACTCAAAATGAATGAACTGTTGTTTTTCCTAAGACCTAAGTCATACTAAGGGTGCTGTTTTCATCCATCTGGATCAAAAACAACAACAGCAGCAACAACAACATCATCATCATCATCATCATCATCATCATCATCAACAATAACGTGAGGGCTAGTCCTCTCTTTCGCCTTATCATCATACGGTCGGCATACGGTGTTCATTGCGCATGCGTTGGGTAAGGGGTGCAGACGGAGCAAGGATCTCGTTATCGCCAGAGTTCGTCTGCATGGGAGCGCCTCTGAGTAGTTTGCCTTAGGGGAGCGCCTCTGAGTAGATTGCCTTAGGGGAGCGCTATATAAGACCTAAGAATGAATGATTAAAAATGAATGAGCTAAACTGTATTTTTTTCTGAATTTTCTTCGCACTAGGCTGTCCGAGAAATTGGAATTACATGTAGGCCTACCTCTTTTGGGGAGCAACTGTCCTAGTAGACCTACATGTATATTTATTATGATCGATTTGTAAAATATTTTCTCCTTTCACGTGCGTTCTGGACAAAGATATATCCGACTCTTGTAAACAGACAGGCCTTCCAAGCAAGTAATCTGTGCCTGAGTTTCGTATGACTTTCGAAACACCGTTTCAATAATCAGAAAATCGTTATTGATCAGCTGTAACAGTAACTGTTGTCCGGCTTCAGATAAAGACCGCATAGCCGAAACCAAGCAATAAGCTCTCATTCTTGACGTATATGGGTCTACACTTTAGGCCTACGCGATTGAAGATTGTCTAGACCTTGGCCTGTTGTTTGTAGTGCCTACTTGTTAATATTCTTTTGATAACAAGACGTCTTTTGACGCAGGTAGGTGATTGATTTTGATAAATTTGAACTCAAGTAGTAAGCTTATTGCAAGTGGAGACCATAGTAATTCGGCCACATGCGAGTACAATGTATATTCGCGTTTATGTACGTAAAATCGTAAATGAACAGGTGTAACTGCATGGTACACATGAATAGGCCTACTATTGCGCATGCTTATGTCAATTGATTATTATGATAACTTGCATTTAGTAGGCCCCCAGAAATTTGCGCCAAGAAACTGAAAAAATTGCGCACCAAAAACGAAAAATTTGCGCCAATTTTGCGCATGTTAAAAAATGATAATTTTCGTTATTTTTTCATTGAATCGGTGTACCAAAGTATCTAACAGTGTTTTTGTCATTTAGTGTAAAGCTTTGGCGTTCTAGAAATTAGAAAATCAAGCAAAAAATGCAGTTCTAAAGTTCCTATAACCATAAGATTAATGTATTCAGACGATTGCAAATAATTTCAATTTTGCAAAATTTACGCCCACCGCAATCTACTCTCATTTCAAATAGGCCTACAACTTCAAGATGGTATTAATTAGCCTACACTGTGTCCGGGCAAAAAGTAGACCACACAAAAAGTGTCATAACGCGGTCACAACTTTTAGGATTTGTCTGAAATTTTTAACACTGCAACAGTGACCATATTTACACGAGATCCTAAAACGATTAGCAATATTCGTGAGTTTGTCAAATTTATGAGCGTTTGC
Organism: Lumbricus rubellus; assembly: GCA_945859605.1. Taxonomy (NCBI): domain Eukaryota; kingdom Metazoa; phylum Annelida; class Clitellata; order Crassiclitellata; family Lumbricidae; genus Lumbricus; species Lumbricus rubellus. The sequence goes on along the minus strand of OX243820.1, from coordinate 6,738,984 downwards.
ATTGGAGCACCGAGAAATTGAACTTTCCAACATGGAAAACCTGAAAAGAAGTGAAATTCAGCTAGATATGTTGTTCAAATTGTCCACCTTGTTCACGGACACACGGCCGTGGACTTAGACGCTACTGTTTGATGGTCCTGTCGATGATCACCTGGTTAAACAACTGCCAATCTTCAAACAGACCACACGCCCTACGGTTATCGATGTCATGAATACGCGTGAACGAAAAACGCGCTCCTTCAGTACATGTACTCCGGATCAAAGTCTGGACTGCTGGACGACCACAGCTGCGGGATATGAAGCCGAGTGTCTCCAGGGACAGCTATTAGTACACTACGTCTACGGTAGTGTGTTCGTGAACAAGGAGAACATTTTCAAGTAGGCCCTATAGCTGAATTTCGCCTCCTTTCAGGTTTTCCATGTTGGAAAGTTCAATTTTTCGGTGCTCCAACGCAAACGCTCATAAATTTGACAAACTCACGAATATTTCTAATCGGCTTTAGGATCTCGTGTATATTGGGCCACTGTTGCTGTGTTAAAAATTTCAGACAAATCCTAAAAGTTTTGACCGCGTTATGACACTTTTTTGTGTGGTCTACATTTTAACCGGACACAGTGTATTAATATCATATGCCTATACATGTATTATAATGAATCACCAAGTTACACAACGTGTTGAATTGTAGCCTTCCGCCTTCGCGTGCACGCCTGACGCCTATTATAGATTAAATGCGTTCGTTATGTCATAAGCTGAGACAGCACGCGACGCTGCCGTGTGACCGCTTTGAGAAACTTCGTCTAACATATTTTATTGTGTGGCCGTGAAGTTCTGGAATTTTTTATACTTTGAGTTTTGTGCATTACTACTAAAAAAAACGATCTTTACCTAAAAATTCCTCTGTAATTTTGTCTCATTCGGCGGCCGCCATTTTGATTATCGCCCATCGGTTTCATTGCTATGTTGAACTTCCGCGCGCCGCAGTGACTTTTAAGTAAATCAAAGCCCAATTTAGATAAATTAGCAAGGTTTTGTCAAAAATTGCTCAAAAATCGCGGGGATTGGCAATTTTTGCGCTGTTGCGCGAAACCTGGAAATTTGCGCTAAATTTGCGCTGCGCAAGATCGCGAATTTATGGGGGCCCTAATTTAGGAAATGACCACTGCAAATGAGACACAATTCACAATCATATTTTTTGTAAAGCATTGCCATAGCGCCCCTTCAAGCTTTTGTACTCAGAAGCGCTCCCGGCCACAGCGCGGACACTGCATCAGAGTTTCCGGCCAAAACGCATAATAATTATAAGCAAATGCGAGTGAAGGACATGTTCAAGGTCTCTACAGGACGGCTTGAGGTGGATACGAACCTGGAACCCTCCAGATCCACGGCGCCGAACACACCACCACACCACCGCGCCCCACACATTTGGTAAGACAGCAGGCGCGGAGCATTGTTGATAACTGCGGCTGTTTTTGGTATCGCGCTACAAAATGTGCCAACTTACCTTCTTAATCAATCTCATCCCACCTACTCGCATAAGAACGATCAATATTAATTTGTATACATCAAGCGTATTTCTTTGAATGTATTCGCTAGACGGCCCCAGTCATCACAATCCCTGGAATACCGTCCGTACTACGATCAATATTATAAGCGTTTAAAATGCAGCATACGTTTTATCCGGACACAGTGTAGGCTATTTACAACGCATGAATATTCTGCATGTGCACTGAGCATTGCAATATACATTGTATTTATAGGGAAATGCAATGTAAAATGGTTCTGCAACATACTTTTGTTCCACTAATTTTAATTTGAAACTTCACAGTCAAGATCTGACGTTGTCAATTCACGAATATAATAATTTATAATCTGCATGGTGACGCAGAAGAAAAGCTATTCTTAGAAATAAGCCGTTTCGACATTTTAATATAGACAGAGCCCTGCGGCCCCTGTCAGAACTTTTTCGATGCTAGAATTTTTCATGCCAGAGCTTTTGCTAGGCCAGAACTTCTTCCATGCCAGCATTTTGCCCTATACCAGATTGCCCTGCCGAATTTTTTGCCTTCCAGAACTTGTGTCTGCCAGAATTTCGCCCTATTAGAATGTTTGTCCTGACAGAATTTTTCCTTGCAGTCATAACTTTTTTCCTGCCAGAAGTTTTCCTTGTCAGAATTTTTGCCTTGCCAGAATTTTGGTCTGACAGAATTTTTCTCTGCTAGAACTATTGCCATGTCAGAATTTTCTATCCCAGAACTATTGCCTTCTTGAATGAATTTTTAATTCCAGAGAGCAGACGGACGTGAACAGTAAGAAACAATATGCCTGAACAAATTCTGGCAGGGCAAAATATATTATTTCTGGCAGGGCAAAGGCTTTTTTGGTAGGGCATTTGCCCTGCCATGCCCTGGCGTATCGCCGCCACTGGCAGGCGTAGTCTACTGAAGCACGTTCAGTCGAGTAGCCAACACTCGCTGAAACCTTGGACATAGGCTACAGCTGCTGCGTATAGACCTACGTGAAATTCATCTAAAGATAATTAGACCTATTAATATTATGTAGTCGGCCTATACATGTACATGTATATTTAAGAAATAGTGAGTATAAATAAGGTTCTAGGACGTTTGATCACTGAATGGTTGATCATCGGTCGGTTGATCTTCGGACAGTTGATCTTCGAACGGTTGATCTTCGGATGATTGATCATCGGTCGGTTGATCTTCGGACAGTTGATCTTCGGGCGGTTGATCTTCGGATGATTGATCATCGGTCGGTTGATCTTCGGACAGTTGATCTTCGGGCGGTTGATCTTCGGATGATTGATCATCGGTCGGTTGATCTTCGGACAGTTGATCTTCGGGCGGTTGATCTTCGGATGATTGATCATCGGTCGGTTGATCTTCGGACAGTTGATCTTCGGGCGGTTGATCTTCGGATGATTGATCATCGGTCGGTTTGTCTTCGGACATTTGATCTTCGGGCGGTTGATCTTCGAACGGTTGATCTTTGGACGGTTGATCGTTCATCGGACGGTTGTTCATCAGACGGTTGGTAGGCCTAATCGAACGGTAGATCAGCGAAGGGCCGGTCATCCGACGCTTGGTCTTCCGACACTTGGTCTTCCGACACTTGGTCTTCCGACACTTGGTCTTCGGACGCTTGGTCTTCCGACGCTTGGTCTTCCAACGGTTGATCACTGCAATCATTAGCATAGGGTAGATTTCAGCAGTGGGGGCAAGATTTTATTCTGCCCGAAATAAATCGGGACTAATTGTTGACGTTGCGTACTTGTAGGTCTATTCTCGGAGAAGCGACTATAGATGGCATCCAGAAGTTAGTGGAGACGATTGGTAAGAGATTCAATGCAACCAACTAGAAGCAACTATATAAATAAACCACTTGCTGCCACTATATCGTAAGTCGTGCCCGAACTTCTATTGTTTCGATTAATTTTGCTTTAAATTTTTCCTCATAATTATAGACACAGCCTTAAGGTAGTTTAGGGATCCGTGAAAGACCTGGGGCCATGAATTTTTCCTAACGGCCCTGCATGAGCCTGCTTAAAGTCTCAATAACGGACCGGTGAAGGCCTATATCTGCAGTTGCGGAACATGTAGGGCCATTGTAGGCCTATTATATGGAGCTGCACGTTCAATGTTGATGGTCGCAAGATTTATCGTGTCTTTCTTTTTCTATGGCTAAGGCCTTAGGATGGTAGAAAATTTTGATGCAATTCAAACCGTGAATTCCGTGATCTTGGACACTTTGCTTGAATACTTTTGAATTTCCCCAAATGCAACGATTTGGGCGATTTTCGGGCAAATGCCGTGAATTTGCTGCCATTTTCGCCATTGTTTACAAATTGCTACAATGAATTCAGAACCTTTCTCCGAGAATATCTGCTACCTCTGTCCATGATGGTTGTGAGCTAGTATCTAACTCGTTTTGGCAAATTGTAACTGCAGGGGAGACCAGATGATGCAGTGTGATAACGATCGTTGAACTTCAAGTAGGCCTAGTCTATAGTTCCTTCAATATTTTCCCAGGGCGGCAGAGATGTATAGGCCTACTAATCTACCTCACATAAAATTTCAAGTAAAAAATAGCAAATAAATTTTGCAAACGCATAGGCCCATGCCTACCCTAACTTCCTAAAGCCTAAAGTAGTAGATTTCTATTTGATGCAAAATGGCAGTGCCTTCTAACTGCTTCTAATTAAGGTAATTAAGTTAACCTAGGGTGCCATTTTTATTTAAGCTACAATTCAGAAACTAGCCTCGTTAGCTACACCGGTAAGCGAGAGCGGCATTCGTCTGTTATTTGCAACGGATTGCAGTTCAAGCCCCTGGCTGGGAGTTGACATTCAAAGATTTAGATCATCTCGGGCTAGCACGTGTGGGACGCAGGGGTACAAGCTGCTGCGGAGCGACCTTGGGCAAGTTGCTTACCCATCATTGTCTGTGGGGAAGGCAACGGGAAACCACCTCACTCATCTCATCCCCAGGGGCGTAAAGCCAATGAACCTGCCTACGGGCAGTGCACCATCATCATCTATAACAGTGTATGAAAATAATTAATATCGGCTTAGGCCTAGGCCCTATAGCTGAAGCATTTATTTAATTAAAACTATATAGGCCAACTTAATTAGAAGTTTTATCACTTTCAGTTATACAATGAAAATATCTTAATAATGAGATTAACTTATTGAAGGATTTTTAACTGAGTCACGGCACTTGAACGGACCTGTTTGCCATACGCCATTTTGACAGCCAGACGATAGGCAGGTGGTAGGCCTACACAACCGACGGTGCTTTGCACATAAACATCGCCTGCAGTTGCCAACACTGCATCTACAACACCTCGCAGTCCTCGCACGCATACTTCCTTGTCTTTCCGCTTTCACGCTTTCAACTTTGCCAATATCTATAGGTCTAGTGATTCAAGTCTGAACAAGTCACAAATAAAACTGCGATTAAGGAACAAATGAAACTGTAATAGGAAATTATCATGGAAATTACCAAGCGAAAGGAACTACATAAACAAATACATGCATACTTTTATAGCCTATAACTAGTACATGTATATGCTAACAATTCTATATGCTATTTGCATAGTTCCCATTTTTCTGTCAGAATTTATGCTCTGTCAAGGACTTACTTGGGGTGCAAAAAAGCTATAGGCCTAATGGCTCCCCGCGCTGGTTAGCTATAGGCCTACTTGAACGATTGCCCTGGCTATGCCCTGGTTAATGTCTTGCGTCGCCGTGGGCGCCCGCACACAGGGACACAAGGGAGCACATCTTCTTGGAAAATGACAACTAATTTTTTACTGCTACATTTTTTGTTTTAACAAATTTCTTCGCACTAATGATACTAATGATACGCAAAGTAGCTGCAAGGCTCAGTTACGTTAAGATAGAGTTAAGACAGTGGTGAGGCAGGATACTTCAAGGGATATCATAGGCGTATACATGCCCAGTTGCTGTACTTGTCGTTGAAGGAGTGGTACTGAGGTCACAACATTGACATGGACTCCAAACGCGTCACTGTCTGCAGGGATATCTCTTGAGACTTTATATAATTATAGCAACAGTGTGAGAATTGTGGAAAAATAACTGAGGGTGGGTTGGCCTATGATCCACTTGGAATTGGGGTGTGAAAAACACTTTTATGGGGGCTCTAAGAAAGACCGGGGGTTGAACCCTCCCCCAAACTCCCTGCTAAGTCTCACCCTGGACATCAATACCCTGAGGCTGATACGCAACACGAGCTTGTTGATATTGAATGCAGCTATGGTAATCGTAAGCGTATACATGTTATATAGTCGTAAATTTTTACAGCGCCACTTCAAGAGAAACTGATCGAGCAGATGAACTCAAAATAAATGGACTGTTGTTTTTCCTAAGTCAAACACACTTAGGGTGCGGTTTTATCTGTCTATTGAACAACAGCAACAATAGCAGCAACAACAGCAACAACATAAACAGCAACAACATGGGAACGTGTGGCTAATCCTCTCTTTCTTACGGTCGGTACGGTACTCATTGCTCATGCGTTGGGTAAAGGGTGCAGACGGAGCAAGATATATCTATCGCCAGCGCTCGGCTGGGAGCACCTCTAAGTAGGTTGTCTTAGAAGGGCGCTATATAAGACCAATGAACGAATGAATGAATGCATTAATGGATGAAAGAATGAATGAATGAACGAATGGGTGAATGAATGAATGAACGAATGGATGAATGGATGAATGAATGAATGAATAAATGAATGAATGAACGAATGAATGAGCGAATGGATGAATGAATGGACGAATGAATGGATGAATGGATGAATATACGAAAGGTGAGTGTATGACTGAACCAACCTTAAACAAAATGTTGAATTTTTTTGCATAGGTTGTCCGAGTAGGCCTAATTTTAATTACCTCTTTTGGGGAGCCACTGTCCTAGGACTATAATCGATGTGCAGAATATTGTATCTCCTTTCCGCGCGTTCTGGACAAAAATAAATTCGGCTTTTAGTTACAGAAGGCCTAACAAGCAAGTAATCTGAGCTTGAGTTTCGTATGACTTTCGAAACAACGTTTCAGTAATCAGGAAAGCGTTATTGATCGGGGCCCGTATGCACATGACCAGGCATAGGCTAATCTAGATGTAGACGTTACACCCGACATAACTAATCCAGACGTATCCATTGGAATTTGGCCATATGCATGGACATAGAATATCGAGAGTCATAGTTAATCTGTTCATTCCTTGCACCCGACGATGCATGACGCTGGCTCCCCCCCCCAAATTCAATATGTTATAGCTGAGCGGCATGGGTGAAAGATATTTATATGCGGTCGCTGCCAGCCGGGGGGGGATGTAAACAGATTAAGACCTAAATACGGGCCGCAGAGAAATATCGGCATCTGCCTATTGTTCACGATGGAAATAGCCAGCTTACTCCTACCTCAGAGTTGGAATAACGTCATGCTTAGTGTAATTCGCTAATCTCAACCCATGCATACGGAATTCACCCATTACTCTCGCATAGGCCATATTTAAGCTACGTGTCACAGTTATACCATCTTGTGCATATGACCCCATGCTGTTGTCCGATTGTATATAAAGACCGTAGCCGAAACCAAGCAAAAAGCTCTCATTCTCGACATACCGGTTATTATGGGTCTACACTAGGCCTACGCGATTGAAGATCGTCTAGACCATGGCCTATTGTTTGTAGTGCCTACTTGTTAATGCTCTTATGACGATAAAACGCCTATTAACGCATGAATTGATTTATTTTTGATAAATTTGATTCAGGTAGAAAAACAACTTGAGGTCATAAAATTATTCGGTCACATAGGCCTACAGGCATGTTCTCATTTATGTACGTAAATGAACAGGTATGTAGCCTACAGTAAGTGCACTTGTTATGGCGTCCCTTCAAGATTCTACTCACAGGCGCTCTCGACCACAGCGCGGACACTGCCTTGGAGTTTCACGCCGAAGCGCTGACGAATTGCGAGTGAAGGACTTGCTCAAGATCCCTACGCGGCGGCTTGAGGTGGAATCTAACCTGGAACCTCCGGCTCCAATTGGCACCGAGCCAACCACTATACCACCGCACCGTACACAGTAGGTAAGAGCGGAGTTTTGGGGAATTGCGGGTGTTTTCTTAGCACCAACTTACTTCTTAGCTAATCCACTCGCCTAAAAACAACCAATGTAATCAATGCATGCACGTTGCGTATTGCTTTGGATGTATTCGCTAGATGGCTCTAGTAAGCAAAGTCCTGGAATTCCGTCCATACAATAATTGGATTCGAATACCCGGTAAAGCTGTTAATAGACTCAGATTGGAGAGACAAGGCAGGCTCCATTTCTTTAAAACTGTTCATTATGCACTTTTCTTATAAATAATTAGTCTGCTAACTACATGACATTGTGAAGATCAGAATTATGAATGTAATAAACAGTTGTCAATTTTGTCGTCAGAGGTTTTAGGAGGGGAACAAGAGGTCATTGGTAGAAAACTGCCGTGCACAATCCCTCACTATGTCATTCGAAAACTTATCCCAATCAGGGTGTGTATACAAAATAGGTCCCTGAAAATCATAGTTCTGTGCCAGCTGGCTTTTCTCGCCCATTCTGTTTTGGCCTGCCCCTGTGTTACCCGGTACTATCCATCACTCTAACAGTAGCCCTGTTGTTACTTTAAACCAGGGGTCTCAAACTCAAGTCAGAACGTGGGCCACATTTGGAAATTTACAGGAGCTCGCGGGCCGCAACATAAAAATAATCATAGGCCTATAATTCGCGACGTGAAACTTATCATTGTAGCATAGCATACAATGCTGTAATGATGATAGGCATGCAACTCTGTAAAATTTACATGATATTAGCCTATATTTTTAGTAGTCTGTTGCCTAACTATAATTATGGTGCCATATAGACAAATTGAGCCACAATAATATGAAATAGGCTTACATCAATAACACGCTATAGTAATGCCTAAAAGTAAACTTGCAGCAGCTGCAGCTCTAAACTTTAAGGTATTTTATCGTGAGTTGTCTGAGAGGCAATGCTTAAGTATGGTTAGCGCTATTCATCTGACAACGTTTCCCAATTCTGAGAGCATCGATGTTTGGTTTTGTCTTCTGAGATGCTATCATTCATATCGTAGCCTACTGCTTAAAAATCTTCACCAATAACTCAAAGTCGTTACTTTCTTTGAGACTTATTATTCTTTAATAATGACAAAAATTGCTCACATAATTATGTAGGCATCGTTATTGCCAAACACGCCATTATGCGTGTTGCAGTCATGTGCATTGTGCAGGTTTGGGAATTAATTAAAATTTGTCTTGTACGTGGTCGAGGGGTGTAGAATGCTGGGAGCACAACTTTCTGATTCAGCATGGTATCGCATCGAAGGTCAAATAAATAACGCCATCTGCATAATAGGCTATCTGCTGTCGCAGATTCAATGTCCACAGCAAAAGTATACTAGAAAACGGTTTTAACCTTGCTTCACCTCACAAAAGAACTACAAAACCTTGTTTTAACCGATTTCTCTCTTTTAAAACCCCCCCAAACCAGATGTCTTTCGCGGGCCGCATTAATCGGGTCCGCGGGCCGCATGCGGCCCGCGGGCCGCGTGTTTGAGACCCCTGCTTTAAACAGACAAGCTCTGGACCCTATACTCCAGCACAGCAACAGCAATGATGTGCTCCACTAATGCCTCACTACAATAATTACATTGAGTGAATGAAGATTGCTATTTCTCGGAGTCACAAACAGACCGTCATAGACTTAGACTAGCTTCTATTCGTCAGCGCCTTTTTTTAAATCAAGCTCGCTTAGGCCGGTTAGATCTACATTAGACCTACATAATTGTATATATATATATATATATATATATATATATATTAGGGCTGTTGATTTAATCGCGTTAACGCGTGCGATTAACGCGTTAAAAAAATTTGCGATTAAAATTTTTAACGCATTAATCGTACGCGTTAATTAGATATGATTAAAATGGAATTAAAGGCAGAAAAACTCGTTTTAAACAGAAGGCTCATACTTAAAACTAGTGATACATTCTTTGGCAAATATTCCAAAAAAGAATTTGAGTTTTATCGTTGCAATTCGTTGCTCAATTATGGCCTGCATGCGAACCAAAACATGCATTTAACGCTATCGATGAGCCGTCGATATCAGCCGCATCGCATCGCCCACTAAGGTTGCTTCCTCACCCCGTCAGACTACGTTGGTTGAACTCCAGGAGATGGCAAGTCCAATGGATCCAGTTTTAAAATGATAAATGTTCACAGAAGGACAACTGAGACGGGGTTTGGCAAGAACCGCAACCTCTTGTGAAAAATTGTGACTAAATAATGATGTTCAATAGTAGGCCAACAGTTGTTAATTACATTGAGAGCATCCCTTGAACCGACCAATGTAAATAAACTGGTCTGCCTATAGGCCTACAATTGGTTGAATAAATAATTAATTTTGATAGTCAGAAAACGGTTGTCTAATTTTCACATTTAGGCCTATATCATTTTAATTAAAGGTGACTCAGATGACAAAATTAACTGATTTTGAGCAGTTGACTGATTTGAACAGTGTTTCAATTCTGTCTGTCTTACAAAACTGTTCAATAAATTAAATGCAGAAATTCCCTAGGCCTAAGCAAAAGGTTATTGAATATATTTGCAATAGAAAGAATGCATCCAGAGATTAAAATTGTATGCTTCAGAGGTCCTTAGAAAATAGTAAGATTAATATATTTAAAGGAAATGTATTGCGATTAATTTGCAGTTAATTGCGATTAAAAAAATTAATCGTGCGATTAATTTCGATTAAATTTTTTAATCGAACAACAGCCCTAATATATATATATATGAACATAGACTAATATATATTATATATATATTAGTCTATGTTACACAGCACGTACCTTCAATGGCGACTGCATTGAGATATATATTCTCAACGCAATATATTTATATACAACGCGATATATTTATATATTTAGGCACAACAGTTGCCGACTCCACAACATTGCACCCAGACCGGAAACACTCAGCCCCACACCGGAAGTGCCCGTTCCTCTGCGCCGTAATTAAACTCCTCGACCATTGTTGTTGCCATGGAAACCTGATTACTGAACAACGTCATCGACTCCTCTGTCTGTCAATTGGTGGAAAGAAGCCGTAAAACACAGAATATACAGCGTCATAAAAATCTGTGCGGAAAAAACAGTGTAGGAATTTTTCCTGTCATGTTCGAGATCAATGGGCGCTAACTAGGGCAGTATAGTATTATAGTATTATGAGACTGGAATGTTGTCTATTACATGGTCAGGTTAGGCGTCATGATGGTCGGTTATGGCCTGGTTAATCGTCGAGAGGGTCGGTTAGAATAAGGATTGGTGTCGTCATTATATACTATCCAAAACACTTTCATTCATTCACTCATTCGTTTATTGATTCATTCATTCATTCGTTTATTGATTCATTCCTTTGTTTATTGATTCATTCATTCGTTTACTCATTCATTCATTCATTCATTCATTATGGACAAGAAACCCACAAAGGAGCGCTCCCAGTCCAGCCTCGGCAAAAGAAGAAGATTCGAGAGATTTATGAAACAAACTTTGATTGGTCAGATGTACTATAGTTTTGCCGTCATAGTCATCGTGAAGAAACGTATAGCTATAGTAGGCCTATAGTAGTAATAGCAGTAGTAGTTGTAGTGGACCAGCAGTAGTAGCAGCAGCAGTGCAGTAGTAGTAATATCGATAATAATAATAATAATATTCATTGACAATAACAACGATTTTTATGGCACCACATCAAAGCCGAGGCCGATGAACAACAGGACATTGTTCATGCCGCCGTCAAAGCACAACAAGATGTACGATGTCTATTTCTGCACTACACGCGTAGGCTATAGAGCAAAAACAAACACACCCATAAAGCAAAAATGATATACGATGCATTATTATCTGTGGCTTTATTATTCGACCACCTGTGTGCAATCTCTAGCTTCCGAGTGTAAGGAAAAGTAGGTCGTTGATGCAGGGGTTCCTAGGTATGAAAATTAAGACTCGATGGAGAAAAACAATTGCCTGGAAGGCATGACAGACAAAGTGTAATTAATCGGTATTAAGCTCGGTCGTCTGAGTGGCTTCTGGGGCTAATGGCATGGATCAGTCGAGGTTTTCTCCGACACTTGCAGAGTTTCCCAGTGTACCGAATAAACTTTTAATCAGTATTTTGATAAAGGCGATTAGAAAGATTGAAGCTGTAGACAGATTTAGGCCTAACTGTTCATGCTTCATCTGTAATTTTTTTTAGAAAGAAATGATGAGATTTAGTCATTATTATTTGGAATGTTAATAAGCATTGGGTTTTATGCCGACTACTTTATTAATTACGAATAGGCATTACAGGCCTACTATTATGAAATAATGTTACGTGAATATTGTGCAGGCCTATACGAAGACCTGCACGTATGTTGGCCTATAATGTATGTACGTACATGTACGTATGGAATCTATCTATGGATGCAGGCCATGCATGTAGACCTACATTTTATATATATATATATATATATTATAGTTACATATAAATGCCTCTGCTATTACGTTTGGGTACCAAACTTAATCGTCGGTTTTGCCAAAGACTTTGAACGAATAAAGATCCGCAGGTCGCCTCAGTAACGTGACTGCATCAGGCTCACACTTTTGATGCACGGTCGAGTCTCAGATCGACTTCTCCTTTTGCTCTCCTCCTCCTCTTTCTCTTCTCCTCATCTTCCTCTTCCTCTTCTCCTCATCTTCCTCTTCCTCTTCCTATTTCTTTTTTTTTTCTTCGTCTTCTTCTTCTTCTTCTTCTTCTTTTTCTTTTTCTTGTTCTTGTTCTTCTTCTTTTTCCTCTTCCTCTTCCTCCTCTTCTTCTTTTTCTTCCTCGTCCTCCTCCTCGTCCTTCTTTTCTTCCTCCTCCTCCTGATCCTCTCGCCAATCCTCGTCTTGATGTGAATATAAACGAACGTATGCACCAAAACCTGAAGCGCGCGACCTTTACTTTAAGGTCGGACGCATTAAGGCGTCATATTTTTCTCATCGCGGCCGCCAATATTATTATATCAGCTCTTAGGTTCTTTAAAGACTATCTTGCGACTATAGACAGAGCCAGAGACAGCACTTTAGTATACCCTGAGTAACGGCGGACTGGTTGCACTCTGCCAGTGCCAGTGCCAGTCCCAAACCTGGGTAAAAGAGGAGGGCGACACTAATCATCTTTGAAATGACAGTGTCGTTAAATAGCAACAATCTCGCGGACTGAGTTATTTCTTTCGCTGCAGACTTCCTATTAGAATACTATAAGTTTAGGCTATAGGCCTTCCCGCGCTTCGCTTCGAGAGCGCTGGTCGATAAACTGAGAGTCATTATCGCGACCCGGGTTCAAGACTCGCTCAGGGCATTAATGTATAAAAGTTACTATTAGCTGCCATTGGCACTTTTCTGTTGTGTTGTTTGCCTCAGGTCTGTTGAAAATAAGATCGCCCTTCCCACTCCTGGCTTTGCCGTACCATGAGTGATCCAACACTTAGGCCGCTAGTGTTAAGCTACCGAACCTGCTGCTGTGTAGCCGACCTGCGTGTCGTGCGAGGGGGACCCGTAATTCGTATAACCTGTACTTTAATCATTCTGCGTTCTGTCAGATTGAATGTCATTAAACGAAGATTATTATTAGTTTCATCGTGTTCGCTATCGTCGTGAGCACAGCGACCATCCGCCATCACGAATAGGGACAGAGAAAATTAGACATCCGCACTGTCGACTGATGTCCAATCACGCAAATGACCAACTGCTGTACATGTATTTAAACACGTGAGACGTCCATGTTTTTTTCATCTGCTGTACACACGTGAGACGTCCAAGTCTTTTTCATCCGTTTTTTTCCCTGCACGGCATTTCCTTCTCGAGAGACCTTGTCAGGTTACTGCAGCTGTATATCAAAACCGCACAAAGTAAGTTCCGTCTCAACCTTCGTGCACGCCATATCATCTGTAAAATATGATATGAGGAAGCATTATATGCACGTTTTATTATTAATTAAATTGTAATGCGCGCTTGCAAGGTCGCATCGAAATGTGAACCTGATAGTCAAACGCCAAAAGAAGATGCCGTTGGATATCAAAGTGCTTAAAAGTCAAGGAAAAATAATGAGTTTTGAGCTGCTTTATGAAGAAAGGAGGTAAATTTGAGCGATGAAGAGAGAAAGTGACCCGTAAAATTATTATTGGGGCCAAGACCAAGAGCATTTTCTGGCATACGGTGAAAGCATAAATCCTTTAGTTTATACTATGCGGGTATAAGTCATACAATAGTCTGCTTTAATAAGAAAAGACGTCGGGTCTCTTCCCATCTTCCCATGTGCTTTGACTTTCTGGTCTTGTCCCATAACTAATTCCTATCTGGTTTCCTGGTGTTCACGGTAGTATTGAAATGCAGTCTCACGTTCGCATTGTCTGTGGTATTTGTTATCGGATGTTATCACTGAGACCAGAACGTTGTAGCTTCATCCCGAGTGGGTTCCATGACATGCTACGGCATCGAGCAGCTGCGTGAAGTAATAAAGTCTTAAGAAATTCATGGCGTCTCTGTCACTGTCTCTGTCTGTTTGTCTATCTGTCTCTGTCTCTCTGTCATTCTGTCTCTTTCTATTTGTCTCTGTCTGTCGCTTTTTGTCTCTCTGTCTCTTTCTGTCTATCTACCTTATCTATCTATCTTATCTATCATTTTTCACTCAGTCACTCACTCTCTATTTCTCTCTCTCTCTCTCTCTCTCTCTCTCTCTCTCTCTCTCTCTCTCTCTCTCTCTCTCTCTCTCTCTCTGTACGTCTCTCTGTTTTTTATGTACGTCTCTCTGTCTCTTTAAGTCTATCTATCTCATCTATCTTCTCTCTCCCTCCCCTCTCCCTCCCCTCGTCATCGTCCTTCATCTTTCTGCACACAAAGACATTTTCCCCTCGTTAAGAAGTCGAACCAGAAATCATTGTATAAATTTAGCCAGAAATCATGTAAGCAATTATGCCAAAACGGTGCCAAAGATATTATTGCAGCTGCACACACTGTCTCTTAAAACAATCTCGATTTGGAATAGTAGTATATGTCGACTGTGCACACGCATAAATTCGTCAATTAATACAATTGTGTTCTCAATATCACCACGTGACGAAACCTTTGAAGTTGGTCTACTCTGAAAATAATGAAGGATCCCGAGATTGGTTTCGTGTGTGCTCGGGTTGATATCCCATGCAACGAATGGAACTGAGCTCATGACGGTTCGAGTATAGATTCGATTGTATCGCTGAAACGCTGCAGCTCCGAACGACTCGGAGAGAAAGGCTTGATTGATAAGAAGGACTCAATATCTCAGCTAGATCACTTCGCGACAAATTAAGGCCTGTCTCTGTGCGTGTGTGTCTGTCTGTCTGTCTCTCTCTGTCTGTTTGTTTGTTTGCATGTGTCTGTTTGACCTACCAGCGGTCAATCTGTGTGCAATAATGTAACGTCTTACAGTGGCGTTGCAAGTTGTATATAATAATATAGTATGCAATGATATAACGTCATATAATATTATATACAACGGGCAAGTTGTATCTATAATAAATTATATTATATATAATATATAAAATTATATATAATATTGTATATAGTAGTGTCCTGATGTATGCATATGGAAATATATATAATTATATATATATATATAATATTATATAAAATCATGTGCATATGTATGTATGTAAATATGTATGTATGTATGTATGTATATATGTATGTATGTATGTATGTATGTATGTATGTATGTATGTATGTATGTATGTATGTATGTATGTATGTATGTATGTATGTATGTATGTATGTATGTATGTATGTATGTATGTATGTATGTATGTATGTATGTATGTATGTATGTATGTATGTATGTATGTATGTATGTATGTATGTATGTATGTATGTATGTATGTATGTATGTATGTACGCATGTATGTATGTATGTATGTATGTATGTATGTATGTATGTATGTATGTATGTATGTATGTATGTATGTATGTATGTATGTATGTATGTATGTATGTATGTATGTATGTATGTATGCATGTATGTATGTATGTATGTATGTATGTGTGTGTGTATGTATATATGTATGTATGTATGCATGTGTGAATGTCTGTCTGTCTGTCAATACTACAGGTCTGTATGTATAATTATCTGTCTGTCTTTAGGTTTGTCTGTCTGCCTGTCTGTCTATCTGTACGTCTGTCTGTCTGTCTGTCTGTCTGTCTTTCTGTCTGTCTGTCTGTCTGTCTGTCTGCCGTCAAACTGCACTGACGACGGTTACTGTGCCTCTCTTCAAGTCGTTCTTATGTAGGCTATGGATACAATCGCCTCCAGTAATAACGTACCTCTTTTTTCTTAAATATATTTATATGTGGCGGTCCACTACAAAATCGGTATTTTGTCGTAAATTAGGCCTACAGCCCTACACATCAGAGAAATGTAGGGAAGTCGTGTGTTAATGTTTTTTGGTTTTCTACAGAATTGATAAAAAAATATGTTTAAAAATTCTTTTATTTTATTCTGTTAAAAAGAAAAGCTATTTTAATTGTCTTGAGAATCATATTATTTTGTTTTAGTTAAGTTAATTGATTAATTAATTCAATTGCATC
This sequence comes from Lumbricus rubellus, assembly GCA_945859605.1. Classification (NCBI taxonomy): domain Eukaryota; kingdom Metazoa; phylum Annelida; class Clitellata; order Crassiclitellata; family Lumbricidae; genus Lumbricus; species Lumbricus rubellus. The sequence continues at coordinate 6,722,751 of OX243820.1, read as the reverse complement.
AAAATGGCGTGTTTATGTTTTTGGTTTTGTAGAATTAATCTAAAAAAATATGTTAAAAAATTTGTTTTATTTTATTTTGTTGAAAATAATGACAAGCTTTAAAGCTATTATAATGCTCTTGATAAGCATAGATCTATTATTTTATTTTAATTGAGTTGAATAATTAATTAATTATTTAAATTGGATCACTCACTTTTGCCTTATATCTTGAGTTAGATTAAAGATAGGCTATTATAGCAAAAAGGTTTAGGCCTATGTCATTTTGAAGCCGCGAAAAGTACCTTTGAAAGCATTTAGGCCTTAGCTTATCAAACTCAAAAGGTTGCAAATCACCTACAATATTATACTGGTTTTGGTGTGTATGGTTGTGAGTAGGCCTATTATGAAAAGTTTTATTATTCTACAATATCGCACGTGCTGTTCATAGACTTATTGTAGGTGTCGCAATTTTCGGCATCAGTCTGCCAGTTCTATTTTAAAACATCTCGGTTCTCAAGCACTGCTTGATCCAACAAAACATCAGATTTAGCCTACTTTTATACTTCATCGTCGTACAGATCAGGGCCGGATTAAGCAATGTCGGGGCCCTGTTCGTAAATTTTTGTGGGGGCCCTTTTCGGGAATTTTTGCGGAAAATTTTTCAAATATTACCATTTCATCCGCCCAAAAAGTTGACGACCTTTTTTTTTTTTTTTAGTCATCCGCCGAAATTTTTTGGAAAATCAAAATCATACCATTTCATCCTCCAAAAAAGTTGACGACCTTTTTTTTTTTTTAGTCATCCGCCGAAATTTTTGGGAAAATAGTCGTGTGGCCGAAATTTTCTTAAATTTTTTTTATTACACATTTGTGGGGGCCCCCTAAAGTGTGGGGGCCCCTGTTCCGCCGAACATGTTGAACATGCCTTAATCCGGCCCTGGTACAGATATTGCCATTGGCATTTCGTAATTGTATCCATGACTATGACACAAAATCCGCTCTGATGACACTAGATCTTTCCTAAGCGGCAATGCTAACTGGCGACTTCTGATGTACCGATGTCCAACAGCAACCAAGCTTATGCATGGGATGTAACCAATGGCATTTAGGTACACTCTTGGATCAAGTGCGTGTAAGCCTACTCATGCGTTTGTATGTGTATGTGTCTGTCTGTGTGTGGACTCTGCGGGAGAAGAGAGAGAAACAGTGACAGAGAGAGAAAGGGACAGAAAGACAGAGACAGAGACTGAGACTGAGACAGAGACAGAGAGAGGGACAGAGACAGAGACAGAGACTGAGACTGAGACAGAGACAGAGAGAGGGACAGAGACAGAGAGATGGAGAGAGGCAGAGATAGAGTAAGAGCGGCAGATAAATACGGAAAAGGAAGGAATAGGCTACATGACATTGTAGGCCATATTTATACCTCTATAATTATTATAAACTAGCTGAACCCAGCCACGCGTTGCTGTGGCAGAAAAGACCATCCTCTGCCTCCAATCCTCCCTCTCTCTCCCCCTCCCCTCTCTCCCCCTCTCTCCCCCTTCCCCTCTCTCCTCCGCCCTCTCCCCGCCCCTCCCCCTTCCCTCCCCTTCCCCTCTTCCTCCTTCCCTCCCCCTCTATTCCCCCGCCCCCTCTCCCTCTCCCCTCCCCCTCCCACCCCTCCTCCTCCTCCCTCCCCCTCCACTCCTCTTACATCCTCCATCTCTCCCCTCCCTCTGCGTCCCGCTCCTTCCCTTCCTTTCCTCCTTCGCACCGTCCCTTTCCGACACGGGGCGACAGCGACGCGGAACAGAGCGACGCGGAACATCAAAAAGGCCGGAATCGAATGTGTTGAAATGCGCTACATAAACGGAACACGCGCCCGAAGCAAAGCCTATCGGCGGGCGTAAAACGGTCGAATTTGCAGATCTTTTACAAAAGAAATAACTTTCACTTCGATTCGACCGATTGAGAGTTAAAATTCAAACCGTCCATAACAAAAAGAAATAACTTTCACTTCGATTCGACCGATTGTGAGTTCAAATTGAAACCGTCCAAATGCATTCGCCAAAAATAGTTCGCGTTTAAAAATGGCGGTTGCGCAAGGTTCATATAGCGCATATTCAACTCGGAATCGGTCGAATGGAAGTGAAAGTTGTTTTTTTTTGTAGAAGATTTTGGAAAAAAAGCATTATACAAACCTGCGCCTATATTAACGGAACGTTTTGCTGCAATTTTGAAAAGAATCGGTCCAGGACTTACCAAGATCCTTTATGAGGAAGATTCGTGCGAACGCCGTTACATTTTTATATATATAGATAGTTGTCACTCCTATTTTCTCTTCTTTATTTTTCGTTTATTCCTACCTCATCTGGCCTCAAGGGCGGATCCAGAGGAGGCAATCCGGCCATGCCCCCATTTTAAAAATTGCATGGGGCGTGGCCCCACATTCGGTTTCAAGAACCTTTAAATCAATGCACGACTAGAGAGGTCATAGCTTAATTCCGAAGAGATCACGACCAGATGACTAAAAACGGTCATCAGATTATTTTGTTTGGCAGGAAAATGGTAGGCCCTATATATATTTTTCACACATTTCGACCGGATGACTAAAAAAGATCACAGCAAGTTTTGGCACCCCCCCCCCCATCAAACACTTCTGTATCCGCCCCTGTCTGGTCTTCACTTATTATTAATCTCCGTTTCTTTTCTGCGACATTTTTAATCAGTTTCTCCATTTCCCTCGCCGTCTCTGGCCATCGCAATTTCATCTGTTTCCTTTCGTCAGCTTTAACGGTCCCAAAATTGCGTTCTTGTTTCAACAATGACCATGACATGTCTTCAGCAAAAAAAACTGGGTTAAAAACATCGTGCACTTTATCACGCACAAAATCTCTCTGTCTCCGTCTCCGTCTCTCAATCTCCCTTTTTGTCTGTCTGTTTCTGTCTCTCTGCCTCTCGCTGTCTCTCTCTGTCTGTCTGTCTGTCTGTCTGTCTGTCTGTCTGTCTGTCTGTCTGTCTGTCTGTCTGTCTGTCTGTCTGTCTGTCTGTCTGTCTGTCTGTCTCTCTCTCTCTCTCTCTCTCTCTCTCTCTCTCTCTACTCTTTTATCTGCTGACCTTAAAGAACTTGCGTTGGGCGCGGGGTGATGTAGTTGCGGATTCTTGCCGGAGGGTTCCAGGCTCGAATCCACCTCAAACCGCTGCGTAGGGCCCTTAAGCAAGTCCTTCACATGCAATTGCTCGTGCGCTTCAGCGTCAATCTCCGATGCAGTGTCAGCGTTGTAGCCGTAGCGTCTCTGAGTAGAGAGCTCGAAGGGGTGCTACAGCAAATGCGATAAATAAATAGCCTAAGCTTATTTCTGTTGAAATTGTATGATCATTCCGAACTTTACAATTTTGCTCTTTTGACAAAATATTCAGATTGAATCGTAAAAGCAAACCGACCCTACATCGTCGTTTTGTTTAGCTTTATTCAAGTTGTTTGAAAAATTGACGCAAAATACATGTAGACCTATGCTGCTGTTATTACGATAATATTTATCATTATTTACTTTTTTACATAATTTATTGTTATTACTAGTAGTATTATAATGCCCATTGTTACTCGGACTATTGCCAATATTGGTAACAATTTAATAATTTTGTTATCATACATAAATTCATTAAGCGCGGCTAATCAATTACCATGCAAATCACAAATCGAGAGCACTGAGCACAGTGAGCAGTAATTGCATAGATGTAAAAAACGATGGAAATGGAATAAAAAACGGAATAAAACGTCGTTTTTTTCGAAAAAATAAAAAACGACAAAAAAACGATAAAAAACGGAAACGGAAAATAATTTGACTTTGCTACATCTAAAACCGCATTTCAACCTTGAAAACCTTGATTAGGAACCTACTACACGCAGGCTATCTCTTAAAAGATGATGTTAAACGATGAAATAATGACTTTAGTTAGCTGAATCCTTGAGAGTTGGCGGAAAACATAAGGAATATCAGAAAAAATTAAAATTAAGGACAATAATAATAGTAAGTAAATGAATAAATAAAGTTAAATAAAAAATAAAAAACGATAAAAAACGATGGGAAAAATAAAAAACGAAAAAAACGACGTTTTTTGGAAGAGAATAAAAAACGAAAAAAACGTTTTTTACAACTATGAGTAATTGTGATTAATATTTGCACTTAAGGTTCCTTGACAGCAGACAAGGCTAGAACCAGCGCTTAGGGCTTAAAGTCCACGCAGTCGAGAAAGCGCTTACGTGTAAAAAATCTGTTACCGTTTTCACCCGTATGAACAACGCAACAGACGACAACGTTGAAGCTTTGCAATGTCTGACCATAAGCTTAAAAATACGGTACAAGGACGATGCCTTTTACCATAATTATAATGATCAAACAGCCAAATAAAGTACAGGCTTAAAATTTTTCGCAAATCCCTCTCTTCGTACTGTATTATAACGGTCAAAAACTCAACAGCATTAATTTTAAGCCCTGCGATTCTCTCTCTTTATATCAGGTCAGACAATCAAGGAGAGAGCAGACTTCACATTTTTCGCACTTCATTTTCTTTTTACTTTATTATATGGACAAACTCAAGTGCATTAAGCCCTGTGATTCCCTACCTTATAGCAATAGGCCTAGGGGAGAATGTCCAGTTTTGGGACAGGTCCTGAATTGGGACAGCGTGATATCATAACCTTCTGCGTATTTATAAAATCGTGTGGCGCCACCAAACGAACGTTTTTGACGTTGCGAGTGATCACGCGTCTTATGCCACGAAGAAGAACGTGTTTGACAAAAATATTGCAAATTTTCATTTTCAGGTAAAGAAAGTAAATTTTCACTCACGCATTCTCAACCAGTGTATTAAATGTTTAGTGCAGATTTAGCCTTAAATTTCAGTTAACTATTTAGGTAAGTATACTGCACAGCATTCGGTGAAATGTTGACGTCATTTACAGCGTACATTTTTTAATAGTTGAAAAGTAAAGAAATAGCCATAGATGGCCTGCATTGGGACATGTGCTGATGGCCTGCATTGGGACAATCTCAATGCATGAAATTCATCAAAAGAAATTAAACTTAAACGGTTTTACTGTATATTGTGTTAAACAGAATGCTATCAGGATGGGTAAAGATATGATACATTGCACTTACTTGAAATTGACCAGTAAGTCGAATTTTTATTATGATTGACAGGGTCAACGGAAGCTTGCTCGTATTGATTAAATTTTTGATAATATTATTGTTTAATCTACTCTAGTCACTCGTTTAGATATTGTCAACTGGAATATGATATATTGTACTCTATTAGATATGATTAAAACCAGATTTATTGTGTGTCCCAATGCTCCACATGCGTTGTCCCAATGCAGGACGCTATGGCCTGAATTGGGACACATTTTTTCACAATGGAAAATTCTAATTTTGGGAGGTTTATTTTTGTGCTAAAAATGCAATAAAATCATTTTAGGTTCATGAAACATTGCTGTTTTGGACTATATCAACAATATACATGTACTACAAATAACACAGATTGTATGCCATAAAATGTAAAATTTGTCCCAATGCTGGACATTCTCCCCTAAGCCTTAGCCTATAGATCTACAGCAGGGGTGTCAAACCTTTTTTAGTGGCGGGCCAGTGTGAACATCTTCTAATAAGAGGCGGGCCAGTGTGAACATCTTCTTACAAGTGGCGGGCCAGGGTGTCGAAGCTCTTGTACTAGGCCTAATGTGTATTTTGTTTCTATCAATCCATTTATAAAACGGAGTCATACTCTAACAAGATAGACCTACTAATATTATAGGCTTACATACAATAAACCATGAAGATTTGCAAGATATTTGGCGCTGGCTGCAAAACATAAAAAATTAAACTTTTATCATTTAATTTTGTAATCTTTAGGGAAGGCTCCACGGGCCAGAAAAAATCGTTGGCGGGCCAGAAATGGCCCGCGGGCCAGCTCTTTGACACCCCTGATCTACAGTGACAAACAAACTGTCATGGTGTAATGTGGTTCTTGCATATCGTAAAAAAGCTTTAACTTACAGATTGCAATAATAATATAATAAGAATAATTATTATTCTGACAAAATGGTCAAATAATCAAACAGAGAACAGACTCACATTACAGACTTCTGCATTGCCATAATAACCTTCGTGCGCTGCTTTATGGCTTCGATGGAAACATACACTGTGTCCGGTTAAAAAGTAGCCCCCACAAAAAGTGTCATAACTCGGTCAAAATGTTTGGGATTTGTCTGAAATTTCAAACACAGCAACAGCGGCCATATTTACACGCGATTCTAAAACCGATTAGAAATATACGTGAGTTTGTCAAATTTATAAGTGTTTGCGTTGGAGCACCGACAAATTGAACTTTCCAACATGGAAAACCTGAAAGGAAGTGAAATTCAGCTAAATAATTATAGTGTTCAAAATGTCCATCTTGTTCACGGACACACGGCCGTAAACTTAGACGCTACTGTTTGATGGTCCTGTCGATGATCACCTGGTTAAGCAACTGCCAATCTTCAAACCTACGGTTATCGATGTCATGAATACGCGGCTACGCGCGAACGAAAAACACGCTCCTCCAGTACATGTAGGCCTACTCCGGATCAAAGTTTGGACTGCTGGACGGCTACAGCTGCAGGATATGAAGCCGAGTGTCTCCCGGGATAGCTATTAACCTACTACGTCTACGATCGTGTGTCCGAGAACAAGAAACACATTTTTGGCACCATAATAGCTGAATTTCACTTCCTTTCAGGTTTTCCATGTTGGAAAGTTCAATTTGTCGGTGCTCCAACGCAAACGCTCATAAATTTGACAAACTCGCGAATATTTGCAAACGACTTTGGAATCTCGTGTAAATATGATCACTGTTGTTGTGTCTAAAATTTCAGACAAATCCAAAAAGTTTTGACCGAGTTATGACACTTGTTTGTGGGGGCTACTTTTTATCCGGACACAGTGTAGACTACCGCAGCTAAAAGCGAGCTTAACGGCCAGGATAAAACAGTGACAAAAAACTGTCATGGTTCAATGCAGCTTTTGCATATCATAAAAAAGCATACAGATTGCAATAATAATTCTGACAAAACGATCTCATAAAGTGTGTATTTCATTACATTATAATTATGTGAGGTTTTAGGTATCAGGCATGTAATGTTTTTGAAGCTATTTATATATGTGATATATGTAGACGCTGTGGGCACGATTCTGCTGTATGCAATTTTGACGAGTGTCCTATTATAATAATAGCTTGTAGCTGTTTAACGACACTGTTTCATATCTGAGATGATTAGTGTCGCCCTCCTCCTTTATCCAGGCTTGGAAATTGGGACTGGCCTCTCCCAAAGAACGAGTAGAAATGGAGTTCCTTGTGTGTTTAAATCAAGGAATGCTTTTATATGCACCTGCATCAACACACACAAACATACACTGTGTACAGTTTTATACACATAGGCTACGCGCGCGCAACCCTATAGGTAACCTACATTAGAGCGTACGCATTATTTTTTTATTATAAAACATTGACTATACTGAACATTGACCATGAACTGGATGTATCGTCAATGCCGCTACGAACGTCTCTGCTCTCTAGATCTCTGCAGCTCAGCGCGCCTATAATAGTAGCCTATATTTTCTTATTCTGTTACCATAGACAGACAATTTATGCGTAGTCGTATGTCGTTATCTGTCTTGACCAGGCGGCACTTTATGGTTTAGCCTTCTGTTTGTGCGGCCATTGTGCTGGCGCTATATTATATGCCTTCCGATTTGAATTGATCTTTCTATTCTCGTCCGTTCTTCGCGTTTATTTACGTGGCGCTATAAAAATTTCTTTATACTCAACAACGTGTTGTTGCTCGTTTGGTTCGCGAAGATTTCCGGTTTTTGCAGATCGTCCAACAAACGAAGCCACTTCGCACGACATTAGATCACTTTGATATCTGACTCCAACTTCCGCGGGCGGCTGGATATATATCCGCGCCTTACACGGTGTCCCAATTGAACTGATACCCTTTTTGTTTTGGCGATGTACTTATCAATTCTAAATGAAACTCTACAAAATTTCAGAGAATGTAAGAGGGATAAATTATCAATGTTTCCTGAAAATTGTATCCAATTCTACGAACAGAGTCCGAAGTTATGCACGTTCACATTTGGGCAACGAAAATTGTAAGTTTCCAACATGTAGGCTAAAAGATAGGAAATTAGTGTTAGCGCTGTTCTTCAAAGCTGATGTTCAAAATGTCGTCCATTAGCTCGAGTGCATGTTCTAAGGCGCTTTCGCCATTCATTGATTGCATTTTCAACAATCCCTTGATCAAAACTATTCCATTGTTCCACATTTCGCTGCTTGCGAGTGGTCACGGGTCAAGGTCACGCGTAGGCCTATGCGAGTTTCATAAGGCTGCGATGGGCCAGTTTCTGTTAGAAAAACCTTTTGCACCGTAATGTTTTTCTTCTATTAATTTTTTTATTAAACTCAAATCATCTTTGCTGAAAACTATTTTTTTATTGTCCCTTAACATGGAAATGACGGATATATGACGGGAATATTTATTAATTGAGAAAGTAAGGCGTGCACTTGCAAGCAATATAATTTCCTATCTTTTACATGTTGGAAACTTACAATTTCCGTTGCCCAAATTTGAATGTGCATAGCTTCGGACTCTGTTCGTAGAATTGGATGAAATTTTCAGGAAACATTGATAATTCATCCCTCTTACATTCTCTGAAAGTTTATAGAGTTTCATTTAGAATTGAAAAGTATATCGCCAAAACAAAAAGGGTATCAGTTCAATTGGGACACCGTGTAGATTCACATTTTCGGTGGTATAGCCTACCTTGCGCGCAACAAATTTAGGCTATAAACAGGCCTAATTAGTGATAGGGTAATAAAGATGACAACGATAATAATAATAATAATCATAATAATAATGACAAGTTGAATTTCAATCCCTTTTGGTTTTGGGCCTCCCCTTTGTATAGCCAATGTCTCATCAGTATGTAACAATGTTATGTTGTGCGTGAAATTGGTTCCAATAAAAATTACTTGACTTGAGTAAGAATGAACGCCTTTGAGACTGGACGAGTCTGGTTTAGCGTGATTCACTGTCACTTTGAAAATTCCAGCTATAAGAACCAGTATTATAGCACACTGTCGACTTTTGCAAAAGTTCCCAGAATTGCTCTGGAAATCCCCAAGATCACAAGTAGTGAACCCCAAATCCCACAGATCTTGGGAATATTTCCCTATAGGGGTGTTACACTGGGTGGACATGATAATTGATAGAGGCAAGCTGGGAAGGGTGACAGTGGTTGAACCCTTGGTCGGCAGAACGTTTCAATAGCCATTGCACGAAGACTTAGTGTTTGCAGAGGTTTGATGGTCAAGATCTCACATAGGCCTTGCTCCTCATCCCCTATTTTCTTCCTACTCTATTCCGCACCACATCGCCGTTTTCCTAGTCCTCTACTTACCTTTCGTTCCTGTTTGCGCTTTCTTTTATCACGCACCTGCAAGATGTCCCGTTAACTTTCGCGTCACTTATTCCTCTGCACCCATAACTGCCCCTCTTTAATTCTTCCGTGCTTGTCTTTGCTTCTTCCTATATATTAATTCCTCGTCTATATTTAACCGTTTTCCCAATAGCTCCTCGTCTTTATTCATCTGTACCTATGCTCCACCTCTTAAATTGAACCCCACAAATCTTAATTCCTCCTTAACAACATCCACCTGTTTACCACAATCTTCCATGCACGTCTAAGGCCAGACAGTGCAAACTCCGGTCCACATTACATCTCATGCACGCGACCTTTCCGAACCTTCGACCGATAATTATTCAGTGCAATCAACTGCATTAAACAAGCAGTCTAAAGACCCAAGCACACCCGATACCTCCCCAATTTCGGGCATTTCGCTTCCAACACGGTCGTTAACTCCGGCTCATAAGCGTTCGAGAAGGGCAATAAAAACGGCACACGACTTCCGAGGTTTCGTCATCGCCGTAAAAGTATCAGTCGCCTCAGGCCTATATGTCCTCCTCGAAGTCTTTTCGTTTGGGAAAATCAGCAATATCGTGATCTTTATTCGTACCATAAAAGGCCGAATATTGTGTCATTTGTGAAGGGATTATGATGCAACTCGGATCTCCCTCATTCGATAAAAACGTCCGGACATGTAGAACGCTACATACAGACAACTAACTTGACTCAGCTCTAATGTTATAATTTCACTTGAGTGTTAAATTATTACTATTGTTCCGTCAGGCTTACTTATATGGTCCGCTTGAGTAAACAAACTATCATGTTTTGTTTGCAGTTGACTGTACTCCGAAATGAGTCCGCATAACAGCAACAGTGGTCAATGTTTCGAGAGCATTGTGGTGTGGTCAACCGCAGGGCAACAACTTACTTTCGAGCGCTGCGTTGTAGTAGTATCGGGTTGCCAAAAGATACCTTGCATGCAAGTGAAGAGGCATGTTTTGTTGTCGACGGTCAGGAGGAGGAGGAGGAGGAGGAGGAGGAGGAGGAGGAGGAGGAGGAGGAGGAGGAGGAGGAGGAGGAGGAGGAGGAGGAGGAGGAGGAGGACATAGACATAGAAAGAGACAAAGACATGGACAGAGACGGAGACGAAGGAACCGCCAAGGGGTTTTGCGAAGTGGACAGCAGAGACTACACCTTCCTCTTCATGATCCTCGTCTTCTTTTCTTCTTTTCTCCTCATTCTCCTCTTCCCCTTCCTTCTCTTTCCACTCCTTCTCTTCCCTCTTCTTCTGCTTCTTTCCACTTCTTTTCTCCACTGTTCCAAACGGCGAGTCCATTGACAGAGAAAGAACACAGTCGTCGCCCCTGAGACCTACAAGTAGATATAAGAGACCAGATATTGTTGTAACGTAATGTAATCACGAGAATTTCTATGGCGCCGTAAAACAGTAGTAGGCCTACACGCTGTCACGGGGGCGCCTCGTCAAAGATAAGCAGGGACAAGCGACCTACTCTAATAGTGCATAGAACTATTATATCGATCATATCGCAGAAACGCAAAATTAATGTTACCAATGAAACTGCGCGGCTTCATAAACCACTCACTCTCTTTTATTCGTGTCTGGGCTGGTGGCGTTCCTGAATCCTGAGCAGGTTTCTCGAAAAGGCACTATAGAAATCCAAAGAAAGAATAAATGAATGAGTGAACGAATGAACGAATGAATAAATAAATAAATAAATAAATAAATGAATGAATGGTTATCACAGCATGCATAGCCTCGGCGTCTTAACTTTATCTTCTGCTAAAATCGAACAAACATTCCGTCCTTACAATAAAGGTTAACGCGATTAATTTCATCCAATTCGATTGCAAACGCGTGTCTATAGCGTATAATACAGTTGAAAGAAGGATGGCCAAAGACCTATCTGCACGAGCCTGCAGAGATGCGCAGCGATGCGTAAGAATGAGTGACCGGAACGGGTGATGAGGTATCGACTGCGGAGCCTGCAAGGACAACAGGCATTCTTCTTTCTATTGTTGTTTCTCGCTTCATTCGATTGTGTTCATCTTCTTTGTAAAAGCGCAGTTTTCCCATTCGGCCTGTTTCTTGAATGTCAATATTGTCGCGATTCTGTTATTATAGCTATAGCGTGCTGAGCTATTAATCCAGTAATAGGCCTACTGTTGTCGAGAGCTCGAGTCCTTGCCACAGCGGAAATATGCCTTCGGGAGGTCCTTCTTCAGTAGAATTATAGACGCTATATAAATGTATAAATGAATGAAGGAAATAAATGAATGTAAAAATGAATAATTATTACTGAATGAAGGAAATAAATGAATGTATAAATGAATAATTATTACTGAATGAAGGAAATAAATGAATGTATAAATGAATAATTATTACTGAATGAAGGAAATAAATGAATGTATAAATGAATAATTATTACTGAATGAAGGAAATAAATGAATGTAAAAATGAATAATTATTACTGAATGAAGGAAATAAATGAATGTATAAATGAATAATTATTACTGAATGAAGGAAATAAATGAATGTAAAAATGAATAATTATTACTGAATGAAGGAAATAAATGAATGTAAAAATGAATAATTATTACTGAATGAAGGAAATAAATGAATGTAAAAATGAATAATTATTACTGAATGAAGGAAATAAATGAATGTATAAATGAATAATTATTAATGAATGAAGGAAATAAATGAATGTAAAAATGAATAATTATTACTGAATGAAGGAAATAAATGAATGTATAAATGAATAATTATTAATGAATGAATAAATGAATGAATGGCATTAAACACCTGAATTACGATGCTCTAATTATTTTTTCTGGCGTTTCGCTCTGCAGTATAGGCACGACGATTATCGTGAAGAGAATATCCGGGATTTTTCAGCAGCGCAAGAAAGCAGATTCGCGTAGACGCTCTTATTTACGGTCCTTTATTAGCCATTCAACTCGAAACAGGAAGCAGACAACGACCGTGGTGGTTTCACGGGGTCCATAGACCATGCCATGGTTGAGAATGATCAGACCAACCACAATGTGTCATCTGTCTTTCATTGCGGTTTTACCACTCCTCGAAAAATACCAGATGCGATAAATTCAGATGTTATCACTGCAGACGAAGATTAGTCTACAATTGCTGGCGCTCTATAAATAAGCGTTCACAAAAGGGTAAATCGTTTTTAGATTCTATAGACGCTCTATATAAATAAGCGTTCACACGAGGATTAGTTTTGTGACCTTGGCGCTCCATAAACAAACACTCGCGCAACAGGGCTTGGTTTTAGGGTTGAGTTTTCCATGGTTTTTACTTTTTAGCTCTCCTTGGCGCTCCATAAATAGGCGTTCTTGGCGCTCCATAAATTGGCGTTCGCACAAGGATAACTTTTGATTCCAACGTTGATGTTTCCGATGCTATAGCTTCCAGTTGATCCTCGCCTTCCATCCTTCCAACAACTGGAGAAAAGAAATAGTAACGCCTTCCATATATCGCAATTATACGAATGCGGCGCTATATAACGCTTTCCGAGAAGACGTAATTATACATACAGTATGGCCTCCTGCTTTTCAATGCGTCGACATTCAAACAAAGAGTATCGATTTCGGATGTCGTCACCGCTCTGACGTTATTAAAAGCTCTGCCGACGCCATGCTTGTTTCGCGTCCAATCTAACCGCGTTGTCATTAATATCATCCACGTTCTTTTAACTATTTCCGCTTCTATTCCTGCGATCAATTATACTACTACGGCTTCCGGATTCCATATTATTTAATGTTCAGGTATCACTCATGTTGCACAGGATATAAATAACTGTTTATGCAGAAGGAGAATAGACGAAGCGAATGACAGAAATGTGTATAGCCTATATATAGTTGAAAAACTCCTAAAATTAGGCCTACATGTATATACATCTGATTCACTTAGTATAGGCGTGGCACTATAACAAGAGCAATATTACGGGTAATATAGGCTATTATTATCGTCTATTGAGTTTTTAAAAGCCGCTAAAGGATTATTCTAATGCAGAAGTCTTTGTTAGTCAGCGGTCACTTGAATTTTAGAATTTAGAATCAGCGCCGAAGCGCTGAGCAATTGTGAGTGAAGGAGTTGCCCAAGGTCCTTACGCGGCGAGGTGGATTCGAACCTCGAACCTTCCGGATCCAAGGCAACGACGCCACCACTACACCACCGCGTCTATTCGTCTCTATCCGCTGGCAGTCTTTCAGCCTCGTCCCTGGACATCGGAGTCCAACCATCTCAGGTCGTCGTTGTCCCTCATGATGGAGGTCTCCAGACAGTTCTTCCGTGGTTTTCCTGTTTCGTTCTTTCATCGGGGTCCAGTCAATTACTTGGCTGCTAACTCTTGTAGCTTTTTTCCATACATTTTGTAGGAGCAATGCATCGAATACATTTTCACCCATTTCACTAAGAGCAGCGTTGACCTGGTTTTAGTGTTTGCATGTATGCAGGGTAACCAACGCGGGTCGTCGTGAGAGAGAGATAGAGAGACAGAGACAGAGACAGAGAAATACGCACAGAGAGAGATACAGAGACAGAGATCGAGAGACAGAGAGACAGATAGACAGAGAGAGACAGGCAAACAGAGAGACAGATAGACAGAGAGAGAGACAGGCAAACAGAGAGACAGATAGACAGAGAGAGAGACAGGCAAACAGAGAGACAGAGAGACAGACAGAGAGAGATACAGATAGAGAGAGAGAGAGAGAGAGAGAGAGAGAGAGAGAGAGAGAGACAGCGAGAGACTTCTGATTTTAATTGCTTTATGTTGATCATCATGTTCTTATGCGGACTTCGGACTTATGTTTGCAATTTCAATCTGAAAGCATTTCAATGCGATACTATTCATTATTTTTCTCAATTTCTCATTAAACCAAAGTTATAAGAAAAACATCATTGCTATAGAAAGTAGATTAATGTCAGTTCTAATTCATTTTGACCTACTAATCAAGTAGTGTTAGTTGACGTTTAAGATGAAATTAAATAAACAAAGTTTTAAAGTTTTTTAAGTCTGACACAGGGGCGGATCCAGGGGGGGCCAATCCGGCCATGGCCCCCCATTTAGAATTTCCCATGTATCGTGGCCCCCCATTTGGTTTCAACAAGCTTATAATGTGGTATATTTTAAAAGATTTAGACTGAATGACTAAAAAAAGGTATGATTTTCCCGAAAATTTGGCCTGACGACTAAAACTAAAACTAACAAATAAAAAGGTCATCAACTTTTTCGGCGGATACGATTTTTTTTCACAGACCCAAATGGCAAAGAATTTCCCCCCCCCCCCGTCCAAAGTTTCTGTATCCGCCCTTGTCCTACATGTATATTATAGGTGAGAAGTTTAGGTGGGTATTGCTTTCATTTATATTAGGCAAAGTGAAAGTACAGCCTTTGGTCCACGCCGCGCGCTTATGTCGGCGCGTATAATTGACCCGAGCGCGGTTTTGTCGGCGCGCTTTTGTCGGTGCGCTTTTGTCGGCGCGTATAATTGACCCGAGCGCGCTTTTGTCGGCGCGCTTTTGTCGGTGCGCTTTTGTCGGCGCGCTTTTGTCGGTGCGCTTTTGTCGGCGCGCTTTTGTCCTGCGAGCTTTTGACGGCGTAGGCCTACCGTCAAACTCAATCCGTGGTCGCATCGTTGGAACCCATTGTCAGAGTCATAGGCCTAATAAATTCAAAGAATCTAGATCGAAAGCCAACAAGACAAACAATGCAAGAGGTAAGCACTTGCTGGAGCAGATGCATCTAAACGTAGATCTACCGCACTGATGAGAAAAGTCATACTGTTCTGATGGCGTCCGCATCCGTGTTGCTGCGAACTCAGGGCTTGGTTAAAAATAACGTGCTAGGGTTATTAAAAGAATATAATTCTTGGTTAAATTTCTAAACATCAATGAACAAACTCAGCAGAATCCAGTCAACGGTAAGTTAGACCTACTGATTTTTTTCACAAAAGTAATCTGAAAGTCTCAGCGATAGCCGATTGCTATAATTATTACTTTATCATGTTGGAATTTATTCCGTACGTTACTAAACCTGTCGAAAATGTTGTCGAAGAAAAAAATGTATGGTTTCCTCAAAAGGAAGATTAGGTTTCAGTTTATGAAATTCTATCATAACGTCTGACAGTGAGTTACACAGATCGATCAGACATCTCACTTTTAAGTATCTCGCCAGAAACTGTCTTTCAAGGAAGTAATGGCGTTTGATGGTATAATCTTCAAGAAGAACTTCAGAAAGTAAAAGCTTGTCAGAGTAAATTGTTCGGGCGAAAAATTGATCGAACGTCCAATCAGAAGTTTTTTCAATATTGCACAAATCTTCATTTAATGGCGATAAGTAGCAGACAAGTGTGTGCATTCCAAGCAAATGTTGAACGTGTCTGTCAAAATAAGAGTCAAGAGGTGGCACAATCATTACATTTGCAAATGCAAGTTTTTTAAAGTTTTTCTCGATATCTGGCTCATTGAGAATTTGTTCACACAAATCCAAAACTTCGAAATATTTACGACACTTGTATAGATACGCAGCACGGTAGCAGTCAACTGTGCTGCACTGGATGCCAAAGTCTTTGGAGATCGCATTGTAAAATGATGTCATATTTTCTAATGAAAATTCCATCAGCAATTGGATCATATTGTCCTTATTTGGCGTACATGTTTCTTTGGAAGCTTTCACTTCATTAGTAGGGAATGACCTGTGATTCATGCAGCAAACAACGTCTGAATCTGGTAATAGACCAACTCGGGAACATTTTCTAATCGTCATGCTGATCAAGATTGCATCTAACGGAAGTGTTGGAATTTGTGAAATCTTATCAAGCTCAAAAACCCGAGTTGTTCTTACATTTGACGATGCTCTTAAATAGCGGGCAAACACCTCTGGTGTAATACGCAAGTCAAGAAAAATCAATCTTCTATCGTAGCTCGAATTTTCTATAATCTGCCTGAAAATAAGATAAAATCCAATTATTTCAGCAATGTCTTCGATGTACAACAGACAACCGCCATTTAGAGTTTCTATATTCCCATTTTGGTGTGCTTGATTTGTGATGAGTCTTGAACAAATGTCTAAAGCAGCTTCGTAGTCTGATGAAGAAAAATGAAGCGCCGCCATGTAGGCCAATATCGCTCTGCCGAGAATGTTTGTCTTAGAATCTGCACATTCCAACGCCTTCCTGAGAATACTGATTGATATCTGACACAGTAGTCTAAATTCTGGACCATCATGTGATTCAAACAAATTCTCCATACGGTCTAGAGCTTTTAAAAGTAACAGTTGGCTTCTGTTAACACCAGTTTCACGTGGTATTGGAAAATTGTGGTGCTTGGATCGAATATGCTTTGGTCTACTCAACATTTGTCTGATTATTTTAGCGAACCACTCACTGTCATGGTTCACTTCATTTAAGTCTAATAAATGGGCGGTGCACAATTTGAACAGCATCGATTGATAAAAATAAAGACACGACTCAATCTCTGTTGCTAGTGGAAAGTGATTTGTGTAGCAAAAACCTGAAGTATTTCTCAACATAAATTTGTCACAATTGCAAAATTGGATACCTCCATGTGCGGCACTTTCTCCAACGCCCAAAGAGAATCCTAGGGAGAAATAACGATCTACTGATATAGGTTCAGCTGTTTTCATGGCTTCACAGACGTGCAATAGATGGTTGTTTACACACCTTAAGACAGATTGAGTGCACCTTTCATTGACTATAAGAGGAAAAACTGGCTGCATATAGTGCTCCACAAACCAGAGACTGAGGACTTTCGAATTGCAAAAATATATCAATCTTTTAGCAGTCACTTCGACGTTCGTCCGGTGAAAATGTTCATAAAACAAATTTGCTCTCGGAATAAAATAGTTAGGAAAACTCCTCTGTTTCATCCATAATACAAGTTTTTGTAACAATTCGCAGCATACTTCAACAACAGACGAGAATATCCACCATTCCGCTGATTTCTGTTCACAAGACCATAACATCAATGTCTTTAAATGGTAACAACAGAGAACTTCATCTTCTTTTGGACAATCTGTTTTCATTAGTTCTCTCTTGGCAAAGAATCTGAGCATATGGTAGACAATCTGTTGAACTGGAGTCCAGCTCTGCAGTAAAATTACCTCCGCAACTGAAAATGACAGTCTGCACTGGTGTTCATCATTTCTACACTCAGGATGTTTTGCAAATACAACATGACAACCATTTTGTACTACTTCATGAATGATGGCAGTCGTCGGCCAGCCATATTTTCGACGTCGGAGTGGCCAATCTTTAGCTTCTTTTGGCCACTGTGGGCACCACATGGAACGAACAAGATCAGTTGAACCAGCAATTGTGCTGCCATACTTAACTGCTGGACCAACCATAGACCTTTTAGCGTTACGTCTTAGTTTTTTAGGCGGACAAGCGACTGGAGTATTGAACAGTGTTCGACAAGAACAACAAACTCTAATAAATCCAAATCGTTTTCGGGACCAGTTGTACCTCAGATGTCCGAAATATCGAAGTCGTACAAAAGATGGATATTCATGGTATGGCTCAATCGAGAAACACCAAACTCTGTCGCCAATGTAACGCAGGTCGTTTGGCAATACTGGTTTTTCATCGGTAAAGACAAGGTAGTTCGTCTTCAACTCCAACGCATCAAAGTCGCCAATGCTTGAATGTAGCGGTTGTATAAAGAGCTCAGCGGTGCTACCACAGGCTAGCTTATATTCCTGACCGGAAGTCGAGTATACTACGTGACATTTTATGGATTGAAAAACGTCAGTGTTGGACTTTGGAATCAATCGACATGTAGCGACGATGAATGCCGACACACAGCCTTCCATTTCTGCAATCAGAGTTAAAAAAACCTAAGTTTCTAAGAGACGCGAGGGCTGATATGGAGCGCGTCTGATTGGTGTGCACCGTGAGGCGCTTTTAAATTTCATGGATGGCGACTAAAACATAATACCATAGCTACATACAGGCCAACCAAATAAGAAAACAGTCTTGAAAGGAGAGTAGAACGTGGTCTCAAGGGATGTAGGCATTACACGTAGTTCCACAGGGAGTCCATTCCAGATCGCAGGGTCAGCAACAGAAAAGGTACGGAAGTGCGCAACCGGGGTTCAGAAGCTCAGTCTGTTTAGTAGAGCGGAGAGAGCAACGGTGTTGAACGTCTAGTGGGGCAGCAGAGCTCCTAAAATTGACAGAGTCTCACCAGCGAGACAGCGCCAAACCAAAGAAGAGATCCGGTAAATGACCCTCTGTGAAAAAGGAAGCCAATGCAAGACATACTGCATAATTATATTATATTCGGTGATATGGCTTATTCTTGGGATGTGACTAATAAGGCGCGCCGCTGTGCGCAGGACCTGATCAAAACACCCAACCCGATTTGCGGGTAGACCTAGCCTACATAGAGGGCGCTGCAGTAGTCAAGACCAGAGACAACAAAATAAAGTGGATAAGCGTTAAGCCAGCATTGGACGTTTGGGCGGCGGAACACCACTCTAAGCTGACGCAGCTGATAGTAGCATTTGCGGCATAGCAGGTTGTATGCCGAGTAAAGGTAAGATCTTGGTCTAATGTGACACCAAGATCCCGAACCGAGAATGTGAATGCAAACTTTGGGCAAGAACCCCCAGGTCATTTTGGCAAGCTCCTGGTGTGGGCCAAACCAAAATTTAATAGACTGTTTTAGATGAGTTGAGCCGCAGGTCTCCAGAGCCTCCATTGCCCAGCTCATGACCCGGGCAGCGAAAATGGCTGCTGGCTCAAAAACAGTGCAAATATGCCTACACCAGCAGATCATCCGCATAAGATTGGTTCAGTATAGAACCAGCGGCTTGGAGAGGACCCACTTCAGCAGTATAAATAGCATATGGGAGGGCCCAGCAAAGACCCGGTGTAAAGGTTTCAAATTGCCCTTCCCCTGAACATTACCCCCCTGCAAACTGTAGTTTGCATCAATCATCGCACGTATTGCACTAAAAAATCAGAAAAATTATCTCGCTTCTTGTTTTAGTCTGAAGATTTTCATCCGTCAACCCACTTCGTTTTTTGTTATCAATATTTTCATCCGTAAGGACCGTAACTAAAATACTAATCGCCGCTGAAATTACATGGAGAAACGGCTTCGAGGCTATTATTTTTTCCGGATCAAAATATTGATAACAAAACACGAAATGGGGTGACGGATGAAAATCTTCAGACCAAAACAGGAAGCGGGATCATTTTCTTGATTTTATAAGTGCAATAAATGCGATGATTGATGCAAATCTAGTGTCAAGGGGGCAATTTGAAACCGGGTGGGGTAATTTTAAATCTTTACACCGGGGCAGGCCAAACGGGCAGGAACTTATGGAGTCCTGGCAGACCCGTAGACAACAGATAATGAACGGTTGTGGAGGAAGAGATTAAGCCAGTCAGAAGATTTCCAGAAAGACCAAACGAGGTTGATAGGCGCCTATGAAGGTTTTAGGAAAACTATAGGCCTGACTACTTTTATTTCAAGTTATGATCCAAAACAGTTATCTCTCCATAATTATGAAAAAGCAGGCATAGACTTTTGAAATCGATATCAAGAAACAAAAGCATAAGCTTACACTTAATAATATATAGTGTACAATTGGCTGAAGTTGAGCTTTACCTTGAGTTAAAACAGGTCTGAGACTTTACCAGAAGACTGAACGACCAAACTCCTTCAAATAATTGTTTTCCCCCCATTTTGTGTCAGTACGGGCAACGCCTTGTGTAACTGTAGCGTCAAGCAGGTATCGGCTACCTGTTCTGAAAACTGTGACGTTCTGATCCAGGTGCATGCATGGTCACAGATCGTTGCTCACCGCGCTCAGTAGATCTTTAACCCGAGTAGGTCCTGCCTAAAGGTTAATAAAAAAATTAACATAATATATTGAATGACCAGTTTCGCATTAGTATTTGAAACAGCATGAGAGTTGACATATTTGAAGAGTTACGTCACTTACGTGACAGACATCGACCACAGACAAACTGCATGACGTCAATTTATAGAAATATTTTACTTGAAGAAGACGACCGTGCACAAAGACAAACATGGCCTTTGTAAAGCCCTGTTTGTTTTCATGTATGGTCGTCTTGATATTCAAGTATGGATCCTTGTGCATGGACATGCACGAAGAAAAACAGGGCTTTGTATGATTCTAGTATATACGAACACATAGCTCTTCTTAAGTCCAGTGTATTAAAAGGAGGCATTAGATCAGCGTTCTCGTCGCGCCCCCGTCAGTACCCAGTAGTGATTATATCACACACTGAGGGAAGCTAATGATCCTTCCAGCAGGACCGATTCCAAAGTTCAGATGGAACTCGGTCACGCGTCTGAAACAGACCTCGGCAGGCAGAAGCCCGGTGACTTCCAAGCCATAGGGCCAGCATTTTGAGTTTTGGGGCATTCCACGGTATTGTGGTCCATGAAGGGTCAATAAAAAATATTGGAATTATAAGTTGTTACTAATTTCTGTTATAGCTAGATGATTCTAGTATAAGAATCCAAAAGAATTTGTCTTTCTGCCCTCATCGTTTTGTGTCTACTTTGCTTCGAAGTGCCAACTTTCATTTTTTTGTGTTACGGACTCTACAGGCAATTTTTAAATGCTAAATTTTTTATGTAAATCCAATATGGAATACTTTTAGCTGGACATCGCGACCATGGTGAGAGTAAGTGATAAATACTTTGTGATCAAAAATTCACCTTATCATGTGTCCAGATTTGCTGGAGCAAAACATGAGTTGTAGAGTCCGTAACATTCTGGGGCTTCTAATTTCTTTTTCAGGCATTTAGAATTGAACAGTAAACTTGTTATCTCCAATCCTCTGATTCACCATTATAGGCTACTCAGTCAACATAAATTACTTTTCCTAATATTCCTTTAAAATTTTCTATGTGAAGTTGAAAATTGTTACGGACTCTACAAAAGTGTTACGGACTCTACAAGCACAAATTCATTTGATGAGATAGTGGCTACAATTGTCAGAAATTATGCATGGAAGCTAAACATTAAACATAATATATCTTGTTAAAATGATTCCCTTTATTCATCCCTCTCTAAGCTACTATATGGATAGCATGAAACTTGTCAACAATTTTCAGCCATTTTGAATTTTTTAGCTAACGTCTACAGGGGCGGATCCAGGGGGCCAATCCGGCCATGGCCCCCCCATTGAAAACTGCCATGGGACGTGGCCCCCCATTTGGTCTGAAATTAGCAATACGAATATGGGTAGAATGGATATGCCCCCCCTATTCGGAAAATTGTATGTGACGTGGCCCCCCGCTCGGTTTTCAAGTTGAGGACTAAAAAAAGGTCATGAACTCTTTTTGGCGGATGAAATGGTACGATTCTCCCGAAAATTTTGGAAGATGACTAAAAAAAAGGTCATCAACTTTTTTGGCGGATGAAATGGTATGATTTTCCTGAAAAACTTTTTCTTAGAAATTTTCTTGGTTTTTTCCAAGATTTTGGCCCCCCCCTTAAAACAGTTCTGGATCCGCCACTGGTCTGACATGCAGTTGAAGATGATGTAACAAAGTCAAATTATTTTCGGTTTCCGCTTTTTGTCTTTATTTCAGTGTTGTTGTTTGAATAAAAACGACGTTTTTCCGTGTTTCTTTTTGGTTTCCATTGCTTTTTGCAGCATACTATGCCGATGACAAATGGAATCTCTTTCTCGTCAGGGGTCGCTACTCTCGTCGGATTTCGCGCGTTGGATGAATTGGGTTTCTTCTGCTGCAATGAGAGTCCGCAGACACTTAAGTCTTCAGCAGTGAGTGATGCGCCAAGAGGCGTCTAACGAGTCGATCTGGCGAGTCTTTGAAAAAAAAATAGGAACAGTGAGACCAGGAAAAACACGAAAAAACGATAACTCACTGAATCGCTTTGCCGTCCTTTTTTTTATCAAGGGCATGGTGTGCCCTTATTGTCCTTAATAGGTCAAACTCCTGGACATTTTTGTGGGGCTGGTCAATCGAATAAAATCTATAATAGCCAGTAAACAACCATGTAGATATATACACAAGTCCATGCATACATTCGCATACATGTACATGTATGGGCTATACCTGCATATACAGCTGTGGGAAGTTGTGCATGTTTTCATATATGCCAAAATCTATACATGCGCCTATGCAGTATGCATGTAATAAGCTTACATCTATTTATATACATGCATACATATGCACACAAACATACGTACATACATACATACATTGTATGTATGTATGTATGTATGTATGTAAGTATGTATGTATGTATGTGTGTATGTATGCATGTATGTATGTTTGTTTGTTTGTATGCATGTATGTATGTCATGCATACATGCATACATACACACATACATACATACATACATACATACATAAATACATACATACATACATACATACATACATACATACATACATACATACATACATACATACATACATACATACATACATACATACATACATACATACATACATACATACATACATACATACATACATACATACATACATACATACATACATACATACATACATACATACATACATACATACATACATACATACACACATGCACACCACCTAAGTCCCTCCTTGACGCCTTCCGTCACACTCCATCACTTATCTCCCACTCAATCGCACCCAGTCGTACTCGAGCTTTACCGCACTTGAACGATATCCACCTTCGCCACATCCATCAAGAACACACACCTCCATTTATCTGCCTGACTCTTTGTCTGCTTGAATGTGTCTGTCTGGCTGTCTGTCCGTCTCTGCCTGTCTGTCTGTCTCTGTCTGTCTCTGTCTGTAAATCTCTGTCTCTATCTGTCTATCTGTACGTCTTTGTTTGTCTGTCTGTCTATGTCTATCTCTCTCTGTCTGTCTGTGTATTTATGTCCGTGTATCTTCCTTCGCATCTGTCTATCTGTCTGTCTGTCTCTCTTTCTGTGTGTATGTCTCTCCGTCTGTCTGTCTGTCTTTGTCTGTATGTTTGTGTCTCTCTGTCTATATATCTCGGTCTCTGTCTCTCCGTCTGTCTATCTATCTATATGTCTTCTTGTCTGTGCGTCTGCCTGTCTTTCTGTCTGAGCATCTGTCTCTCTCCGTGTTTAACGTCACCGGTGTTTCACGCGGTTCCTATTTTTGTTTTGCCTGTGGTGATTAATTACTTTAAATAGCGGCTGACGTCTAAGGAAGAAGAATTAGGAGTCGACGACGGTAATAATTGGAGACGAGAGAAAATGGCGGCGATCAATCTAAATTGACAACAATGGGTTCAAGGATGACAATGCGTTCGACGGTGACAATGGGTTCGTCAAGTGCATTCTTCTTCGTTCTCTGAACCAGATTATACGTCTCTGTCTGCCTTTGTCTGCCTCTGTCTGTCTGTCTGTTTGTCTGTTCCTTTGTCTGTCTGTCTTTTATATATAAATTTTTATATATGTTATTATTATAAAAATATATGTCTGTATCTTCGTCTCCTATTGTGTGTTCTATCTGTTTCTATATCATGTTTCTGTACGCGTTTCTTTGTGTGTCTATTTCTATTTCTATCCATGTCTTCCTCTCTCTGTCTCACAGTCTCTTTCTCTTTTTGTCTCTGTTTTTCTCTGTCTCTTTCTTGGTCTCTCTCCCTCCCTCTCTGTCTCTGTCTGTCTCTCTTTCTCTTTCTCCATCTTTCTCTCTTTCGAATTCAAGTGCACTATCGCAAGGTAGCTAAATCAGAGATTAAAAATTTAATATCTGATTCATTTAACGAACTAATCGACTGCACACTGTGCAGTGTGTACCGTGTACACTGTACAGTCAATGGCGAGCACCGGACTCTCTTCAATAATTCTGTATATATATTTATATACATATATACATATATACATATATATATATTTATGCCTTAGGATTCTGAAAATAGATTGCTTATTGTTCATTCAAGAAGGAAGGCATCAACGCCTGGAGAGATGGTGTCTCATAAAATATATCGAGAGGAAGGAAACGGGAAACCAGCTCCCTATGCTAGCCCCAAGAAAGATGAAGATGACAATTATAGAGTAGAATGGTGTCGTTGGAATCTTAGTACTGTCTAAGAGGAGAACAATAAAGAAGAGGAAAGATTGTTCATCGTCATCGTCATCAACTTCTTCATATTGTTGCTTTGATATTATTGTCATTGCATTATTTAATCAATATTATTATTGTAGTAGTTGAAGTAGTAGTAACAGTAAAAATAATTGTAATGATAATAAAAAATAATGATGATAAAAATAATGATAATAATAATATTAACAATAATAATAATAATAATAATACTACTACTACTACTACTAATAATAATAATAATAATAATAATAATAATAATAATAATAATAATTATAATGATAATAATAATGATGATGAATAAAAAATAATAATGATAAGAATAATACTAATTTTTTATATTATTGCTATTATAATGATCATCAAATATCATCAACGTCAGCGTCATTATCATCATCGTCATCGTCGTTGTTGTCGTCATCATCATTACCGGAAATAATAATCATCATCAGCACTGTTTTTAGTCTATTTTTCTTAGAATTTGTGATTATATGAAGCCACTGTGTATTGGACTTGGTCTCCTATTCTTACGGCCAGGAAATGATGATCGTCCTTCCCTGAAACTGGGTGGCGCCAATCTACTTGCCAGGCACACATTAACCATAATCACCGTTATTAGGCGCAAGTCTGAGACAATTAGACGGTTAGAGAGACAGGCTTCGAATTCGAAATTCTACTTCATTTGTACCTACTTTCAGTCGCCTCGAAAGAAATTCTTTCTTCTTCTTCTTCTTCTTCTTCTTCATCTTCTTCTTCTTCTTCTTCTTCTTCTTCTTCTTTTCTTCTTCTTCTTCTTCTTCTTCTCCTCCTCCCTCCTCCTCCTCCTCGTCTTATTGTTCTTTTCTTGCATTTGTTCTTCTTCCCAGTGCACTTTCTCTTCTTAATGTTCGCGTTCCTGTTCCTGTTCTTGTTTTTATTCTTGTTCCCTTCTTGTTCTTTTTCTTATTATTTTTCTTGTTCTCCTCCTTCTTTTTCTTCTTCTTTTCGTCTTCTTTTACTTCTCTTTCTTCTTCTTTTCCTTCTTTTTCTTCGTCTTTTTTCCTCTTTTCCTCCTTCTTCTCCTCCTCCTCTTTTTCGTCTTCCTCCTCCTCGTCCTCCTCCTCTCGTCCACGCAATTATATGTTAATACGTAAATTAAATCTGTTGCCATGGCTTGATCGACCGTCCCGCCAGAAGCGACGGGGTAGCCTGGGACCAGATGGACCTGTGTCCGGCAAAGGTTTCAACGTCCTGGGAAATAATTGCACGCACGATGCATGCAGAAGAGAGACGCCGCAGACTAATTTTGGCGCTAACGGATCCCCCAATCACGTGCTTTCTCCATCTCTAACTGTCTCCCTGTCTGTCTGTATCTGTGTCTGTGTCCGTGTTTGTGTCCGTGTCTGTGTCTGTGTCCGTATCTGTGTCCGTGTCTGTGTCTGTGTCTGTACCTCTGTTTCTATCGTTTCTATGCCTGTGTTTGTCTCCATCTGTTTATCTGGACGTCGTATCCTGGCTGACTTATTCTTCAGAGGAAAATGCGATCAGCGGACATAAGTTCTCGTTGCGCCAGTAAAAGGGCAACTGCTGGAGCGAGTAAAATGCGCTCCAGCAGCAGCAGCAGCAGCAGCAGCAGCAGCAGCAGCAGCAGCAGCAGCAGCAGCACAACCACTGTAATGACCATTGCAAGAGACGCAACGACAAAGTAGAATATATGCCTTCAATGCTGAATGATCTCGAGCCTTCTCTAGTCTGGTGGAATCATGCAAACGCGTTTCGAGGAATCGAACGTTAAGGCGATTATTTTTTGGGTGGGGTCATCAAGGGTCACTGGCAGGTCACCTCGACCTAATTGCGGTCTTTTGTGGGCGTCGTCCACATCGTTCCTGGCTCTGTCGGGGCGGTGATGTATACGTCACCAGTTTCTTGTTATTCTCATTGGCATGACTGAAACGAACTTCTCGGAAGTCAGAGTGGATCACGCATGCGCAGAACCGTCTGTGAACTTCTCATTAGTCGTGCTTTCACCCTTTGGGAACCGGTGCTCTTTCTGGGAACTGTTACACACAGTTAAGCCCCTTTGTTAGCGTTATACTGTTACAGTAGAAGACTGTGTACTTTATAATGCGACCCCTGTCTTGTGGCACATGTGCACGCATGTTTATGTAGGTCAATGCATGCATATGCGTGCGTCTACAAAAACACATGTGTGTAGTCTATTATGCTTCTAAATGCTTTTGTAAGAACCGTTACATGTATATCGATAGAAAGGTATTCATTGCACGTTTCAATACGGTATTTCAATGACATTCCGACGAAAGTGCGGCATAAGCAGAAGCAGTTATTGTCATAATAGTGAACATACTTACTTACTTACATACGTTGCCATAGCAGCCATCAAAATCAATGAGCATATAATATATTTATAATTACACATAATATTTAATTATATATATAATTATATGTATAATTATATATATATATATAAATATTATATATATATATATAATGGGGAGGGCAACGTGCAACGTGAATAATGTGAGGCGCGGTGGAGTAGTGGTGATTTCGGTGCCATGGAGCCGGATGGTTCCAGGTTCGAATCCATCTCAAGTCGCTGAGTGGGGATCCTGGGCAAATCCTTCACTCGCATTTGGTCATGCTGATTGCAAAAGCGTAATTAAGGCAATGATCAATGATTAAGCCGAACAATAAAAGAACTCATTAAGGGACAACTGCGGACCGCTTGGAAACTAAAGCTGTCTACACGACCCATAATGTATGGCACTATTTACTAAACTGTTTTTTGAGTCTCTGCTATTATAGTCTCATTGGTTTCTCGGACAATTCGGAGCCGGACAATTCGGAGACGGACAATTCGGAGCGGACAATTCGGAGA
Organism: Lumbricus rubellus; assembly: GCA_945859605.1. Taxonomy (NCBI): domain Eukaryota; kingdom Metazoa; phylum Annelida; class Clitellata; order Crassiclitellata; family Lumbricidae; genus Lumbricus; species Lumbricus rubellus. The sequence continues at coordinate 6,695,255 of OX243820.1, read as the reverse complement.
CGGACAATTCGGAGCGGACAATTCGGAGACGGACAATTCGGAGCGGACAATTCGGAGACGGACAATTCGGAGCGTACAATTCGGAGACGGACAATTCTTATCAGCCCAATTTCGTGATGGGACTTCCACTATCTTTTAGGTCATATTTTCCTAACCTATATACCCATTTCCATCAACCAAAATGTATTACTGTCAAACTGAAAATAATTATTATAGCCTACGTTTTGCATTTCTATCTCTCCTCGTGTGTTAACCGAGTTGGTCAGAGGCGTACGCGATGCGGAATGTTGTCGAGCAACATTCAAAAATCGTGTTGATTTGAACAGCAACCTCTCTCCTGACAGACGATACCATAAAATTATACTGTCGTGTACGAGTTTTTCAATGCTAGAGAATGACTCGTGTGGCTTAAGTTACAAAGGATTAATACCCACGGCTGCTTAACCTTCTTTTAATGTTTCGTGCTAATAAGAACCTCGGAGAACAACAATTTTGTGCTGGCGTCGATATGAAACTTTTTCTTTGAATATGGGAATTTTATAGGAAACGTGACTTGGAGTGGGATTGGAGATTTTTCACCAGTCGACAATAATAGAATTTTTCACGCAAATGCATTAATATCCGGTGAAGGTAAACTGGAAATATCAGAATCGTGACAAGCACGGAGATTCGCAGAATGTCAATTTTATTATAGGTTATTCCGAGAGTGGCGAACCGAAGTGCCTCACAATAGTCTATGCAAACACAATGCCAGTTAAAACGACAACCATAAAGCCAGTAAAATGCCAACCAAACACTGATCAGAAGTCAATTAAAACGCCAATCAAAATGTCAATCAAAATTTCAATCAAAACTCCAATCAAAAGTCCAGCCAATCAAGGTGTAAGACAATGACGCCCATCAAAATCGCCAATCGAAATGTCCCCAACTTTGTCTGTTCCATTGCCCCATTGCCTTGTCTCTCCCCAACTCTACTCTCGGAGCATCCCGCGACCATCCATGAAACTACACAGCGCTCGTAAATAAGCTGTTGCCCACCGCTGGGCTTTATAACAACGCTTAAGAAATTTGAGGCGGAGGGCTGGGAATGTTTATCGTTTTTAGATGCTTCGCTTAACAACTGCGACATCTAAATCTGTGTAGGGTCTTCATACCCTGATCAATACGACCCTATCGCATTCCCGTCTCTCCGTCTCTCGCCCCAATAAATTGTAAGGAAATTGTGCTTCTGCTTATAAAAGTCGGTCGTATCGCGTTCGCAAAAATGTTTATAAAGACATAAAAAGCAGAAAATATGCGGCTGTGAAAGTTATCTGCCTCTTCCTGGTAATATCCGTGGATCGCAACTATGCGACCTTCAGATGATCGAGACAGCCACGCAGACAGACAGACGGACAGACAGACAGACAGACAGACTGACTGACTGACAGTCTGTAACTTTCACTTGACACGAAAGAACCCGTCCGTCTGTCTGTCTGTCTGTCTGTCTGTGTGTCTGATGTTCAGTCTGTCCGACAGTATGTCTATGTATGTCTGACTGACAGACATACAGAATACAGACTGACAGCCTAGCAGACAGACAGACATACAGACAGACAGACTGACAGACAGACAGACATACGGACAGACTGACAGCCTAACAGACAGCCAAATAAGCACACATACACATGGGCAGATAGACATTCTGACTGACTGACTGACTGACTGACTCCATAACAGACACAGAGACAGACAGATAAACAGACATACTGTTGGACAGACTGAACATCAGACACACAGACAGACGGACAGACAGACAGACGGGTTCTGTCGTGTCAAGTGAAAGTTACAGATCGCAGCTGTAAGAATTCGCGTACACCTAATCACATCAATCTATCATATACATTACAATGTACAATTTTGTACATATAGCACCAGTAGTGCGCGAGATGCGGGTGTCTAAGTGTACTTGCTTTGTTAGCATTGAATTGCTCGTTCAAATCCATTGAAAAACTGACCAAACAATCTGCAATTATGAAGGATTCGAACCGTCGACTTATCGCCGAAGAATCATCCGACGATATGGATCTGGTCATCAGACATAACATAACTGTCTCTCTGTCTGTCTCTGTCTGTCTCTGTCTATGTCTCTGTCTGCCTGTCTCTGTCTGTCTCTCTCTCTCTCAGTCACTGTATACATCCGTTCCGTAGTCATCACATCACAGACAGTGGCGGATCCAGAACTGTTTCAAGCAAGGGGGGGGGGAAAAAATCTTAGATCTCGGATGGGAAAAAGGGGAAAAAATTCCCGATTTTTTTTTTAGCCGACTGCCAAAAATTTCGGGAAAATCATACCATTTCATCCGCCGAAAAAGTTGATGGCCTTTTTTTGGTCCTCCCCTTGGAAACCGAACGGGGGGGGGGCCACGTTCCATACAATTTTCCGAATAGGGGGGGGGCCAATATCCATTACACCCATATTCGTATTGCTGATTTCAGACCAAATGGGGGGGCCACGTCCCATGGCAGTTTTCAATGGGGGGGTCATGGCCGGATTGGCCCCCCTGGATCCGCCACTGATCAGTGATCACAGAGGCAGTGCAGCATAAACTCATCGGTCATTCGAGGCATATCGATCAACGATGTCGAAAGCCTGCTTTCAATCAGTTCACCGCTTACTTACATCGATCGATCGATCCAGTGAACGATCCATCCATCTATTAATTTATCCGATGATCTCTGTCTCTGCCTCTGTCTCTCTGTCTCTGTCTCTCTGTCTCCCTGTCTCTGCCTCTGTCTCTCTGTCTCCCTGTCTATCTGTATCTGTCTCTCCGTCTCTCTGTCTCTCGCTCTCTGTGGGTCTTTGTCTATCTTTCTCTGTCTTTCTCTGTCTCTTTGTCTCTCTCTGTCTCTCTGTCACTGACTCTCTCTGTGTCTGTGTCTGTGTTTTTGTCTCTGTCTGTATGTCTGTCTGTCTGTTTGTCTGCCTCTCTCTCTTTCTATGCTCGTTAGATGGTTCGTATGGCTGTCTCCACGTCTACCTTAACTCCGCTCTATATATCCACTTCCGTCCATCAGTTCAGTTTAATCTTCATCCCAAAAAGCCCCGCTCTCCATTGATTGACAGAACTTATTAGTTCTTATCAGTTTTTAAAGATATCAATATGTCATTATCATCATTACCATGATGCGTCTAATATGCCTAGACCGCCGGTCTCGGTCATGCATCAGCTTTTTGGACAGTCTGACGAATTATAGGTTTTGACTACGATTTAATTGGCTTCTTTAGGTAATGTTCAAAGCTTAGACTCGAGTGAGTTATTTTCGTGAATACGATAAGATGAGATATTAAATAAGATGATAGGAGATGACATGAGATAAGATGAGATAATGCGAAAATATAAAATAGGATCGGATAAGAGTGGATAAGATTACGTAAAGTTTAGACGAAACGAGACAAGAAAAGACGAGACAAAATGGAATGGGGTGAGATGGGATGGGACAGCATAGCTAAGATGTCTCTGCTTAGGCCTACATATATATTTTCGTAACGGTCTTCACTGGCTTCCTGTTTCATAGCGCGTATCCTGCCGAGTTGCTGCACAATTGTTTGGCGATGCCTTCTTGATTGTGCTCCATCAACCTATCCAGCCTTTGTCGATCCATGCGACTTTTGCCTATAGGTTAAATTTCTTTTATTTTTATAATTCGCTCACATCCTACTTGCTTAGCTGTGGCTGGGCTGGGAGCGTCTCTGAGTAAGTTTTGAAGAGGCGCTATGTAAATTCTCGAAGTGAATGAACAAATGAATTTTAAAAAGATGGGAAAAGATCGGAGCAGAACAAAGAAGATAAAATATGGTAAGTTAGAAATATAAATTGTCAAATTTTCTTGCATTGGAAGTTTCTGATGATAGCGAGAGATTTAGAGAATGAATATATATATATATATGAAATTATATAGGCTATATTATATGTATATCATAAATGATAATATTATATATATATATATATATATATATATATATATATATATTATGTTCACTGCCATAATAATTGTATTATGTTTGTTTGGTTCCGGAAAAATAAAAGCAATATATATATATACATGTATATAATGGATATAAATATAGACTATAATATATAATATAGGAAGACGATGACGACAGTGGTCTGCAGCACATTGACCAGATGACCAAGCAGCTGACATAAAACCGGAAAGACATTCTCATCATTCGCATCGTCCGCCTTTTCTGCTTCTTCCGCTGGCGCATGCGCATAGGACAATCGGTCCCGAATTGACCCTTCCATCGAGAAAGAGCCTGTCGAGGAATTCTGCATGGAAGACCGTCCATCAATCCTTCGCTCCGTCTCTATTGCTCTGGTCTTCGTCTCTGCCTCTGGTCGCTCTGTGGGGGTCAACCTAAAGGTCAACGATGACATCGTTTGTCTGCTCAGTCGCCATCGATAGCTTAGCATCATTATCATCGTCATCATCATCGTCGTGGTCGTCGTTGTCGTCGTTGTCGTCGTCATCATCGTCATCGTCATGATCATCATTAAATTCACCATCGTTATCGCACCGTCGCCATTAATGTCATCATCATCATCGTCGTCATCGTCATCATCATCATCATCATCATCATCATCGTCGTCATCATCATCATCATCATCATTATCGTCGTCGTCGTTGTCATCATTGACATCATCGTCATCATCATTAGGATCATCATTAAATTCATCATCGTTATTTCCACCACTACCATCAAGGTCATCATCATCGTCATCGCCATCGCCATCGCCATGGCCGTCGTCGTCGTCGTCGTCATCATCGTCATCATCATCATCGTAAGCGTCATCATCATCATCATAGTCATCATCATCATCATATCGTGGTTGACCTCGGAATCCGAGGGTGAGACCAACGACGAAGCTGTTAGCGAGTATCATAATGGTCGTCAATTGGAATGGAGCGGCTGAAAATGACGGATGAAAAAGACAAGACAATGTACATGTACCTGGAGCAACACACTTTCCAGCTAATTCTGATCGCAGAGAGGAGTGAACTGCAACAGACTTGCACGGTGTGACCATGAAAGAATCGTAGGAAGGGCTGGAACTAGGAAGACCGAAGATCTGTGCGTATAATACTCTGTACACGAAGAGTGCCAACTTGGAGCGGATACATGTATAGGAAGCCAGTGTAGAAAAGGCAAGTGCAATAGGGTTGCGGTATATATTATGATAGATAGCGTCTATTTTGCTTAAGAAGTCGTTCGAAGAGCACTAATAATTATAAATGATATTTTGATCTCAAACCACTCTAAAAATAAAAGACTATTATATAGGCCTACAGCTCAGTATAATTATAAATAACAAGCACTGCGTCGAATTTGTCCTTGGCCAGTTTTTCTGGTCGGCGCCATTTTGACACGTGAGATAATGCAGCAAATCGAGTCTTCAAACGTTGCTAGGCAACATAAATGCATTGTGACGTCGTAAACGTCTCTCTATGTAAAAATGGCGGACTATACTCTAAAGTTGGTCACACGTTCTGACTGAAGCAGAGGCTATTATAGGAGTCGACACACTGTTTCTTATTTATACTTTGACAACAGTAGCTCTGACGTACGGAGCCGCAATCCGACAGAAATTGGAACTAACTTTACCCTTATAGATCGCATTAAGCTCTTTAGCGACGGCAAGCAGCGTTACGCTTTCCAAGCGCTTTTAGCACACTCTCGACGTTAAAGGGGCTCAGCAAATCCCACTAATGGCGTTAATCAAACAGAAAAAACGGGCACTAAGAAAAAACTTCCACGAAGGCTGGATAAAACGAGTGGCTGGCCGCTGACGCCGTGCACTGTAGAACGATATTGAAGTAGATCAGATACGTAGGAGACGAGGCCATTGGGCTAAGGGAGGCTAAGTGAGTGGAGGGTCAACTGCGAGTAAAATTCTATGTAGTAGCCTATTAGCCACGTCAAATGCGAGTAGATTCTATGGAGTATTAGCCACGTTAACTGCGAGTAGATTCTATGGAGTCTTAGCCACGTTAACTGCGAGTAGATTCTATGGAATATTAGCCACTTTAACTGCGAGTAGATTCTATGGAGTATTAGCCACTTCAAATGCGAGTAGATTCTATGGAGTATTAGCCACTTCAAATGCGAGTAGATTCTATGGAGTATTAGCCACTTCAACTGCGAGTAGATTCTATGGAGTCTTAGCCACGTTAACTGCGAGTAGATTCTATGGAGTATTAGCCACTTTAACTGCGAGTAGATTCTATGGAGTATTAGCCACTTCAACTGCGAGTAGATTCTATGGAGTCTTAGCCACGTTAACTGCGAGTAGATTCTATGGAGTATTAGCCACTTCAACTGCGAGTAGATTCTATGGAGTATTAGCCACTTCAACTGCGAGTAGATTCTATGGAGTCTTAGCCACGTTAACTGCGAGTAGATTCTATGGAGTATTAGCCACTTCAACTGCGAGTAGATTCTATGGAGTCTTAGCCACGTTAACTGCGAGTAGATTCTATGGAGTATTAGCCACTTCAACTGCGAGTAGATTCTATGGAGTATTAGCACACTCTAATCTAACTCTTAGATTCTATGGAGTATTATCTACTTCAATTTTAGTCTTGGAGTGCGAAAGCGTGTTGTTGGCCATTTGCCTTGTTGTCAAGGGTCCATGCACGATGTACGTTCGTTTTTGTAAGCTATATTCAAGCAGCCTGAGCTTATGCATCAGTCTGACCTTTCTCCAGTATATCGAGTGGGTGGGATTGCAGAGATAGCGTTATGGGTCGACACGATTTTTGCTGTCGAAGTTCATTAAAAAAATTGAGGAGATACGTCTGACATCTTGATGTTGACGCCTGCAGAACTTAAAGATGCGATGACAAAAATGGAGGAGAAGGAGATTGTGATGAAAGGTGAAGGATGGGGGAAAGGCTGAGTAGGAGGGGATGTGGATGAAGAGATGGGGAGAAGACAGTGGAGGAAGAGGAGAAGAATGGGTAGGATGTGGTGGAGGAGGTGAGAAGGAGGAGAGGAAAGAGGAGAAGAAAAAGGAGGAGCAGAAGGTTGAGGAATAGTGGAGGAAGGTGGATTAGAATATGGAGGGGAGGGGAAAGTATAGGAGAAAGGGACGAAATGGTGTAGGAGTAGGTGCAGGAGTAGGAGAAGGTTAAAGAGGAGACTTAGGAAGAGAAGAAGGAGGAGAGGGAAGAGGAAGTTGATATGCAGTTGGAAGAGGATGAGGTGGAGAGAGGAGTGGGAAAGGAGGAGAGGAGAAGGAGAAGAAGATTGCTGCCATGTCCTACAACGTGGGGGCCGGAATAGAGCGAATTGGATAACACACTGAGATTGAAAGCGAGAGGAACCGAGATCGAGTCTTGTAAGGCAGACGTGCTTTGTAGGCTGCAATTAGCGCCTTTGTATTGCAGGCTGTCTGGTCTGTTAGTAGTTAGGATTTACATGTACGTCTTCTGTCATTTGCGTTCTTATGAATAACAGTTTCAATTGCATAACTGTTTGTATTTGCACTTGTTATAGCGCCCCTTCAAGCTGCGCTCCCGAATGCAGAGTGGACACTGCATCGGAGTTTCACACCGAAGCGCTGAGCAATTGCGAGTGAAGAACTTGCCCAAGGTCCTTACGCGGAGAGGTGGATTCGAACCTCAAACCTTCCGGCTCCAAGGCAACGACGCCACCACCACTACACCACCGCGCCCCATTAACTGTGCACTGTAACCGGTTGCGGTCTGTCAACCGTATTGTTCCAATAAACTTTAATAAAGTTGTTATATAGCTTGGTTTGCTCCAGCACAAGCAGCGACGACGTATTGAAATGTTTGATGAATTGGTAATTGATTTTTTCCAGCGAACATTTTGGTTTGGTATTGTCGGACTTGTCTGTTTAAACGGGTACTAACGAGATTGCAGACAAGCGTACTGTCCGACATCCTGACAGCCAGAAGAGAAAACAAATGAACACACGGAGAAATACGCAGACCGACTAAGACACAGATGTAGAGAAAGGCAGTCGGACAGACAGACAGACAGACAGACAGACAGACAGACAGACAGACAGACAGACAGACAGACAGACAGTCATGTGGATAGTCTGATAAGCTTGCGGAGACACGCAGCGCAAAAACAAGGCAGTCGTGATGAGAATTCTGTAGAGCCATTATTAGTCAAGGACACCTATCATGAGAAAGACAGAGACAGAGACAGAGATAGAGTGAGTGAGAGACAGAAACGGTGTTAGCGACACAGACAGGCAATGAGACTCGGAGAGACATCGAATGTGTCTTCGAATTCGGAGTTTCTATTAGGTCGGAGAATAGGTCGCAGTCGACATTGTTCGTTTAGTGGAGAGAGGTGGGAATTAGCTGCCACATGAAGTTGGATTGAAGTTCTGGGAAAGGGAGATTGACAGGTATACTATACATAAACAGAAGAAATAGTTACAAAGACAGAGGGAGAGAGACAGATACAGAAACAGAGAGAGAGAGAGAGAGAGAAAGATACAGAGAGAGGGAGACAGAGACAGAAAGAGAGAAAGAGAAAGAGGCAGAGACAGACAGAGACAGACAGAGTCAGACAGAGAGAGGGAGACAGAGACAGAGACAGAAACAGAGACAGAGACAGAGACAGAGAGAGACAGAAACAGAGACAGAGACAGACAGAGACAGAGACAGAAACAGAAAGAGAAACAGACAGAGAGAGATATAGAGAGTGCAAGAATTAAAACTGACCCAGATTACTATTTACATGGTTCACGAAACCAGTGCAGGTCATGTCATCACGCATGCGCGGCTAAACTGTAAGGACAGATTTACTAGCGCTATTGCGCAGGCAATGTCTCAATTGCACGCAGAACTGTGCGTCGTCGTCAGTACCCGGCGGGCATAAAATCTGCACCGAATGGTCATGTTTAATTAAACTGACATAGGAGAGCAACAGCTTATCGCAATGAACAGAATGCGGTCAGTAATCCTCTCTCGACTTTCGCTATCCAAATAGAAGAGTAGCGGGTCACACGATCGTCTATTTGGTGTTATTGGTATTATAATTATAATTATAATATTAAAATAATTATAATTATTATAATTATTACAGTTATTGCTATTATCATTATTATTATTATTATTATTATTATTATTTATTATTATTATTATTATTATTATTAGCAACAATAGTAGTAGTAGTAGCAGTTGTAGTAGCAGTAGCAGCAGTAGAAGTAGTGACAGTTGTGGTAATAGCAGGCTAGTAGTGGTAGTGGTAGTAGTTATTGTTATGGTATCAAGTAGTAGTGGTAGAAGTAGTAGTAATAATAACAATTATAAAATTCACTCACTCAAACGTGATGATAATGATGATGGTGGTAGTTGTGGTTGTGGTGGTGGTGGCGGTAATGGTGGTGGTGATAGTGATAGTGGTGGTGGTAATGGTGGTGGTGGTGATAGTGGTGTTGGCGGTGGTGGTGGCGGCGGTGGTGGTTGTGGTGGTAGTAGCGGTGGTGGTGGTGATGGTGGTGGTGATGGTGGTGGTGATGATGGTGGTGGTGCTGATGAAAATTTCGATGATGATGATGATGATGATGATGACGACGATGATAATGATGATGGTGATTATGAGTGTATGGAACCTCAGATTCTATACTGTACATATAACTAGACATTCCAGTGTCTGGTCGAATGGCATAGAAATGGCGATATTAGTCGCTACAACATTGTAACCTTCTTCAGAAGCAGAGTAATATGAGAAATTTGTGTCCAGAAAAAGACATTATCATGATCATTCTCTCAGCGTCAGTGCTGCACCAATCACTGCACTTGCATTCAATTAAGAAACCACGCTTGCTGTAATTTTAAACCTAGACCTACTAATTTTTAACTGAACACACGATTGTTTCATTAGTCTATTTACTTAGAATTACTTTCTGTATCCTAAGCGGATTTTAATGACTATATCGATATATAACCGATTCAACTATTATTAACGGCTGAAAGTATTTTAAAATGCATCTGATGAAGAAGACGCTCTACGAGGCAACACTGTCGCAATGTGTTGAGCGTTGACGCATCTGGGATGTGTTGAGGGATTTCCTTTTCTGCGATCCATTAGCTTTAAGCTATTATAGGATGAGGAGCATCAGGTATCGGATGCAAGAACCCAAGTGTCCATGCTGCAACGCAAAGAATATATATTAATCAGAGAAGCGAAAGTTGAAGCGAAGGATTTTCGCTTTCGCTGAAAGACTCTGACGTATTGTTGGAAACGGATCATGACAGTGTGGTTATAATAAGAGGAATCAGTGAGACCCGTTCAGGGGCGGATCCAGGGGGCCAATCCGGTCATGGCCCAATTTAAAAATTGCATGGGACGTGGCTCCCCAATCCGTTTTTGGCCGGATGACTAAAAAAACTTGAAGTACCCACAAGCATTTATAAATTATAATCGAATATCCGTTTATCGCTTCCTATACATTCCGACCAGTGGCGTAACTAGGAACTCGGGGGCCCCTAGACAAAATATGAATGTGGGGCCCTCTCCCTACGGTACTTATTGAAATGTATAATGTATTATTACTTATTAATTTACTGAAATGCTGATGTATGATCAAGATACAAAATCATACAAGTACAAATTACAGTAAACTGTAAGTTCCTAACAAGGCTGAAATGACAATTATGACATGTGCGACTGAACTTAAGTAGGCTGGCCTTAACGGCCTATGTAGCCTAAGGTTTGGTTGAAGTCCTTTGCTATGGTGTGAAGTCATACAGTAAAAACTCAGAACTCTTTTTTCCTTGCCTTAATGTTTGCAAATTTGTCCACAAGTGTGTCCAGATCAAGCTGCCTGGGCAGCCTGGCTGCTTCGTTTTCAATGCTCATCAGCGCCAAACTGTCAAGGCGATCTTGTGCAATTGATGAGCGTAAGTATGACTTTATGAGTTTCAGTTTTAGTGCTGTGCACTCCTGGAGCTGAGCGTCTCCGACTCGTCGCGTCGTGTCGGGTAACTCGGGTTGACGGAACTTGACGGGTTCTCGGGTAACCATACTGAGAGTCTGACACGGTATCGTCTACTTAGTCTACAGTAGATCGAGGGGCCCCCCGAGTTTGCAAGACTCCGAAAAATTATGTTAAATAAATATTGTAGTAGACTGTCTACTACAATATTTATTTAACATATTTTCGGAGTCTTGCAAGCTCGGGGCCCCTCTGGGGCCTCTGCACTCGGGGGCCCCCTAGACTTTGTCTACCCAGTCTACCCTATTGTAACGCCACTGATTAAGACCTCATGAAAAACAGAATGATTCATTTAACGGCAAATTGGTTTAAAGCCGTAAAAAACTAGCACACTCTGAGACTTGGTCAGCCTCCATTTTGAGGTTGACGACCCATAAAAATGGGTAAAGACAGTGCACACACATGTGCACATTGCACACGCTGACCTTATGAGGTGTCATATTCAAGAAAACTGTGTCATGCCTATATGACATGCACCAAGGGCATTCTCCGTCGGGATCCTGATTAAAAAAATAACAGGTCATCGGTTGAGTGTGGCTGCAAGGAGGATATGATGTCTTCTTTGTATTCTCGTCACGCGGGTGTTAAGTATACGGACAGCTTTCAGCTTTTATCACGAAAACACTTACTGCAATTGATGGTGTCTATAAGTGCTTTTATGCCTGTAGATGATCAGAACTATATAAATACAATTATACATATATATATATATAATATATACAATTTATACATGCATTATGACGTGATACATGTACATGACCTGATTCATATGCGATGATAAATATGCATATATATATATATAATGTATAATATCTTCTTCTTTAGTGCTCTGCCCTTAGGCATGCAGGTCCAAGATTCCAATGACACCATTCTTCTCTGTTCTGCTTTTTTTCTAGATTTATTTATAATTATCCTCGTCCTTTTTTCCATCATTCATCATCGTCTTTCTTGACCTCCCTGGTGGTTTTTTCCCTCCATTCTTCCCTCGGGTATACACTATGCAGTGTAGACTATTCTCAAGACCGATTCTCCTCTCAACATGTGACCCATGGAGCCAGTTTATTGTAATACATATTTAATTTTGTATATAAATATATTACACAGTATATACACATAACACACATCATGCTATATGCAATAAATTGCTTCTATTTAGGCCTACATAACTTATATAAGTATGAACTGTATGGCCATAATAGCCTATAGGCCCAAATTAAAATTTCGAAGGTAACCACTTGAAACTGCATTCTTTGAAAAACAATTTCAATGCAGCAGATTAAAAATAGACACATTTGAAAATAAAATGAAGCGGGCTCTTTATATTTTACTCGTGGCACCGAAAAACATAGAAACATACAATTTCAAGTCATTGCTAAGTTGGTAGCCTATTCAAACAATGGACCCAATTCAACCAAAGTATTATTTTAGGTGCATGGAAGTTGGTAGACTATATGTTCAGAAGCGGGAGTAATAATTTATAAGTTTCATCTGAAGTAACACAATAATTAGTATTCTTTAATGCTAGAATTTGTTATATACACATGCAGTCATGCATGTATACATTATGCATGTACAATTTGTACATGCAAATTTTTGCATACAGATTCATTCATACATTGACATTGCACGCATTTTGTCGCTCCAGACGATGGCATACGCATTACGGAGCAGACACATCAAAAAGAATAACGAACGAAAAATCTGTAATAATATTCCATGAGATCATAAGCGTTACCCTTAAATATTGTCCCTCCTACCAATCAGCAGGTCTGCAATCATTGCAGTCTCGCCGAAGCATAGATCAAATAGTACTAAGGTCTTCGGACCTCGATCATGTCCTTGACGATCCAGTCGAAGAAGATTGCTCTCAGATCCTTTGATTTTAGTCTTCTGCCAAGCTTCAATTTGCGAGTTTTAGTCATTACTTATAGGACTTTGATTTCCGACTTAACCGTCGCAAGTACAACATTGTACACGTGCGCGTTTGCGTCAGAACAGTCTTGCTTTTGAAGTACATCGCAAAAAGTAATCGAAACATCTTCAGTCAGTCAATCGGGTGCATGCGAATTCGTTTTCTTTGCCACCGATAGAAAGTCAGCCTTGGTGTTGCTGGACACTAAGAGTAATGCTGCGACATTGTGCGACATGCATTGCGGTTGAATGTTCCCTTCCTTTTTATGTATTACTACTGCAACTACAACTACTGCTGCTGCTGCTGCTACTACTACATCTACTACTAAAGAGAAGTCAACGAAGCTTTTTTTCTCAAGTCGACTCAAACGACTTGAGTCACAAACAAACCTAGATTTTTCACTTGAAATCTATGATCGTGAGACCGGACAGCATTTAAGAATTTTAGAACTAGGTCGACGGCTGACCGCCACCACGTATAGGGCCATATTCGTGTTCGTTATGCGCATGACGCTTCAATGCAATAGAATTCGACACTGGGGGAGGGGACAAGGATCAAGAGCCACAGTAGCGATAATTATTCTTCGGAATTGATTTTAGAAGCATGAGTCATTATTCCTATGTATACCTCTATTATCTTAGTCCGTATACGCTGTGACCTTATGTGGCAGGGTCGAGACTGCACACGGCCGCCGTATAAAAACGTGTGCAATTTTTACGTTGACTTTTTTCGTGACAAATCACCATGCGACCAGATACAATTGCCTGGAAAAAGAATCGCTTTTCCCGAGTGTCTTTCACACTGGTGATTTTTTTGGTCGGGTGTGTAAACGAAAGTGGGTCAAGGACCGCAATAAACTATCGGCAATTACTGTAACAGGCCTTGCGATGTAAGGACGTCAACATCAAGAAAGGATCTTTGATGTCGCATACCGCCTTCAAAGGAACGTGATCATATATCGTGTCAATAGAATTATATTTATGACCATTTACAGATAATTAGGCTTGAATTATATATCTATTGAATATATTTTATATATATTGATATATATATATATATATATATTGAATATATATAATTATATATATATATTTATTGGTAGGTAGCCTGGTATAGTGTTCTTTGTGTATATTTATGAGCGTGTAAGATTGCCAAATTATAGTCCATAGGCCTGTTGGTATACATCCGTTATTCAAAAAAAATTATTAGGCCTATGTGATTGCACATGCATAGGCCTAATAATATATTATATTGTGGCTATGATTCACCATGCACATTAGGCTTATGGTTTCATATAATCGATTGATTCATTTATACGTTGAAAAGTTGTCCTATTAAATACTTGTATACTGCACATATATATATATATATATTGCACATATTTTGGTCTATCTTTTTTTCTTATTTAGCCTCGCGTGATCCCAAGGAAATTTAAACTGTTAGCTTTTATTATTATAAATAAATGCCCTCGATGTCCGAGCATTTATCGGCAGGATATAATTATGGTTTTTGCTGGGCGAATTTATTTGCCTCCCATCAACGACAAGCATACCACCACATGCAGTCTAACACAATAAATTGTGTCCATATTATATATATATATATATATATATATATATATAAATATATGATTATATGTATAATATATATATAATATATATAATAGATAAAATTATTATAGGCTATATTAGGCTATATTTCCTCCTCCGTTGCGTCTAACGCTTCTCTTATGATCTGTATGGATCTTAACATAGACCAAAAGGAAGGAATACATCAAGTAATTGGAGGCCTTTGAGATGTGGATATGTCGGAGAATGGAAAGGATTAGTTGGACGGAGCACATAACGAACGAGGATATGCTACGGATGGTATGGGTGGGGGAAGAGCGATAATCGGTACAATAAGGAAAAGACAAAGAAACTGAATTGTCCACGGTGACTTAATTGTTCCTTTCACTCGCTCTGCGACAATGCAGAGCTGTTCATTCTCTACTGTTAATTGGTTCAACAACCTGAAACCATAGGCGGAGACTTGGTCCGAACTTGGGGGTCCTCTGTACCCCCTAAGTCCCCGCCCATGCCTGGAACGGGCTTCCCTTGTCTACACGACATTTCCCCTTCTGTTTTCGGATTCACCAATTACTGTTGAAGACAACCTTTTGTCACCAGGTCTTATTATACGGAGCACCTCTGAGTAGTGATCTTGATATGGCGCTATACAAATTCTATAGTAGTCGATTGATTGATTGTCTATAGCTCTCTGTCCGTGTGCCTGTGTGGCTGTGTGTCTCTGTGGCTGTGTCTCTCTGTGTATGTGCATGTGTCTGTGTCTCTGCGTCTCTGTGTCACTCTCGTTTAACCTTTCCTTCACTCGCTCGCAAGTTGTTTTTCGCGCTCTGTTTTCTCTCACTGTATTTCGTGGTGCTTATGGAAAGCAAGTCAATGACCGTTTATTATAATATACAGGGCTTAAATCTTCTTCTGTAACCGCCTTGTACAAGTTTTTGGACGATAATCGGAGTTCCGGAAAATTTCACAAAAATAATTGTTTACGGTACTAAGTAAAATCATTCAACTATAATCACATCTATGAAGGCAGATTGACGAATAATTATGTTTGCAAAGTAAGCAATGCCTTTGGAGATTCAATGCCTAATCTTTAGCATTAGAAACGGAATTTTAAGTGAGGTGACATCTATGGTTCAGAGTGCAATGCACGGCCACAGTGTGAGAATATTATTGTGAAAAATAACTGGGTGGTTGGAATATGATCCACTTGGAATTGGGGTGTGAAAAACAGACTTTACTATGCGGCTCTAAGAAAGACTGGGGGATGAAACCCCAACCCATCACGAATTCTCACCCTGGATGGACACAAATGTTCGCGAGCAACCATGGCAGTCTTGTAACAGAAAGTCTTTGGAAAGCACGCTTAGCCTATTACGTTAATAACCGAGAACTCAAAATAGATTTTGAGATGGCCACCTGTCATGGCCGACGTAAGACATCTTCCGGCCCTTCCTCTCTCTCGGACTCCTAAGCGCTTATTTGGATCACCCGTCACTCAACGCGAACTAATAGGATATCGACGCGGAATAAAATTTCTCCTAAAGAAACACTGCTACCATGCAGCTGCGCCTATTATCTGGACGAGTAAAATTGTCATCGACAGGATGACAGATCGTCGCGAAAGAGCGAGTTGGGCTACTTTATCAATGCGCTTGCCACTGAAGATGTCGCTGGCGAAATTTGGGCTACTTTGAATTGTTCTACGGTCGATACGGGGACATTGTGAATTCTTGACAGAATTGAGCTGTAACTGTAGGTTACTGATACTTAGTCTAGCTATCATTCTTATGAGGTCGTGTGGTTATGGAATAGCCTAATCTAGTTTAATACGGAGTTCGTACTCTAGTAACTGTATGTATACGGGTAACTGTAAAAAATTATTGGTTTCAAATCAAAAGATTGATTGATTGATTGATTGATTGATTATAAGCATTAGACAATCTGACATCTAACCTTTTACGTTAATAGTCTTTCACGTGTCTTGACAAACCAATAAAGTAGCCTAGGCTATATATGAGCACTTGTTATAGGTCCCCTTTCAGATTCTACTCAGAGGCGCTCCCCAATCCAGTTCGGACGCTGAATCGAAGCTTAGAGTGACGGACTTGGCCAGGGTTCGTATACACGGCATCTTGAGGTGGATTCGAACCCGCAACCCTCCGGCTCTAAGGCACCGAACATACACCCTATAATTATACACCACCGCACCTAACAGGTAAAAAGATCATAGAAATTCACGCAGAAAGTTCGAAATTCATGGTAATAAAAAACAGGTCAAAAATCACTGCAAATTAACGTAATTAAATTACGCATTTATTAATTTAACCAAAGTCCGGCGAAACAATAACGCAAAACAATATAGAAAGTCAACTATGCATAAATGTCAGTTTGAACGTCCTGCATTAAGTCGCATTTACAAAGACGTAAGCTTAGATATATTAATGTGGGACATAATTATAAATGTAGGCCAATCACGTAAATGGCATAGATCAAAGCGCTTTTTGTTGTGTGATGTCAGTATGTCACGCGAAGTGTCAGAGTCATCACTCAGCGCATATTATATAGTTAGTTTCTGCAAATGTACATAGACCATCATTACGTGTATCGCAGAGTTCACACCTGCACATGTTTGACGTCTGGAAGAAACACAAGTTCCGAACTTCGTCCTGCATCAATGTAATAACAAAACACCATAAACATAACATGTTTATTCGGCAATCAACTAATTATGTAGGCCTACAGGTCGCAATAACATCGAGTTTTCTTTAGGTTTATCGATTTACAAAAGGAGACCCAAAACTAACACCATCTGAGGTAAGTTTGTCAGACAAAATTCTTTGCAACAAAGCAGGACAATTCACGCCATTTGAGGAGATTCGCGAATTTCTATAATTATACACAACGATGTATACTAATGCAAGAAAACGAATTTGAGCTGTTAAGCTCTTATATTACAGCGACTTTTACGACGAGATTTGGCGACCAAGCATTTCCGAAATCGTCTTTAATTAACGACGATACATTATGGAAAAAAGTCATCGAGAAACCGATGCAGTCCAATGTTAAATGTTAAATTTTAAATGTTAAATGTTTAAATGTTAAATGTCCAATCTTAAATGTTAAGGAGGGTGGACGATTAATAGCAACTGGAAGACTTGGGAGCTTATCAAGAGAAAAGTCGATTACTAGAAATGCGTCGTACAGCAAAAATATAGGCCTACTGTAATTGCATCTGTATGCGTACGTACAAAAATAAACATAGCCCATCTAAACATGCAAATACATTCGCACAGTCACACAAACATACATACATACCTACATACATACATACATACATACATACATACATACATACATACATACATACATACATACATACATACATACATACATACATACATACATACATACATACATACATACATACATACATACATACATACATACATACATACATACATACATACATACATACATACATACATACATACATACATACATACATACATACATACATACATACATACATACTGTCATGGTTATATTAAATGATTATCAAATTAAACACTTGCTATGCATGTATAATTATTAATTATAGGTAGAAGTTAAGCTAGGCAATTTAATTGGCGAGTTTAGGTAATATGTGTGGCAACATATAAAATATTAATACATAAAACCAATGACTGCAGCTAAGCGTAATAACGAGTGGTCAAGGTTACCATGACAACAAAGGATGCTAAGCCTATTCATGATTGGTGCAAACTGGAAGCGAATGACGTGACGAGTTAAAAATGACGTCAGCGAAGTGGACGTTGAGTTTTTGACTCTCTACAGGTATATCTGGAAATGGTGGTTGTTTCGCTGCGGTGATCAATCCAAAGTTGTGATTTTCAGAGTAGAGACGAAGGTAATTGAACTGTTCGGACGATCAACCGATAGTTCAAAGTATTGTGCATTAAGTGCAACGCAATTTAAATGAGAAATTTGCGTTAGTGCATAATAATCATCTTGTGAAGTGTGAGACACTTGCGAAGAAGACGAACTCTTAAGCAACAGTCTGAAGAGTCGTGTAATTTGAATCGGCTAGCGAACAGCTGATCGGCGTGTGAAGTACGAAGGACGTTTGGTCAACTGGAGAAGAGCTGTGAGGTGAATGCGATGATTCATCTCGTGAGCAACTGATTCACGGCAAGATACGAGTAAGACGTTTGGTGTGGTCACTTCCATGACTGCATATTCAACCGTCTGATCAACATTCTTGACTGCGAAGAATCGGACGACGGAGAGAGCCGAAGACATTCGAGTTCAAACAACTCGACAGATAAGCGCAAATATAATATTTCCTAAGTAACTCGCCACACTAGGTAAATAGGATTGTTATTTGTTTGTGCATATGAATGATATTGAATAACTTTATATTATATATATTTCATAAGAACTGGGAGTTTGTTGAATTTGGAAGAATTTCTTGAGTAAGTTAAACCCAACCGATTAACCACTAGGATAATAAAGTGCCCTTTTACACGGGATACGACAACTATGGGGTCCTACGTTCCGGGATATTAAAACTGGATTTTTAACTAACACTCGAAATATCAACGAACAATAATCTCAAGTATTGAAAATGTATAGTTTAAAAGTTATCGCTTTTGCGATTGCGAAAGAACGACTTTATTAATAAGCGTTTACCCGATGCGAATTGTCTAGTAAAGGTTAAGGTCAAGCATACGATTAACCTCGCGTAACCATAGAGTACGCATTTCAAGAGGGAACATTTTATTAATCTTATTTAAGATTATATTAGGAAGAATTTAATTCTTGTATAGCGAAAGCTATTGGAAATACTTGTTAACTGAGTAAACAAGTAAGTAGACCATGTCGTCATTTGGAGAACATGAACAGTGGGTTAAACTCGCTAAAGAGATGGGAATGGAAGGTGATGAGTTGAAGACGTTTGTGCGTGATAGACAGCAGGAAGCAAGAGACGACAGACTGCGTGAACGAGAAGATCGAAAGCTTAAAGATGAGGCGGCGGCTGAAAGAGGTAGACTAGCCAAAGAAGCAGAGATGGCGGAAGTTAAAGAAGCCAGAGCACGAGAAGAGGCGCAAGCAGCCAGAGCACAAGAGTTAGAGTTAGCAAAAATAGCGGATGCTAGGCTTGAACGAGAGGCGAATGACGCCAGACTTGAAAGAGAGGCGAATGACGCCAGACTGGAACGGGAAAGTCGTGCGAATGAGACCAGACTTGAACGGGAAAGAGAGGTGGAGGAGGCGAGATTAGTTCGTGAAGCAGCCGAATGTCAAGCTAGGAGAAATATGGATCTTGAAGTCAAGAAGCTTGAGTGTGAATTGAGGATGAGAGAAATTGATTCTAGACATAATCAGAACAATGGTGAAGCCACATTCACAATGGTTGGCGATGGTTCATACCAAGGAAACAATAACCGTAACAGAGGAATGAAAGATATCAAGTTCCCTGTATTCAATGAGAATAAAGATTGCTTGGATGCATATTTATTAAGATTTGAAAGGACATGCACGGCATACGAGATAGCAACAGAAAATTGGTCTCTGATGCTAGCCAAGCATCTTGAAGGAAAAGCGTTAAAGGTGTATCAAAGAATGTCATCTGAGGAGACACAAGATTACGAGTGTTTGAAAAGACATCTGTTAAAAAGGTTTCAATTAACAGAGGGTGGATATCGTAACAAGTTTAAGATGAGTAAAATGGAGTCAGGTGAAACACCTACAGATTTTGTGCATAGATTGAGGAGATATATGCAGCAGTGGCTACTTCAAGCTGGATTCGAGAAAACCTACGAAGGCATGGAGAACTTATTATTAAGAGATCAGTTCTACCTTACGTGTAGCAATGAACTTAAGATGTTCCTCAAAGAAAGAGGCAAGATGAGTCTAGAGGACACCTTGAACTGTGCCGAGTCTTATATCGAAGCGCACGGATATAAATACACAGAAAGTAATCTAAGACCTCCAGTGAAGTTCAGTAATGAAAGACCGAATGTGAAACCATTTGACGATAAATCTAGAGAGAGATTTAATGGAAACATAAATAGAGGACGAGGAGACATGAAGCAGAACAGGGAGATGAGTCATAATGAAAATGCGAATAGAGGATTTAGTAGAGAAAGAGAACAGGCGGCTGAGCATAAGATAACTTGTTTCTCATGTGGCCGAACCGGACACAAGTCATATGATTGTTCACACAAACAAAAAGGAGTTGTTAAACATACTGCGGCGGCTATACAAGTATATGAGAATAGGGCGTACAAGATAGCGCAAGCAAATGAAACGTTGAAACTAAATGAAGTTGAAAAAGAGGAAGAACGTAAAAAGGAATTACCGATACAATTGGCAGCAAGTACAATGATTACTGAAAGGAGAGATGATGACAATGAACTAGAGAATAAAAATGAAGGTCAGCTAAAGGTGAATGGTGTGAATGCCAGTTGTCTATATGATTCTGGATCAAGCACATGTATTGTCAAGAGATCACTGGTAAATGATGTTGATTTCACGGGAAGAGAAGCACAATGCATATTAATCGATGGGACATTGAGGAATTTTCCGACAGCAAAGGTTAATATTGAAAGTGAGTATTTTACAGGAAACGTGGAAGCAATGGTAATGGAAGAACCGGTGAAACCAGTAATTATCGGTAGGATGAAGGGGCTAAAATATCTGGTAGTGAAGGAAACAACAGATAACATGATAAACTGTGATCGGAGTGATACAGATGATAACGAAAATAGAGAGGATAGATTAAAAAAGAATCAGAAATCTTTAAGTGTTGAGTCACAAGGACAAAGTGACAAAAAGAAAGTTCATTTTGCGAGTGAAGTCACAAGTGAATTAAATGATGATGTAACGGATGACGTCATAGAGAATGATGATGTGTGTCAAACGACAGCAGCAGTTGAAACCAGAGCGGAATCAAAGAAAGTAACAAAATACAAACAGTTGAAAGTTACTGAGATGCCGGATTTAAATGTATCAACAAAAGAAATTAAAGAGTTACAAAGCAAAGATGAGACTTTGAAGAAGTTTTGGGATAAAGCAATTGATTGGAGTGGTGATGACAGTGTAACAGAGAAAGTTCTTTATGTGAAGAAGAACGGATTTTTGTATAGGAGATTCATGGAGACAACGGAAGATGATGCGAAGTGGCAGTTAATGGTCCCGAAGGAACTTAGAGGTAAAGTATTAGCCGTGGCCCATAACTCGCTATTGTCAGCACATTTGGGTATGAAGAAAACCCATGATAAAATTGTGAATGAATTTTATTGGCCATCGATAGGACAAGAAATTAAAAGGTATGTCCTGAGTTGTGATGTATGCCAAAAGTCGGTAGACAAAAAGGTGAGCCACAGAGCACCGATGGGACATCTTCCGGTACTGGATGTACCATTCAAACATGTCTGTGTAGACATTATCGGAGTGATAGAACCTATGTCATCAAGAGGTTATCGTTATATATTAACGATAGTGGATTTGAGTACCAGATACCCAGAAGCGATTCCACTGAAAGGAATAACTACAGAGGAGGTGGCGGAAGCCTTGTTCAATTTTTATTGTCGCATGGGTGTTCCTCAGAAAATCCATACTGACAGAGGGAGCCAATTCACTTCAGAACTGATGGCTGATGTTAACAAGATGTTGTTGATCAAGCACACTTTCACTAGTCCTTACCATGCTATGGGAAATGGATGTGTGGAGAGACTTAACGGAACAATAAAAGCAACGTTGAGGAAGCTAATAGGAGAACAGGTCAAGGAATGGGACAGGTTCTTAGCACCATTATTGTTCGCGTTACGAGACACTGTACACGAAAGTCATGGGTTCACACCCTTTGAATTAATTTTTGGAAGGTCATGCAGAGGACCAATACAGATATTGAAGGAACTCTGGACAAATGAGAAAGTGGAGGATGAAGTAAAAGATGTTTATACATACATGACCGATATGAGAGAAAGAATAGAAGAAACATGTGATATGGCACAGAAGGCCATACATAAAGCAAATGAAAAGAATAAGAAGTATTATGATAAGAAAGCACGATACAGAGAGTTGAAGATAGGAGATAAAGTTTTATTACTGTTACCCAGTTGTAACAATAAGATGCTTGTAAAATGGCAAGGACCATTTGTAGTCAGAGAGAAAATAGGAGATTATGATTACAAAGTGGAAATTGATGGTGGAAAACTCAAAACATATCACATCAATATACTAAAGAAGTACTACGAGAGAAAGGGAGAAAGTAATGATGTAGAAACGTCAGCATACATATCGGCGATAGTACATGATGGTAAAGATGGTGAAGATGAAGAAGAAGAGATATTAAGCTTATATGTAAGTAAACAAACGGAGACTTACAAAGATGTGGATATCAATCCTAAATTGACGGAAAAACAGAAAAGAGAATTAGGGGAACTACTGAAAGAATATGAGGACATATTCAGTGATAAGCCAGGAAGGACAGATATGGTAAAGCATGAGATTCATCTGACGAGTGATGAGCCAATTCGGTTACGAGCTTATCCAACGCCATATCACCTCCAAGCGGAGATAAACAAAGAATTAGAGACGATGCTAGATAATGGAATTATAGAAAGATCAGAAGCAGCGTATGCAGCGCCGCTTGTAGTTGTTAAGAAGTCAGATGGAAGTAACAGACTTTGCTGTAATTATAAACAGCTCAACAAAGTGACAGTATTCGATCCAGAACCGATGATGTCGAATGAGGATATTTTCAATAAACTCAGTGGAAGTAAAATCTATAGCAAGTTCGATTTCTGTAAAGGGTATTGGCAGATACCAATGAGCGAAGAATCAAAAGACTTAACCACATTCATCTGTGCAAGCGGATTATATAAGTTCAATGTGTTACCATTTGGACTAGTCAATAGCGCGTCCAGTTATAATCGCTTGATACGGAAAATATTACATGGAACTGAAAATCTAGAAAGTTATGTCGACGATATTCTTGCTCATACGAAAGGATGGGACGAACACATGAAGACGTTAAGAGAGTTTTTCACAAGAGTGAGAAAAGCTCATTTGACATTGAAACCAAAGAAATGTTCACTAGGATATGGCAAGATAGATTTCCTAGGCCATACATTGAACAACGACGATATAAGCCCTAAGGGAGAATCTATTGACAAGATTGTGGAAATGCCACAGCCTAAGACGAAGAAGCAAGTGAGAAGCTTTTTAGGAGCGATAAATTACTATCGAAAGTTTATTCCACATTGTGCAGAATTGATGGCACCGTTGAGCGACTTGACTAAAAAGTTAGCTCCTAACAATGTTGAATGGAACCAAGAGTTAGGTGAAAGTTTTAAGCAGTTGAAAGAAGCACTAGCTAAGACACCAATCCTTAGGTTACCAGACTTGGAGAAAGAATTTATAATACAGACAGATGCATCAGGAAAAGGGATAGGTTGTGTTCTTATTCAGCAGTATGAAGGAATAAACCACCCGATTGCATATGCGAGTAGAAAATTGTTGGAAAGAGAGATGCGATATTCAGTTGAGGAAAGAGAATGTTTAGCCATAATGTGGGGAATCAGTAGATTTGATCGATATTTGTGTGGAAGAGAGTTTGTGATCGAGACTGACCATTGTGGACTACAGTACATGAAGGAAGGGAGGATGAAGAATGCAAGAGTTATGAGGTGGAGCCTCGCCCTTCAAAATTATTGTTTTACAATACGTTACATTAAGGGATGTAATAACGTAATGTCCGATTATTTAAGTAGAGGATTGACCTAAGATTTAAGTAAATCAATGGTGATACTATAAGTAGATAAGAAGTAGTTGTGTTAGGTTGTGATGTTGTGTAAAGTAGTATAAGCATAGGCATAAGCAGTTATTGTAATTTGATAATTAGATAAGTTGATAAAGCCTGTGTACAGACTTTTGAAGAAAGGGTATTTGTCGTGGTTATATTAAATGATTATCAAATTAAACACTTGCTATGCATGTATAATTATTAATTATAGGTAGAAGTTAAGCTAGGCAATTTAATTGGCGAGTTTAGGTAATATGTGTGGCAACATATAAAATATTAATACATAAAACCAATGACTGCAGCTAAGCGTAATAACGAGTGGTCAAGGTTACCATGACAACAAAGGATGCTAAGCCTATTCATGATTGGTGCAAACTGGAAGCGAATGACGTGACGAGTTAAAAATGACGTCAGCGAAGTGGACGTTGAGTTTTTGACTCTCTACAGGTATATCTGGAAATGGTGGTTGTTTCGCTGCGGTGATCAATCCAAAGTTGTGATTTTCAGAGTAGAGACGAAGGTAATTGAACTGTTCGGACGATCAACCGATAGTTCAAAGTATTGTGCATTAAGTGCAACGCAATTTAAATGAGAAATTTGCGTTAGTGCATAATAATCATCTTGTGAAGTGTGAGACACTTGCGAAGAAGACGAACTCTTAAGCAACAGTCTGAAGAGTCGTGTAATTTGAATCGGCTAGCGAACAGCTGATCGGCGTGTGAAGTACGAAGGACGTTTGGTCAACTGGAGAAGAGCTGTGAGGTGAATGCGATGATTCATCTCGTGAGCAACTGATTCACGGCAAGATACGAGTAAGACGTTTGGTGTGGTCACTTCCATGACTGCATATTCAACCGTCTGATCAACATTCTTGACTGCGAAGAATCGGACGACGGAGAGAGCCGAAGACATTCGAGTTCAAACAACTCGACAGATAAGCGCAAATATAATATTTCCTAAGTAACTCGCCACACTAGGTAAATAGGATTGTTATTTGTTTGTGCATATGAATTATATTGAATAACTTTATATTATATATATTTCATAAGAACTGGGAGTTTGTTGAATTTGGAAGAATTTCTTGAGTAAGTTAAACCCAACCGATTAACCACTAGGATAATAAAGTGCCCTTTTACACGGGATACGACACATACATACATACATACATACATACATACATACATACATACATACATGCATACATACATTACACACATACATACATACATACACACATGCATGAAAAAATACATACATGCATACATACATACAAGTCATACATACATACATAGTACATACATACATACATAGTACATACATACATACATGCATACTTACACGTGCACATACGTTTCACGAATTTATCAATAAACTGCAACAGTTGCTTCAGTATTTTTCAATTTTATAACTCACGAATTTAAGTTCATAATGAGGTAAGACAAGATATGATAAGATAAAAAGATAATGTATAAATAATCTTTAATGGACCAATTGCTATCCGCAATCCGCATCTAAACATCTTGGTACACATGAATACATGGTAATAAACATATTTAATTCATTGATTTGATCAAGACGGTCAAATTTTATTTTTAAAATCCATTTATAGGGCCTACTAATATATTCTCTTAAATCCAACACGGTATACTGATTCCTGATTAACCCTTCAACGACCAGCTACATATGTTTTCAATGCATTTTTGGTTGTTAAAGGGTTAAGCCATCTCCCGTATGGACCGTGCGGTTTTGGATCCGTGGGCGTATGTGTGTTTTTTTGGGTTTTTGTGTGTGCTTCTACACACACATACGGCTCACATATTCGCACACCTATACATCATCCGACTGTCTACATTGCTCCGACGTGGAATATAAAGATAAAAGGGATTGCATCTTCACTGGAAGTCATCCGCCGATCACAGAAGAAGAAAGAATTTTTCTTTATGGCGACGAAGATCGATCTGTTGTCTGATGTGAGTGACAGAAATCAATCGGATCGATATGATTTATTTATCAGAAAAGTAAAATGAAAAACGGGGGACATTTTTGAAGCGCCTCCTCAGTAAAAGTATGGGTCTTTTTGCGATTTCATCAGCTGTATATCCCTAGGCTATTTTTGCGTTGACAACAGCTCTGATTTGACGGACTAAAAGCTTAATTTAATTATCTTTCGGTACAATTGAATTATTTTCGTTCTTGTTCTGGTGAATTAGATTCAATTGCTGTGTAAATGAATTCATCTGTTCTATTGGATTTGTTCTGATTCAATCTTGACAGAATCAATCGAAAAGAAACCACACTCGACACAGTTGGATTGGTTTGCTTTCGCCTCAGTCTTTATTCAGTTTTAGTCTTACCCAATCCAGTGCAATTGAGTCTTTTCATTTATATCAGCTATACCCCTAGGCCAGTGGTGGCCAACCTGCGGCACGTGTGCCACTTGTGGCACGCCGGCCTATGATGAGTGGCACGCAAGACCATAGAATTTTCGAAAAATATAACGTTATCTCTTAAGCGAATCTTAGGGCGTCTGCATCTTCGTAGCTGCAGTGACCAGGGCAAGCCTAATTAGCCTGACAGCTGCAGCCGGACACAGCACAGGAGGACGAAGTGGACAGGCTGGTACATTATCCACACCTCCTTGGGCTGGCAGTGGCCTCATCAGTCGGCGAATGGTCAAAGTCCACTTTCTCCACAACACGTTTCTGCCATTCAGAGATAAGAAATTGAGTTTCACACCCACTATACATGTAGTAGGGTTGCAGGATCAAACGAAGGAAGAGACTGCCTGGTCTTCTCAAAGGATTTTTTGTATTGGATATCAGTATGTCTTTAGCACTGCTACAAGCAGCAAGACAGCTAGTTCTTCAAAATAAGTATGAATACAGCATTGTCTGGCAGGAGTTTGGTGTGAATTGGGAAGAATAGCATTTTTACATGAAAAGTAGGCTTATTATTACTTTTGGAAAGTCATTGAAATCTGTTTGTCTGCTAGCTGTGTACTGATGCAGTTGTGGTGTGTAAATAATTAAATTAAATGTTGAACTTGCACTTCAGTAAGTTACATGAGAACTTTAGTAAGAAATGTCGACCTTGGTCATCTATATTAGGACTAATTTTACCAGCCAGAGAAAGCAACTTTTAGGCAGAACAGTATTTTTGTCAGAAAAAGTGATGAATTGAAATCGAAGGCCAAATTTATATGAGTTAAGGCTGATAAGAATAACTTATTCTGATGGTGAGTAAAGACTTTGCCAAGTTTTGCAAAGGTTCAGGTTATGTAAGTGCATGTTTCAAATTGGAACAGGTCACAATGCCTTTAATTTATTATATGTGTATGTGATGTGGTGGCACGCGGACCGCACGCTTGATATTTTGTGGCACACTATGTATAAAAGGTTGGCCACCACTGCCCTAGGCTCAATGCAATTTCAGATTTTTCAACTGAGACTTGATCATTTTGATCGAAATTAAACCGACTCTTTTTCACCAATCATTTTAAATCTTTTCAAATGAAAGCCGCGCAGCAATCAAGTAAAGCGCGAATAAACTGTACTAAAAACTGAAAAACACAAAAACGAAAATCAACTTAAAGTAATCTATAATATTATGTTTGAAACTACAGATCTGTAACAACCTCAGATGTATGATTAATTTTACATTTTATTTCATAATAAGTATTAGGCTACATCAATTTGGGCCTATGCATTACATCACCTTACAGAGTATTAGCCTATATGTCTCTTACATTAATTTTTATTAAGACTCCCAAATGTTTCGAGCAAACAAAAACGCCCAAGTGACACGGCTCTGTAGCCTATACAATGCAAGCTAAATTTGAAACGCTTTCAATATCTTTACATTTTCTCAATTTCTTATTAAACAAAAGTTAGAAGAAAAACAGCGTGTAAATTAATGTCACCAAGCCTCTGATAAATTTTGGCCTACTAATAAAGTTGTGTTATTTGCCGATTAAGAAAAAATTTCATAAACAAAGTTGATAAGTTTCAAATGCAGTTTAGGATGCAACACAGTCAAAATATTTTCCGTTTCCTTTTCTCCTCGTTTTTTCGTGTCCTATTTTCGAATATATGGATTTTTGTCTATTTTTTTTGTTCCGCTTCTATCGTGTTTCTTTGCATTCATGATTGAGTGATTGAGCCCTTTTAACCGAAATACCACAGCTGCAGCGGGGAAACGACCAGCGTGTAGCCTAAATAGAAGCCACTTTCCGAATGACGTTCATTTCATCTTGTGCTTCGTGGGAGAGAATAGAAGTTCTTACTGAGTCGGGAAAACATAGAAGTCCTCAGGTGAAACCGCAGAAATGCATAAACAGCCAATAGTTTGCATGATTGAATCAAGAGCAGCACGATAAAGATCCGAAATGCGCATGCACGCATACGTACATGTTACCATATAGGCATACATGTATATACGTGAATGCATACAAACACAAATGTATCAATACATAGTATTACATACATATATGCATACATGAACGCGCACATACTTGCATATAAATTATACATACATGCACGTACACATGCATACATACATACATACATACATACATACATACATACATACGTACTTACATACATACATATTACATACATACATACATACATACATACATACATACATACATACATACATACATACATACATACATACATGTACATACATACATGTACACAATACATACATACATAAATACATACATAATATAGGCCTACACATACGTACACTTAGCCGTTCTATAAGTTTTGGATACGCTACATACATGTATATATATATATATATATAATACATAGATTCATCCCCAAGCATCTTCCATTGAGCGTTTGCAATTGGAGTAATAAAAGCTGTACTTACTTACTTACTAGTCCGGCTGACTATAATAATGTACCGAACAAACGTTTCGACGTGTGCCATGTGAAGAAAAAGTCGAAAGACGTCGTGGTGACATTAAAAATGTTTACGGAGGCAAAAATTTCCGTCGAGTTCATGAGTAAGATGTTCAAAGGATAGTGCACCGAGAAAAGTCTATGATTCGCCGAGTCTATGGCTTCAATTAATACCTATGATCTTTAATTTGCAGAGGAACGAAAAAGGATTTTATTATGGTTTCATGGTCGCACTAAACGCAACTACACACTGCACGCACAAAGACTTAACTCACTTCAAGTGCACGCACCAAATGTAGACTACATGTACGTGCAAAATTCGCGCATGAAGACCATTAAACGGCTTTGTACATGTACAATACAATACAATACAATACAATACAGTACAGTGCAGTATAAAGCACTAGAACACCTGTACTTTGAGCCTAAATAAATTTTATCTACGCTCAAAGTGCAGGTGAACTAATGCTTTGGAGCAGTATGAGAGTTGTATGTATGTATGTATGTATGTATGTATGTATGTATGTATGTATGTATGTATGTATGTATGTATGTATGTATGTATGTATGTATGTATGTATGTATGTATGAATGTATGTATGTATGTATGTATGTATGTATGTATGTATGTATGTATGTATGTATGTATGTATGTATGTATGTATGTATGTATGTATGTATGTATGTATGTATGTATGTATGTATGTATGTATGTATGTATGTATGTATGTATGTATGTATGTATGTATGTATGTATGTATGTAATACTATGTATGTATGTATGTATGTATGTATGTATGTATGTATGTATGTATGTATGCATGTAATGTATGTATGCATGTATGTATGTATGTATGTATGTATGTATGTATGTATGTATGTATGTATGTATGTATGTATGTATGTATGTATGTATGTATGTAGCCTATGTATGTATGTATGTATGTATGTATGTATGTATGTATGTATGTATGTATGTATGCATGCATGCATGTATGTAGTTTATGTATGTATACATGTATGTACGTACGTATGGATCCATGTATGACCTGGTACATTCATCATAGATTCGTGGGGGGACTATTATGTGCTGCTGGATGCATCAGGTGATGGATGGATGGCGGCATCAAAGGAGAATACGTTCCACGTATCAACAGCGATCATGAAGCAACGTCAGTATTTTTCCCCATGATGCTGATGGCATAGGATCTTTCATCGCATTCTCTATGTATACAGCGTGTAATGGACGAAAGTGGAAATATTGGTCTCTCGGGTAGTAAGCTTATTTCTTCAGCGACGATGTCGTAGCAAAGACTATTAGTGTCACCCCTTCCCAATTCATCCGTCTCATAAGCTTTGAACTAGTTCAACCCAAAAATGGATATCGCCGTAAATTTCGTCTGAGTTGATGGACAGACTAAAGGAGGGACGAAAATGGGTCGGTTGAAGAGAGCGAGAGAGAGACAGAGACAAAGACAGAGACAGAAACAGAAACAGAGAGAGAGAAACAGAGAGAGACAGAGAAAGAGACAGAGAGAGACAGAGAGAAACGGAGAGAGAGACACACACTGAGTGGTGGGCATGCATAGCGATAAAAGCTTAGACACTCTGAGATAGGCAGACAAGGAAATAACCACAACCACAGAAAACATACATTGTACGCACTGAGACACGCACAAACACACACCTGCGCAAACAGAAGCACACAAGCAAACAGAAATAGGCTACAAAAAATACGCACACACAAACTAATGCACACACACAAACACACAAAGGCAAGCACATAATAAAATTATTGGGTCGCGTTGCCAATTATTGATACTACGCACTTCTCCCACGACTGAGGAGAGAGACAGAAAGAGAAACAGGCAGACAGATAGAGAGACTAGCAGATAAACTAGCAAACAGAACACAGGCAGGCAGGCAGGCAGGCAGGCAGGCAGGCAGGCAGGCAGGCAGGCAGGCAGGCAGGCAGGCAGGCAGGCAGACGAACACATACAAGAAAATACAGGAAGACAAATAGAACTAATTTTTTTATCATTTAACGTAATGGAACATGGATGTATAAACTTATTTGCACACTGACATAACATTTAATAATATAAAACAATAATATGTAAGCTTATGCATGCACAGAACGGAGAGGCAGACATGCAGACGAGACAGGCAGACAGACATGCAGACAGACAGCCACACATACAAAGACACAGATAGGCAAACACAAAGGCACAGACAGACAAACGCAAAAATACAGACAGGTAGACACAAAAACACACAGGCAGATGCATGGACATTGGACACACAGCCAGGCATACACAAAAACTTGTTTACACCTCCGTTGGCTCATACCTTCGAACTCGTAAAAATGACATTGACTCGTAACAGAAGTCACAAAGACATAATTATCCACATAGAAGGACACAGACAGACATATAATAGCAAAAACACAGTGAAACATGCAGACACGCAAAGGTACCAACTTATAAAAGGAACCTTATGACTTCGAACTCCTAACTAGTCCATTCCCCGCGTAATTCGATTATAATTTACGACAGCAAAAACCCAAAACGACGCTGGCGACATGAAGACTGGTTACCTATTTCAGAGACACGTAGAATCTGGTTCCCTGCTCGATAACAAATGATGTCGTAGACCTTTTTGAAGCGGGAAGCGATGGTCACCAGTCAGAGTCTTTGTCGTCGAAGCTAATTGGGTTGGGAGGCAATTAGTAGAACAGACAGATTACCTTCTATTTATCAGTCGGGACAATACGATGCGTGTCTGGAATATGCGAGTAGGTCAACGAAGTTCGTAAAGGATGGTTTCGTTACATCTTTTGTACCTCATTTTCTTCTTCTTTGTCTCTCTGCGTTTTCTGTCTGTCTATCTGTCTGTCTGCTTGTACGTCTATCTGTCTGTCTGCCCCTCTGTTCTGTGCATGCAGTCTCTGTTCCCTTCTCTTCTGTCTCTCTCTCTCTCTCTCTCTCTCTCTCTCTCTCTCTCTCTCTCTCTCTCTCTCTCTCTCTCTCTCTCTTTCTCTCACTATGCTCCGCTGTCTCTCTTCCACTCTCTGTCTCTGTCTCTGTCTCTATCTTTCTCTGTGTGTATCTATCTCCATCTTTCTCTCTGTCTCTCTGTCTCTCTATCTGGCTCTGTCTCTGTCTTTGTCTCTATTTCTGCTTCTGTCTGTCAGTCTCTGTTTCGCTCTCTCTGTCTCTGTCTCTACAAGTCTCTGTCTCTGCCTCTCACTCTCTGTTCCGCCCTTTCCTCTTGTCTCCTTACTTTCTTTTCCCTTCCTTCCTGCTTGTCTCCCTCCCTTCTTTTGTCTCTCTATTTATCCCTCCTTCTTCAGTGTCTTCACTACTTCTATCCGTTGACATTGGTCAAATTAAGACGTTATGGATACTGTCGTAATCCTTGGGCAAATAGTTACCAAGCATTTCCGACACAAGAATTGGTATTGTTTTCAAACTTTTGCGTGAGCAAAATGCGGTCAAGGAATATTCTATTTTTTATTCTATTGTATTCCATCCGCACTGTTCCATTGTTCCTTCCTCTCCCCCTTTCTCTTTCGTTTTCTCGACTCCCCCTCTTTTCCCGCTACCTAACAATACAGTGAAACCCGACAGCAGTGCTTGAAAAAACGGCGGAACTGTGTGTCTGAAAAGCAGCGCTATAAAAAAGTGTCTACAGTTTCAGCCAAAAAGAATTGTAGCATGTAATTGCTTCTCGAAAAACTGAGGGAGAACACTGCACGCTATATACAGGGTGGGCCATAAAAAAGCAACCCTTAAGGTTTTTGCCCCATATCTTGGCCAGAAGTAAGAATTTCGAAATAACATTTTACAGGCTTAAGGACAATTCATATTTACGCATGATGGCCAGTTTTCATCAAAATATTTCAAGCAGAACAAAAGTTACAATGTATATCACCCCGTAGAGGGTTACTCTTTTATGGCCCACCCTGTACACCGAAGTCCAAAAAAGAATTCAGACGTTCACCAGGGAACTAATTAACAGTGCGTTCTCCAACTCTAATCACATCACCAGCACCTCGCGCACCTGCCTAGTGCACTGTTGTCGTGACCATGACTAATTTCAAAACCGCTTCCCTTATCGTTACCTTTATTGTCCGTTCAATGCTGATTGAATTACTGCAATTTCATTTTCCTTAACCTTAGATCCATTTAATTTAATTGGACCAGCCGTGCTTAAACGTCCGCATTTTATCCCACACTCCGAGCTATAGGCCTACCTGGCCACCAAAGTATTACCATGCATTGAACTGAAGTTCTATCTTTGACGTCTACCATGGCTGATCACGCTGAAATAATTTAATTCAAAAGTTCTTATAGGCTTTTCGTCAACCTGAAGGCTTGAAACTCCCTACAATGCTCACAACCAAATTGCCCTGACTATTAATTAATACTAGATTAAATTGTCATCACCTACAGTACAGTATATGTGCTATTTCAACCCAATCACCTGTACTATTCATTTGCAAAAACTCTAATTTTATTACTGTGCATGCAGATTTGATCACATTGTGAATCACATATGGTGAATATTGTGAAACTAACAAATTGACTCTGGCTGCCGGGGGCTCTTGTGCACTGTCTGCACAACAGTCCATTGCTACACCACTCACTTGGAGTGCTCCTGAATAGGCAACCTTGAAGCGAATCTATATCAAATTGCTGTATAGTAATTGAATAATGTCTATAATTATGGTCAATTAATAATTTGCACATTCAGACATAAAATTAAGGCATGCACCACTCCTATTAAAGCACAGTTCAGTTATAAGTACATAATTGTATCTTTGCATAATTATGACAAACTATTATAGAGTCGTTTAATAAGCTGGTGCTCTGCGTGTATTTTAAAAGTTACGCCTTAGAAATTTTGGAACAACCATAAAGGTTAGACAAGACACAATTTTCTGTCGCGTAGGCTAATAGGGCATAGAGCCCCGTCAACTCATTCCCGTCATGATGGTTTAGGACAATATTACACTTTGTTTGTATGTGCACTTGTTATAGCGCCCCTTCAAGCTCTAACTACTCAGAGGCGCTCCCGAATGCAGAGCGGACACTGCATCGAAGTTTCACGCCGAAGCGCTGAGCAATTGTGAGTAAAGGACTTGCCCAAGGTCCTTACGCGGCGAGGTGGATTCGAATCTCGAACCTTCCGGCTTCAAGGCAACGACGCCACCACTACACCACCGCGCCCCACTTGGTGCGTGTGAAAACTGTGCATTTCTACAAGTGCACTGATTGCACTCGTTTCACCGTCATTCTATTTAATTCAAGTGCGTGCACTACAGTTAATCTTGGCTGCACGGATGACTGTCCGATGTCAGGCGATAGAGCTATTTTTACTGTCCGCGGCGGAAGGCTAGGGGAATGTTCCGGTGATTGCGTGAAAAGACAAATGTAAGCTGGAGAAAGTGAGAAGACGCGAAGAAAAAAATTGATGATGGTTCTATATTCATATAGTCTCCATCTTTAAAAAATGGTTTCAAGGAAGAGGAAGCGGGGGACAGATAATGACGAAGGGAGAGATGATAAATCACCTAAGGATGCGGTAATAGAAACAGACAGGAGCGGACTTTTAAGTGCATGTATGTATGTATGTATGTATGTATGTATGTATGTATGTATGTATGTATGTATGTATGTATGTATGTATGTATGTATGTATGTATGTATGTATGTATGTATGTATGTATGTATGTATGTATGTATGTATGTATGTATGTATGTATGTATGTATGTATGTATGTATGTATTTATGTGCATGTACTTGATATAGCGCCTTACAAGCGCCTCAAGAAGGCTACCCGACAGAGTTGTACTATAGAAAAATACCTGTTTTACGTGTAGTTGAGGGCGTGCAATGAATACATTACTGTGTTGCTCTAAGAAAGACTAGCGTGGGGTGATAAATCCTCGCAATCACCCAATGATTATCACCCTGCTTTGAACAGTGCACGAACGCAATGCACGAACGGAATTCACGAACCTAATGCACGCACACATTTCGTGCGCTAAAGATGCTATTTTTTTAAAAGCTGCACAAAGGCCTGAAGAAAAACGAGACGATTCCAGAAAATCGAAGACAAAGGCGCTGAAAGACCCTCCTCCTTCTTCTCCTCCTCCTTCTTCCTATTCTTCTTCTTCTTCTTCTTCTTCTTCTTCTTCTTCTTTTCCTTCTTCTTCTTCTTCTTATGCTGGACATGGTGGCAAAGTGTCGATTGGTGAATACTTAGAGGGCGATTGTAACACACGAAGCAGCCAGCAGGTGTTGCTATTGAATTTCGCGACGTGTTGCACTCGAGAAAAAAACAGTCATTTCAGTCATGTCTCTATCTGTATCTGCTTTCTTCTTTTCTCTCTTTTCTCCGCCTGTCTACGTGTTTAATTTTTTTTTTCTGTCTTTGTCCAATTTCGAGTATTTTTCTGTCTTTGGCTTTCTTTGTTTAGGGCGTACATGTAGGCCTATGTTTTCTGCCTTTTCCGTTGTGTATAATTTCTAGCATATGTTTGTGTCCTTATTCTGTGTGTTTGTCTTTTCTCTCCCTTTCTTTCTCTCTCCACTGTATTCCAGTCTTTTTCTGCAATTTTCTCTCTTTTGGTTACTTGGTATCTTTTTCTACCTTCATTCTGCCTTTTCAGATGTAGCCTACATGTAGCCGATATAGCCTAATTTTTGCTGTGTTATTAGCGTTCTACACTCTCAATTTATGTCTTTTTACTTTTTATGTATTTTTCTGTCTTTTTTACAGTTGAAATGAATGTCTAATAACGATTCCAAGGCATTCCGTGCTTGGACGCTATTTTCAAACCCTAGTACATTCTCAGTAAATAGTTGCTTTCGCTCTCTGAATAAAATGTCCTCAGCTCCTTT
Source organism: Lumbricus rubellus (assembly GCA_945859605.1). Taxonomy (NCBI): domain Eukaryota; kingdom Metazoa; phylum Annelida; class Clitellata; order Crassiclitellata; family Lumbricidae; genus Lumbricus; species Lumbricus rubellus. Next base: position 6,659,121 of record OX243820.1, on the reverse strand, counting down.
GAAGTTCATCGTTGAAAGACTTTCTATCGTACTTCAAAAGTAATGTGATAATTATTAATGTTACTAAGTCTGCAGCTTTGGCCAGGAACCCGCCGTCAGGAATCCGCCCCTACCCGCGTCGGAACGAAGCCCAAACAAACAGGAAAGGAAATCCGCTTATTTGGGAACGGTAAACAGAAAACATCAAGAGAAGGAGGATATCGCCGGTGTCCTCGTAATAAAAACAATAAGTCTTTCAGCTGCTGAAAATAAGAAGATGTCCAAGAATTCGACTTCACAGAGACTTGCAGATCCCGTGGAGGGAACCATACATAGGCCTACCGTCGCCGTTTCAACCGGTAGAATGCCCGTCTTCCCTTCTGCACTCCTCGGTGTTGCTCTGCCTATCTCTCTGTCTGCCTGCCTCTTACTCTGTGCATTGCTCATGGTCTGCCTATTTATCTATTTGCTTTTCTGCTGACCTGCCTCTGTCGTCTCTGCAGTCCCTCTGTTCTCTAACTTCTTCTGATAATGTATCTCTCTCTTACTCTCCACAAAAAATAATTATATATCCAATATTATACGCTTCCTGTCTGCTTCCTTACCTCTCTCTCTCTCTCTCGCCCTCTCTCTGTCTCTGTCTCTCTCTTTGTCTGTCTGTCTGTCTGTATATCTCTCTGTCTCTCTGTCTCACTCTGTATACTGTATGTCTGTGTGTATGTCTGTCCGTCCGTCAGTCTGTCTGTCTGTCTCTTTCTCTCTCTCTTTACTCTTGTCTTTCTCTCTCCACACAACCCTTCCCTTCCATCACCGTCAATTGCCTTTTCCAGCAGTTACCACTGTTACCCTAATCGAAAACCAGGCTATACGAACGTCCCAACAGGAATGAAAAGTCGATAAAAGAAGCATAATAGCATATAATATGATATCACAAGAGATACGTCGGATGATGAAGTGAGAAAAAGGTTCTGATTATAGACTATAACAATTGTGCTGAATAATAATTAATATTGATACACTGGATTTGATCTTCTTCTTTTTCTCCGGGCTTGAATTAGTCCCTCGCTGGGGAGGGGTCAGCCACTCGGATTTTATGCAAGTTAGCTTAGATCAAATCGCACTACCGGTTGCGTATGCAGTCGTAATCACCAAATTTCTAAAGCGCCATTCGAAAGCCAAGAGCGGGCATCAGCATATTCACGAGCGCTGATGTTATAGCCGTAAAGTGATGACATAATAACCGTAAAGTTCCTTTCAAATGTGCACCGCCCCAGTCTATAAGAATTAAGTTAAGGCACCGTGGACTGGATTCCATTTCCTGTAATGAACCCCCATAAACCACCACCGTGTTCTTGCGTGCTGGAAAACAACCTACGACTTAATGGTATGTTGTTGACGGCTGATGGCAACATCAGTTGGATCACGAACCACTGAAGCTCTTTGGCAACGCCCTAGTGGACCGGAAACAGCGGAGAACACTGGAGAAAACAGCTGTGTATTGCTTCGTCGATACACCAATGAATTGAGGCGAGGTGGCTGCTATTCTCTTACAGTAACTGCTTGCAGTTCATCAGCGATTGTGAAAAGGCACACGTGTTTTATGGTATCACGGTCGATATTCAGACCAAGTTGCAATGACGTGTTTCGCCCGGCTGCAACGCCTGACTGTGGCGCATAAAACGCCGTGGGATTGTTCTCTTTACAAGCCGGGCCGATCCCGAAAGGTAGGCCTACGCTCCTCGCTACGAGTCCATTCTTATAGGACGGAAACCCCGGTTGAAAGGAGCAGAATTAGGGCGGATTCTTTTAACCCAGAATGTTAGGATCATGTCATGGACCAGCGTTTCCGATGGTGCACACTAAAGGTGAGTGATGATAAGTCCCTAAGCGACAGCCTATCGATCATGACTTTGGCATCAATTAGATTATACCTGCAGCACGATGCAGGTGATAATTTAATGTGGCAATTAATTTTGTGGACGCTTTGAGTGGACAATAATTACTATACTATAGGTCATATTTATAAATTTCGGACAATCGCTGGTTGTGCGCTCGCAGCTCATAGACAGCTCAATAAAATGCATACAATGCACCGATTTTACGTGTCTCAAACAATCGTCACATGATAGAGACCACAATAAATCAAATTGTTGCATCAATTAGATGATTAGCAGAATACAGACCAACGCGGGAACACAATGGGATGCGATACAAAAGATAATTTATAGCATACAATAGATACGAATACAATACATTGACGAACACTAAACGAGAATTACAATACCGTCTAGACTCTAGACCTTGGCATAATGTAACTGCGCACACCTGGATGATTCCCAACAGGTGCCGACGTCACGGAGCCTACACCTCTTCTCTGCGACTAAGCCCCACCAGGTATCTAGTTCTTCGCGTTACAGCTAGGATAGGCCTACCTGTGCATAGGGTGAATGCTAAAGATCACAACGGTCAAGGGAGGGACTGCCTCCATTGAGAGAACGGCCACAGGGCGGTTAAAGTGGGCGCAGTGGTGTAGTGGTGATGTTTGGTGCCTTGGACCCGGAGGGTTCAAGATTCGACTACACCCTCAAGCCGCCGCGTAGGGACCTTGAACAAGACCTTCAATTGCAATTGCTCGTGCGCCTCTCAGTAGTGAGCTTGAAGGGGCGCTGTAGAAATGGAAAATAAATAAATAAAATGAAGGCACGGCGAGTCGGTAAACAGGTGGACGAAGTTAGATGGCTACTTTATTTGTTATTTATTAGGAGCATCTATAATATTATGGAGCTCCTTCAAGACTAACTAGTATATAGGCTACTCAGAAGCGTTTCCCATCCAAGTAGCCTATAAGCTTACATGTACATCAGTTGAATGGAAAGCCCCTGACTTCCCATCCAACTGATATAGCAAAGAAGTCCTCTTTTGATCAGGCCACCCACTTGTTACAAGAAGGAAGTCCATGTTTGGCGTGTTCTTTAAAGGCCGCACGTGGATATATACAATTTACATTCTGGTCCGAGCGTGTGTCCATACACGCTTTGCTCGCAGTGACGTTTGACCTTTTCTTTCCCCCGACAAAAGCGTCTTTCGCACGGGTAGTCTTCAGTTTCATCCACGTCAGACGAAATCAATCGACCGGATTTTATTCCTGCGGCGGACAACAATGAAGCAACCGGTTCTCGGTTTGAAGCAACCGGTTATCGGCTTGAGAGGACAGATCTGAAGACGTTGCTTATTCTGTGCAACGAACGACAACAATGAAGAGCAACGTGGTCCTCCAGTTCGTTCTTTGTTGCTCTAAGGTAAACTGGAGACTGTCGCCGCTTAACCTCATTCTCTGGTGTCTCCCTCTCCGATCGATCGATTGGATGTATTTATTTTGGTCGAGCTTTCTATCGGATTAAGACCATACGATTCTGTTCAAGTGATGCCGTCGCAGCCAAGTGCAGTAGGACGTCAGTTAATTCATTCATCCGTTCGTTCGTTCGTTCGTTCATTCATTCATTCGTTCATTCGTTCGTTCATTCATTCATTCTTTCGTTCATTCATTTGTTAGTTCGTTCGTTAATTCATTCATTCGTTCATTCATTCATTCATTCATTCATTCATTTACTCATTCGTTCGTTCGTTCGTTCATTCATTCATTCATTCATTCGTTCTTTCGTTCTAACATTCATAAGTGGTTTCATCCATCTTATAGCACGGCGCCAGAATATTCATTCATTAATTCGTTCGTTCGTTCGTTCATTCATTCATTCATTCATTCATTCTTTCTTTCTTTCATTCTAACATTCGTTAAATGACTATAGTTAATGAGGCAGCATAGCTCTATGAGGTAAATTGAGGCGAGGCCCTGA
>OX243820.1:6642788-6652788 GCA_945859605.1 Lumbricus rubellus | reverse complement strand
GACCCCAGTTTGTGCAGTGCCAGTTCAAAGTCTGGCTAAAGGAGGAGGGCGACACTAATCATCCGTGATATAAGACACAACGTCGTTGTATAGAGCAACAGGCGGCGCGCACACGCGGACAGCGCTCGTGTATTTGGCTTAGGTTTGCAATTGAAGTCTACCATTGCGAGTTCGATATCCGATCAAAATAATAAGGATGGATCATATTATGGCGCCGTTATAAAGTTCTAGAAGTGTCCAGGTATGTACACGATTAGTATTGTCTTCAATAGACTGTAATTGTAGTTCGTATAGTTGGAAGAAATGTTCGGTGGTTACATTATAGCGCCTGTAAAAGAGGAAGGGCTTGTACATGACATAACTTATGGGCACTATGAGCAGAGAAGTCACGGGTTCAGTAAACTATGTTTAGGCTTCATGGAATAATTTAAAACAATTTAAAATAACGTGTATGCGCCGATGCGGGTAGGAGTCGTATGACCATGCGATATTAGGCTTTTGACTCAACACAGCGCTCGTGAATAAGCTGGTGCCCCGCGCTTGGCTTTCAAGTAGCGCTTTAGAAATTTCGAGTCTACGATTACGATTACGATTATTTACGATTTTCACATATGCAGCTATTATACGATTCTATGCAGTTGCCAAATCCAATCGAAACAAAGTACACGTACGTTTACATAGTCGGTCCTCGTTGGGTCGCATCCTATTATACTTTGCGACCTCAGCGGCTTTCAGGATCTTACCACTCTTGGTGGAAGAATCTTTGTTCATCGCTCTCTTCGCTCCACGGAGTCAGTCCACAGTCTCCAAGCAGAATCACGTGTAATCGTGTATACCTTCTCGGTGGTTGGTCCTCCTATTGGAACGGGGTTTCTTTTGTGATGCGCTTGTTCTCGGAGGTCCACTATGCAAGAAACTCTTGTGCATGTGCATCTCAAAACCGTCCATTTTGGCCGTGTCGAAGACGCTCATGAGTAGTTGCCATGAAGAAGCGCTGTATAAAATCTCGTAATGAATTGAATGAATGAATGAGTGAATGAATGAATCACAAAAATTGTATTTCTACCCAGCCCCCTGACCTCTCAAATCCCAGGGAATTTGTCCCTCTGCAGCCCGCCCCTCTCGAAAGGCCGGAGACGAGAGTGTTAAAACCTGCGGCTATAGTTGGGTAGGTGTCTTTGGTGACGGTAAATGCTCTAGCACGAAGAGCGCACGGACACGGGATCGCTTCCCGCTACCCTCCCAAAGTTCCGCTCAACCTTCCATTCGGCAGATGGCGTTGATAAAGTGAGTAGTGGGAAGTGAGAGGTGCCCTGTTGGCTGCCGACTTTAAACTAGACTCCTGTAATAACTTGTGATTAATTATCCGTCACACTATGAATAGATCTATTGTAATTATTCTGCCTTGTGTAAGTTTGAAATTAAACGAAGATTATTATGTCCATATATACACACATAGATCTTTATTTATTTATTATTTTATTTATTTATTTATTTAAAGATCGACAGACCATGTTCTTCGTTTCTAGAAATGATCCGCCTCTCTGGTGAGATCCAGTCCACCATCATCATCGTCATCGTCGTCGACCACGAACATGGATCCGTCTGGAAATCCACCGAAGTCTCTCACCAACGACTCGATGACTGAGATCAGCTACTCCGTCTTCGCCCCTCCTCTTATCGACCTCGACAATCTCACGTCGTCGACGTCGCTGGGCAGCAGCGATGTCGGTAGTGGTCTGAAGCTCGTCTACCGTTCGAGCGTCTGGACCCCGGAAGTGGTCCAGCGCGTCGTCACCCTCGTCGTCCTCATGGTCCTCGCCCTCTTCGGCAACGTCATCGTCATCGTCATCCTCTCTTGCAGCAAGTACCGGAAGCTGAACAACCGCGTCAACATCTTTATCGTCAACCTCGCCGTCGGAGACCTGACCGTCTGCTGCGTGACCATGACCACCGAGGTCCTCTTCGTCGTCTTCGAGGACGCCTGGGTCCTCGGCTACGCCGCCTGCAAGGTCCTGCTCTACGCCCAGATCGTCACGCTGGCCAGCACGACCTTCATCCTGACGGCGATGAGCTTCGATCGGTACTTGGCCATATGTAGACCTCTCAGCCTCGGAGGGAACAGCTCTGCGTCGCGTGCCAAGAACATGGTCACTGTATCGTGGATCATGGCGTTCGTGTTCGCAAGTCCACAGCTCGTTATCTTCACCCAGGTGGCCGTCGGGGTCTACCCGGACGGGGAGATCCAGTACAGATGCCTGAGCCGTGGCTACACCGCTTGGTGGCAGCGCAAAACGTACTTCACGTTCATGACTGTTTACATACTCATCGTTCCGGCGATTGTCATCTCGTTCTGCTACATGAACGTCGTGAGGGTCGTGTGGATGCAGGGCAAGGAGGTTTCGAACAAGGAGGGAGTGGCCCTCCGAAAAACCATCAAGGACGCGAGGTTCCTCAATCGCGCCAAGGTGAAGACGATCAAGATGACGCTGAGCATCATCTGTAGCTTCATCGCCTGCTGGTCGCCCTACTTCTTCGTCCATCTTGTCCACATCTGGAGCGAGTACACGTACAAGTTCAGGGACTCGATCTACGCGTTTGCCGAGACGATAGCGCTCTTCAACAGCGCTATCAACCCTCTTCTGTACGGTTTCTTCAACATCCAACTGAAGCGGGGACTCACGGAGCTCTGCTGCCCGCGACACCTCCAGCGCCGCCTGCACAGTGACTCGGCTACCATCACCCATGAGCGCTCCCGGACGGTTGCCCCTTGCGGCGGCGGAGCAAAATCCGGAGGGCTCACGTCCGGGATGCTGATGTCCCACCAACACGGGAACATCTACGGCCACAAGGCGGCTGTGCTCGATGTATCCTCTTCGGGTTCAGCCGGGAGTAGGGCGAGGGAGGAGAACGATGAGGAGGGGGCTGGTGGCGGTGGGGTTGTTAATGTGACGGGGAAGAAGTTGAATGGTGGTCAGTCGCGATGCAGGACGAACATTCTGAAGGAGGAGAATCAGTTCGACTTCAAGTTGAGGGTTCGATTCGTAACCAACGATGTCGATCGTGCGCTGTCATGCAGTCTCCCAGCAACCGATTGTTGCCATAGGAACGTCGACAGACACCCTGTGATAGACACGACCAGAGTCTGAGCCCCCCCCCCCATCGACTAGTAACTGGTCTGGCCGATCTCAATATCCACTGTGGAGACCCTGAAGCGCCTGTCTGCAGCAGTTCAGCCTCTTCTCACGGCTGCTTGCGATCAACGTGGTCACGCCTGCATGCATGGATTCGATCGAACCGGTCTTTTTTCGACGACGATGTTTTACGCAGAGGTGAGAGCATCCGGTTGATATCACGTGACCGGAAACAGGAACTGATGTGATAGGTCGATCCATGTCACGTAACCGAAAGCAGGAACTGCTGTGATAGGTTGTATACATAGGCGCAACCACCCTATGGGACCCACGGGACGCGTCCCCTCCAACTTTTGAGTGGTCCCTTAACTTTATTATTATGGTTCCCTCCAACTTTTAGGATGTGATTGCACCTATGGTTGTATATTTGTCACGTGACCGGAAGAATGAACTGATGTGATAGGGTTATCCATGTCACGTGTCCGGAAGCATGAACTGATGTGATAGGTCTATATATGTCACGTGACCGGAAGAATGAACTGATGTGATAGGTCGATCCATGTCACGTGTCCGGAAGCATGAACTGATGTGATAGGTCGATCCATGTCACGTGACCGAAAGCATGTGTTGATGTGTTGTGCCAATTTCTCTAAACGGTGTTTTAACAGTGGCGGAAGACAGACAAATTACACGCTGCACGTAAGATGCTGATCAAATTTCAAACTGGAGGCCTTGCATCTGATTAGAACTGGATATGTCGGGTTCCTAAATGTGACGTTCTGATTTAAAAGCCTGCATATCTTACAGGATAAAAAAGAAACATTCCAGACAATAATATTCTACACAGAAGATGACTGTGAATAGGCCTATAATTATAATAAAAATTTTATACTTACAGAATTATAGATATACAAAGAATAGGTGTACCGAAATTGAAGCGACCCGCATGGCCAGCCGTGGTCATTGTGTTCAAAGTTTCAAACCCCTCTGATGACAATAAGATTAGCAATCGCCAGGACCTCGCTCCAAATTACCTCCGAGAGTCTTACGTCATCTATCCAAGGGCGTCATCCACTACACTCTGCGGAACAGAGAGTTCTCTTGGTTCTTTTTTTTCGTACTGCAGCTATGAAGAATCGAGCCTTCTCTGTTATGTGGCTCAGCAGTGGTCTGAAACGGTCTTCCCTTAATATAAAGTTAGGTCTACATGTAGGCCTACGCCTATACTATAACATCCTGCATGGGACTCTACCAGTGTCTTTCCTCTCCAAGCCTAAAACTGTTTTGGGCGCGCCGTAGTCGAGAGCGCCTCTGAGTAGGTTTCTTGAAGGGGCGCTATGTAAATTCCAGAACAAATGAATAAATGAATAAATAAATAAATGAATCGTTGAATTCGTCTGAGTTGATGATCCATGCAACATCGCGGTTACTCGGTGCTTTGCACAAACGTGTGATGCAAGTATACCATAGAATAAATAGTAGATCTATACCATAGATAATAATCTTCTTGTTCCACGTTCTCGGACTGCCACATCCCAACACCGCGCCTTTGCCTCTGTTTGCCCTTTACTGTGGAACGGCCTTCCTACTATTATTCGTGCTCAGATTTTATCTGGAGGCTTTACTTTTCTGCCAGATGTCTTAAGAATTTTCTTTTTCCAGGAGTTCTTCGCACTGGGAGCGCCTCTGATTAGGTTGTACTGTGAGAGGCGCTTTATAAATCCAAAAATAGAATAGAATAGAATAATCTAAGCTTAGATCAAACCCACGAATTGTATACTCTTGACTTTTTCATTTCGCCAAATGCCATTCCTCAAAGGCAACCTCCCCACAGATGACAAGATGGGTCAGTTCACGACCCCTATACACCCTCTATTCGTCATCGACTGTCCGCTATAAACCCTCGTTCTCTCAGAACCACTCAGTTTCTTTTACCGCAAACGAATTGGTCCAGTGACGACAAATTAAAATAAACAAAAATAATGTCGCTAAGACGTGCTCAGTTTTACACCAAGCGCCCCATTATAACGCGTTGGCCCTCGCGAGCCTTGGATTCCTTTTAGGACGGTAACAACAGCATCTTAATCTTCACAGGGTCGCTGCCTAAACCCTCCTCCACATACCTGACCCCCCTTCCAGATAAAAAAATGTCGCATACACCACTGCCGGACTGGTAATGAGAGGGTATGGTCGTAAATCGTGGACGGAGCGATGAGAGAGGATTTAGCGTAATTGCTGCAATCGATTCTAGAGACGAGATCGACGGCGCGTTTAGAGACTTTGCAAGAAGCGTCGGAAACTGAAACTGCTTGCGGGCATTAGATGACCTCAAACGGAATTAGGAAACCTTCCGCTTCATATTATACTGACTAGGTTAGCGATCGTTAGAGTGTCGAGTGCTCGACTATTAAGGAATCGTCAATTATTCACAATTTCCGAATACTCACATAACTATCAACATCACCATCATCATCGTCGTCATCGTAAATCGTAACAATGTTGTTCTTCTCATTTTCCTCTGTTAGTCTTTACACTCTACCTCCTCCTCTTTCTCCTAGTACTCATCATTATCATCATCATCATCATCGTCATCATGGTGATTATTATCAACTTCACTTCCCTGTTCCTCCTTTTTCTCCTTCTTCTCTTCTTCTTCCTCCACCTCCTCCTCTTTTCCCTCCCTCTCTTCTTCCTCCTTAACCTCTTCCTCTTTCTTCTCCTCTTACTCCTCCTCTTCCTCCTCTTCCTCTTCCTCGTCCTCCTCCTTCTCCTCCTCATTCTCGTAGGATGGAATGCATTCTAATTTCCAGTTGACACACGCTAGCAGTCTGTCCTCAGCTCCGTGACGTGGGTCACACTGTCTGGAAAAAGATAATAACCAATTCGTCGAGTTTAAAACTAAGAATAATAACCCGTTGTCATTGCATAAAGTGTGACAGACATGGATGATGAACGGCGTCCTTGCACTTATTTTTAAATCCAAGCACCTTCCTGTCGCTTATTATCAGACGAAGAGAGTCTGGTAAGGTGAGGGGCGTCCAGACACTTCCTCTTTCACACCGACTTCTTCTTTAAGTTCTCCGTACCTCGGCAGGTTTCAACTTCCAATGACGCCATTCTCTCTCCGCTTTGCCTTCCTCTTCAGTTCGTTGTATCCGTCAGTCATCTTCCTTCCCAGTCAGGGCTTTTTTTACGTGCAGTTGTACACAAAATGTGCAGTTCTAAATGGATTCGTGCAGTTGTAGAAGCACTTCTGTACAGTTAAAACTAGCAAAAAATGGCCATTGTCCTCTGATTGGAAGTAGGCCTAATTTAGGCCTACCATGGAAGATGGGAAAGGAAAGAACTTCAAAGATGAGGTTGTGCAGTTCTAAATATTCCTTAAAAACAACCTTCCTCTTCAGTTCGTTGTTTTCTTCAGTCATCATCCATCCCATGGCAGTCAGGGCTTTTTAACGTGCAGTTGTAGCCTACACAAAATGTGCAGTTCTAAATGGATTTGTGCAGTTGTAGAAGCACTTCTGTACAGTTAAAACTAGCAAAAACGGTCATTGTTCTCCGATTGGAAGTGATCTTTATGGAGGATTGGAAAGGAAAGAAGAGGTTGTTCAGTTCTAAAAATTTCTTTAAAACAACCCTGTTCTTCAGTTCGTCGTATCCTTCAGTCCATCCCAGTTACGACGAAGAGATATCATACAGCGCGGTAAACGGTAAACGTTTATTGTTGTTGACTATAAGGCTGAATGTGATCCAGAGATAAACTTCTAAAAATGTTAACAGCGGAAGCACACGTGCGGCAGTCTGCTAGGCGCCACTTGTTTATTGGTATACCCGCAAAACAATGACTATAAAATATACGACATCAAAGACCACAAATAATTATATATTGTAATTAAGGCAATTAAATGCATACAAAGACACGCAAAACATACATAATACCGTAAAGAAAAACACTAATCAAATCATGTAGCAACGGCTTATGTAAAGCAATAAAAATAAATATAAATAAATAAATAAAATAATATGTATTTACCTTCGTTTGTTAAAAGCCTGAATGACAAACCTAATCAGTGACTATAAAGATGAATAACAAGTATAAAATAAGAGTTAGCCAGAAATAGCCGCCTATAAAGTAACCTAGGTATATAATTAGTCATTGTCATAACTGGTTTGTTACTGTTTAACAACGCAACCATAACTATCAATGATGATTAGTGTCGCCCTCCTCCTTTATCCAGATTTGGGACTGGCACTGGCAGAGTGCAACCAGACTGTGTCGGAGTTTGTCAGTGTCATAATAATCAGGGAGTTTAAAAGGGGGCCTGGGGCGCAGGTCGTAAGGACACTGAACTATAAGGGGGGGCAGACTTTACAGAACATGAGGACCATTGTATATTCATTCATTCATTCATTCATTCGGACATTTATGTAGCGCTCCTTCAAAAGAAACTACTCAGAGGCGCTCCAGACCAACCACAGAAAAGGCTCGATTCTTCATGGTAGGCTATATGGTGGCTTCCAGCAATCGTCTCTCATCCGCATCCGCCCCATTGAGACAATGACTCAAAACACCTCTACTAAAAACATCTCCATGGTTAGCGTACGGACTGTCAATCGGATGGTTTGGACTTCGAATCCTCTCCCCATGGCAGAAATTTCTTTATAGATATAATTCATTCGTTCATTTCGGAAATTTTTATAGCGCCCCTTCAAGAAGCCTACTCAGAGGCGCTCTCAGCTCAGATACGGCCTCACATTTATGTTTCATGCGCATGCCCTGTATGGCCAGCACAGCTGTGATGAAAAGAGAAAGCGGCAAAATAAAGGGTCTGGCCGGTCGCCCTCCCCTCCCCCAAATGCTGAGGCTAAGAAAATGAATTCGCTTCACATCCATAGCTGCCTCAGGATTCACTCAAGGAATTTTTTTATTTTGTTTTTGCTCGCATTTGCTATAGCGCCCCTTCAAGCTGTGTATACTCAGAGGCGCTCCCGACTACAGTGCGGACACTGCATCGGAGTTTCACGCTGAAGCGCACGAGCAATTGCAAGTGAAAGACTTGCTCAAGGTCCCTACGCGGTGGTTTGAAGTGGATTCGAACCTGGAACCCTCCGGCTGCAAGGCATCGACGCTACCACTACACCACCGCACCCCACTTCAACTGATCTTCCTCTGCTACCATCATATGCCGAGGCTGGGAAAATAAAGTCTACAACGCCCCATACCATTGTGGAACCAGCTTCCTCCTTCAACGCGTTCCTCCATATTAACTGGTGGGCCGGCCGAATGCCTCTTTTCGGTGTCTCAAGACTATTTTTGTCTCTTGGTCTAACGTACTGAGAGCGCCTCTGATTGGTGTGCACTGTGAGATGCGCTCAATAAATTTATAGATACAATATACAATACAATACAATACCCATAGCTGCATGCCTCGGAGCAAACGCAATGGACTGTGTTCTTTTTTTACGTTGCACGCATATTAAGTCGCGAATGAGATATGGAACAGCGCACAATAGATAGAGATATATCATCGTGGACATCACAGACTGCTGACCAAAGCTGCAGAGGAGGATCGGAGTGGACAAACGATGACCTATGTCCATTGTGGTCATCCATCCACGTTGACCAGTGCGACTCGAGTATAAAACGGTCGCAGCAAGATATGTTTTTTTTTTGTATGAACATTGAGCAGCCGAGCGTATCGAGTTCATATAGCACTAACGTCATTTCTTTCAAACATTACATGTACATTACCGGTAAATACCCTACGACTTCTGTGCGTACAAATATTGTGGGGCGCGCTGGTGTAGTGTGTATGTTCGTTGCCTTGCAGCCATAGGGTTGCAGGTTCGAATCCACCTCAAGTCACCGCGTAGAAACCTTGGGCAAGTCTTTCGCTTGCAATTGCTCAGCGCTTCGGCGTGAAACTCCGTTGCAGTTTCCGCTCTGCATTTGGGAGCGCCTCTGGGTATAGCGAGAACTTGAAGGGGCGCTATAACAAGTGCACATACAAATATTGTACGTGGAGTTTACACATAATATGCATTGTATGCAGCCTATGTACCATGTATGTATGCGCACTTGTCTTCCAAATCCTCTTTCCCTCCTCCTCCTCTTTCTCTTTCTCCTTCTCTTCCCGCTCCTTCACTTCTCTGACCTGCTTGTTTCCACATACACTCCACATTTTCTCTCTTATGCTCCTCTTCTTCCTTTTACTCCTCCTTCTCCTCTTCGTCCTCCTCTTTCTCCTCCTTTTGCTCCTCCTCCTTTTCGTCCTCCTTCTTCTTTTACTCCTCCTCCTCCTTCTCCTCTTCGTCCTCCTCTTTCTCCTCCTCTTTCTCCTCCTCTATCTCCCCATGCTCTTCCTTTCAACCTACTTCTTTTCCTTTCCTTTCCCCTCTCCATTCTCCTTCCCCTTCCTTTTATTTTTGTGCCCCTCAGGCTAACGCTCTATCGTCCTGGCAACCACGTTTCTAAGGACAACATTATTTTTATAGAGGAACAGAAAGAGATCTGCTACATTGTTTTGCCTAAGCCTTCCGAAACATTGACCAAATGACGTCTTTAAGTCTGCTGCCAAACAATTGCAGAATTCTTTTCCTTCTCTCGCATAGGCCTACAATACGTGCATGCGCAGAGCAAGAGAATGTAATAGGTGCACCTGAAAATAATTATTAATAATATCTTTCGGCGTCAGACGCCTTTACTGCAATTATAATCTCCTGGATACATTGCACTTGAATACATATTGCACTGTATAAGTATATAGTACACATTGGTAATACCGTATATATAAATTCTTCTTCTTACCTACAGGCTTGAATTAATCCCTCTCTGCGGAAAGGTCAGCCACTCGGATCCTCCTCTT
>OX243820.1:6592788-6637788 GCA_945859605.1 Lumbricus rubellus | reverse complement strand
ACATCTCCATCTCCAGTCGCTCGCTTAATCCCACTCGTCTTGCTGCAGCAACAAGCTATGCGACCACCTGTTTGTTTCCCTTGTTCGGCTCTTGCCTCTCTTCTCTCTCCTTCTCCACATCGCTCTCGCTCCGTCTCTCTCTTTCTTTCACTTTCCGTGTTTCTCGCTTGCTTCTCTTCTGTGTCTCTGTCTGTCTTTGTCTGTCTGTCTGTCTGTCTGTCTGTCTGTCTGTCTGTCTGTCTGTCTGTCTGTGTCTATTTGCCTCCTATACCCAATGCAAAAACATGAACGTTCACGCACATTCAAAGACCTATAGGCCTACATTCTTAAAAAGTAATTTCCAAAACAATTAAATTCACAACAGAGACTTAATAACATAATTATATTTAATTAGGCATAGGCCTACATGTAGGCTAGGGCTTGCTGGCCTAGGCTACATAACGACAAACATGCACAGTGCCCACATGCGGACAAAAACACAGTTATAACCTTTTTGTCGTACTTTGTTGTTTTCATTTCTATCTGGCGTGCGCTATTAGCGTTTGGCATTTCTAAATCAGAATCTCGTCTTCTTAGCTGCGGGTCATACGCGGTCAAGTTTCCGTTCAGTTTTTTTTACTTATCAAGAAACGAAAAAACGACAACGACAAGGAAGATGATGACGAAGATGTCGGTATTTGTTTTGATGAAGATGATAACATCACGGTGAAGATGATGATGATGATGATGACGACGACGACTTACATGTATGTACAACGACATAGAAAGCGGTGATGACGACGACGACGTTGATGACTCACAATGACAGGAACACACATCCAACGGTTGCCTGTCTCTGTCTCTGTATGTATTTTCGTTTGCTCGTTTGTCTGTTTGTTTGTCTCTCTCTCTCTCTCTCTCTCTATTTGCCTGTGTGTGTATGCTCGCTTCAAGTCACTTGTCTCTTTGTCTGTCTGACTTTCCGCTTGCATCTCTGCCTGCGTGTCTCTGTCTATCAGTCTGCTTGTTTGTTTGTCTGCCTGCCGTATGCATGTTTGTGTGTATGCATGTTCGTTTGTATTTTCGTCTGGCTGTCTGCCTTTCCTTCTGCCTGTTTGTCTCTGTGTTTCTGTGTTTCTGCATGCCTATTTGTCTGTCTGTTTGTCTGTCTGTACATAATGCTCGTTTGCCTCTTTTTTTGAATGCCTGTCTGACTATACATCGCCTGTAGTCTATTTTTGCCTGGCTTGGCTTGTCTGTCTGTTTGTCTGTCTGTTTATCTGGCGGTCGAGTGTCCGTTTATTGGCTTTCCCGTCATTTCTCCTCCTCCACCATATCCCATGTCAACCTCCTCCAGCTGCAGATAAAAATTATAGAAACTGGAAAAGCAGCAACATCGCTAATAAAATGCGAATCCTCTCTCCAGATGCTCCGCGTCGTCAACTGCCCTTCCAGGCTTCACGATATCTCTTCCAAGTATTAAACCATATAAGCTCGGATTCGCTGCTCCAGTTCTCCCTTCGGACTTAATCCCACTTACTTTCAGCATGTTGTATGTTTTTCGCCGTCACCTTAGCGGACTCGTACACTGGAAGGTGGCCTGATTACGGCTTGGTGTTAGTACGCCATAAAGTGTACCAAGTCAGAGCAATGAACTGAGGCGGTACAGAAGTCACTAATTATATTTATGCCTGCCCCATACGAAATTGTAGCCTACATGGAGCACCGCCACTGCATAGGGAGGGGCAAAACACAATGGCCACGGTTAAGCATTTTAGCAAAAGCTTGAAAACTGCAAAGCAGGATATTAGGAACATTGGTTATTTTGCCATGGAAGTTTCTAAATGTAGGCCTGAATTTCTCATTTTCGCATTGTGTAGACTTGTCATTATTTGTATCAGTAGGCCTAGTGCCTTATTACAAAATATTTGTTTGTTAAAAACAGGGCTTATAGTCTAAGTTAAAATGTGACTGCATCGGCGTCCACACACTAATTTTAAAATCTGAACGCCGTCCTGCCACTTGTTATGCCAGCGCAGCCTGGAAAGGTAAGGAGCGTCCACGGCACTTCATTTTCTACACTGTAAGCATTGGAAGAGGACAAAGGGAAGACCAAGACAGATGATGCTGTAGAGTATTGACTGGATGATGAAGGATCATCATAGGACGGATACCAAAAACTCAAGGACAAGTCACAGTGGATAATTGAGTGGCGACATTTTACATTCGAACCTGCCAAGAGGAGCAGAGACTTGAAGAAGCACTGTTTAAAAGTAGGCTAGTAGTTAAAAATGAGTGTCAATTTGCCATGGCTAGGCAACTGCTCCCTCTGGCAACTGTTACTGTTAAAGTAGCCGACTCTAGTCCTCCGTCACTATAGCCTGTGGTCTGTAGAGTTGCTATAGGCCTACGTCTAAAATTCCCTAAATGATTTCGTTACACAAAGAGAGCATTAATTTTCATTGTGTAGGAGTGGAAAATTGACGTCATTCACGCATCATCTGCTAGGCAAGTGGGCGAGACGTGACTGACTTTGTGGCAATAATATGTCAAACTGAAAGCAATAATATTAGCCGAACAAACAGGTTTGCCTGGAAGACAGTTCGTGCAAAGACGACGTCTACTTTAATTCGGGAACATCACCACAGCAGCTGAACGCATTATCCACTTGCGTGTCTGAGACGCAATTAGGGACATAGTAAACAGGCAACGTGAAGACATACACAGATGTGCTTTTCCTCGGTGAAGACACAAACAGACGTGATTTTCATGATGGTGTTCGTTGTATTCGACGACCTTTTGCAGTCATGAATATGTCTGCGACTCTCCGACAGGGTGAGAATTGCCGAGGGGGTTGGGGGGGTTCAACCCCCCAGTCTTTCTTAGAGCCCCATGTTAAAGTATGTTTTTCATACCCCAATTTCAAGTTTATCATAGGCCAACCCCCCCCCCCCAGTTATTTTTCCACAATTCTCATACTGCTATCCGATGTTTTGATCAGATAGTAACAGTACTATAGGCGCCAGCGAAAAGTTAAAAGCATTATAGTTGCGTGCATACATGCAATCATAGACTATAGTAGCCTATCAGTGGCGGCGCCAGGATTTCAGTTTTTTGGGAGGAGGGGCTCAACTTGGGAGGAAATTTTCCGTTTTCATTCGTCAAAATTTCTGACGACCTTTTTTAGTCATTTGGTTCATCTTGAAGTGGGGTTAATCAACTAAATATTCTTTTTTTACATCGGAAAAAATGGATGGCCTTTTGGGGGGGGCTTAGCCCGTATCCCCTAGCGCCGCTACTGCAGACTTTACCTTGATATAAATATACACATAAACATACAAATATACATAGGCTACATAGGCCTACATAGGCCATACAGAGCATATAGCCTACAAACTTAAAAACCTGTCTTTCTTTCGACCTTATAACTCTCCTCATAAATAAGAAAATATTGTTTTGTTATCAGACGTGTAGGTCTAAGTTTAAAGAAGGAATCTAACATTTGGAGGAACCTATAAACAAGAGTTCACTTTGGTGTCGTGCCCTAGTAGCCTCCCACCGAACCATAATAGGCCTATTATAGCCTACACTCGGTCCTTGCAGAAAACGAAAAATATATAGATGTATTAAATCGAGGCTTGCAGTAAAATAAAGGTCGCGTGGCATGAGACATTGACAGATCTGATAGCTCTGAAAGAGCACGAAAGGATTAAGATTATAAAATGTTCGCTCGTGCATTTTACGGATGAAATTACAACCTTAAGCCGTCTCATGTCAATTCCCATTGCACATGCGACCACTGGCGTCGTCATCATTTGGCACAATCGTTCTGGGTTAGATCATTTTTTTAGTGACTTTGAAAAACAATTAAAACAGGTCAGCCGAGTCCTGTTTCCTTCATTTTACGCTAGCTGTCAAATGTAAAATATAGGCCTACGTCTTTTATAGGCCTACCACTATATTGATGATGGTTCTCGGCCCGAATGCAGGTTCATTGGCTCTTATGACCCTGGGTATAACATGAGTGAGGTGGTTTCCCGTTGCCTTCCCCACAGACAATGATGGGTAAGCAACTTGCCCAAGGTCGCTCCACAGGAGCTTGCGCCCCTGCGTCCCACACGTGCTAGCCCGAGATATCTAAATCTCTGAATGTCAACTCCCAACCCGGGGCTTGAACCGCAGTCGGTTGTATCCAACAGACGAGTGCCGCTCCCCCTTTAACCAAACTGTTACTAAGGACAAATCAAAAACGGATTTCACTATAGTCGTCTTGTTACTCTCAAATCGGACCACAACTTGATTTCTAACTTACAAGTAAATCACACCAACTCACACACACACACTCACACACACACACGCAGACACACACACACACACACACACACACACGCAGACAGTAACCAAACACGAAATGATATTTTTGGAAATGGTCATTCTTGTTTCCACACATAAATATTTACAACCAAAATGCATCATTTCACTACATACCCACAATGCGTCATCGTCAGTTCTCTTCCCACAATGCACTTCCCTTCAGGTCTCCACACAATAAAAAAACTTCAAATTTGATCGGAAAAATTATGGACGCTTTCAAACAGTCGTTTAACAAACTGCAGAAGAAAAGGAAACTCATAAACAAAGATACACTGTTGAAACAACTTGAGGCATTTCGCCAGGTTGATCCTTACAATACACGTAATTATACCTTAAGTTACGTTACGTACAATCTCCAGTAAAGAAAAAACAGACAACCTGTGTTTATAATTGGTCTGATAAAAGTCCGCACAGCAATATCTGTGTATTTTTTCACATATCAGATTTGCATATCGCTGTGACCATACGCACACTACAATATAATGACAACCAGTTTTGCTTTGTACCACTGCAAATTTAATTAAAAATCACTGTAATTAATTCACAATAATAATAGTAATAATAATAATAATGATAATGATAATAATAATAATATTAATAATAATAATAATAATAATAATAATAATAATAATAATAATAATAATAATAATACAACCATTTCTGCTTTAAACTGTTCTCCAAAGTGAAAATAACAGCATGATTTAATAACAACTAACTACAACAAAGTGGCAGAATTTGACCTCCTCTGCCAGAAAGCTCATAATATAATGGAGTTCCGACAGGATCCATATTCCCATATGGGCCACACATACAGAACCTAAATGGGTTCCATTCAACACAGATGGAAAAGCTAACAAGCGACCCAACTACTCGCTTCGAAACATGGTCGGTCACGTAAAATGACAAAAGAGAAAGGTGACTCATTGTTGAATTGCTTCTGTCAGATCTGTGTGTTTCAGCTACTGACATTATATCCTGACATCATCATATTGCATCAAAGTACCTACGATATTTGTCTTAAACAATTTTGAAATAGGTATTAATTTTGTAACAACCTCTCCGCCCTTAAAATTTCAAAACACCTATGTACTAAGCAACTTTGAAATATCTCTTTGTCCCAAATTGTTTGAAAGAGGTAAGAGAACCTATGGTATTTGTCTTAAACAATTTTGAAATAGGTATCTGTTCCAAAGAACTAAGAACAATCTCTTGAATATTAAAATTTCAAAATACCTTTGTGCTAAGTAAAATTCATACATCTCTTTGTCCAAAAACAATTTAAAATAAGTTTGTCCCATATAATTTCAAAACACTTGCCTGTCCTATACAATTTTGAAATATCTTTGTTTGTTCTAAGCAATTTTGAAATATCTAAAGTTGTTCTGAGCAATTTTGAAATATCTTTGTTCTAAATAATTTTGAAACATCTTTGTTCTAAGCAATTTTGAAATATCTTTGTTCTAAGCAATTTTGAAATATCTTTGTTCTGAGCAATTTTGAAACATCTTTGTTCTAAGCAATTTTGAAATATCTCTGCCGTAAACTATGCCACTTTTTATATATGAAATCTGAATTCAGTTTGCACGCCTTATAATACAAACATCCTATCATGACTCACATATGCCATGACACTCTGAACCCAGAGGGTCATGTTTATGCGCACAAGAACTTGCATTAATTCTCATACATATTCATCTATCTTGATGTTTATTCATAATGCATACAATTATTACACATAGGCCTTGGAAAAAGTAGAAGCTCTAACACAGCTGCACCTCATTATAAGTCAAACAAGCTGGATTTCTGTTTTCCAGGGACAACGATAATACGAAACTTAGCTCCCTGAGGTCCACACATAAAATGCAAAGCATCCAAATTCATATGTTTCGACTTGCTGCTATATACTCTGCTGTGTACCCTGACTAAGTTTGATCCAATGTTGCATTTCAAACTCACGAACAGAAAACGCTTTCAGCAAGAGTCTGAAATGGTAACTTGAATGTCAAATGGGGAAAGTCTGAAATGGAATGGAAAAGAATGTCACATGTTGAGAGTCTGAAATGGGAAAGAATGTCACATGGCAAGAGTGCCACATCATGGCTAGAAGTTTCACATTGTAAGAGTCTGAAATGGTAAAGAGTGTCAAATGGGGAAAGTCTGAAATAGTAAAGAATGTCACATGTTGAGAGTCTGAAATGGGAAAGAATGTCACATGTTGAGAGTCTGAAATGGGAAAGAGTGTCACATGGCAAGAGTGTCACATGGTTAGAAGTTTCACATTGCAAGAGTCTCAAATAAAGCAATCACTGATATTTACTTGTCTCCACAATGACAATGGCACCGTTTCAGCTTAGCGATATAAACGTTATGCAGGAATGTTTCTGCAAAACCTCAATGACATTCGAAACACAAACCAATTCTGCGGTCAGAGATTTTTCGTCTGAAGCACCTGTACAACATAATTATATCATTTGGAAGACTATTCCTGTGGCTCTAGCAACGCACCACGAAAACACCGGGAATTTAAAGTCGGTCAGATAGCTGGAATGACCAATCTGATTATTTGGCCATAAAAATAGAAAACAATCCTAACTGAATGCTAGGTTAGGAATTTTTAACTGAATGGGTGGTTCCTGAAAACTAAAATAATAATCAAACAGTGGTCCAAAGTTGGCTGAGACATGTCAACTAACTCATCCATTGATGTAAAACCTACGACAAAGCACTTGAGTATAAACTAAGTAGGTAAGTATGTACTGTAGGTATGTATGTATGTAGGTACATGTAGGTATGGGTGCAATGGTGCATGTGTATATATATTATGTATATATAACCAAGAGTGTACATATGTATGTATATGTAATATGTATGCATCTATACATGCATGCATGCAAGTATGCATGTGTCTATATGCATATGAAAAGTATGCACATATGAGTTCATCCTTATGCACATGTAAGTACCCAAGTATGTATGAAATATGCATGTATCTTAATATTTGCTGTACATTGCACCTATAAAGGGACTCTCAAAAGTACGGCAATGACAGAAAACAATTCTCAACAAACAATAAAACAACAAAACAAAACAAAATAAACCTTTTAAACAAACAATACACAAAGAATGCTTGTTCGGTATTTTATTCAGCATGGGAATGAAGTTTTGTTCAGTGTCAATCAAATTGACCAGGCATTTTCTGGTAACCCGATTTCTGCAGAAATCCATTCAACGTCAACTTGGCCTAATTGCCGCCATGACCCAATTAATAATATTAACTCAGTCTATGATGACTCAACAAATTTTAAAAGATGACCTAATTAATCTGATGACGTAACAACCCATGACCTAATTAATCCAAAGACATAAAACGGTAAATGCTAAGACAAATCGACCTTGTGCACTGAAATCCAAAACATGGCACAACCTGTTATGTTATCTTCTACAACCAAGCAAAACACAACTAACTTACGCAGCGTGATTTCGACCGCACACGATAGATTCGCATAACAACTTTCTTCATGCTAAACCTTGAGACCAAGCCACTCGTTTTGATTTCTGAAACTATTTAGTATTTTGCATAAAAACCTTGTTCAGCAACATCACAATCTTCTTCCTTCATGGTCACTGCCATATTTTAATGAACAACATAAACCAGTGCTGGATGGAGATGTTTAGCAACACCATGTAGCAGCTACAAGGAAAGACAATTTCAGGTTACGAGGGAAAGATAGTTATCCAAATGTAAAGAACTTTCCAGAGCTGGATGGAAAATGTAGCACGACTATTCCAAGATGAAAACCATAACGAATAATTCTATCTTGGATGCATAAGCATGGAGCACAGGATAAATTGAGCTGACCCTTAAACTTGCAAGAGAACGAGTTGCCCACTAAAACTGGTAAATTAAAGAAAGCATCAACACAAAATAATTATTATATGGGAAACAAAATGTCCTAAAATCTGAGACAAAATAATATTTAACTTATATTAAATTACCTTAAATTTAAGTTTAAATTAACACACTGCTGGCAATTTACGAGACATGCTTTGGCGATTCGTAACGAAGAGTTTAACGAAAACACAAAATAATCATAACAAACACGAATTATAAGCCACATGTAGCTGTCACAGTAAAACTCCTAAGGAGTCACAGATTCCTCTTATGTAGAGTTGTCCCGGGGTTGCAAAGTTACGCAGCGTTTGCAACATGGTTCAGAATCATTGCATATCAACGTCATTACAATTAGGAACCAAACATTTCATAAAAGTCGGAAGAAACAAAAAATTCATTGGCGATTTATCGGTACAACAAAACAATAGTTGTTCATGTTCTCCACGATTATGGTGACCACATTACTTTTCCAAGACACTACAGTAGTTACAAACTAAGAAAAAATTGAGCTACGAGCTGGGCTCACAGGGAAGAAGAGCTCGGTGTTCCCACCTCCAACCAACCAGGTCCTCGATCCTTCGGCTCTGCGACTCGTGGGGACTGGACCTTCAAACTGGAACAGCCTTCCATTAACAATTCGAGACACTGCATTGCACGTATCTCATGAAACATTCTCGTAGTTACTTCAGTTTAACTTGTTTGGAACTGTTGGGTAGCTACATTAAGCACCGAAAGTTAATCTAGGGTGCTTTAGAAATGTCCATAAAAATTACACATACATACATACATGCATACATACATGCATGCATACATACATACACACATACATTTCATTATCGTGGAAATCACAAATCCCGAACCCGAGACATTTTTTGATCAATTTCAGGACTATTTTATTGAGGGAAACAATCCCTATTCTGAACAATTTGGAATATGTGGTCACCTGCATCAATATCCTCGCACAGAACAATTTGTCAGCATACGGAAAATCAACCAACAATTTAACACACACAAAACAAAACAGATCATTGTGTCTTGGTCAAAGGCTCTTGAGACGTGGCACACCGAGAACAATCACCCGCAAAATAAATACTACGCGGTCTCAGCAAAAACATACAGATTATTGTTCAGGCTCGACGTCATTTGCTCCCTACGGAAAAATTTACAATTCGCACAGACAAGATATTTCACACATATTTAAACAAAATTTGTTCTCTGTATACCACTACTTTTCCCGAAGCCTTTCTGCTGTTCATAAATAATTTTTAACAGGATGCTTTATCTTTATTTAAATGTCATGTCATCTCAACCAAAGAGCAGTATAAATAGTTCGTCGATATGTGAACATATTAATATTGGATTTCGGATTATGTGCTATTTTAAAATAGAATGTTCACTATTTTCATTTTTGACTGTGGTGGGCTCTATCAGGGTGAAAGTTGCCGGGGGTGTTGTGGGGTTCAACTGTTCCCCTATTCCTTCTTAGAACCCCATAGTAGAGTTATCATTGCCCACACCTCAAGTCCCCATAAATCAACATCTGACCCCCCCATGTTTGTGGTTCTGAAATTCTCATACTGGGTTCTATGGATGATGTATGTTATTATACGATGCCTGAACACCAAAATGCGGACAGCAATTGACGAATTAAACAATATTCATATCTAATTATCTTTTTCTTATAAACCTAAACCTAGTCCAGGCATACTTTTCTCAAACCTTAGTCTTAACCGTATCATCTCGGATGAACACTACTGTCTTCGTTTGCATTCACTAGATGGCAGCAGCATCAGTAATCTATTCGCATCAGTTCTAATATCCGGTCCGTTGCTTGAAACTTAATCTGTAATCAAACTCCCGATATCACAAAGCACAGCACATGTGCGAGTTGTGGCCAGAGCGATAACAATAAAAACATTGATTCCATAACACTTGACACTTTTCGGCACATGGAATTAATTTTATCTTGCTCGGGGCATATAGGCAGTAAATGTACCCGACATGAAATATGATCCTGTATGTTAAACGCTGCTTGATGCCTTTGCTGCCAAATCATGAGCAGATGGGGGAAGCATGGTTTTCAGGCCTATTCATACTTACAACTGGTATAAAATTCATTCAGCATTGCACAGAAATATTTTCATGCAAAATATTAAAAGAAATTCCCAAGACTATACAACGATTCTATCAACTAATGCTCAGACATTGTACCAAAAACCATTCTGCAAACATTCCACTGAATAACATTACAGAAAAACTTGCATAATTTAAAGTTACCGCAAACACAAATTTGTACCAAAATCTGACTTTTTCACAACCTGATGACTAACTTCTAAAGGGGTTAACAACCACTAAATACTAGTTATTACCGGTAATTATTAACCCCAAGTTACAGATGCATAAAGCTGTACGGACAATGATGATACACTT
Source organism: Lumbricus rubellus (assembly GCA_945859605.1). Classification (NCBI taxonomy): domain Eukaryota; kingdom Metazoa; phylum Annelida; class Clitellata; order Crassiclitellata; family Lumbricidae; genus Lumbricus; species Lumbricus rubellus. The sequence continues at coordinate 6,627,113 of OX243820.1, read as the reverse complement.
GGCAACGTTCCTCACCAACTGGAAAATCTACATTAATAATTACAAACCACTACTCCTCCTTCTGACCCCTTAGAAATACTGGGCATCACTTTCCATTTTTACATTTCTTTTATTTAACATTTTTTATTTCTTGCATTTTTCTTATAGCACCCCTTAAAGCTCCCTACTCAAAGGCGCTCCCGACTCCAGCGCGGACACTCCACCAAATTTTCACGTCGAAGTGCATGAGCAATTGCGAGTGAAGGACTTGCTCAAGGTCCCTACACGGCGGCTTGAGGTGGATTCGAACCTGAAACCCTCCGGCTCCAAGGCACCAAACTCCCCACTACACCACTGTGCCCCACTACGAGCACTTTGTTTTAGGCATAGCCAGCAATTCCTTTTGTTCGTCTATTTTCAACCTTTCTACTGCACACACATGACTTAAAAATCACACGATAAATCATCAATAATCATTTACAAAAGCAAACCTGCTGATCCCAGTGATGAAAGCATAATTTGCAATCTCACATATACCTTACAAATAATAACATACAACACCCGCATATATTCCTATACAAGAGCAGCACAGCTTTGGCGCACAGCGGCACTGCACGGTCAGCACTGGGAACTAGACATATGATACGAAAAGACGGCCATGTATCAGCAAGGTCACACTTAACTCCGTCTTAATAATTAACTGCAACAATTAACCTTCGTAGAAAAGCTCCAATTGCCTAAGGAGACCCAAATGACCTCTCCCCCAATATTCTCTTCATATGAAAGATTCAATGAGGGTCAATCTGAAAGTGCTTTATGCAAAGAGTCATTGGTTAAATTTACAGTTTTACACCATATTTGTTGGCTAAATTCACACCATACTTGTTGGCTAAATTTACACCATACTTGTTGTGCTCAAATCCACAAAAACTGCTCTACTGTTGCATACATGAAAAACACTTCCCGCCCCAATCTCAAGTGTAGGGAAACGCTTCCCAGCGGGGTGCCACACAGGGCAGTCAAGGGCGCCATAAGCCTGTTGTTCTATAGGTCCACAGCTGGACAATATCTGCAGATTTTCTTTTTAAAAACCGTCAAACCACTGATAACATCGCACCACAAACGTAGGACTATTTTTCTAAACCGAAAGTAGCACAGACCTAGCCACGGCACTGTGGTCCAATACAAGGAATGTTGCTCACCACTGAGACCGACAAAAAACAGGAAATTCAATTAAATGAAACCGGGGCAAGGGTCATCACGATCACCGAACGCCCCTTACCAAGGAGGAGGGCTCCTCTCCCCGAAACCGGTCGGGAACAAACCACATGGGCTTAGGACGACCTCCGCCATCCCAACAACCCATCGAACATTCTAACCCAGTTGCATACGTAATTAGCCTACAGAGTTCATGCCCCGCGTGACCTGGTTGGTCTTGATGAGCTGCTGCATCTGGGTCGTGTCAAGCACGATGCTCTGGATGCTGAAGCAGGAGAGGACGGCCATGGCGCTCGAGCAGATGATGTACGACATGGACGTGCCGGAGAAGTGGACGATGTATCCCATGCAGGAGGTGAGGATGACCTGCGAGAGGAAGTAGGCGCTGTCGAGTATCGCGAGGTCCGTTCCCATGCCACGCGTCGACCGATCGACCGCGGAGGACGCGTCGTCGCTCGTGTAAATGTCGTAGAAGAAGACCTGGAAAGAAATTGAAATCGTAATTAGAATTGTAACCGTAATTGTAATCGTAGTTGTAATCATAATTGTAATCCTAATTGTATTGGTGGTTGTAATCGTAGTTGTAATCGTAATTGTAATCATAATTGTAATCATAATTGTAATCACAAAATGTTGTATTATATAAATCATAATTTTACCGTAGTAATATTAATTGCAACCGTAATCATAATTGTAATCACAATGCAATCATAATTTCAATCATAATTGTAATCATAAAATTGCAATCATAATTGCAATCATAATTGTAATCATAATTGTAATCATAATTGTAATCGTAATCATAATTGTAACCATAATTTTACCCTAATAATAATAATAATAATAATTGTAACCGTAATAACAATAGTATTCATAATCGCAACTACAATCATAATTGTATTCATAATTATAGCTGTGATCCTAATTGTAGTCTTCTCCCTCACCGTTTAATCTCCCCACCGACAGTGCATATATGGTGGCTACTTCTATGAGATGTTGAACAACTTCAAATATGCATAATTATTATATTAAATTACAAAGTCATGCGAAGGGAAATGTGTTCTGACGCTATAGACACACATGTCGGAGGGGAATGTATTCTGACGCTATAGACACACATGTCAGAGGGAAATGTGTTCTGACACTAGACACACGTCGGAGGGAAATGTGTTCTGACACTAGACACTCATGTCGGAGGGAAATGTGTTCTGACCCTAGACACTCATGTCGGAGGGAAATGTGTTCTGACACTAGACACTCATGTCGGAGGGAAATGTGTTCTGACACCAGACACTCATGTCGGAGGGAAATGTGTTCTGACACTAGAAGCTCATGTTGGTAGGCTCGAGAAGCCCTAACATCTGGTATTGACTTTAAGGAAATAAAAAATGACACAAAAGCGTGATCTCTTGTCAATATTTAACATGCATTCCGTCGATACTACACCAGATGCAAGCCCACCCCCACACCCTTCAACTGCACTTGCATGTATCGTATCGTATAATTATAAGAATTATTTATAAAGTGCCTCTTGCAGTACTAGCTATACTCAGAGGTGCTCTCAGCATGATGAAGGTATAAGAAAGTCTTAAGCAGCAAAGGGATAAGGATGGCACCCCCCAACTAAGATCTTAGTGCGGACTACTGAATAGAACAGTCCATGATGAAAAGGAATGGCTTCTCACATCAAGTATAAGTAGAAAGTACAAAACACAAAGAAAGTACCGGTACTCTGATGAAAGAAACATGTTCTAAGAGAATGCATAAAATTATATTTATTTACACCATCGTCCATCCATCCATTCATTCATTCGTGAATTTCTATAGTGCCCCTTCAAGAGGCGCTCCCGTCCAAGATCAAGCGAAAAACCGATTCTTCAACAGTTTGTGAAACTGAGAACAGTTTTGGGAGGTGTCACATAGTCAAGGGAAACCCATTCCAGGTTGTTGGTCCATTAACCACGGAGAACGAACGGTCTGCATTGTTTCAGAGCAAGTGAAAGGGACCATTAAGAAACCGTGGAAAGCCGAGCACAGCGGCCTATGCAAGTGGAAAGGGAAGGGAGGAACAGCTCATGCAGATAAATCAATTACAAGCGTAAGGGGGCATCTCAAATGTCACAAATGTCATAAAGATGAAAATTTTATTACGAGAAAGGTCGCGCATCAGCCTGCACATAGTACGGACTTGATATACTGCCGGTGCACACACATTTAGACATACCAGACACATGTGTCTAGGCAGACACCAGACAGACCAGACATGCTTCCCATGTGCAGGGACAGGCCATTCATGCGGGGCAAAGTCCAACAGCAGAAAACAGCCTTGAACAAAAAACGGTATTATGGTAAGTATTGGGAGGTGGGAGATAAGGTTGTGAAGACGTTTCTGTTGGAGCACAAAACTTTAAGAAGTCAACCACTACTCAGGGCACCAGCTTATTCACAAGCACTCTTGATAAAAAGAATATATATGCACCTTATTACTTGCTTGTTGCTTTGTATTGTTTCATGCATTCATTCACTCATGCATCAATTAATTCACTCATAAAATCATTCATTCACTCATACATTCATTCATTCGCTCATACATTCATTCATTCGCTCATGACATTCATTCATTCACTCGTACATTCATTCATTCACTCATGACATTCATTCATTCACTCATACATTCATTCATTTGCTCGTGACATTCATTCATTTGCTCATACATTCATTCATTTGCTCATGACATTTATTCATTCATTCATTCACTCATACATTCATTCATTCGCTCATACATTCCCTCATTCACTCATACATTCATTCATTCACTCATACATTCATTCACTCATGACATTCATTCGCTCATGACATTCATTCGCTCATGACATTCATTCACTCATGACATTCATTCGCTCATGACATTCATTCACTCATGACATTCATGATTCATTCGCTCATGACATTCAGGACTTAGTTTACAGCCGTCTTTCATGTCAGTTCACATATTATAACAAAAACGATTTCCAATGCACTTTAAGTCCGTCAATAATTTTCTGCCATTCATCTACCTTTCATAAATAATTAGTCTTAATTATGAGGCAAATGTCAGAAATAGAATGAACGTGTAACAATAGAGTTCATTTTCACTGCTGTCATCAACGTATACCTCATCATCCTAGAGTGAACTGTAGTCAATAAACTGCAAAAGGTTGTTGATGTCAACGGGTAATTATAATTTGCCTTCTAATTGGATGCATTAATTATGAAACTGGACTTGAAAGAGGGAAATGAACTCAAGCAATAATAGGCTGTTGCCATTTTGAAAAATATAACTTTTGCTGGGAGAGAGAGAGAGAGACAGACAGACACAGGCAGAGACAGAGAGACAGACAGAGACAGTGAAACAGATAGAGACAGACAGAGACACAAAGAGAATTCTTGACATGAATGAATGAATGCATGAATGAATGCATGAATGAATAAATGAATGAATAAATGAATGAATAAATGAATGAATAAATGAATGAATATCCAAGCCACGAGAGTCACTATTGAACGACTTTGTTTAGCAGATTATACGGGCAGAAAATACAAAGACACGCGTGAACGCTAATATCGATTTGCTATACATTTTAGAAAGATGTCTTAACAGTAACGGACCGTGACATACACGTTATCAAATGATTGATTGATTAATTGCCTTCAACGTTTTGTTCGATCAACAACCGCTGAAAAATGCATCAGCTACAGATAGATCAATGGTACCTAGGATAGTTTCATCATTTCATGATAGCCGTATCATTGGTAAAATCGGTGGACAATGCTTACCATTGTTACAGCTCAGCTTTTGCCACAAAAGCAGTGTGCTTCTAATATCAGATGGAATGCTCCAGAATGACTTTACTTTCTAAGACCCTTTTACAATTACAACTGTTAAAGAACCACTTAGTTTAATTTATAATTTTTAAATTCAATTTTTTTAGTAATTTAACTCAAGTGTCATCAAGTTTCAAGTTTATTTTCCACAATACATAATCATACACATCATAGATTGAGTATTTGCATATTACGAATATTAAGATTTTCACATATTCACGAATATTAACGAATATTAAAACTGCCAACGAATATTATATTCGTAAAATATTACGTTCTTTCTGGGACTGAAATTTTTATTCCTATTTTGTTATTTTATGAAAATGTTTAACTTTTACTTAATAAATTGTAGAAAATTGAGGTAGTCTACGCGTAAGCCTATATCAGTAAGACTAGTGACAAAACTTTAATAGATTTATTGTTAAAAACTTCAAGGTCTCTGCTGGGTCTGGCCAATGTGACCATTCCTATCATAGTCTATTGGATACTTCATGTTAGTCACTAAGTCTTTGTCTGACTTCTGACCATCCTCCTCAGCGGAAAAGAGGCAGAGCCACCGATAGCAGTTGGCAAGTAGGCTAGGCTAGCAGCAATAGTAAATTAGAAATAAACTTTAAAAGCCTATAATAGTAACTGCAAATTGATAAAGTAGTTTTATATCAGTGTAGCTGCTGTAGCAGGATGACTGGATGAGTAGGCCTAAAAATTAATATAAATGCCAACGCAGGAAATAATACTGCCAGATTACAAGCAAAATGTATCCCGACCTCAGCATACTAAGCGCATTGCATAATTTAATTCAGCCTTGCCCTGGATGCGAGTGAATGTCGTAGAGACAAGATACAGAAACTTAAACTGCTTAATACCGAGTAACATTGCGGTTTCGATCGTTCACCTTAATTCGTTAACGAATATTTACGAATATTAAAAAATCTTAATATTCACGAATATTTACGAATATTAAAACCAAAAGTCACGAATACTCAATTTATGATACACATCACAGTACAAAAAAATATTTAGACTGAGCACAAGAGTCTTCAGAGTTGATTGGTGTTTAAAATAGAGGTTTATACGAAGATCGAGTATTTGTGACTTGAGGTTTTAATATTCGTAAATAGTCGTGAATATTCGTAAATATTCGTGAATATTCAGATGTTTAATATTTTTAAATATTCATAAATATTCGTTAACGAATTAAAATGAACCATCGAAATCGCAATATTCGCAATATGATACCCGTCAAAGCAGTTTAAGTTTTCGTTTACATCCATGACATTCACTCTGAAGGTTTTAACAAGAAACTCCTTAAAGTTAGGATACTGATGCGTCACAATTTCATACAATTCATTCAGTAAAACATTAAACGTTATAACCTATAACAAAATGAGAATTAAGAATAACGATTTTTTTGACTGAACATAATATTTTACGAATATAATATTTTCGTTGGCAGTTTTAATATTCGTTAATATTCGTGAATATTTGCAAATCTGAATATTCGCAATATTCGAATACTCAATCTATGGGGTTTATAGTCATTGGAGCTCTGAAATACAGCTACTGCTCTCCCTGTGCAAATAAGGGGCCACACCCTCCAGGCCAAGATTAAGACCTTCAGGTAAAACTAACAGTACACGTAGTTGGCTGCCAATATTATTATATAATGGCACGGCATCCCGCTCTGACACTCCCATAGTGGCACAATAACTGTGTCTTTTGTAGTAAACAGACCCGAAACTGGCTATCTATCTATATGCCTATTTATACCGGTTTAGACTAAAGTGCCTCTTTTATTATCTCACACAGAGAGCACTGTACCGTTCAGTCCGCAATGCTTTTTATGCAATGCTTTTTGTGCAAGAAAAAGCAAAGCCAACGAAAGTAAACATATATAATGCTATATATGACAGCTATGTACATAGTACGAACTATATTACCACCTGCAGTTATATGGGAAGCTGTTTCATCACTTACATGTACTATTGTACTTCTTCATGAAGAGAATATTAACAGACCATACACCAGTTGACTTCATTTAGTTTGATGCCTAATGGAGAACATTTTCATTTATATGATGATCATCACAACATCATCGTCATATTCATCATCATCATCGTCGTCATCATCACCATCATCATCATCATCATCATTACCACCACCATCATCACCACCACCACCATCACCAATCATCGTCATCACCACCACCGTCATCACCAATCATCATCATCATCATCACTACCACCATCATCATCACCACCACCACTACCACCACCACCACCACCACCGTCCCAACCACCACCACCACCATCATCACCAGCTCTTAACACAAGCTATTTGGCAGAGATGGGTACGAATAAATGCTCTGCCATTGTCCACGGTCATTTCTCAAGTCCATTTTCCCTCTCAATTGTTACTTAATCCAAGTGAGATTATGTTCTGATTTATATCATCTATCCAGCATAGTCTTGGTATACATGCCTTTATTTCTTTTCCTGTATAAATATAAAAGTTAAAAATTTATGCTTCCAAGAAAGCAGTGGGCCGTGTCATCAGAATTGGTTTCAGCTGCCAACATGTATTTCTGTCAAGCTTTGCTGCAAGTCAAACACAGCCCTGCAGCCGGTATAATTGCTAACAGCAATGCGGAAGTCAATTCCTTAAACTCTTACTTAGTTTCAACCTTGACAAAAAATTTATTATCTACATAGAAACCAGCTAAATATATCATAGCCACTGTCTGAGAAAGTTTAACAACACATGTGGACCTAATTAACATTAAAATATCGGCCTTATGTTATCCCAGTGAGTGTGCATGCAACATTGCAAGGATAAAAATTGCTTGAACTCATGTAGACTTACGTAACATCAAATGTCAGCCTTAACATTAGTTACTAACATTAAATGTCAGTTATTAATATTAAATGTCAGCCTTAACATTAGTTATTAACATTAAATGTCAGCCTTAGTGGATAGTCATTCCATTCCTGCTGGTAACCAGCATTTAGTTCAGAACGCCTGAGGTATACTTAACACTGAATGCCAGCATAATATAAGACACTCAATGGGTGACCAACTATAATAGCCTTGAAACAGCCCAACAATCTAGCAATGACAGGCTCAATGGCATAATTACAAGGCACGCTGCTCTTCAATATAATCTCCGGGAAAACGCCGGTAATTACGGCGAACTGCAAACTAATTCGGACAGCACCTTAATAAACACTCGAAATGCCTGTGTTATCACAAACGCACACACCATCATAACGGCAGGCTTTCACGAAAACTGGTTTATACGGACTTCAGCTTGAATATATTGGAGCAAAACCGGTAACAAAAACTTGTGTGTATGGCCACGTTGGCACTAGGATGCACACGGTTTTACAGTTAGTCACCGTTTAGAAATTATACCCAGCTCAATAACAATGCTGCAATTAGTGCTCTGGGATAACAATTATAGTAACCCTGCATTTACTCTGGCGAAATTTTCCCTCTCTGGCAAACCTTGTTTCTCGCTAATGGCTACAACCTTGGGCATAATTGCAGTATTGGGAACCGTGTGTGTCGGTTAGGGTCAAGATAGGCATCGTGAAGGTTGGTTAGGGTTAGTATCATCATTAGATACTATCTTAAGATATGGCATATAGGTACATGCTTCTGACCCCCATACTGCAATTACACCCAATTTTGTTATTTCCTTACTTTCAATTTGTCATCTCAAGGTTTAATGAGTTTTAAGTCCGTCACTGATAAGGACAAACAAAATTTTTTTAAATGCAAAACCTAATTTTACTTTTTTGCATGCCAAAATTCACCAAGATTTTACCTATTAAAAAAACTGGGACAGGCTCACCTTTTCCAAAACCCCTACCCCAATTTTGCTAAGGCGCCTTCGGCACCCTGCCATGGCCCACCACTTGGTGGAAAATAATGCTAGATGGCCCACCACTAAGAAAGGTTTGGTGAATGCCTTTGACCCAGTTATGCACCTGTGTCTTTAATTCCGTATTAAAAAACTATTGGGAGTATTGCTCTCAACTTTTGCACAGCATGTTCCAATTTACATTTATGCACATTCTGTGCAAATTTCATCAAAATTCATCAAAATCTAAGATGGTCGAGTGGGAAACTTATAAAAAATTTGTTGATTTGAGACGGAATAACCCACAGTATAAATGGGTGGTAGAGCAGAAATAAGAATTTATGAGCCAGTATTAAGCCTCAACATTTATAAAGCATTCATGATTTATAGATGGAACAGGAACATCATTAGAACCCTATTTACACGAAATCAACAGAGTTAAGCACCTATCAAAGAAGTCACTCAATGACTGGTACAGTGTGGAGAAGAAAGCCTAACAAGTACAAATATTATCTCACACTTATTCTGATCAGCAGACCATGACCTATCCGGGAAGTCATGCTGGGTTTTTACCTCATAGGTGGCTATGTCTATTCCTTTTTTTTATCTCACTAACTGCGTGAGCCGCATCTTTATCTTTCTGCTAGGCGTATCTCTCTTCGTTCTATGTCTGTCTCTATATCTCTGTCTGTCTGTCTGTCTCTTTCTCTGTGGGTCTCTCTGTCTCTTTCTCTCTCTGTCTCCCTCTCTATGTTACTCCTTCAATGTCGCTCAGTCTGTCTCTGTCTGTCTGTAATTATAGCTGAAATAATAGCCCAACAATACAATTATGACACACGCACGTATACACACTACACAGTATAAAGTACAGAACACTAAGTTCATAATTTTATGCAAAACATGCAATGTTCACTGTATCCCAAAGCATGAGATGACCAGCTAATTGAAATGTTTTCAATCAATGAGATATTTAGAATTTTGCTCGTGAACAGCATTCTATCTGCAAACATGAACTGCTGCTATGCAGCTCTTGAACTGCTACAGCTAAACTGCTACATAATTGAACTACTATATAGCTGTATTACTATTTTTGCTCTAAATGCTATTGTTTAACTGCTGCAGCAGAACTGCTATATTTGAATTGCTATGGTTGAACTTGAACTGCCATGGTTGAACCACTATTGCTGAACTGCTATTGTTGAAGTGCTATGGTTGAACTGCTACTGCTGGATTGTTATTTGTTGTCCTGCCACTGTTCGATAGGTACTATCATTTGTACAAACTAGTAAAAGGTTCTTTAATATTACGACCACATACTAAGATGATGAATGTCATTGAAAACATGTAGTACATCAGTGAACACCTGGCCTCACCCACATACATATTTGTGTACCCAAATATATGAGCCAATATATGACCTGGGCTTTCTTTATATTTATTGGATATACATTATACAGTTGTGCACGATTTCTAGAAACATTGACAAATGGCTTAGCTCAAAATGCTCAAATAAAATCTCAATAAAAAAGATTAATGCATTTTTCCACGCAAATAATCTCAATAAATCTGTGGGATCTCGTGTTCGTGTCAAAGTCCATCGAGCTTTAAAATGCAAATAGTAAAATGCTTTCCTTGTGAAGAACGAGAATTTAGAGCATATGGATGATTAGGTAACGACCCAGAGGCCACAAGTCACTCAAGGAACATGGCCATGCAATTAGATGAAAGAGAGACAGACTCAGAGAGAAAGAGAGAGACTGACAGACACAAATACATACATAAACAGATAAAATATTATTAAACAAACACATATACACACGTAAACAGATAAACACACACAGACATAAACATACACAGACAGAAATCAGAGAGAGACAGATATACACAGCTCTAGTCAAACAAAGAGAGAAACAGACAGACAGAGAGGAGACACACACACACACACACACAGAACAAATTCAAGGAGTTGTGTGTACACAGACGCATACAGAGACATATACACAAGCACATGGAAGCAACACACAGAGTCAGACAAAAGGCAGAGACAGAGACAGCCACTACTACATTCAGCTGACTATTTAATTGCTACCAGTCTGCTTAATCAGGCTTAATCAGGCAATCCCAGATCTTTACTAAATCCGAGAGGTGGGGGGGGGGAGTTGGAAGGGGCACCAAACAGAGGCCAGGCCCTAAGGCAGAATATATCTCAGCTAAAGCATAGTGCACATGAAACAAGCAGCCTATATAATACATAATTCAACAGACGGATTACAAAGATCTGTGACAAGTCACTGAACAATTTAGCCACAACAGATCAACACTGCTATACATTCAAGTCCACTTTAGTACACTCCTGCCAAGTGTCAAGTCATTTAATGCAAAAAAACACATAATAATGCCCTACATGTAGTCATGGACTCATACATATATAAATATAAAATTGAATATAGAGTATATATATAATCTATATAAATATGTAATTTATACTGATCCCATTGTATTAAATTATCAGTACATTTAGAGAAATTTATGTTTGGACTACAGTAATTTGAAACTAAGTTTGAGCCACATACCATGAACCAAAGTTTGAACCACTCATAAGTGCTCTGAACCAAAGTTTGAACCACTCATAGTACTCTGAACCTAAGTTTGACCACAATAGGCTACTCTGAACCTACGTTTGATTTGAACTACTCATAGTACTCTGAATCTAAGTTTGACCACATGCTGATTCAATATTGTTACGCCATCTGGAATCTACAAGATAATCATATGCAGCACCTCGCGAATGCAGTTCGCGAATTGCATTTCACCAAACTTAGAGTGAATCAACTAGTTGCATTTCGCTAAATCAGAGTGAAATAACTGGTTAATTATAATTATTTACCTCTTTTTTCTCGTGGTAATTCGTCACGAGCATGAAAGGCACAGTCGTGAGCGTCGCGTATCCGAACCCAGTCAACGTGGCGCAGAAGTTCACGAAGTAAATATCGCGTGATATCATCATCAACAGCATCGACAGCATGAACGTTACCATGCCGATGAAATACGTCCGTCTCAGATCGTACCGCGCCGATATCTTCTCGATAAACGCCGCGTAGATCGCGGAGTTGATGCAGTGGAGAAGTAGCCCCCAGCTGCCCATCCGCACCCCTTTGTCGTAGAGGGCGCGCAGTTCCGAGTCCTCCGGGGCGTTAGGGTCGCCCCCGTAGATAGTCTGACCGACGAAGTTCGTGTAGAAGAGATTGAAGCACATGACGGCCGTCCAGCTGCAGAAGTTGGCGAAAGCAAGGCGCTTCAGCACGAAGGGAACGTGGAAGAGGGATTTGATGACGTCGGGAAGCATGGCGTAGAGCCGGAGCGCGACGAAGTGCCGCACGCCTTCGAATTTCGTGAAAGACAGCTTCGTCATCGGGATCTTGTACGTGATCTCGACGCCACATTCGCCGTTGACGAGCTTCTGCTGCGACAACGAGTTCGTTGGACCTTCCTCCGAGATGATGTCGTCGCTGACGTACCCGTGGTCGGTGGTCTTCGTCGGGGACAGGGTGCTCCCCGCGGCGACGGACCGCTTGCGCTGGAGGTCCGCGAGCGGGACCTCGTGCGCGGCGCCGAACGTCATGAGCATGCTGAACGAGTAGAGTATGATGAGCATGACGAAGACGGAGCGCTCCTGCGTGCCGAAGTAGAGTCCGATCGAGCTGTCGCTCCAGTCGAGCGCGGTGATGAGGTACCCGACGCACCCACCGATGCTCACCATGACCGAGTAGATCGTGAAGCAGCGCTCGCTCTGGTCCGTGCCCTTGCTCGAGTCGGAGAGGAGCGCCTCGCACGGCGTCAGACACGTCTGGCACGTGAAGTCGAGTAGAAACGAGCCGAAGACGAGCAGGAGGACGGTCATGCGAACGCCGAGCTCCGAGTGACCGAACAGGACGAAGCAGAAGTAGTCGCCGAACGGAATGATGAACAACGAAACAAGAAGCAGGATGCTGAGAACGAATATGAACGGGCGACGACGTCCAAACCGACTTTCACAGCGATCACTCGCGCGGCCGATCATAGGGACGATGAAGAACCCCAGCAGCGGACCGAGTCCGAGAACCATCGACATGTACTGTTCGCTGATGCCTGCTTTCAGCAGCAGCGGCGGGATATAGCAGAACGCGGCGCTCGCGCAGAACTCGAGTCCGCAGACGATGGCGTTAAGGCTCAGCATCCGACTCATGCTGATCGTCGCCCTTGCCGGAACGTCGACTGCGACGTGTGTCGCGGATGTCGACGACTCCATTGACGTGGATGAGCGACGCTTTCGTTTCGTGCGGGAGTCGTCTACGAACGATGACGATGACTTGGAGAAAGAGGGCGACGTGCGAGGCGAGTCATCGCAGTGGTGTTCGTACTTGCTAGGCTGGAAATGTAAGAACATGTACAGCAAGTGTTAGGAAAAGAACATGTACAGCAAGTATTAGGAAAAGAACATGTGCAGCAAGTATTAGGAACAGAGCATGTACAGCAAGTATTAGGAAAAGAACATGTACAGCAAGTATTAGGAAAAGAACATGTACAGCAAGTATTAGGAAAAGAACATGTACAGCAGGTATTAGAAAAAGAACATGTACAGCAAGTATTAGGAAAAGAACATGTACAGCAAGTATTAGGAAAGGTTTTTCATGAATCCAGATAACTAATTGCATTCTAATTTTAAAAATATAAAATTAAAAAATTAAAAAGATTAACGCTTGTGAGATGTGGATTTGGAGGAAGATGCAGAGAATATCTTGGAAGGAAAAAAGGACAAATGAGTGGGTAGTGGGTACGCACAGAGATTGGTATCGAAAACAATGAGTCGTCACAACAAACAGTGCTAAGAAGAAAGTTGGGTTTCTTTGGTCATGTTATGCGCTCAAATGGACTGGAAAAAGGTAACACTGACATTTACCTTCACACAACAATTGCAAATTCTCATCTGTTAAAAGTCTCATATCTGCCATAAAAATGTTTTGAAACAATCTAATTACAATTTTATGCTTTAGCTGAAATAACACAAAATAGATTACCGGTATATGAAGAAGAAAAAAACAGTATTATCAACGCATTACAACTTTAAAACCATAACCTTCTGCACATTACAATTGCTAGCTACTCAGTTGCTAGCTAAAAATTCTCCAGAAATGCTCATTCTGAAGAAGTGCAAAAGTCAGGTACATACAAGTGTGTAAAAAAATGACGCAACTGATAATAATTTATTATTCAATTCTATGAACAGCCTATCAAAATATAAGAGTTGATCACACCACACTTAGCGACGCTGAGCAAGGCTCTCGATACCACAGAGTGCCTCCAACTTAAGACTCTTCACGAAATCTAGTCCTTCAGAGTGTACGGCTGTTCACTGCAAACTAAGCTCATAACTCACCATTTTAACTCCACTACAAACAAGACCTCCTCGAAAATATCTACATACGGTACAGTGACAGTCGATATGATAATTATTATAAAGCAAAATTTACAGCATACTAGTAAAACTGTACAGCTACCATCATCCAATTGGCAGCCATATCTGCCCACACTGAAAACCTAAAACATTTAACCTGACGTCGGTCAGGCCAGTCTACTAATTTCGAATGAAATGGACTATTGATCGGGCACAGCTGGCGAATATTGATGGCCGTAAATCATTTGCATTTTGGCCTAAAATTCTAAAATAAATCTATGCGCATCACTATACACGGCCAAACTTTTTCAAAAGAAAACCTTCCTCAGCTGGAGATAAAGGTCTTGCGTAACCGCAGCCCAACCCATTAATCACAAGATGTAGAGGGGCTGCATTTTATGTCACATCACGGCGCAGGCGGGAAATGCTCTGTGTGACGGACTCATGCAGCAAATCAAATGTCAGCTCTCTGATAAAATCTTGCATTTTCGCATAATTAATCAAATATAGCTTAGAGTCAAAATTCAAAATGTTTGACGTACAAATTTACTTGTTTGGGTGATGAACTGCTTTTACTGTTACAATTACTGTTACTGTAGCAATTACTTTATTGTTACTATTACAACAGTCACTTTTAATTCAAATCTTACCAGTCTGAAACAAGCAGCCTGAGTCAAATATTCACGAACAGCTTAGAACTCCCTACCCCACTAACTTGCACCAAGTTAAGTCTGGCAAAAAATTTGGCAGAGAGCAAAACTGACAAGTCTTCAGAAGTCAGGTTCACCGATTGCTTTCTTTCCTCCTTTTATTTTGTTCAACCTTACAGGTATGGCAGGTTAAACTGTGAACAGCATAGCCAAACATTTCTATACCGACGTGGAGTCAACATAAACGACAGCGAATTAAAATTCTACTGAAATTATGAAGTCGTAAAACTGTAAAATTGCCTAAAGGATGAATCCACACCTAGGCATGAGGCGTGTCCATTCACCCGGCAAGGGACTCGAGCCACTGGCTTCAGCAATAGCAAAAACAACCTTTGTCTAACTCTGCTGTTATGGTGTGTATGATTTATTGATAAGCGCACGCTCACGGTAATGGTCTGTAATAAAGTTAACGGCTCTATTGATCCTATAATCGACTCGATCGCAGCAGCGCCCTTAGTTCGGCTGTCCATACTGACGTCTCTGCCACGACTACAGTAAACAAACTAAGCACCCCTCTCTCTCTCTCTCTCTCTCTCTCTCTCTCTCTCTCTCTCTCTCTCTCTCTCTCTCTCTCTCTTTCTCGCCCAGATGAGTAATTCCGACTTTTAAAGTAATTTCTAGACAACACGAAATTAAGTGTTTCGCAAACTTACGAATTTCTGAGTATCTAGTTCAGAATATCAGAAACTTATACAAAACAAACAAAACGTAAACAAATTATACTATTCATCTAAAAATATGAAACATCGTGGTGGCGCTATCTGTTGAATATTCTTTGTATGTGCATTTGTTATAGCGCCCCTTTAAGTTACTACTCAGAGGCGCTCCCGCCGAAGCGCTGGGCAATTGCGAGTGAAGGACTTGTCCATGGTCCCTACGCGTCGGCTGGAGGTGGATTCGAGCCTGCAACCATCCGGCTGCAATTAAACGAACATACCCACTACACCACCGCGCCGGGCGCCCCACAATAGGCCTATAATATCGTTAGGGATCGCTCAAGAATTACGATTAAGCATGCTTGTATCACAGAGTGAAGATATTAATATTATTAAATTTTCACCAGCCCGCTCTAGGCCTACCAGTAGTGTAGTCCTAAAAAATTATGTGGGGAACGCTATTTATAATAATAATAATAATAATAATAATAATAATAATAATAATAATAATAATAATAATAATAATAATAATAATAATAAGCGCTACAACTTGGTGGCTTTTAAAGGAACTTTCTCTTCAAACCCTGAAGACGAGGCCTGAAATTCCAGACTGGTTTTATAACAGTAGTTAAGTGATAAGTCCCTGAGGGATCCTAAATACCTCGGGGCAGCAAAAAAAAAAAAAATAATAATAATAATAATAATAATAATAATATAGCAGTCCAGCGGGGGAATGCCATCTGCTTCTCTTCCACATTGCCTCTGTAACAATGCTATATATAATCCGACTGTTGTATAATAATAATAATAATAATAATAATAATAATAATAATAATAATAATAATAATAATAATAATAATAATAATAATAATAATAATAATAATAATAATAATTAGTAGTATTATTATTAATATTCCATTGTCCCTGGGAAAAAGTGGGGGAACGCCGTTCTCCCACGTCCCCCCCACTACACCACTGAGGCCTACTATCGTGTAGGAAGCTGGCCGCAGCAGCTGTAGCCTATTATGTGCCTTAAAAAGAATAGGCCTAACTCAACATGTTAACGATGCGTGCGCTTGTAGGCCTAAGCTACAATTTTGAATGGCAATCGAGTAGGCCTATAGGCCTTGGTTATAATTTCCATTAATTAGCCTATCTCGCCACCTTTTTCTTTAGGAACACAAGCAATAAGCCTATAGGCCTATAATAATCAGCAAGCCAAGCAAGGTGGGCATACTCACGCGCTGATGTTATTGCTAGCCTTTTGCGCACGTATAATAATTAGGCCTATGCAGTTCGATCGCTACACAAACTACTACCTCGTTGTTAAGGCTTAATTTTAATCTGAGCACGTGAATGCCTCTATATAGGCTATAGGCCTACACGCATTGATACACCAAACTACTTGCCTTCGCATGCAATAGGCCTATAGCGCATGAGGCGATCAGGTTGAGCGTGCCTGAGTAGGCCCGCCTATGCATGTAGGACAGGTTGTGAAGTATTAAATTATCTGTGCAAGCCTTTAGGATATAGATCTGGTACAACTGGAGTCGTCTGGAATCGATCTAATTGCATTAATCCATATAAAAAATAATTATTTTTAATATGCTTCACAGTAGGCCTATTTATATTTTTGGCTTGCTGTGTAGGCCTAGGCCCTATAATAGGCTAGATATCACACGAAACTGCGTAGGGTTAGCTATAGGCTTAACGATCGAACGAGCGTTGCTTTTTGTCGAGCATATGCGCTTTATTGTGAACTTACTGTTATTAAACACTACTATAGAGCCCAGCAAGTGACTAAACAGTGCTCGGTTGAATTTATGTTTACTTCTTCTTTCTTCTTCTTTTCCTTCTGGCTAGGATTAATCCCTCGCTGAGGAGGGGTCAGCCACTCGGATTCTTTTATGTTTAGGCCTACTAGAAATAATGCGATGTAATTCAGCGAAAAGTAAATTATTTTGTTCTCGCATCATCAGCATCATCACAGCATCATCAGCAGAATGATGCTGTCCATTTTGAATGATGCTGTTCATTTTATTCTCACCAACAGATGTCGTAAGCCTGCTATAACATTTTATATAGTCCCGTACTGATATGAATGAAAGGCTTATATCACCCGCTCGGGCCGCTCCACCATTCAGACCTTCCACAAGCAACTTTATTTTCATTTAAATTGTACCAGGATACAGTTTAACATCGTCAAATTATAAATAAAAATTATAATATTCTTGAAGATGGCCTATCGATCACTAGGCTATATTAGTATATCCTGGGACTAATATCGATATTAGTCCTAGGTAGCCTATATCAAATTGTCCATCTGTCTCAGACTTTTTCGACCCTCTGTCGCGTCGTTCTCGTCAACAAGCATCTGGAAAATTTCTTGTTTATTACAAATGCATTTCAGCTGATTATATTTACAAAGCCAATCAACGAATAATTATGTTAACCTGACTGACACCTGTGAAAAATGAAAAAGTTTAGATAACAGTATTTAAAACATTTTAATTGACGCGACATCTGTGGATAAGTGCAAAAGTGGATTATGCAAATATTTAACGAGTTACCATCCCTCTAAATATAGATGTCTCTTCGCTACCGATATAAATAAATAAATGATTTTTGTCACGTGAGAAATTGATTGAGTTACCTGGGCGGAGAAGTTGCTTTTGCAAAGATATTTCAGCCAAACTGTTCGTTTTTGTATCAGTAGTGTCATTTATCGGATACCATGGCCATTACTTACCTTTGGGTGTTGTTGTGCTTTATGGGGTTTGCTTCCTGCGAGGAATCTAATAACGTGCTTCGGATGCAGAACTCACCAGAGCGCGGAAGTGGTCGTCAATCTTCCAGGCCAGAGGTTAGCGACCTAATAAGAAAGTGCCTGAGGTTAGCTTAACGGGGTGAGAATTGCCGGAGGGGTTGGGGGTTTCAACCCGCCAGTCTTTCTTAGAGCTCCACGTTAGAGTCTTTTTTCACACCCCGATTCCAAGTGGATAATGGTCCAACCCCCACCCCAGTTATATTTTCACAATTCTTATGTACTGTTGCTTAATAATAAAGTGTCTGAATCGATCCATATTTCAGGTAGCGCTTTATAAATTTGGAGTTTACAATTACAAATCAGATAAACTATTCTGTGTGTGTGCGTGAGCGCCGCGCGCGCATACAGAAGGCATTATCATCGCCGCCGTCGTCGTCATCATCATCATCATCGGTTTGTTACGACAGCTATTAGGCGGTGATGGAGGCGAATAGAATATTATTTCAATTGTGCTTGATCGTTTGTCATGTTCATTGCATCTGATGTAAGTGATTGGAGGTGTTATTGTGGCTACAATTAGGGATTTACACAGATTGTAAGTGTTATTTTGATTGTGATTTGGAAACTATTCACAGGTGCTAAGCACGCATGGTTTGGCTGATTTGTGCAAACTTTAAAATTTGTATTTTGTCAATTTTCCTGATTAGTTATCGCCTCTTTTTAAATAAACTTTCCATATTTTTCAGGTTTTTGTCTTTTCGGTTACCAACGCCAACTGGAAGCAGTACACCTGGTCGAAGATAACAACTTTGGTTGAGTGTGGTTACCACGACCCCGACCTTTTGAACCACGCACATTCATTTAATGCTTCAGTTGTCTTTCTTGGTTCGTTGAATCTTGGGCTGTATTCACAGTTTTCTTATGCATGCTAAATTGTTAACATGTTGTTGCCTCAAACTAATTAATTATCGATGAAAAATTACAGAATTTCTGTAGCTGCCACTTTTGAAAATACAGATCTTAATTAATTAAATGACCGCAAAATACGTACAAAATGTAGAAAATCTTACATTAGGGATGAATCTTCAGCATTTTACAGGCTTTCTAAGATCTATTTGCGTCAACATGGTTGGATTTGGAGCACCTCTAAGCACGCTTCTTGAAGGAGCGCAAAATTAAATTCTTGAAACGAATGAATAAATCATAAATTTGCAGTTTTAGGACTGCTGGATTCTCTGCGACTCGTGGGGATTTGATAGTCCCACACTCATGTACATTGATGCGGGCCCACCACGCCTTCTCATGTATTGGACCTTTATACTGGAACAGTTTTTTCATTAATAATTTGTGATGCCGCTCTGCATGTATCTCATGAAACATTCTCAGAGTCACTTAAGTCGTCCTTGTTTAGAGCTGTCGGGTAGCTACGTTAAGCGCCTTCGTGAGGTTTTTCTAAGGCGCTGTTTAAATATAAACATACATACATACTTGCATACACACGTTCTTGTTTGCATGGGAGTGTTTTTTTTCCCAGCCGATTTTCCAGTTGAGGCTCTGACGAACTCCACTGTGCGAAAAACATGGATTGACCAGCAGGTCGACTATCTCGTAAAGAATAAGCTGGATGGAGTGAACATTGATTTTGAGGATGAGATCAACTGCTCGGACAAGGCTCGCGTCGATGGCTACACCATTCTCATGAAGGAATTGTCTGCCAGCATGAGAGCCGTTTCACCGCATGTCCAGGTAATCATTTACATTACATTACTTGCATGAGAGCCGTTTCACCGCATGTCCAGGTAATCATTTACATTACATACTTTGATTCATATTTCTATGTATGTATATGAACATTTATATAGCGCCTTACAATAACCTCACGAAGGCGCTTAACGTAGTTACCAGACAGTTCTAGACAAGTGCGCCTTAATTGTCTTTGAGAATGTTTATGAGATACATGTATGCAGTGTATGTGACCTTGTGTAATAATAATGATCTGATATGTTCAGTTTTTTAAGTCGAAGTAGGGATGATCCACAAAGAATTTTGGGGATTGAAGTATCTGATTTCGTTGGTAAACTGAGCGTTAGAATGAGATATGCGCCCTGCATGGCTGCCAACAGTTAAAATTGACTCCTGTTATAACGTTTGATCATCCATTCATACTATGAAAATTTTGTAATCATAGTGTGCTGTGTCAGGTTGAAATTATTGAAGGAATAGGGAAATGAAGAGTGGACCAAACTATCTGTTTCTGCAAAAAAATTTGACTGGGAAATTGTTCTTACTGGTTTCCTAGTTCTAACTAACATTGCGAACAATCCCAAAGCGTTCTCGAGAGGTGAAATTGAAGTCAACTTTCATGGGCAGTTCAAAGTCATGTGTTCTGGAGCAGCGCAGCATATAGGCTCCGTAGTACAGGATCTGAGCTACGTCTAGGATAATATCTTCACACACACACAAACACCCACATTGTCCACACCCACAAACACACACACACCAATGCAAGCACACACACGGATCAGGTACTATTGATCAGCATAAATGCTCCAATACGTAGCAAGTACATTTTTAGTTTTATTTAATAATGTTCATTCAATACATTTTCAGATTACTATCGACTACGCCTACGCTCCTCCGCATGTCGACAACAGATGCTACGACTACAAAGCGCTCACCGACATCGTTGACTTTGCGTTCATCATGGCGTACGACGAGAGAAGTCAGATTTCTGGAAATTGCACTGCATGGGCCAACTCTCCATACAATATGACAATGGCGGGTCAGTCCCTTATTGCATTGTATTGTATTGTATATGACCATGCATTTTTAAAGAGCTTCTCGGGTGTTGGCATTGGTACGTTGAGCAATAGGATGTGTTGAACACCTTGCAGGGCTGCCAGATAGTTAAATTCAACCTCATGTAATAACTTGTTGTCATCAGTTCGTGCTATGAATTGTGATTATAGCCTACTGCATTGTGTTATTTTGAAATTAGCGAAATTACCGAATGCAGAGCGGACACTGCATCTGAGTTTCACGCTGTAGCGCTGAGCAATTGTGAATGAAGGACTTGCCCAAGGTCCTTACGCGGCGAGGTGGATTCGAACCTCGAACCTTCCAGCTAGAAGGCAACGATGCCACCACTACACCACAGCGCCCCACGATGATTAGTGATTTTAAGTCACTGAACATATCTAATATCAAGTTGTTCGCCAATTAGTTAAGGTTAACTTTCTTTTCTGTCTTAATAACAATGGATTCTGCTAATTGTTGTATTGCCTACTTTTGTCTGTAGTGTATTTTATTTTTGTGTGTCTTATTTTAGGAATCAAGCAGTATATTCAGCTGAGTATACCTACTAACAAACTGGTTCTTGGTGTGCCATGGTATGGATACGACTATCCGTGCATCGATTTTATATTTCAGGTACGCACGACTTCAGTCATATGACATTGTCTATGACTTCAGTCATATGTGACCCGGTCTATGAAAAGGGACCACAACGCGGGATTTATTTACCGAGATACAGGCCTTAGAACATGGTCACCCATCGAAATATCGAAATCGGGTTTTCACTGGGATTCGCTAGATGACTCTTCTGTCTATCAAATTTTCATAATGGTTCACAGAAATCATTTGATATTATTAGGTTTTCTTATTGTAATATTAGAGCACATAAAAGGGACCGCAAGGCGGCATCCTTAATGTCGGGGTATTATGACAGTAGAATATTTTTGGAAACGGTTTTAATGATGAATCTATGATTATAATTATAGTAATGCGCTAAATAATTCATTCTACATGTCTATGCAGCGCTTTGATTTCCATGTTTCTAAATATAAAGTGTAAGGTTCAACAAACAGCGATATTCGGATTATAACTTCAATTGCGTTTTTCCGAAGATCTCGTATTTCAGGTACATCACGTTGTAAAGTCTACAAAAAATAGAAAAGATAATAGTGCTGTGTCACATAATACATCATTCTTTTCAGAATTTTGTGCTGATCATGGTGGTATACATAAGTCCATTCCCGCGTTGTGGTCCCTTTTCATAGACCGGGTCACATATGACATTGTCAGACTCACACAAAAGCAGTTACTCATATGCTCATATACAACACAAAAATATGAATGGCTTCACGGGTACACAAGTAATTGAGCTCAGTGATGGTCTTATGGCTAAAAATAACCAGTATGTAGGACGTTTGTAACATTTCCTTCTGACGTCTTGACTTTGTAAGTCTTTAGCAACACTGTTCCTGGGTGATCAGTGTGTATTGGAAGTCCAATCAGATTGCCTAGTTGGAATAAAATGGTAGCCTTTGTGTTTTTTCAGATAGAGGTTTTTAAAACAGTTTTGCTATTATGTAAATCTGTAAATCTTTTTAGTATTTTTATGCATTTCATATTTTCTTTAATAAGGATTTTGGTTAATTTCTGCCGTATCTATTCAGTTTCATGATGTATGTTGATAATATGCATCAACCAAGTGCTTCTTAATTCGAAATATTTCTTTACACATACAAAAAATTTATCTTTTATTGTAATATTTATATGTGTGATTGCTGATGATAGAGAAATCATATGACATTTTATCGGCTAGAATTTTTAGAATTTTGATTTACTGGTAGTTATGAGCATGAACTGAATTGTGGCCTACATTACTAGTTGATCATCTGACAAATTACTACTGGGTTAAGCTTCAAGTGGAAATTTATATTTGCAGTTCAGTGCTTGTCCCAGATTACCCTTGTATGAGTGGTTCAAGTGTTTGAGTCCTTCCCCTGTCATGCAAACTGGTACTTCACCCTGGGCATATGATTGAACTCTGGGATAGGTAATGACTAATAACCACAAGACTCACCTCTGTCAGGCACTATGTAGGCCTACATTAAAAAAGTTCTGTGATGATGATATATTGTCGTTTTATTGAACTCTTACTGGGTGCTGACATATCTGAGCCAGTTACAACGAAAGAAATGATTAAACAAAATTCTAAAAATTCATCTAATTGCTACAAGTCAGATAGTACCTACATGGCCAGTGTTCTGTATAGTACTCTGGAAATGTAATTTCTTTCAATCCTTTATTGGGAGTTCAAAGCTGTGAGGACATGGACGCAGACTATACACAACCCCAGGGCTTTTTTTCAATGCACAGTTCTACACAAAATGTGCAGTTGTAAATGAATTTGTGCAGTTTTAAAAGCAATCTTGTGCAGTGATAATTATTAGAAAAAGGTTACTGCAGCCGGTTGCAAAGGTCGTGAGAAATAGTCGCCAACAGACCCACACTAAAAAATTGCTGGTTTTGCAGTGCTAAAAATTTATTTAAAAAAAGCACTACAGCCTATGGATCCTCAGTGGGAACAGGCTAACCATGCTGTGTTAGTCAAGTTGCACAACAGCTTGCAGTAGCCAGTCTTCAATGTAAATGTTGTACAGTCTAAACAGTAAAAAATCCTGCTCACTGCACAAGATCGCTTTTACAACTGCACAAATTCATTTACAACTGCACATTTAGTGTAGAACTGCACATTAAAAAGCCCTGAGAGGCCATGCAGTCTGTGTCCATGTCCTCACAGCTCCGAATTCCCAAGAAAGGATAAAAATCCTGCTATATTATCAGGGCCGGATTAAGAAATGTGGGGGGCCCTGTTGGAAAAATTTTGTGGGATCTTCGATCGAAAAATCTGATTACCTTTTTTAGTCATTAGGTCGAAATTTCGTCGAAATATACCAATTTTTTCCTTTAAAATGTTCTTTTCTCGTGTGTGGGGGCCCCCTAAAGTGTGGGGGCCCCTGTTCGGCCGAACATGTTGAACATGCCTTAATCCGGCCCTGTATATTATACAGATTTGAGGTGCACTTGAGATGTGGTAGGATAAATCTGATATCTTGTGTGCATTGAGTGTTGTGCAAATACAAATGCTTTTGTTCTTGCTTTGTCCATTTTCAGTCCAACACTTGCTACATTAAACCCGTTCCATTTCGTGGTGTTGAATGCAGCGATGCAGCCGGCAAACAGTTTGGATATTCGAATCTAATGGACAAAATGAAACATTCTACCGGCAGAATGTGGGATGAAACAGCCAAGTCTCCCTACTTTACCTACAAGGTCATTACTCCCTACTTTTTACGCAACTCATAAATGGGGGAGATCTGAGGGCCGCTGTGTAAATGAGAGAAAGTTATCCAATGGGTGGATGGCCTGTAACAGTGACGAAATGTTCCCTACTCTCCCGTTAAAGATCGCACTTGACCGTTTTTAGAAAGCACTTATTTATTTACTACAGCAGTTTGATATAGCACCCCTTCAAGGCTGTCTACTCGGAAGCGCTCCCAGTCCAACTGCGATTGAATAGTAAAGTCTTAAGAACAATCAGTGGTGTAGTCCTAAAAAATGAAGTGGGGGAACGCCTGGAAATTCAAGTAGCAACTGTAGAAAAACGTGCAATCTTGCAAGAAGTTTGCATAGTGTGAGCGCTGCTATTTTTGTCATCTGTTTCCGCTTCATATTAGGCTTACAAATTTTCTTCTCAATTATTAATTTATTGTTATTACAGTACTACTGTACTATTTTCATTTATCATTAGCTTTTAATTACAAAATTACAACAGACAGACGCTGAGACGCCATTGACATAGAGTATTTATTATAAGGCCAACACACATTATAAAAATATAGATCTGCGAAACTGCGAAAGGCTCCAGTAAGTAAGCAGTTGAAACTGTGAGTCTTGAAGTCTTCTTTGTTCATTTATTTCAGCAGAAATGCTGCAAAATAGTGAGGGATCACGTTCCCTCTCTGGAAAAAAGTGGGGGAACGGCGTTCCCCCCGACTACACCACTGAGAACAATGAGAAAAAAGACAGAAACCAATAGGCATTTCATGAAGGGCAGTAGGGAGCCCATTCCATGTTGCACGGCCAGCCACGGTGAAGGCGCAGTGCTGTCTGATTGCAGACCTTGAGTGGGGAACAATAAGTTCCACTTGTGCAGCTGAGCGGAGAGAGTAGGGGCGCTGGACGCACATGGTGGAGCAGCAGAGCTCCTGCAAGTATGGTAGAACTAAACATTTGTGGTAGAATTACACATTTGGTAATTTTTGTTGCATAATCATATAGTTGCAGAAGTTTGAGCTTGTTAGTGGTTTTTTGTATGTATGTTATACCACCCTTTAATGATTTCTACTCAGAGGCGCTCCCAACTGCAGCACGGAATGTAACTGAATGTTCCCAACTAAATAGGAGTTTCATGCCGAAGCGCATGACCAATAGAGAGTGAAGGACTTGATCAGGGTCCCTACATGGACCATAGAGGTGTAGTATCATCGGCTTAAGGTGGCTTCAAACCCACAACCTTCCAGCTCCAAGGTACCGAACATACCCTACATCACCGTGCCCCACAACATATAACTACTGCGCTACATAAATACTTGAATGTATGAATGAAGATGCTTGAAATTTTGGGTCCACCAAACAGACTGCATTAAGTTGATGGAAGATATTACAGCGAAACATTTTGTGGAGATTCAGAACTTCTGTGAAGAAAAATGTAACTATCGTTGTTTATGTTGTCGTCCATTTTAGGAGCCAGTCACGTACGATCTGCACCAGGTCTGGTTCGACGACAAGGAGAGCCTGAAGTTGAAGTACGACATGGCCTTGAAGCTCGGCCTGCGTGGCGTCGGAATGTGGGAGGCGGACTCTCTCGACTACGTTTCCCAGGACAAGCAACAGTACCTGCACGATATGTGGGACACGCTTCCATGAACACCTTCCACGTACATGAAGATCTTTGCTTGAATGCAACATGAACACATGTCGGTTATTTTTTTAAATATTGTGATTATTGCAAACAAATCTGAGCTACGTCTAAATGTATCTTTCGTAATAATCTGGAAGTTCAAGTGTTAGAAATCATTAGTTTTTTATATACACAAAGTACACGTCGTTGCATTTGACCGAACTGCATATATATATAATTCATTCTCGTGGTTGTAAAGGGTTAATCCTCTGTCTGTCGCGTATGCTTGTGTTTGGTGCAACGGGCTTGCAATGCTTTCTGTCCATTAGCATTTATTTTGTAGAGGCCTTTAAGGCCTGTGGTTTCGTTGTCAAAGCTAACAAAAGGGATATTAAAAATGTTTTAATTGTTGATTGGCAGAGGCAGGTGACCAGCTTATCAGTGCATGGGCGCCTGCATATGGGGCAAGACCCCCCCTTGGAAAATAGAGTCCCGTTTTAACTACCATGTTTTTTGTTTTTAACACATCTTCACACTAATGATACACAGTGTGAAACTAAGAAATTTGTATTTAGAAATCTGCATGAAAATACCCACGTTCTTAATTTCATGCTTTTCCCAGATTTTCAAACTTTTGGTAAAAAATTAACTGTGACCATTGTGTATTGCCCTCCCCTGTAGAAATTTCTGTGGGCACCGATGTTTCAGTCAGGTTAGTGGCTTACCTAACACAGTTTCAGCTTCTTCCTACTCTTGCACTTGGCATATTTGTGGATAGCCTGGGTTGTACTCAACTATCACCAGGGTGAGAATTGTTGGGGGTTTCAACCCCCTAGTCTTTCTTAGAGCCCCATGTTAAAGTCTGTTTTTCACACCCTGATTCCAAGTGGATAATGGTCCAACCCCATCAGCTATTTTTCGACAATTCTTACACTGACTATCCCTTGTTTCAATTCTCTGGTGGTGGCCACAGGGTTTTTCATTTTTCAAGCGTCGTAATATTGCTATTATATCATATCACTAAGAAGGAACATCTGGCTGTTGCTCGCCGTCACCTCCCTATCGTCCATCTCGCAGAAAGTCAAACCGGAAGTGGGGAAGATGGCCGTCGTGCTGTCGTCTTCCGTTTCGACGTCAACGCTCTGATCTATCACAATCCGTACACCACTGTTGTTGATGGGGCTTCCCCTAGGGGTCAGGGCCAATGTGGTCGTCGTTGGGGGGTCCGTGGACGCGATCGATTCCTGGACGCTGAGCCGTCGCGTCTTGTCATTTACCATCGGCGACGATGAAACAGTGGGACGTTTCCGGCGAATTTTGGAGCTGAACGCCTTGCGTCGTTCGTTCGCAGGCGTGGACGACCCAGCGCCGGCGCCGCCATGTTGGATGTTGGGCAGGCTTTCGATTCGCAGTGGCGGTTGGTACCTCTGGGTAGTGCTGAGTGATTGAGAATCGGATTTGACGTCGAAAGCGTCTTCTATGAAGGATACGCTGCCGTCTGTTGCATGCAGTTGCTGCCGAGGTTTGTTGTTGTAGACGCCGGACGACATCAGCATCGTCATGCTGACGGACAGCTTGGCCACGGACGATAGAGCGTCTAGCGTTGTCGTCACGTGACTTTGCTCTGAAAGTTGACGAATTTTCGGTTAAGTAAGTAAGTAAGTAAGTAGCGCTAGCTTTGCTTTTCTTTGCATCTGACATTCGCACATGCATTGCTTTGTATGTATGTATGTATGTATGTATGTAGGGCTATGTATGTAATACTATGTATGTATGTATGTATGTATGTATGTATGTATGTATGTATGTATGTATGTATGTATGTATGTATGTATGTATGTATGTAGGCCTATGTATAAAATATGTATGTATGTATGTATGTATGTATGTATGTATGTATGTATGTATGTATGTATGTATGTATGTATGTATGTATGTATGTATGTATGTATGTATGTATGTAGCCTATGTTGTATGTAAGTATGTAGGCCTATGTATGTGTGTATGTATGTACGTGAGTACGCATGTGTATATATATACGCCTATGTACCCTATGTATGTATGTATGTAAGTATGTATGTATGTATGTGCACTTGTTATAAAGCCCCTTCAAGAATACTACTCAGAGGCGCTCCCGACTACAGCGTGGACACTGAATCGAAGTTTCACGCAGAAGCGCTGAGCATTTGCGAGTGAAGGACTTGCCCAAAGTCCATACACGGCGGCTTTAGGTGGATTCTAACCTGCAACCCTTCGGCTGCATGGCAACTACAGCTGTAACATTAGCAGATTGTAAAGCCACGAAACGGTTAAAATTATAGCTATAGGCTACCGAATAGTTGATTATCATTATTCGGCCGAATATGAAGGATTAGACCGACTATTCGGCCGAATAACCTACGAATAGTGAACGAGATGGGTCTACCGACAACACTCAGTCACTGTAGGCTACAGGATAGGCTACACAAAGAATGGGATGTTAGGCTACCTGACCAATATTCCTATTCGATCCCACCGCTACTATTCAGCCGAATACCGAATAGCTATTTGGCCCACTTTTGGCCTTAAAGCCGCGAATACGAAGCGAATGATCGGTAGGGGGGGGGGGCATGGCCACGAGTATATTCTTATCTAAAATACCACTTTTTAATCAGCTCAGAATTAACAAAAGAGGCAGCATGAAGGAACGAAATAAATATTGATTTTATGGCGACAACTTTTACGCAAACGTTCGGCTACAATTTATTATAGTAGACTGTCGGAGAAAATAATTTAGGCCTACGAATTCCAGTCGCTTGTCTCATGGGAGGGGCTTAGGGGGGCGGTCCCCCTCAATGAATGTGTTGGGGGGCGGCCCATGC
This sequence comes from Lumbricus rubellus, assembly GCA_945859605.1. Lineage (NCBI taxonomy): Eukaryota > Metazoa > Annelida > Clitellata > Crassiclitellata > Lumbricidae > Lumbricus > Lumbricus rubellus. Next base: position 6,598,012 of record OX243820.1, on the reverse strand, counting down.
ATTTGTCTCCCTCCCCATTGTTGAGTGTCAAGGCATGGACATTAACGAGCACACAAACAAAAATTGGGTATTTTCCTGGAGATTTCGGGCGGATGACTAAAAAAAGGTCGTCAGAAATCTAGGTGGAACATTTCGTCGGCGACTCAGCCATTCGTCAGCCCAAAATCTCGCGTCCTTCCTTCGGCGCCACTCGTTCGTGCCCCCCTCCCACTCCCCCCCCCCCCAAGTCTCCGCCCATGGCTTGTCTGCTCCGATTTTTAACGTCGTCCACACATTCGTCTTGACGCATGCATCCACCGCCGAAGACTAACCGGAATTATTTTAACAAGATCTGTGCAGCTGCAGTGTGCATTTGTGCATTGCAGGCTTGGCCATCGATTGCATTTTGTTGACGTTCTTCGCAAGTTTACGACCCAGGGCGAATTGCCTCGACCCTTTGAACTCTGGTTAAGCTATATATATATTATATATATATATATACAATGTATATATATAATATTATATAGGCTATATATATATATATATAACCTAGAAATATCTTTCACCGGATCTACGCTTTTCGCCGGCCATATACATACATTGTATAGGCTATATATTATATACTATATTGGCTATATATACAGGGTGGGCCAATCGGAATGCAACAACTTTGACGCCTTATAACTTGAACAATTGTTATCCAAACATCGTGATCAATATACTAAATTGAAGGTAATTATCCATTCTACTACTGTATAAAATCTTGCGCTGATATACGGCACCGTTTAAATAAAAATATTGGTGCGACGCACACCCCTCAATTTTGAATGTAAATAATGAACATCATGGCGCCGCTCACGGAAGAGGATAGAATTTTAATCAGAATCTTAAGAGTAGAAAACGAATACAAAGCACACCAGATGTTGATAGAATTCCCTTCTAAAAAATGGAATAAATATGCTCTACATCGATTTATTAAACAAATTGATGCCACGGGAACGTCTAACAGCCGCAACTGTGGTCGCAAACGTTCTCCCGCCGGCGCATCGTTCACGTCATACGGTTGCCTATCGGAACGCTAACGTACCAGAGTTTATTGAACCGGAGAACTGGCCACGGAACAATCCGGATTTAAACCCGGTTGACTATTCGATATGGGGTTGTCTTCAGCAACTGGTCTATCGTGAACCGATACGTGACGTTGAACATTTGAAAAAATTGATTGTTTACTGCTGGGTTGAAATAACCCGAGCACTGGTGGACTCAGCCATCGATCAATGGTCGTCTCGTGTCCATGCTGTATTATAGCAGTGGTGGACATATTGAATATTTGTTTGACTTATGATAAATTCACTCAAGATATGAATTGATATTAATTGTTAGAACTAGTGATTGTTTAGAATTGAGTCATTGACATATTAAGTTTAAGACTTTTGGTTTTTTCTTGCAGTTTCATGGCAAAAAAGGGACATCGAACATTAATAGCATTATCTCAAAAAGTCGTAATAGTATCTTTTAGATATTTTGCAGATTGATAACATGGATAATTATGTTCAATCTGATATATAGTACAAGACGCTCAGATAAAAATTGCTTAGGTTATAAGGCGTCAAAGTTGTTGCATTCCTATTGGCCCACCCTGTATATATATAAATATATATAGGCTATGTTATATACCGCCGCTACATGCACCTTTATCAATGCTTTGCAACGGATAGGCTGGGGTCGTCGCTTCGAAGTGGACCTTTGAAGAGGCGCTATATAAATTTATCGAAAGAGAACGAATGAGGCGGTAATCCGAGTTGAGTTGTGCGCTTACGTCTAGGCGTACAGGCGGAAATGTCGGCGTCGGTAATCCCGGCTTTCGAGCAGAGATCCTTCAGAGCCTCGATCTGCTTCTATTCACACAACCAAACAGACAAACAGATAAAAAAAACCTAGGCAGAAGCAGCCGAGAATACTGTTTACAAGCTAAGCGCGGGACACAAGTGAAAAGAACTGAATGCGTAGGCGACTCCTTGCACGTCGTAGGCCTAGTGCTAGCTTGCAAGATGAAGACCAACAAAATAAAAGACTTCCTGACATTGCTAATGTGGGACGATTCTACAAGAGGCCTACTATCAGGGGCGGATCCAGGGGGGGCAATCCGGCCATGCCCCCCATTTGGAAATGCCCATGTATCGTGTCCCCCCCCCATTTGGTTTCAGTGGCTGCTGAAATGGTATGATTTACTGAAAAATTTTGCCAGACGACTAAAAAAAGGTCATCAACTTTTTTGGCGGATGCGATTTTTTTTCCAGAGCCAAAGTGTCAAGAAATTTTTGGCCCCTCCCGTCCAAAGTTTCTGTATCCGCCCTTGCCTACTATTATAGGTCTACGCTCCTTTGTGAACTAGACTACGCCTGCAGGCCAATGTAGGGCGATTATTTTTCGTTATCCCGACTTCAACTGCTGCTTTTTTAACTTGTTGCTTTTGTGTCAACAGACAGTGTTTAGTCCTATTATAGTCACCCTACTTTAGTAGTCCTACCGCCCAAGAAACGTGAATTCCGCCCCAGAGCAGATGGGACTATAGATTACTGGCTGACTAGGGCTGTAGGCCTATAGCTATATTGTACAACGATTATTATTGTGGTATTATAAAATAATTTATTAGCTATAGACTAAGTGACAGACCGATTTCGTGTGTCTTTCCTCCTCGTATGTCTCCACCTTTCTCTCGGCCAACCGTCGCGCTCTCTTCTGGAGTCGAATCCGAAACTCCTGCCGCTGTTTCACCGTCACCACTATGCCTGGAAAACACGACATAATAGATTATTATAGGCCCTATAAAATTTAGGGGCCATCTGTTCTGTCTATTGCACAGGAATTTCTCTAGCCAGCCTCGGTCAGTTATAAGACTCAATTATCTCAATAATCTTTGCTACCGATGCTTAAAAACTATTTGCACAGCATGATAGCACATGCTGTTTCGTTCAATAGATTTAATTTCGTTATTGCATTCCAGTCAGGTAACCGGAAGTCTATTAATTATCCGATTAAATTCCCAGATCACAGCGGAATGCCCTCAACTAGTCGTCCTCTCAACCAACTGCCTGCACGGATTCCCTCTCTCTTTATGAAGCTGTCCTTTCGATGCGGGTGGCTTTGCAATTTCTTTTGGGGTTATGAAGCGCCAGCGACTGGAGTTTCGCGAAATTGACATTATATAATTGTCCGCTACACAACTGTAGTTATCACAGCGAGATCCTTTGACGAGGTCGCAAACACTTAGAAACTCTGGGTGGCGCCATCTGCGAGCAGGGGTGTAAAGACGCGAGTAATTGAAGGAAATGGCTGAATAGGAACGTGATCACTAAGTGCATCGATAGCAGACCGGAAGTCGTATGCAGACAGACAGACAAACAGACAGACAGACAAACAGACAGGCAGGCAGACAGGCAGGCAAGCAAACAGACTGACAGGCAGACAAACAGGCAGGCAGGCAGCAGGAAAGCAAACAGACTGACAGACAGACAGCGACAGACAGACAGAGACAGGCAGGCAAGCAAACAGACTGACAGGCAGACAAACAGGCAGGCAGGCAGACAGGCATACATGTAGACGGAAGGACAGCTGTCCGTGTTTATCTGAACATTTTTATAGCGCCTGTATATTGTTTAATTATCAGACAGAAATACAGACGAACGCATTGAAAGACAGGCGTGCATGCAGACGAATGAATGGTCAGGCAGACAAACAGACACATTTCCAAACAGAGAGAGAGTGAGAGAGAGACAGACAGACAGAGAGGCAGAAACAGAGACAGACAGTCTAGACAGACACAGACAGACAGATAGACAGACTGAGAGACAGATAGCCTAGTCCTAGCGAGAAGTCGGCAGAGAGAAGGCAGCCAAACAAGCATGTAGACAGAAGGACAGACATAGGCCTACATAGGCAGCCATACAAGCATAGATAGGCAGTGATACGGACATATACAAGAACAGTGACATTCATGTCTTCTGCTAGTCGTAAATAGTAACTACACCAATGATTTGGCTTCTTCGCGTCGAATTAGCTTCCGTTCTACGGAAGAAAGACGGCCATTAAACCAAGGGACATCTTTATTTCTTGACGTTCATGTGGTGGTCAACGCCGAGCTGTTGTTCAGTCCTTATAACCTTCGTCGATGTCGGATGAAGGCCAATGTCAGATTATTCTTCACGACTCTAGTGCTAATCTAACGGTAACCTACTGTATAGCTTACCTGAAAAGATATTGTGGTGTCTTAAAAAAATAAAATAATTAATAATAATAATAATAATAATAATAATAATAATAATAATAATAATAATAATAATAGTAATAACAATAATAATAATAATAATAGCAATAATAATAATAATAATAATAATAATAATAATAATCTATATAAATAAAAATGAAACTTTCCAATAGTTCCTGTTACTACCACGCCGAAACTCACGCACCGATTCCTTTGAAAATTTACCAAAACCTTCCATTCAAATAGCACCGTGTTTTAAGATTTTTTCATCTGAAAACACGCAATCCTTTCCACAAAAAGTGAACTTTGCAATCCGTTCGTCCGCCATTTGCAAATTAAACACGTCCCACACGGTTCCCAGATTTCAGAAAGGCTGTCTCCAAACACAGCAAACGAAACATCAATGAGGTGGCGTGCTGTGACGTCATAAGCGAGTCGCGATTAAATTACCAAAGAGGCCGCTTTTAGGCCTTTTCCCAAAGCTAGCGGCCTTTGGGCTTGGAATGGACGGTGCGACACGGTGGGAAGAGAGCGGAGGGGAGGGGAGGGGGAGGGGGAGGGGGAGGGGGAGGGGAGGGGGAGGGGAAGGGAGAGGGGAGGGGGAGGGGAGAGGGAGGGGAGGGGGAAGGGGAGGGGGAGGGGGAGAGGAGGGGGAGGGGAGAGGAGGGGGAGGGGGAGAGGAGGGGAGGGGGAGGGGGAAGGGGGAGGGGAAGGGGAGGGGAAGGGGAGGGGGAGGTGGAAGGGGGAGGGGAGGGGGAGGGGAGGGGGAGCCTCTTTTCAGCCACAGCAACGCGTGGCCGGGGTCAGCTAGTATAAAATAAAAATAATAATAATAATAATATAAAAATAATAATATTAATAATATTAATAATGTCTTTATTCAACAATCCGGTTGACAGACCGCAACCGGTTACAGCGTAGGCCTACAATTATGCAGTTTAAACAATGCACTAGAAGGGAGATCACAAAATACACAAA
>OX243820.1:6557788-6587788 GCA_945859605.1 Lumbricus rubellus | reverse complement strand
GTATACAGAAGCACTAGACAAATTGATGATGGAATTGCACATGACTACGCGCTGCATTGGATTGATGGGACTGTTTACGCAAGGCTGCCATAATATATATATACATATATATATATATATGTATATACATATATATATACATATGCATTTATACATTATATGTATGTTTACAACTATACATAATACACGTTTATAGGACAATTGATTATGCGTTATCGGCAAGATAAAATCAGGAATATAAGCACAAAACATGCACGTGTAGCCTATATATAGGCACTAAAGTCTTAATATAAATATTATTAATGGATCTTATGATATAAATATGTATGTCCATCCAAGTGTTATTATTATAGGCTATAGGTATTATATATATTTATTATATGTGTCTAGTTTTTTTATGTCCCCATCCGCATTAAGGTTAATAAATGGCCAGCGCACAAGGTTGAGATTCGAATGTCCGATATATTATAGTCGAGAAGAAAAAAGACGAATTTCGTTCTTAAACGTAGAAGATTATATTCTATGTTCTTATAGCTTCTACACAGTGTTGAAGAAATGTCTTGAAAAGACCAGGATTTTCTCTGTTCCCCTGTCAGTCAGTCAGTCAGTCAGTTAGTCAAGCAGTCAGTCAAGCAGTCAGTCAGTCAGTCAGTCAGTCAGTCAGCCAGCTATTCGATCAATCTGTCAGTCAGTCAGTCAACCAGTCAGTTAGCCAGTTAACAAGTCAGACAGTCAGCTAGCCATTTGATCAGTCAATCAGTCAGTCAGCCAGTCAGACAGCCAGTCATTCATTCATTCATTCATTCATTCATTCAGTCAGTCAGTCAATCCTTCGGCAATTACATTCCGGGGTATAAGCGATACAATGGGAAGCGGTGTCGCGACTGATTTGATTTCGGTTTGAGATCCATTTCAATCAGCAACGTTCCCTTTCCACCACTGCAGAAGATGTCGAGCGAAGAAGACTCGCATGGAAGCCACAACAATACAAATTATAGGACGATCCATCCATCTGTCCATCCGTCCATCTGTTCATAAAGGTTTGCCGGTGCCTCCAAAGGCTTCAATGCCCCACAGCCATCATCCTAGAAACTGTTTTATGAATTCGTTGCTCTGGGTTCTGCCTGTCAGCCAACGATGCATGTATAGTTGTATAATGTATACATCGGTCTAAACTCTAAATCATCGGTAAAATGGCATATACGTAGACTAATAGTGATGATGATGATGATGATGATGATGATGATGATGATGATGATGATGATGATGATGATGATGATGATGATAAAGGTCATGATAATGATAACAATTAGGATAATGACAACGAAAATTATATTAACGATGATGATGGTGATAATAATAATAACAATAATAATAATAATAATAATAATAAATGAATAAAAATAATAGTAGTAATAATAATAAATATAAATAAAAAAATAGTAGTAGTAGTAGTGATAATGGTAGTACATGTAGTAGTAGTAGTAGCAGTAGCAGTAGTAGTAGTAGTAAAAAATAATAATAATAATGACAATAATAATAACAATAATAGCTGTAATTAAAATTGAAATCCCTGAAGATCCTGCACACATCGAGCAATTTAAAAAATAATAAGAATAATAATTTATAATATGGTTTCCCCATAACTCGGCCAAACCGCTAAAAGGGGGTGCGTCACAAGCAACCAACTAGCATCTAGACGTTGAGCCTGAGCATGATGCAGTCGGTAGGCGGGTTCCCATGGCTCCGCATCAGTCGCAGCGTCATCAGGTATCGGTTGCATCCGCTGTATTGGCACCAGCATCAGCAGCATCAGCATCAGCAGCAGCAGCAGCAGCAGAAGCAACAGCGCCGTGTAAGAGCACGACGGAGGCGCCTAAGAAAACGCGGCTCCGGATCTGGCGCAATCGATTTGTTTGTCGACCTGCAGCAGCAGCAGCAGCAGCAGCAATCCCGACATGCAACGGGCGAGCCTTCTTCTTGCGTCGTGTTCTTGCTCCTCGTTCTTGCTCGCCGCGCATGCGCCTTGTTATCATCGCCCAATATCGTCGGTTGGCGTCTCAAGGTCAACACCGGGTCAACATCGCTATTGTGCTAAGAGCGAGATTTTGATATTCTCGACTCGGATACGAATACGAAGATTTTTCCTCCTAATCAGACACTACTTCCATCCATCTTGACTTCTAGAGATACCCATCTATATGTATATATACACATGTAATTATATATATATACATGTACATGCATATAATTATATATATATATATACATATAGATCTATATGTGTATATATACATATAATTATTTATATATATACATATAGATAGATATATATATATATAGTTTATATACACATATAATTATATATACAATGTAGTCATCTATCAATCCATCCATCCGTGTATTTTAAGAGGTGGACTGGCTGAATAATTACAGACTCGTCTACTTATCTGCAATTTGATTGAACATCTTTATATTCTATAGCGATGTATCGCCTAAAGCTCATAAATTATCGTGAAATATATACTCTTAAGTCTGCAGCTCATGTCGAATCCATCCATCCACCTCTCCAATCAATAAGTCCATCCATCCGTCCTCCACCCGTTCCAACATCCATCCGTCCATCCGTCCATCCATCCATCCATCAATCCACCCATCCATCCATCAATCCATCCATCCATTCACCCAATAAATCCATCCATCTATCCGTCCGTCCATCCAACCTTCCATCCTTCCATCCTTCCTTCTATTAATCCATCCATTAGTCCATCCATCCATCCATCCATCCATCAATCCATCCACCCACCTACCAATCCATCCATCATTCCATCCATCTATCAATTCATCCATCCACCTACCATTCAAACTCCTTACAATCCTACCAACCAGCGCATTGTCTTCGAGAACATTATTCCCATTGCCAGCCTGACGATCTAAAAAAAAGTGTCTCCCATCACAAAATTCTGCTCGAAACGAAGAACAAAAGCTCTCTGGATCCTCGGTTCCAACCACACACACACACACACACACACACACACACACACACACACACACACACACACACACACACACAAACACACACACACATACACACACACACGCACACACACACACACACCTACATACACACACACACACACACACACAAATTCTGCATGGAGCGAAGAACAAAAGCTCTCTGGCTCCTCACCCAACCAGACACACACACAAACACACACACACACACACACACATACACACACACATACACACACACGCACACACACACATACACACATACACACACATACACACACGCACACACAGCCTGACCACCGTCGAACAATGATGACTGACCGCCGCAGAGAACAATTACTGCTCTATACCTCGTTACCATGGAAACGACATCATCTGTCGATTAGAGTTTTACGAGCGATGCTGGCCGCACATAAATGGTCACGTGGTCGTCACGTGGTCGTCGTTCATCACTTCCGTCCGTCCATCAATCATTGCCCTTCTTGCATAAGCGTGCACATACGAGAAATTTTATAGCGCATTTACGGTTCCGCGGATAAAAGACGCTGTATACTTGCAATTAATGTAGATGCGTATTATAGTTGTTGCATGAGTGAAGGTTCCGTGAACGTATATTATGCGAGGCATGCGTGATTAGTGGCGCTACATAAGTGATGTGCCAAAAATTTTTGCGTATGTACGCACGCAGGATGATACATGCGACATACAAAATGTACATGCATTGATTCATACATACATGCATTGTAAGCATGTATGAAGCGATTGAAGGGGTCACAAGTTGTTGTCAATCTCTCAGATCCATTGACTAAATGTCGTCCATGGTAGCCAGCAACGCTTTAAAAATCATACTCGAAGGAATTGTGACAATGTCGACAAAAACTGCATTGTCAAGAAATTCATGATATCGGCTTTTCATATTCAGATTAGAAGCTTTGGATATTGAAAACTGCTGATATTAGCCTTTTGTGCCAAATACATTTATTTTTATAGCCCATGTATTGCAGCCAAAGACGCGATACAATATGCACGAATGAATGCAGAGAATACAACCATGGGAACAATGGTGTCATGTAGCCTATACGGAAGTGTTATTTGTGCACGCGCATTTGAAATAAATACGCCGTGAATTAAAAACAATTTATCGCCAGATGTAATTCTTTATGTAACAAATGGAATGATTATTATTCAAATTTGATTCAAACTAAAAGAAGTTAAATGCTAATCAATAATTGATTTATTTCGGTTATTATTTATTGCCGAATTGTTTCGCATTCTCTTTGTTCTTAATCAGGGGCGTGATGGTATAGTGGGTATGTCCTTCTCTTCTAACAATGCTCAGCGCATCGGTGTGAAACTCCGAAGCAGTGTCCGTGCTATAGTCGGGAGCGTCTCTGAGTAAAGAGCTTGAAGGGGCGCTATAACAAGTGCACATGGTATACAAAAAATCTTCCTAGTGCGCACGCAACTTACTTTAGTCCGCACTTAGGCCTACCTTTAGGCCCAGGATATACAGTAGGCTACATAGTCTCCCAAGTTAAAAAAAATAATATGGCGTTTGCAAGACCTTTCAACCAAATAATGTTCGCGTTTAAATCTAATTGGCATCATTGTCACCGAAAAAACCCAGAGTGAGCAACTATAGGTGACGATGTGAGAAATGCTCAAGCACAGGCAATCACGCGCTATTAGCAGATTCTCGAACTGTATATTATGGACGATACCCTGGATTTAATAATGACTTCTGCCTTTCTACAGACCCGCAATCAAGTACCTGACTACCTGCATGGTGCTTCAGTGTGAGAGGAGCAGTCAGGTATGTATAGGACTTCCTTGATTATATAGAGAAGGCATGTATTATAGGGCTTCTTTTAATAGAGAACTGAAGGACGAGCGAGACTATTGCCTTCAACAGCATATTGGTGTGTTGTGGTCTATATTTAACGCATTCTCTCGCCAGAGGGAAAGTTTAATTAATTTAGCAAGAAGAATAAACAACCGGCTATTATTAGACTAGGCCCTATTACTCTAACGCATAATGATTTCTAATTACGATTTCACTGCAGGCGGTGATCAGTTAATAGGCCTATTTGGCTTTTTGGAAACTTCACCATAGAAGTTACTAGACTAGATTAGATTAGATTAGATTAGTCTATTAGATTAGATTGGATTGGATTAGAATCTGATAAGATCTGTCGTCAGATCAGTCAGTATACGTCAGCCAGTCAACTACGGTAGTAGATATAAATCAGTCAGTCGGTAAGTCAGACTACACTATAGACAAGATTATAATTAGAATAAGATTAGTTCCGTTTGAGAACAGCTTGTTCATTTTATTTCCGTTACGATTTGTTACGATTACGATTACGACTACGATTGCTGTATTACGTCTGTGCGAGCTTCCATAAAGGTGATATAAGCTTATCAATTTCTTATGCGTAGACCTGGGGTTAAGGCCTTAATGAAAGAAGAGATTAGTGATTACGGTCTTAACGAAAGAAGAAAAATACAGCCTGGGAGCAATCTGGCTCCTGGGCTTTAGGGTATTAATTCTATTCCTTCACCCTTTAAGGATATCATTGCCTTCGATAAGGGTCAACTCACCCATCATCGTCAGCGCGGCTTGAATCGTCGGGGGGATGTTGGGATGGCAAATCCCCAATTAATTTTTCAATATTACAGTTAATTCATAGAAATTGCTATTTAGCTAAGTTAGTGCAAGAGATCGAATGCATCTCAAATACAACGTTTTAGAAAAGATGTAAGAATTTTCAATCCGCTTAAGCTTAGTTCAAATTTTACAAAAGAAGTCCTGGCTGTTGGAAGGCGAAGAGCAAGGGCAGTCCACCATCTTGAGGCGCCAGTCCCAATTCAGACAAAGGAGGAGGGCAATGCGGTGTTATGATACAAAACCGAGAGATATGAAACTAAAAAGTGACCACTATGAATTAGAAAACGAGAAACGAGCGATTTTGCTCTGTTCCGTTTGTTCAGCAAAGAGTTTTCTTTCTGCTGCAGTGACCAGACATTTCTTCGTTCACTACCAGACAAATGATGATGCTGGCCAGCTTTGTGACGCGCTAGTGTCTATAGTCGCTGTCGACATTGCTCCGCGCCGTCAAAGACCAATTATTCTTGAGCAATGAACCGAGAAAGAAATTCCGGTTTAAAAAACCCAGATGATAATGACATACGGTTTTATGCGGATTGCCTTCTATGCGCACGAAGGAGATTCAAATGGCTGCCATAGAATTGCTTTAAAAAGATACCTTATTACACTTTAATATATAGCCTACACTCATTCATAATATACATCATATACATTCATAGGCGTACGAGGCGGGGGTGCAGGGGGGCAATTGCCCCCCCAAATTCGGGCAAGTTTGGTGGTTTTTTCGGGCAAAACAGACCCAAACGACTAAAAAAAAAGGTCGTCAAGTTTCGGGCAAGTCTGGTTTTTCAGGCAAAAATAGTCGCGGACGACTAAAAAAAACAGGTCGTCAAGTTTCGGGCAAGTCTGGTTTTTCGGGCAAAAATAGTCGCTTTTCGGCCGGAAAAATTTTTCGGGCAGAAGTTCAATCTTTGCCCCCCCCACTTCTGAAACCTCCCGTACGCCTATGTATACATTAATATTCGTGTTTTTTTATATAGCCTAATACATAATAAAAAATATATATTATAATTATATATATATATACGAGATAATTATAATATAGATATTATAATTATATATTGTGTGTTCTTGTTTGCATGTTTGCATGCATTTTATTGTATGGGTGTCTGCATGTATGTGTGCATGTATGTATGTAGGACCTATTCTTGTATGTATGTTTGTACATAATGTGTTTGTGCATGTATGTGTGTATATGTATGCATGCATGATTGTATAAAATTATGTATCAAAACACGCATATTAATGCATATTCGAGTGAATGTAATGTATGTCTGTATCTACCCGCACGTGTATCATGCGGCACCTATGTACATACTTATTTAGTCTGCTATTTATATAGCGCATCTACAGAAAGAACCTCATAATAATTATTAAAAGAATATCGTTTACTCACTTCGACGACAAGAAATCCAAGTAGGGAGATGCTGGCGAAATGCAGCCAATGAGCGACGTCATGCAGGGCATCGTGTCCCCCGTCTCCATTCCCGTGGTACTGTCCCCGCCCCGCGTGGTGGTGGTCCACATCGAAATCATTGACCCCCACTCCTCCCCCATCCGACGAATTTCCTCCCCGGGACCAGCCGAGCAGGGTGTGGTTAGGCGACAGGGCTCCCTGCCGCCCCGTAACCGTAGGGTTGGTTTCGCTGGAGTTTGACGGGGTGTGTGACCCTCCTGTGTGAGGCGATGAGGAGGATGGTGATGTCGCCGAAGGGGCGTCTGAGGAGGAGGACGCGGTGGTGGCGTTGTCCTGCCTGGAGCGACGCAGGAGACGGAGGATAAGGTCGACGTTGGAGCCTGAGTAGCCGGAGAGTCGGTCGAAGTGGGCGTCGCGAAGGTAGGCGACGAGCTCGGATAGCTGGATGTCTCGGCGGTGTAGCTTCTCTGTGGGGAAATTAATACACAGTGGGTGAGATAGTGGTTGGGTGAGTGGGTGAGTGAGTGAGTGGGTGGGTTGGTGAGAGAGTTGTTGTGGTAATGAGTGAGTGAATGAATGAGTAAATGAATGAGTGAGAGAGTGGGTGGTTGAGTGAGTGAGTGAATGAGTGAATGAGTGAGTGAATGAGTGAGTAAATGAGTGAGTGAATGAATGAGTGAATGAGTGAGTGAATGAATGAGTGAATGAGAGAGTGGGTGGTTGAGTGAGTGAAAGAGTTATTGAATGAGTGGGTGGGTGAGTGGTACGGTAGATGGAGTGATTAATGAATGAGAGGGTGAGTGAGTGGTAGACTGGTAGGGTAGGTGAATTAGTGATTAAATGAATGAGTGAGTGGGTGGGTGAATTTATGGATGGATTCATTCATTCATTCAAAAATTTATATAGCGCTTCTTCGAGGGAACTACTCAGAAGCGCTCCCAACTCTAGCACAGCAAAGAGAACAGTTTTTTAAATTATTTTAGTAAAAATGTTTCAGTAGGAGCCTCTAGATTCTAGAAGTAGATGGAGCTATAATATGCGTTTCTCAATAATAATTATTACTTACTTCGACCGACCGTGTTACCCTATCCTTGTAGAATTAGGTTACCTACAGAAACCTCCGTAATGAACTTCTTGGCGTTTCTTTGAACTTTCCGCAAGTCTCCGGACACCATACTCTTCGATCGCGGATTGGTGCAGGAAGGTCGGAGCGCCTCTGAGTAGCTTCTCACGAAGTGGCGCTATATAAATTCATGATTACGAATGCGATTGATTGACACTGACAGATTATTCGCCTCCATTGGAATTCAACCGACCTTAGTTTTGTTTACCGTGCAAACGTCAACCAACTTCATAATTGACGAATGAGAAAGGAATATTTTCAAACTCGCATACATGTAGAGATCATAATTATGTGACCATGCTGCCTCCTCCTATCCTTCCATTACCCAGTCTCTGTCTGTCCTGCTGTCTGTCGGTCTGTCTGTCTGTCTGTCTGTATTGCTGTCTGTCTGTCTATCTGTCTTTCTGTGTGTCTGTGTATTCGTGCGTCCGTGTCTCTGTCTTGCTGTCTTCCTGTCTGTCTATCTGTCTGTTTGTCTGTCTGTCCATCTGTCTGTCTTTATGTCTTTTGTCTGTCTTTCTGTCTGTTTGCATGCTTGTCTGTTTATCTGTTTGTCTATCTGTTTGTCTATCTATCTATCTATCTATCTATCTATCTATCTATCTATCTATCTATCTATCTATCTATCTATCTATCTATCTATCTATCTGTCTATCTGTCTGTCTGTCTGTCTGTCTGTCTGTCTGTCTGTCTATCTGTCTGTCTGTCTGTCTGCCTGTCTGTCTGTCTGTCTGTCTATCTGTCTGTCTGTCTGTCTGACTGTTTGTGTGCCTGTCTGTCTGACTGTCTGTCTGCCTGTCTTTCTGCCATTGCGAACATCTCAATGCATCGCTGTCAGACGGGTAAATTAGCATCGAAGTCGTCGTCTCAGCAATTACTGTGTGTGGAATTGGCTTCAATTTAACCACAACGTCAATGACGTCCATTCTTAAGTAGGCAGGAAACCCGCCATCAAACTAAGCTGTGATCGATAGAAGACCAGAAACCGAATACTAATAAGTCCCCAGATTGCCTCACATGATATTACATAAGATGTGAGTTGAACAGGTAAAATGATTCTTAAATTACTAACAGGGATGCGACAGTATATTTTCACGTTTTCGCTACGGCCAAATTGTCTTTGTCGGGATAATAATGGCAATTGCAAGTTTAAATTGTGAGCGGCTATGGTCTAATACTCTATAGCGTGAAAATAACCTGACAGGGATGTCTTTATGAATTGATTACTCATTCATTCATTCATTCATTCATTCATTCATTCAATCTTTTCAGATATTTATATAGCTCCCCTTCAAGAGCATCTACTCAGAAGCGCTCACGGCCCAACCACGGTTAATGAGAACAGTCTTAATTATAATTATAAGAGTAGAGTATTATTATAATGGAACGTGGTCTCAAGTGCTCTAGGCATTAGAAAACAATGAAGACTTATTAGACTAGTGTCTATATATTATGATCACCGGAGCTGCCCTTAACCAGCTCTGCTCTATCATCACTCATTGCGCATGCGCTCATTCGTGACTCCGACTTCCGTTTCCGGTTATGTCCAGCAACAGAGGTAGCAGAGAATGGGGGAAGAGGGTCTATGCTCACCCCCCTCCAACATTGGCAGCAAACGGAAATAATTATTCTATGGTTTCCGCAATAAATATTTCTTTTGCTTCCGTAGATGGTTAGGAAAGGTCGGAAAATTGTAGACGAGGTCATTAGAAGGTCATTAGAAGGTCATTCTGAGATTTTCAATTGGTGTTTGGCAATAAAGATAGTGGCGACAAATAATAATAACAACAACAAAAACAATAACAACTACAGCAATAATAACAACAACAACAATAATAACAATAATAAATATAGTTACAGGAGCGATAACTACTACTAAGCCTACTGCTGCTGCTGCTGCTGCTACTACACAGTGTCCGGTTAAAAAGTAGCCCCCACAACAAAGTGTCATAACTCGGTCAAAACGTTTGGGATTTGTCTGAAATTTCAAACACAGCAACAGCGGCCATATTTACACGAGATTCTAAAACCGATTAGAAATATACGTGAGTTTGTCAAATTTATAAGTGTTTGCGTTGGAGCACCGACAAATTGAACTTTCCAACATGGAAAACTTGAAAAGAAGTGAAATTCAGCTAAATATGCTGTTCAAAATGTCCATTTTGTTCACGGACACACGACCGCAGACTTAGACGCTACTGTTTGATGGTCCTGTCGATGATCACCTGGTTAAACAACTGCCAATCTTCAAACAGACGCGCCCTACGCCCTACGGTTATCGATGTCATGAATACGCGTGAACAAAAAACGCGCTCCTCCAGTACATGTACTCCGGATCAAAGTCTGGACTGCTGGAAGGCCACAGCTGCAGGATATGAAGCCGAGTGTCTCCCGGAATAGCTATTAACCTACTACGTCTACGATCGTGTGTCCGAGAACAAGAAACACATTTTTTGGCACCATAATAGCTGAATTTTACTTCCTTTCAGGTTTTCCATGTTGGAAAGTTCAATTTATCGGTGCTCCAACGCAAACGCTCATACATTTGACAAACTCGCGAATATTGCTAATCGGTTTTAGGATCTCGTGTAGATATGGTCACTGTTGCTGTGTTTAAAATTTCAGATAAATCCCAAACGTTTTGACCGAGTTATGACACTTTTTGTGGGGGCTACTTTTTAACCGGACACAGTGTATAATACTAATACATACAAATATATATGTATATTATATAAGTAGCCAGTTGACTAAGTGCCGAATGTGACGTCATGTTTTGACGTACGTATAATGTGTGAACGTACGTATTTACCTACATGTAGACATGTGTGTATGTATAGTTGTATAACTTGTATACAGACATACATGTAATTATAATTATTATGTTCATCAGTGTGTGTATAGATATAATGTAACTTTCATCAGACGTTCGCCTCGTTAAAATAAAATCGCATCGTACGTAACGTACCGCAACAGGATCCGTCATTTATATGGAGCCATTTGGGTTGAATGGGGGTCAGCGGCCGTCATCCCTCTAAGCCGGCTCAGCGTTGGCGCCGTCGGAGGGGGTCGTTCTGGTGTTGGGGTGGAGATTGGGGGAGTGGTGGGGAGTGGTGGTGGTGGAGGATTGATGTGTAGAAACGTCCCATTTCTTCGCTTCTTCGTATTATGCCTTATAGATGGCGCAACGCTCCAAGGAATATGTATGTGTGTGTGCGTGTGTGTGGGGGGGGGGGGGGGGGGGGGTGGTTGTGTGTGTTTGTGTTTGTGTGTATATGTGTATGTGTATGTGTGTGTATGTGTGTATGTGTGTGTTTGTGTGTATGTGTTTGTGTATTTGTGTATGTGTATGCGTGTTTGTGTGTATGTGTGTGTATATGTAGGTGTATGTGTATGCGTGTGTGTGTGTATGTGTGCGTGTGTGGCTCCATCTATTGATCTAAGGAGGAGTTGTTGTTGTTTCGCTCGACAACCGAAGAGATGAAGACTGTGTCATCTGACAGGGTCCAGTGTAACACTCCTGTGTGTATGTGTATGTGTGTCCGTGGTTATGTGTATGCGCGTGTTGGTGCCCATGTGTACACGTGTGTGCTTATGTCTTAAGTGTGTGTACGTATGTCTGTTTGTATGTGTATATCCGCTTGCTTGTGCTCGTGTGTGTACAATGCACATAATTATGTGCATAATGTCTTAGGCCTAAGTATTTGTACATATTTGTGTCTGTGTATATTATGTGTATGTTAGTGTTTGTGCACATGTCCGCAAATGTATGTTTTATGTAGGTCTATATGTGTATGTATACGTGTGTGTAACTGTGTATTTGAACAGGCACCTTCACATATACCCAAACACACGCGCAAGCATTTATTCATTCATACAGACATACACAGACCAACAGACCGAGACAGACAGACAGACAAACAGACAGACAGACAGACATATCGTAAGAATAAAGACGAATCGAGACCTTAATTCCAAAAAACATTTCGGTTAGCGGTCGATTAGTCCGAAGGGATTTAGTCCTCCTTTGGTCCTCGTTTATTTCTCTCCTTTAGACCGCCGCGCAGAAATGGGTTTCTCGCCTAAATTATAGGCGAGAGAAAATCGTCCATCGTTTTTTCTTCATGCAGTCAAACTTTCTATCTCTTCGAGGGATTAGATGGGTGGGTGGGGGGGGGGGGGGGAAGGCTTGGGCACTCTCGGGGGAAAAATTAAGCCTGGAAGCGAGCGCTGTCAGAGGGAATCGATTTCCAAATCAGATGCGTGTAAAAGTCGTTCGCTGGGATTTTCTGATTTGCCGAACGGAAAATGTTTTTTACGCGATCTAAGAAAGAACATGTAGAATGCTGTGGAAGACTGCCACCCACCACCATTCACTGATAATTATAATAACAACTACAGCAACAACAATAATAGACTATATTTCTTTTAAAAAGTGACGTTATATAAATTCTCGATTACGATTAAAGTTACATAATGATGATCATATTGACAATAATAACAATAATTTTAATAATATTAATAGTAATAATAATTATATTAATAATAATTATATTTTAAAAATAATAATAATAATAATAATAATAATAGGCCTAATAATGATAGGCCAAGGAACGACAGAACTAACGAGTGAATGAACGAACAAACAAACGAACTAACAAATGAATGAATAGATCAAGATCAATCAATTAAACAATCAATCAATCAATTATGCAATCAATCAGCGATCTAATTAATTAATTAGCTGACTAATGAATTAAAAATAAACTAATTATCGGGCTCAATAATAGGATATTCATAACAATTGACTGTCACCTCTGAGCATCATTACAAGTAGCAGGACTCAGATAAGACGCCTCTCACCTTTGACGGAGTTTAGATCGAGTAGAATCTGCGCTATAACAATTCCTGCATCAAGTAGGACTATGACGCACAGCAGGATCTGCACCGGATTACTCTGCAGGAACTTGACGACCTTTTCTCGCTTGCTGTAGCGCCAGAAACAGCATCGTTCAATCAATCAATCAATCAATCGGTCAATCAATCAATCAATCAATCAACCTATCAATCTATCTATCTATCTATCTATATATCTATCAATAAATAAATAAATAAATAAATAAATCAGCTAATCAATCAATCAATTAATCAATTAATTATTCAATCAATCAGTCAGTCAATCACTAAATAATAAATAAATAAATTGATAAGTCAATCAATCAATTAATAAATCAATCAATTAATCAATCAATAAATCAATCGATCGATCGATCAGTCAATCAATATAGCCTACTTTATTGATCACCGTGTACACTGTTGTAATTGAATAGGCGCCTTCACATACGCACACATACGCGCCTGTTGTACAGTGTACACAAAACATAAAATAGAACAAGCGCATGGTTCAGACGTTGCATTTCGATTCGATTTAACTTGATGAGCTATTGAAGTGCTGCAGTGTGACTTGGTGCAATGTGATAAAGTGTTATTATAATAAAATGCGATGCTGCGTAAACGAAATCATAAATTTATATAGCGCCATTTCTGAGAGGTACCTACAACCTGACAACGCCAAACCATGATCCATGATGATTTAAGGAATTTTAATAACTTCTATTCCTCACTAATCTCCATGATAAATTGTTATTTCCAGTCAGATGTCAATGAACCTTTATGGCTATTTTTACCTGCCTAAAATGCTTTTACAGCTGCACAAATTCACATAGAATTGCCCTCCTTGTGTCGAACTGTTCACTTAAAATTCCTTGCATGCCACGATAGAAAATAAGGATTCTCAAATGCTTGCGGGAAAAGAGGAGAGATTCCGATAGAAAAAGATATCAAGTATTATTATAGTTGGCCTATAGGCCTACGCTTTTTATTAGATCATTGAGATGTGACATAATAAAATTATATTCTTGAGATGCAATGTTACTGTAGGCCTATAATGAGATGTCATTTATTAAATCAAAGCAGCTTACATTTCTACCACAAAGCCAGAAGAAAGCATTAGAGTTACTTAAGCTGACCTTAGCAGCGCTGCAGCAGCCATGGGTTGTAGGCCTAGTGCTAGCAACTTTATTTTCTTAGCCTCCGCATGTAATAAGGGCGTATGGACAGCATACAGATGCACAGAATTATGACTACATGGACTTACACACACGAGCAGCTAACCATACGCACGCATACATTCACAGGTCCAGACACACAGTAGTCACGAGCCCAGAGATTTGTCGAATTAATCTAGATGATGAAATATGCACATTGCACAGTCTTGTACAAGAAAGCCTTAACGCTTTAATGCCGAGATGGTATAGCAAATGTTATGGGAGAATCCTATACCTCCGGCATTAAAGAGTTAACGCCATCGATTGTGAGATAAAATCAGATTGGCAAATTGCATTTAAGAAAGATTGTGTTCCATATTCGGATTAGAATAATATCTGAACGAATAAACGGAAGTGTATATAAATTATTATCCAGTCCAATAGCTTATTCTAAGCCGATTTGTCTACTTCAGTGACCAATTATTGTCGCTATAGCGGTACTCTTGCAATGGCCGACGACTTAGTCATCCTCTCAAAAGCACTCAGCCCTGTTTGATGGAACCGATAATCACTTTCTTCGGAGACTGCTGGATAAACTAGATCAAAGAAAATCGCAATATCCCTAAGCGGAAGCGGAAGCAGAAGAAGAAGAGCCTGCGTCCCTAAAGCTAAATCCGAGAGGTAACTATAAATCTATGGTGTAACAATATATAGATCTATGGTGTGAGCTTTTATGAAATTCTAGCGACTTCATTTTCTTAGCCTCGTCATATTCTTCTTCTTCTTCATATTCCTCTTCTTACTCGCCTTCTTCCTCTCCCTCTTCTTCCTCGTCTACTTAGTCTTCTTCTTCTTTTTGTCTTCTTCTTCATCTTCCTATACCTCTTCTTCTTCCTCTTCTTCTTCGTCTTCCTCTTCTTTTTCTTCTTCTTCTTCCTCTTCTTCTTCCTCTTCTTCCTCCTCCTCCTCCTTTTCTCCTTCTTCCTCTTCTTCTTCTTCCTCTTTTTCCTATTCTTCTTCTTTCTCATCATCCTCTTAGTCTTCTTGTTCTTGTTCTTGATCTTCTTGTTATCATTCTTCATCTTCTCCTTGTTTTTGTTCTTGTTCTTCCTCTTCCACTTCACCTTCTTCCCTCTCTCCCTCTTCTTCTCCTCTTTCCCTTTCCCACTATATGTCATCCTACATGGTGGTGGTGCCATGGTGGTGGTGGTGGTGGTGATGGTGGTGGTGGTGGTGGTGGTGGTGGTACTCCTTCCGCGACCAAGCCAGAAAGAGAGTGCGGTGAACGATTTAAGGCGCAACCTGGTTTCCGTCCATAAATTGGCAATCTGTATTCACTGAGCCATTCCGACCTAAGGAAACGGTGACAAATCCGGACCGAATACGTCGAAAAGTCCACTGGCACTGGCCCATGCAGTAGAGGTCTATTGATCCGGGAAAATTTTTTATTGGAACCGGAAAGGAAAACGAGAAAATAGAAAGATGGAGCGCGGTGAGAAAATAGGATGTGAGAGTGGGGAATGGTGGAAGACCTCAAGACTTGGCAGTGTGAGTATTATTGAGGGATGCGGTGCATCATGGGAAAACAGTTGGCAATACGAAATATTTTTGGGATGCGGTACTGCAACAGTTGGCAAATGGTAATTCAATAATTGATATTAATAATTTTTATTGAATTCAATTTAATATAATGCAATAAATATAATCTATTATATTGGTATGATCTTGTTCACTGGTCAACTCAGCAGGATAGTCAGGTTATTCCAGGCAAAACTATATGAGATCAATAAGCCAGAATAGGATAGACAGACAGTTAGACAGACAGGCAGACAGACAGACAAACAGACAGACCCGTTGTCTCTGCATGCTTATCATTCTGTCCATGTCCCTGTCTCTCTATTTTCTTCCGTTTGTCTGTCCATGTTTCTGTCTGTCTCTGTCTTTCCCTCTGTCTCTGTTTGTTTCTCTGTATCCACGTGTATATAGGCTATTTCTTTTTCTCTCTCTGAATTTCTCTCTGTCTCTGTCTCTGCCCCTGTGTCCGTATCTGTCTGTATCTGTCTGTCTGTCTGTCTGTCTGTCTGTCTGTCTGTCTCTGTCTCTGTCTCTGTCTCTCTCTCTGTCTCTGTCTCT
This sequence comes from Lumbricus rubellus, assembly GCA_945859605.1. Taxonomy (NCBI): domain Eukaryota; kingdom Metazoa; phylum Annelida; class Clitellata; order Crassiclitellata; family Lumbricidae; genus Lumbricus; species Lumbricus rubellus. The sequence goes on along the minus strand of OX243820.1, from coordinate 6,571,388 downwards.
GTCTCTGTCTCTCTCTCTGTGTCTCTCTGTCTGTCTCTCTCTCTGTCTCTGTCTCTGTTTCTGTCTCTCTCTCTCTCTCTCTCTGTCTCTCTCTGTCTGTCTCTGTCTCTGTCTCTGTCTCTGTCTCTGTCTCTGTGTCTGTGTCTCTGTGTCTATCTGTGTGGTCTCTCTCTCTCTTTCTCTCTCTCTCTCTCTTTCTCTCTCTCTCTCTCTCTCTCTCTCTTTCTCTCTCTCTTGGTCTGTTTTTTCTGTTCGCCTCTGTTGTCTCCGTCCATTTCTGACTCTCATTTCAGCGTTGTGCAAATATATCAAGTGGCGAAGACAACTGCTTTCGGTCATATATAAATATTATATGTATACACGTATGTATATATACATATATTATATATACATGTATATATATACATATATTATATTTTTAGTGGTAGAAGTTTTGTTTATGACGATGAGGTCACCTGCATGGATGACCTGACCTCGGACCACTGCAGCAGCAGCAGCAGCAGCAGCAGCAGCAGCAGCAGCATTCACATCGGTCACTAAGGACGGATCCTCAAGTCTGTGTTACGACGATAGGAAAAGTCGTTCCAGCGTCAGAGCAATACATTAATATACATTCACGCACACTTACACACAGACACACTTGCACAAACATCCACACAAACATGCATGAATGCGAGCGCAAACCAACACAAACCCTAAAGCAACTACTAATCTACACTTGCGAACACGCGTACATTATGCAAACACCATGATGAGCGCGCGCATGATAAGGGAAGAGTTGGAACTTGCTCCTCTGGAAAATTGAAACCTATTTCTTTAACAACTGTTTCTTCGCTTTTGACAAATTTCTGCACACTGAAGTAATTATGATACTAATAGCACAAGGTGAAAGTTAAGCAGTAAGCCTACATTTAGAAATCTACAAGATTTCTAAAAATACCCATTTTCTTAATTTTCTGTCTTGCAAATTTCAAGCTCTTGCTAAATTTTGTTTACCACGACCTTAGTGACATTTAGTCCCTTCTGCTAAAATATCTGCGTGCACATGTGCTCGTGACAAACACATCTGTGTCTTGCAAATACACACACGTAGGCTACGCACTGCTTATAAAACACAGTCATGTAGGAACACAGGCAAATAAACAACAAAAAATTCACTCAAAAAATCTAGCTACAGGCCTAATTATTCCTATCATTTAATCTATTTGATTGCTATTCTTTGCAAGCAACGTTGGCTGCCTGCGTGTTCACAGCCGCAAGCGTCCCGCGTGTCATTACACTAACCAAATTGTCGCTTTGCCAACTATATCCTCTTTGTGGACAATCCACGCGATCGAGCAATCAGCGATCTGAATAAGTGCATTTATTTACCTTCGAGCAGCCGTCATTGGAGACTAAGTAATTGTCGTCTGCTGGGTGTATTTCAATGGCTGTTCTATCCGGAAGACAGGTCCGTATAAAGAGTCGGATAGATACGCTGCTACGATTTCCTTTTCCAGCCACATTTCAACACGCTACCTCTTGTCCACTGACAGCCGCTATCCGCTGTAATAGAAGACTCTGGATATCGGCCTATCCATATTTCTGCGTCCTCTCTTTTGGTGGTGCTTTCTTTCCAGCAGAAAATGTCACAGAGGGCGTGAACAGCCTGGCTGAACATCGACGATTGATAAAGCAGCATCTGAGTTGCTGTGCTATCCTCTGTCAAAAAGCTCTGCCACTGAAGTTCTCACGAATTGCTTATTAGACGCTGATATGGTGTTTTGTTGTAGCGTTTTACCGCCTATACGAGTATATCCTACATTGCATGGCCTTGTTGCTGTTTAAACTCTCAGGTATCTCCTTTAATTCAGGAATACTTCGGTAGCACATAGACAAGAAAGCCCGTTGGTTTAAAGCGAAATGCCTATTCACCAGGTTTTGGTAACTCGAACGCTCTTAATAATATTACAATTTCTTCTTCTTTCCCTCCCATCAGTAACAGCCATGTCGAGCACCGCATGGGCGCATAGTGAGCACTCGCTGTATCAGTAGTAAAAAAATTACCAATAATTTATCGTAGATAAGATGCTGGGTTGTCTGTCTTGTTTTGACTGCTAGATGTCATTAGGGCTGCTTTGCAAGGCGATAATTACCTTTCTCGACGTTCCTGTTTGGTCCAGAATTCTATAGATACAGCTTCGCCCCATTACTTGCCGCGCATCTATTGTTTAGTTTGGCGCGCGCAGTGCCAAGCGCGTTTGACCCTATAATCCTATAGATCTATACGTGAATAAATCTCCATGCTCTGTGAATATTCGCAGAGCATGGAAATGAATGATACGTTGTACATACATGTATACAAACGTACAACGTCGTACACCAATCAATCCATGAACCGCTTCTTCCATCCATCCATCCATCCATCCACTCACCCATCCATCCATCCATCCATCTATCCCATCTCACCCACCCCACCCATCCATCCACCACTCATCTATTCACCCATCCATCCATTCCATCCCACCCACTCATCATCCATCCATCCATCCAACCATCCCACCCACCCAACCCACCCATCCATCCACCCATCCATCTATTCAGCTCAGAGGGAAAGCGGAAGTGGCTTGCCTGATGGGAACCTGCTGGAGAGCACTGAGCTCCTCGTCGATGATGTCGGAGTCAACGCTATCGTTTTCCAGATCTTCGAGGAACTTTGAATCCCGAAGAAACGAAAAGTGATCTTTGTACTTCGCCAGACTGAAACAACACCGAACAACATTTATATAATAATAATAATATCCTATGTATTATTTCTCAATTTATACAATTTATTATCAATACCTATTATAGGCTACTCTTCAGGACTACGCCTCTACTCGCTCTTTGGTAGTGTAAGTCCTAAACCCTAGTAAAGCAGGAGGGAAACCGATAAACAGTGTCTCCATCACGCTCAATGCGTTCTAGTGATCGTCTTGATCTTTTCGTGCCCAGGAGTGTTGCTGTTTCTGGTCAATTACAATTATTATTATTATTAGTAGTAGTAGTAGTAATAGTAGCAGCAGCAGCAGCAGCAGCAGTAGTAGCAGTAGGCTAGTAGCAGTACTATTATTATTATTATTATTATTATTATTATTATTATTATTATTTTTTTTTATGCCCTGAGGTACTTCATTCCCCCAGGGACTTATGGACTATTATTATATGAAGAGTGTATGTCTGGTGGGTCAGGCCTCGTCTTCAGGGTGTGAGGCAAAAGTGCCTTTGAAAGCGACCAAGTTGTAGCGTTGAATGCAAGTGGACAGACGTTGAAAAAGAAAGAAAGCTTCACGTCTGTCACCAGTGATAGAAGAGATGCGGCTGCCAATTTCATTTATGAAGTCTGAGGCTGAAGGATTGAACGGGCCCAATGTCTCTATGGCCACCGGCTGAAAGATGTAGGAAGCGGGCAACTCTCGGTATTTCTGTTCCTTGCGGATGGCCGCCTGCACTGATGCAGGCCCGACCAGACCGTTCGGGTGGGTTATGTACGAGGCGGCACAAGTGTGAACAATGGTGGCATCCCACGCCAAGTACTTCCCACCTGACCAAGGTATGAGAGTTGCCCCGTCCGGCCTCTTTCCATCGGATCTAAAGAGACCCGCCGGTTCCTTGATGCTTGGGATGTCAGCTCTGAGGAGGGCACGCCAAATGATGTCGTTTATGGCGTGGTGACGAAGGGAGCGACCCATGGCTCTCCTACAGACGAAACCATGATGGCCCTCGGGGCCAACTCCTTCGCCACAATGGCATGTGTGAGGACCACACAAGTCCAAGCCTAACCTCAGGCCCACCGCCACCCGGACAGCCTCATTATCCAGGACAAGACCACAAGCGGCGATTGGAAGCGCGAGCAGCCAGTCAGCTGAATGGGGACTGCACGACGCATCCAGCCTGGCTCGGTCGACTAAACCGACGGCACTTTGGCGGATTTCCGCCTTATCCTTTTCAACCAGTGGCCTGTCCCAGAGGCTCTGTTTTCCGGGTAAGGGGTGCATTGTTGCCGGCAAGGTATCATGACGGGCCTCCAGCAGATCCGACACGAACCGGTCAGGATCTGCCCCACCAACCGCAAGGATGGCAGATTGCAGGTCGAGAGTCGACGCGGCTGAAGCCAAATAGGCAGAAGAAGCCAGCGAAGCGACTCTACGGATGCCAAGTCCGCCATCTTTTATTGGTAGCGCAGCCTGCAACCATTGGAGATCACCGAGAGAGCAGTTGACAATGGTCTCAAGGCCCGTCCTCATGAGTCCATCTAATGTCACTAGGGCAGGGTGGTCAAAGCAGGGGGAGCAGCGGAGAAGGTAGCTCACTTTCGAAGCGCCAAATGATGAGCGCAGTAGGATCAGGGCGTTCTGTGAAGGCAACAGACGCAGTCTCTCCAATGCTCGCCTGAACATATCCCCATGACGTGCCAAAGCATCGTCCAGCGCCTTTCCTCGAAACAGTGGGGCCCCCAACAAGAGTAGTGCTGTTGCCTCGACCCTAGTGTAGCTCGACAATGGAAGTGCTAATTCCAGTGTGGCGTCCGGGGAGAAAACCTCGCACTTGGTTGGGTTAAGGTGAAGGCCCAACAGTGGTCCCAATCCCACTACCAACTGCACGTCCCGGGCCACAGACTCCATGTTGCCGCCGAGAGTCAAATCGTCAAGGAATCCAACTTATTATTATTACTTTAAACATGTTATGAACGTGCACGATCACACCAATATGTAAACCTAAATTATGCTTCCAAAGACAATTCCATAATTACATCCTACACGGTGTAGGATGTAATTATGGAGGCTACACCACCATAGATCTATTCCACAGCGCAATCATCCACTTATCTATGCATTTCCAATTTTTCATCCATTCGAATCTCCCGATGGAAGGAAGGAACTAAGGAAGGTCACGTGTCTAAGCTCCGGAAATGTTGATGTCTTAATCTGCCATCTCTTCTGAGTCCAATTCCACGGCATCAAAGACAATAGCGCCAGCAGCAGCAGCTGCATCAGCAGCAGCAATTGCAACGATGCTGAGGAAAGATGGTCACAGATGCGAGCGGATATCATAGATCACGCAACCAGCAATTTCCCGGTCAGCCTCCAAGTTCACAAAGGCCACCACGGCACTGGAGCAGTATAGTATACCATTCCAAGCAGGGCTTATTCTTAGGAATTTTCTCAACTGCACATAGATGACGTGGTTTATGACTTCAGTAAAAATTTTAATATTACACTTCTCTTTACTTTTTTAAAATTTATACCAGACGATGGTTAGGCCTACTTTTTAAGCTTTAATCACAAAAATTCCTAATTATGGATAAAACAGTGGATAGCACTGCAGAAATCTGCTGAATAGTGATAATTATGAATTATTTCTGAAATAAAATTAAATCACTCAAAACCGCCATTGTTCGAATTAGCCTACATTGCACTGGATTAAGGCCGGATTGCAGGATTCTCGATGGCATTTAAGGCAGATTTTGCGCGGCCAGAAAATTTCTGACCTGCTCCTCAAAAATAGTGTGTTTTTGGGTATCTAGCCCGAATAAGGACGATTTTTGGCGGTGCTCTAAAAGTTACCCCAAACTCCCAAAATCACTCGAAAACCGGCCATCGTTCAAATTACACTGCAGCATTCAAATCAGGGTGGATTGCATGATTCTCGACGGCATTTTAGACAAACCTTGCTCGGCCAGAAAATTTCTGACCTGCTCTTCAAAAATAGTGTGCTCTTGGGTATCCAGCCCGAGTAAGCACGATTTTTTGGCGGTGCTCTAAAAGTTACCCCAAACTCCCAAAATCACTCGAAAACCGGCCATCGTTCAAATTACACTGCAGCATTCAAATCAGGGTGGATTGCATGATTCTCGATGGCATTTTAGACAAACCTTGCGCGGCCAGAAAATTTCTGACCTGCTCTTCAAAAATAGTGTGCTCTAGGGTATCCAGCCTGAGTAAGCACGATTTTTTGGCGGTGCTCTAAAAGTTACTCCAAACTCACAAAATCACTCGAAAACCGTCCATCGTTCAAATTACATAGCATTCAAATCAGGCTGGGTTGCATGATTCTCGATGGCATTTTAGACAAACCTTGCGCGACCACAAAATTTCTGACCTGCTCCTCAAAAATAGTGTGCTCTTGGGTATCCAGCCCGAGTAAGCACGATTTTTTGGCGGTGCTCTAAAAGTTACCCCAAACTCCCAAAATCACTCGAAAACCGTCCATCGTTCCAATTAGTCTACATAGCATTCAAATCAGGCTGGATTGCAGGATTCTCGATGGCATTTTAGGCAAACCTTGCGCGGCCACAAAATTTCTGACCCGCGCCTCAAAAGTAGTTTGCTCTTGGTTATCCAGCCCGAGTAAACACGATTTTGTGGCGGTGCTCTTAAAGTTACCCCAAACTCCCAAAATCACTCGAAAACCGTCCATCGTTCAAATTACATAGCATTCAAATCAGGCTGGATTGCAGGATTCTCGATGGCATTTTAGGCAAACCTTGCGCGGCCACAAAATTTCTGACCCGCGCCTCAAAAGTAGTTTGCTCTTGGTTATCCAGCCCGAGTAAACACGATTTTGTGGCGGTGCTCTTAAAGTTACCCCAAACTCCCAAAATCACTCGAAAACCGCCCATCGTTCAAATTACATAGCATTCAAATCAGGCTGGATTGCAGGATTCTCGATGGCATTTTAGACAAACCTTGCGCGACCACAAAATTTCTGACCTGCTCCTCAAAAATAGTGTGCTCTTGGGTATCCAGCCCGAGTAAACACGATTTTGTGGCGGTGCTCTTAAAGTTACCCAAACTCCCAAAATCACTCGAAAACCGCCCATCGTTCGAATTACATAGCATTCAAATCAGGCTGGATTGCAGTCGAACCTAAAGGGATGGTGGACTCGGCTAATCCCTGTGTAGTGTATAGTGTTGGAAGAAAGAGAGTGACGTACCAATGCAGCCGACAAAGATACAAGCAGCTACACAACATCAGAGAAAACTCTTAACTATAATGACTTCACCAAAGACTTGGCGGAACCACAGAGCAGAAACCTCAACCACTTGTTTAATATATAAATGTGTGCGTGACTGTACAATGCATGTACGAATGTAGGCTATGCATAAATGTATGTATGAATATTATGAATGTGTGTATGAGTGTTTGCATAAATGTTTGCATGAATGTAGGCCTATTTATGAATGCATGTATGAATGCATGTATGACTGCATGTATGACTGTATGCATGTATGCAACCCACATATCCGTTCACATCGCGTTCGGCATCTCATATACATGACTTGGTAATACACGCGCAGGCAGTTTTCAATAACGTCATCTCTTTAGTTTGATTTTCAAAGGAAATTTCATCATCTGTTCTGACTGCCATACAGCTAAAGGACGAGTCGAAAATCGATGAAATCTGAACGACGGGAAATAAATCCAACAGAGATCAATTGTCAGAATTAGACAAATATTTTCCATGATCACTGATGACGTCGGTAGCAATAAAGCCATAGCGATGGTCATGACGCGAACTGCTTTTCAGGTTTTCCACGACTGCAGCAACTATATTGCGCCGCATGATACGCTGCAAGTCAACTTGTGTACTTGCACCATGAGAAAGACTTAACCTACACTAGAAGTGCGCATGCAGTTCAACCCTTTAATGCCGAGATGGTAGTAAATGGTATGGGAATCCTATACCCTCCGGCATTAAAGGGTTAAACGTCGTTTCAATATTTATCCTGTCAATACGCGTTCGGAATTGGCATCCATCACGAGATTGGCTTCGATTCCTCTATACATCTCATCGCAAAAGACCACATCACTGTTACAGTACGACAATGAGCCACAGTGTTGGCGTTTTACCACAGACTTCACTGCAGTAATTAGTTTCCGCATACCAAAGGAACACATATACATGCAGGTTATTTGCTTGAAAGCCAGTTCCAGATGATTGGATTGTATTCTCATACAGTTGATGGCTAGTAATGACATCAGTGGCAGTTGTTAATATAGACATTGTAGGAGTTGCTGGTGAGTATAATATCATGTACCGGCAGGAAGCCGATATAATTATGATATTGCCAATGAACCACAACATACATTGTACTACATTAGGGCTACAGCTGTGTGTTTGTGTGGATATGTCAAGAGAATATCAGCTGAATGACACAATCCCATAAAAATGTAGGGTACTGCATGCAGGATTCTGAGAAAAAGACAACTTGTTCAAGAGAAATTCATTCTCTTTATAATGAAACCAATTCTACTCCCATAAACCGACCCACAGACCACTCGATACAACGTTTGTAACTTATAGTCAGGCTATAATTCATTTTTCGCGTTATAAAGCCACAAGGCTGAATCCAACTTTTCGCTTATGGCGAATTATGAACAAAAGCAAGACCCGGAAAAGGAAATATTTATTGTGGAGACATGGAACAACTCCGTATGACCGTAACCATGATGTAGGAACTATGACCGTAACTAATATGCGTGGTTCTGCGCCAACTCAATGGCTGGCGAAAATCGGGCGACAACTCTGGGAACGGATATTCTCATGCTGGCCTGGATTAATGATTTGCGTGGTGGGGATGAGGGCGAAAATTAAGAGAGGAAATAAAGAAGGAGGAATAGAAAGAGAGAGGAGGTTGAGAAATGTGAGAAGGGCTGTGGTCGTAGGTGGTTGAAGCTACGGCAAGGTTCGATGAGGAGGTATGGGGTGGATGGCGTTCGAAAAGGATTTGGAAGATGACTGTTGACTAGGAATGACAAAAGAATAAGTTTGGAGTGTAGGGAAAGTTTGACAAAGAGTCATGATTAAGAGGAGGAAAAGGATTGTGACGAGTAATAGAATAAGTGACATAATGGCAAATAAAACAAGAAGAAGATGATGATGCAGAATGATTTATAATTATTATGAAGATGAGGATGGCAGTGAAAATAAAGATGAGAAAAGTGAAGATGACGAGGATAATTATAGAGAGAAGGGTTTTGAAGATGACGATGTTGACAGTGATGATGATGATGATGATGATTATAATGACTACGACAACAATAATGATGATAATTTGTTGATGATGAAAACGACGACGACGACAGTAAGGATGATGATGATGACAACGACGCCGATAATAATGAAGATGATTACGACGATGACTACGACTATGGTGATGGTGATGATGATGACGACGACAACGACGACGATGATGATGATGATTATGATTATGATGACGATGACGATGACGATGTTAATGATTATTCTTTATTCGATGGTTTAGTGTTTCAGCGAAATAAGAAGAGCCGTACACTGACTATATATACATAATACATATATATATATATGACTATGACTATGAAGATATATATACATGTATATATATATATATGGTCGTTGTCCGTTGCACTTAACGGTTCTCTGCATCATCTCAGTCGCAATGCATCTCGGTATAATGGCCGCCGTCTCTCCTCCTCCAACCATCAAACCACCGACGACCATGATGTCGTCGTCGTCTTTATTATGTTTGCGAGGATCTTGACAGACCGTGCTATAGATGGGAGAGTGTCGTTATTAAATTCATCATCATCAACACCACCATCACCACCACCATCACCACCAACACCACCACCACCACCACCACCAACAACAACAACAACCACAACACCATCACCACCACCACCATAGCCACCACCACCACCACCACCACCAACAACAACAACAACATCAACAACAACATTGTCACCACACTACCACCACCACCATAGCCACCAGCAACAACAACAACAACATCAAAATGATAATAATGATAATAGTTATTATTATTATTATAGTCATCCTGAAGACTAGTCTCAAGTTTATCCTAATTGAAAACAATCTCTAAGTCCAAGGGAATGTAGTAGCCTACCTCAGGGCATGGAAATAATTATAACCTAATATGCAATTATGAATTTAAGCATAGATGCTAAAAACGATTACACCGAATTTAAAAAACGGAGTAAAATTCCGTTTTTTCAAGAGCTAAACTAAAAATTAAAAGAAACAGAACACGAAAATAATTTGATATTGAATCATCTTGTAGGCCTATTTCATTTTAAAATTAAAAACCTCGTTTATACAATTACTATTCGACAAATAGGTAAATAGGTATGTATGCATGTATGCATGTATGTATGTAATACTATGTATGCAGTATGTATGTATACAACACTATAGACTACGTGCATCTTTGCACTAGACCCAGAGCTATTTAAGTGGTTTAAATGAAGGCTGATATATCCATCTTATATGTCCCAGTCCTCCAACCGATTCGCCTGACCTGGTTACACCGCCTCCTCCATCAACACCGGTATATTGACCATTTCCTAGAAAGGAGGCTGCACCCCCGTCTACTTAATAAGCCACGGAGGTCGGTCGAGAGGTCGAAGCGCTTTTATAGCGCATTTACAAATCCGCTCCAACGACAATGCAGGTCCTTTGACAGCAGCGCAGAAGAAAAACCCTCATTCGATCGGTTCAACTGTGGCACCAACTCTGTGTCTGCCTGTCTGTCCGCTTTTAAATATTTGAGTATGGGTGTGTTTATCTGCTCGGTTGCCCATCTTTCTGTATGTGTACGTTCGTCTTTGGGTCACTCATAAGTACATACACATATACATACGTACATTTATATACATACATACTTACTTACATGCATGCATGTATACATACATACATACATACATACATACATACATACATACATACATACATACATACATACATACATACATACATACATACATACATGCATACATACATACGTACATACGTACATACGTACATACGTACATACATACATACATACATACATACATACATAAATACATACATACATACATACATACATACATACATACATACATACATACATACATACATACATACATACATACATACATACATGCAATGCATACGTGCAACCATACATAATACACACATACTTACACACACATATGCATAGTGCCACCTTTATTATAACTTCGCTTGAAAACGATTTCAAATTTTCAAGTTAACTTTCAAAAAGCATCCATGAAATACACCTATTTTCTTAATTTCCTGTTTTGAATGTTTCAACCTTCTGAAAAATTGCTGTCACCGTGACCATTGTGTTTTTGCCCTCTTGCAAAAATCCGCATACAACCACGCACCGTGTTAAAAAGAGTCTTTTCTCGTTCAAAGATGACAAAGAAAATGAAGAAGCACGCGAGTTGACCGCGTGGGTATACCCTTTTTAACCCCCCGGCTTGACTGTTTTCCCGAATTTTTTGTCCACGCTGAAACGTTCAATTTGTCCGCAATGCAAAGGGTTAAAAGCGTCGTGACCTAGGATAGGAGGAGACACACGACATGCCTACGACTTCCAGGTCGAAGGTCGAAGGTCATGATTGTGACGGAAGAAAATCCGATAAAGCTGGTGAAGAGTGGAGAAGGCGACCGAGATGACGTGTGGAGTAATTCGCGCGAAATGGGGTTTAGATGAAATCTTGGAAGATGGAATGCGCCGTGGAAAATAACCAGAATCAAGCATTCCAATGGCTTACGACCTCTTGCATATATATTATTTATATTAAACTATATATGAATGCATGTATATTTAGTTATTTATTTATTTATTTCTCGCGTTTACTATAGCGCCCCATCAAGCCTACTTCTGAAAGGCCCTCCTTAGAGGTGCTCCCGACTACAGCACAAGCAATTGCGACTGAAGGACTTACTCAAGGTCCGCCCATCTGTATGTATGTCTGTCTTGTCTGTCTTTTTGCTCTTGTATCCTCAGTTGGTCTGCCAATCTGCGTACCAAGCTGTTTGCCTGCCTGTGTGTCTATCTGCCGCTTATATTTTTTGTCTTTGTATTTTACCGATTGCCATTCTATCCGTACACGCACGCATACTTTCTCTGTATATATGCATGTCTGTCTGTCTGTCTGTATGTCTGCCTGTCTATCAGTTTTCTCTATCTGTCTGTCTGTTTCTCTTAATCTTTCGTCTTGTTTTCGGGCGGATATTATCGGTGATGTATGCCCCTATATCGTGATCTCCATCCCAGTCTTCCTACCACACCCACCCTCCCCCATCCCTGACCCATACTTCTCTCCCCCATCACCTCCCCCCCACTGCAGTGGTGTAGTCCAATAACTCCCCACTTCGATTAATAATACTTTATGCGGCTTGTTTCTGGCCGCCTGCTCTGACATCGCAAAGAAGAGAGAATTCGGACAGCCATGATCAATCACATCTACAAGCCACCCACGCCAACCTCCTACACACAAACACATCCATACATTATATAATACTACCCTATACTATACATTATTCGTGTATATATATGTACACGTATTTGCATATGTATTGTTTTCACGTCAAAAGTCCGACTGGAACCTTGTCATGCATTTCAATCAAGCAAGCGTTCCCAAGTGTGATAGAGTGTGTGTGTGTGTGTGTGTGTGTTTGTGATTGTGTGTTTGTGTGTGTGTGTGTGTGTGTGTGATTGTGTGTATGTATGGCAAGAATGACATTTGTGTATTGACATGTAAATAATTACTTTCCGTCTTGGGACCTTGCACCCCGTTGACGCCAGAGGGGCCATGGCCCATGTGCCGAGGCATTCGATCGCAATGGACAATATCTAATATACTGGTAAATTTATGCATGAAAATATGCATGTTCACATGAATTTGTCTATAACAGATATTAACCCATTAGTGCCCGACGTCCGTTATAAAGGACGCTCAGAAAACACGTTGCCAAAATTAGGGCTAACTGTATAATATAGTCATCACTATTTTTTTTAATTGGTGGGTCAATTGGCTACAGATTCCACTATTTTGATTGCCGGATTATGTGGATTAGAAATATTTTATTGCTTGTGCCAATGTGTCTATTGCAGCATGTCTAAAATCCTCGCTACCCTTAGATATTATATTTATGTTTGGTATTGAACGAGGAGGAATTTAGAGAAAGTGTAAATGTTGTTTGTAGTAGCCATATTGGTCAATATCCTGACAAAATATTATCCCAATTGCCGCAAGTTTTCCAAAGGAAATTTCGATTGCAATGTAAGCGTCCTTTATAACGGACGTCGGGCACTAGCCCAGAGATGACGTTTCCTACAGTAAGTCTCTATGCGCCATTGTTCCAGCAATTACCACCGTCGTTGCATTACTTGCAATATGAAGAAAGCATCAGCCTACAGTTTATTCAGACTGGCGACTCACTATTTTGACATGATTATTGTAGACTTTTGCACTTCTGACATGAGTTTGGGTACGGTGGGGCATGTAATGAAGGAGCCTGTACTTGAGGAACATGTACACAGGTCAATTTACCTTGAAACCCATAGCAGCCAGGTACAAAGAACTAGTATCACGCCGCACTATACTGATTATTTGCTGGCGTGATCGCTGTGTTGTAAGAAACTTTTACCCCCCCCTCCCGAGAGGAGACCGTACTCAATCCCTGTCCGTCCTCTCCTCGGCCGACCATCCCCTCCCGACGTAGGCTTTGGCTCATTTCTGATTTCCCCTGTTTGTACTTGGTTCAAGATGCGCCCACCCT
>OX243820.1:6527788-6552788 GCA_945859605.1 Lumbricus rubellus | reverse complement strand
TGTATATGTATAGTATATGGCATGGCAAGACATGTATAATTGTATATGTATTGTATAGGGCATGGAAAGACATGTATGTGTATAGTATATGGCATGGCAAGACATGTATACATGTATTGTATATGGCATGGCAAGACATGTATATGTATAGTATATGGCATGGCATGACATCTATATGTATAGTATATGGCATGGCAGGACATGTATGTGTACAGGCTATGGCATGGCAAGACATGTATATGTATAGTGTATGGCATGGCAAGACTGCGTCTCCTGCAATACTACGAGCTGCGTCTTTTCCAACGCATCTTCCTTTTTATCTTCTGTCAGTCTGTCTGACTGTCTGCCTGTCTGTGTGTCCGTCTGTATACGTCTCTCTGTATGTCTGTCTGCCGTGTGTCTGTGCATCTGTCTGGCTGCCTGCCTATACATCTAGCTCTGTATCATTGTCTGTTTCACTCTTATCGTCTCTCCTTCGCACTCTCTCCATCTCTCTCTCTCTCTCTCTCTCTCTCTCTCTCTCTCTCTCTCTCTCTCTTTCTTTCTTTTTTTCTGTCTCTCTCTCCCTCTTTCTGTCTCACCCTCTTTCTCTCCCTCTTTCTCTCCCTCTTTCTGTCTCTCTCTCTCTTTCTTTCTTTCTTTCTTTCTGTCTCTCTCTCTCTCTCTTTCTCTCTCTCCCTCTTTCTGTCTCACCCTCTTTCTCTCCCTCTTTCTGTCTCTCCCTCTTTCTCTCCCTCTTTCTGCCTCTCCCTCTTTCTCTCTCCTTGGACGTATCAGCTGTGACATCTTCTTCTTCACCCACATGTTGTTGTTCAATAAATCGTCTTCGTTCGTAGAAAACAACACTTGAAAAATCATCCTTCGTTTCCTTCGCCTCGTCCGGTGGGTGGTGCGTTGGTGTGGCCGTCGTCATCGTGTCATTGCATGGCTGCGTTGGATGGGATGGGGAATGGGGTGGTGTGTGGGTGGGAGTGGGGTTGGTCACTGGGGGTTTGGAGTAGATGCCGCCGTCACAAGGATTGGTGTTTTTCACAGCACTCCTACACATCCACCGCCGCCGATATACGCTAGGGAGTGGGTGGATGAAGCGGAAAAAGAAAGAGGAGGATGAAAAGGAGGGGAAGAGGATAACGAGAAGAGGAAAAAAGAGAAAGAATTGTAGTAGAAGATGGAGAAGAAGGAAGGGGTAATAAGAATGGAAACGGAGTATGTGCAGAAGAGGTGGAATGTGCGGAGGGAGAAAAGAATTCAGAGGATTATTATACAGGTAGAGATCATGCTGAGGAGGCGAAGATAGCAGGCGAAAGATGGAGACAGAATGTAAAGGGGAGATGAGGAAATCGGGTAGAGAGGAAGGAAAAACTGGAAGTAATGAGAGAGGAAAATGCGGAGGATGAAGAGAATTGGGTGCACGTAACAAGAGTGGAAAATGCGGATGACGAAGTGGGAGAAAAGTAACAGGTGAGCGAGGAATAGCAATATAGAAGAGAAGAAGTATAAAGAGGAGGAAAATGAGAAAGAATAAAGAGAGGGGTGCATGATAAGAAAGGAAGGGAGGGCGCGGAGTTGTGTTAATTAACCCCACAATGCCGAGATGGTAGTAAATGGTATGGGAAATCCTATACACTCCGGCATTAAAGGGTTAAAAGAGGACGAGGGAGCAGTATATAGACACAAGATAAGAAGGATAAGAAGGAGGAGGAAGATGAAGAAAAGGAGAAGAATATACATGCACATGTGCATAGGCTGAGTAAAAATGATAGAAAAAGGGAGGAAGAAGGAGAAGGAAGAGGGAAAGAAAGAAGTGAGGAGTGATTGATACAGTGTATGCAGAGGGACACACAGTGTCACACACCTACCAATCCATCGGATTCAATGGCCTCATCACGCGACCTTCTGCCAACCACAAAAGACTATTGAAATGCAAAGAACCACTGCTATCTGTTGTCGCCCGTTGTGGGCTACATGTACACGCTTGCATTTTTGCAACTAATTGCCACTCCTAATGTGTTCCTATCTACACTCGTCTGTCTATTTGTCTGTCTGTCTGCCTGCTTCGTTTTGTCTCTGTCTGTCTTTCCGTCTGTCTATCTGTCTATCTCTGAAAGCGTTTGATGTGTCTGTTGTATGTCTCAATTAGACTCAATCCGTCTGTATAGCAGTTACGAAGTCCCTCTTTTGTGAATTAAGTCTATTCTTTGCCTCTCTCTTTACCTATAAATCAGTCCATCCGTCCGTCCGTCTGTCCGTCCAATTTAGCGCCTTTGGATATGATAAATGTTAGTCATTTTTATTGATTGCAATGCTGTGGGTTTTGGGGAACTCCACTTATCATTACCACTCCATTGGAATGGACTTCTCCCATCAGCTTGCTATGTCATCCTCTCTGGTAGTCTTTCGTCATCTTTCTCTCGTCTCAAAAAACTGTATTTTTCGCGCGGTTTGTATGCAATGCCAGCGCTTCTGAAAGGTTCTTGCTGCGAGAAGAACTTTATAAGTGGTCAGATACAATACAATACAATGCAACGCAATACAATATAATATAATACAATACAATACAATACAATGCAACGCAATACAATATAATATAATACAATACAGCACAACGCACTGCCACTATAACACACTTCTTCAATCACATCAATATTATTCCATCTGGAATGACCTCTCTTCAAAACTGCATTTATTACGTCTGACATCCACCATACACTTGATCGAAAACATTGTATTTCTGTCTATGAGAAACGATTGTTTGATGCATTGCATTGCACCTGTTGTCTCCTTATATCTCAGAATCAACAGCAGGTGGTCGCGCTAAAATGACAGAAATTTATCGACAAAATTAACGTATTGTTTTGAAACGCAGCCGTGACGCACTTCCATCATTTCAACGAAGAGCAGTAACTGTTCTAACTCGTATGCGTCGTCGGAAAAGCACAGAAATAATATTTCGACATTTCTGTCCAATAGTCACAGTACTTGAATGCAACATTCTGTCAAACTACATTATTTCCGTCAGTCAGTCAGTGGCTCAGTCAGTCGGTCAGCCAGTCGGTTAGATGTTGTCAGTCAGTCATGCAATCAGCCAGTCAGTCAGTCAATAGGCCATTCATTCATTCAGTCAGTCAGTCAGTCAGTCGGCCAGTCACTAGCTCACTCACTCACTCACTCATTCACTCACTCATTCAATAATACTTTGAAGCGTTTGTAGGCATGCAGTGCACGCATGCGTAAATATTATCAATAACCAATGCATTTACTAATTAATTGCAACGCATTTGATCTAAAACTTACAAATTACTATAATAATATTATATTATGCATGCAAGCCTCTTTTAAGCCACTTATAGAGAAATTATGCTAAAAGGATCATTTCTGTTATTTTATTCATCTCGTTCTCATGTTGTCTTGTCTACGTATAGTTTGGTTACTCTACGATTGTTCTTTAATTATTGTTCCTTGCTTGTTATTTGTTTGTTGTTTGGTTGTTCTCGTCGCCATCATCATCATCATCATCATCATCATCATCATCATCATCGTCATCATCATCATCGTCATCGTCGTCGTCGTCGTCATCGTCATCATCATCATCATCGTCATCATCATCATCGTCATCGTCGTCGTCGTCGTCATCGTCATCGTCATCATCATCATCATCATCATCATCATCATCATCATCATCATCGTCGTCGTCGTCGTCATCGTCATCGTCATCATCATTATCATCATCATCACTATTATCATCATCGTCATAATCATCGTCGTCGTCATCGTCATCGTCATCATCATCATCATCATCATCATCATCATCATCATCGTCGTCGTCGTCGTCATCGTCATCGTCATCATCATTATCATCATCATCACTATTATCATCATCGTCATAATCATCGTCGTCGTCATCGTCATCGTCATCATCATCGTCATAATCGTCGTCGTTGTGAGTATCATCATCGTCGTCATCCTCATCATCGTTGTCGTCGTTGTCGTCATCATCATCATCATCATCGACTGTTTGGCCCGATGGGTACAAATAAAACCACCTCCACGATCCTCGGTCCTTTATCATCATGCTTATGCAGTGCATGCTTCTCTCAATGTCCAAACAAGTGTTGTTGCAATCCGCATAAATGTCGTCTCAGCTTCTCCCATAGAAATCATTAATGCGTATTAAGTAGGATTTGGATCGGATTATCCAAAGTTGGTTTAGATTAGCCAGGAATTAATGACAATGCAGCTCGGTTCTTTTCTTTCGCGCTGCTTTATTTTATCCGCTTTGTGGCTTGCTCGTTACAAGGATTAGTTATTGTGAGCGAGATTTATCCTTTTCAGACATTCGACGGAATTTGGCGAATTCTCTGCTGCTACTGCTACTGCGGCAGGCTGTTCATCATTTATCATCATGGTCCACCACAGTGCGTTCGATTCAATGCTTCGCTGGTGCCAGTTCATCATTAATATGCCGACGGACAGGTATAGTCCATTCGGAGAAGGAAACAACGACAAACAGAGTCAGAGAAAGGGAAAGAGGCATAGACAGAGATAGAAACAGAGGCAGATACAGAAGCAGATACAGAGACAGAGATAGAGACAGAGGCAGATACAGAGGCAGATACAGAGACATAGATAGAGACAGAGGCAGATACAGAGGCAGATACAGAGACATAGATAGAGACAGAGGCAGATACAGAGGCAGATACAGAGACATAGATAGAGACAGAGGCAGATACAGAGGCAGATACAGAGACATAGATAGAGACAGAGATAGAAACAGAGTCAGAGACAGAGACAGAGGCAGATACAAAAACAGGGACATAGACAGAGACAGAGGCAGAGACAGAGTCAGAGACAGAGTCAGGTAAAGAGACAGAGGCAGAGTCAGAGAAAGTGAAAGAGGAAAAGACGAAGACAAAGGCAGAGACAGAGTCAGAGAAAGAGACAGAGACAGAGATAGAGGGAGAGTCAAGTCAACCGAAACAGATTTGGAAGCAGGGCCAGAAAGACACGAGGAAAGGCACTCTAAGATCCAAACACACACACACACACACACACATAGCCTCTAAGCTCACATATAGACACACATACAGAGACAAATACACACACACATTATGTAGACCGATACGTGTTCTTAAGGGAGTAAACGGATCATGCAGAAGGCGAAAACCACTCAGCGGATTTCGGTGATTCCGCTGTTCTTAATAATTTTGTCGATAGAATATTTACGACTTGTTTTCGTCTGATCCGCTTTCAATGCAACAACAGATAAATCGCAACGACGGTCTCTATTATAGCAAAAAAACATTCACAATGTCATTCACAATATAACGTTGTTGATCTTAAATCCTCCTGCACACGCTGTCGAATACTTGCTTGACGTCTAGAAAATTTTTAGGGACTTTCCGGTTGTGTTTTATGCTTTCTGCAGGTGTCTATTTATTAGACCTTAAAAGCAGTTTGAATTGTTGATCATTCATTCATTCACTCACTCATTCATTCTTGGAATTTATATAGCGCCTCTTCAAGATATCTACTCGGATGGTGCGATGTTTAAATTTAACTTTGATCTGTCTACCCATCTGTCTTGACAGCTAAGAGTTGCATCAATGAAAGAGACTAATGGCAAAATACGAGGTGACGATGGAAGCATACAAAACAGATGGAAGGAAGACTTTGAGCAACCACTAAATGCCAACACACATAACGACCCTACACAAACACACACACCCACACACACACACACACATACATACACACACACACACGCACGCACGCACACAGACACGAATTGTCCATAAGCGACACCGTAGAACAGATGTAAGCATTTTGTACAGTACTACAGTAAGAGGAATGAGAGTTGCCGCCAACAGAAAAAAATGACAAATCTCAAATCTCCTGAATGCACTGAGGAAATAGGCGTACGGGAGATTTCAGCAATGGAGGGGGGCAAAGATTGAACTTCTGCCCGAAAAATTTATACGGCCAAAAAGTTGACGACCTTTTTTTTAGTCGTCCGGAACAATTTTTGCTCGAAAAACCAGACTTGCCCGAAAGTTGGGGGCATTTGCCCCTCTGGACCCCCGCCTCGTACGCCTATGACTAAGGAACTACTACTAGAGGCAAACGAGCAGAGCCAAAGCTGTGCGGTGACGGAGAATTGCCGGGGAATTGAAGGATACAGTGCCTAGTCTTTCCTAGACCCCTTAGCAAAGTCTTCCTCTCCCTCCTGCCTCCACAAATCCATATGCATAAAATTAATCTAAACTTGTCGTATGGAAGGTTCAGCCCCCTAGTCTTCCTAGGGTCCATAGTAAAGTCACCTTTTCGACCCCTCCCCACTCCATATGGATCTGACACCCGAGTTATTTTTAAACAATAATTCTTCTACTGGCTGTGTGCGAAACCTACCTTTCCTACAAGGATTCAACAAGCGGAAGATATACCAGAAGACTGCATGGGCAAAATCGACAGCGGTACACAAAGAAAAGGAGAGCCATAAGAGTGGAAAATTACAGAGGCATTGTCCTATAATAGGCTACAGGAGAATTCCAGGAAGAAGTTATCATCAAAATACTATCCTTAGAGCAGCGTCGGACGGTCATGTCTGCTCAGCATCACCGCCCTTTTTTCCTGGAAAGGGTTGTATTTTCTCAAGCAGCATTCGCCGCTTCACCCTTTCATATCGATCCGCGCATTTTTTATTGAGCCACCCTGTATAGGCCTATCCGCTCGCATAAATGTCCGCTGCAGTACAACACCAGCGCACCTCCCTACCTTCTTCAATCACCACTGACTCTATAATCTCTTCTCGCTGCCTATAAAGCATCAAGTACGGGTATCTGAACCACGTGTTGTTGTCCATGCCACAAGGAATTAAATCGACTGCCATTCTCTCATCGTGGCTCGAATTCACTTTTTTCCTTCCTTCAAAAAGCGACTCAAAGCTCATTTTATTTTTCTCTCCTTTGCTTTCACGCTCTTGGATATCTAAGCGCATCTTCTCCTGGCGGCTCGATAAGCTTATATTGTCATATCCGCGTCTCAGATTCACATTTCGATACGAGCGTACACGTGTGACAAATTTCATTAATGAGCTATCACATTAATTTTATGCAGGGCTGTTTTCAGGAATTTTTAGAACTGCACATCTTCTTTTCCTTCCCATCCTCCATGGTAAATTACTTTCAATCGGAGGACAGTGACCATTTTTTGCTAATTTTAACTGTACGAAAAGTGCTTCTACAACTGCACAAATCCGTTTTGAACTGCACATTTTGTGTACAACAGTACTGCACGTTAAGCCCTGCATTTATGGTTATTCTAATGTTGAAATTGGAATTACCGTCACAGCAGATTGATTGCAGAAAGATTTCAGTTTTTCTTGCCCTTCTTGACTCACGAAGCTCAAGAAGCACTGACATGTTGCTGCAATCTTTCTGCTTTTGGACTACACTTCCTCCGCGTATAGCCCAACTGAGTGACAACCCGTAAATTTCCTTAATAAATAACTAAATGAATCCCCCCAGATTATATGTCCTGGCTAACCCTCACGTGGCAATACCTGGTTTGACGTCAACATCACGCGCGTAGTAGACTCTATAGGCTACGCATGCATATTATTGATACCATAGTGTAGCGCCTTAAGATTCTTCTCAGTAGGCCTATAGGCCTATAGGATTACCAGACATCCTACGTTTTGGCCTCATGTCCACTGTCACGCAAGAAAAGCTATAAAAAAAACTGAGAAGTCCGGCTTTTTGTATGTTTATGTAGCCTATCGGACTATTGGCTCTTATTTCATGCCAGTTTTTAACGACTTTACACGCACATGTTTTTCATAAGTTACTCTCGGTTTCAATATTTTAAGCTACAGCAACAATACAATCTGCTTGTACTAATTCGTGCTTACTGTAGCTACATGCATGCGCATGTTGCTTTTTGCTGACGTTTCTATAGTCTATGAACTGAGTTATATTACGAACAAGAAGTAACTATAGGCCATACCTTTGAGACTCTTTTGTCAATGTCTAAATTTGACTTCATACATCTTTCAGCCTGACTTCATTCCTTGTTATACCTACACGTGCAAGACCCATAACTCAGGAGTTTGAAGAGCAGCATTCAATGCCTCGTTTTGTCAACATTAGGCTATCCAGTATTGTATCCATGTATCTGACAAGCCTATAGACACATGTATATGTCGTAGAATAGTAGCAGAAGCGGCAGCAGCAGTAGCAGTAGCAATGAAATAAGTAGCAGTAGTAGCAATAGATTAGTAGCCTAGCAATAGTAGTATTAATAAAAGCAGCAGCATAAAATTAGCAGCAATAGTAGAACTAGTAGTAGGCTAGTAGCAACAGCAGCAGCAGAAGTAGCAGCAGCAACAGTAGTAGTAGTAATAGACTAGTAGCAGTATTAGTAGCACTAAAAGCAGCAGCACAATAACAGCAGCAATGGCAGTAGTTGTAGTAGCAGCAGCAGCAGCAGTAGCAGCAGTAGCAGTAGTAGTACTCGTTGAGGTAGCTTCAGCAACAGTAGCAGCAGTAGTTGTAGCAGCAATAAGAATCTCGTTACTTTACGTCAATATTGACGTCATTGGCGACGAATGGCACGTGACGAGCAGCTAACGACGACGACGCAAGCAGGCAGGCGGAAGTAGGAACTGGAACAAGAACGACCGTCTATTTCCCAGAAGGCCTTTCGAACGACCGACCGACCATCGGCATTCATCCGAGTTCGGTTACGGTCGAGAGATGTCGCTTCCTCGCTCTCCCCCCCGACGCCGGTCTGGCTCCGCCGAAGCACGTACATATTTAATTATGCCGAAAGTCGTAATCGTAATCGTAAACTATACGGATTTCTAAAGCGCCACTCCGAAGCTAAGAGCTGGGCACTAGCTTATTCACGAGTGTGTACTGCTGTCGTGGCAGACGCTCTGTGGAGATCAGTGTTAGGATTGTGGTTTGCAGTGGTAGTATTAGTAGTAGTGGTTGTAGTAGTGGTAGTAGTATTTGCAGAGGTACCAGGTAGGCCTAGTTGTAGCTGTAGTTGTTTTTGCTGTTTGGCCTAACGACAATGACAGGATAATTATAATGATAATTATTATTGCTATTACTATTATCACTAATTATCATTGTCATCATTGTTGCAATCATTATTATCACTATTATTATCTATCTTCATTCCCGAGCGACATGTTCAATTGCATTTGGTTGTGTCTATTTTTAGTAGGCACTACATTATTGATTTACAAAGGTTGCAATAAAAATCATTGAGTGATTGATTAACTTTGAAATATTATCATAAAATTGCTCAATGTATTGGAGCGGCTTAACTTTTCCATATATCGGATGTTTATCATTGTTATAATAACAACAATGATTATAAACCTGGAACTTCTGTATATAATAATAGCAATAAGTAGGCCTAGGCTAGCTTATAATAACACAAAGTGCAACACAACGATTGTACGTATTACGTCGTATTATAGGCCTATACAGATTATTTAACTTATCTATAACATGCTTTGGTACTTGGAAAGTTGGAATCAATCAATGAATGAATTGAATGTTGCTATCTTACCTTGCCTTAACCGAAGGCGTTTCACTGGAGTTATTTGCTTCGCACATTGGAAAGTGAACGGCAATCAAAAGTTAGAAAAATCTGTCGCAGAATTCAGATGTCAGATGCGTTGGAGTTCAGATGAATCTTGGTTAGAATTCAGATGTTCAGATGCGTTGGAGTTCAGATGAATCTTGGTTAGAATTCAGATGAATATTGGTTAGAATTCAGATGAATCTTGGTTAGAATTCAGATGTCAGATGCGTTGGAGTTCAGATGAATCTTGATTAAAATTCAGATGGACTTCGTTCAGAATTGATTCATCGTAGCGTTCACCTTTGATGAATGAATATATTTAAGCGTCCATATGAATCTTTGTCAGAATTTCATATGACGTTCAGATGTCTAATAGTTCAGATGAATCTTTACCGGAATTCAGATGAAAATCTACGCTATAGGTCTATCTAATTCTAAGTGTCAAAACTCGATTGAATAGTTATTTTTTACGAGTAGCATGAATCGCTGACAACATTCAGCCGAATAATAATAATTATTGACACCAGAGTTAAGTCAATAATCCACATCAGTAATCAGACGAATTTAAATTAGACCGCATCAGTTCCTTCATATGAATTGCGACCAGCCTTTCATTCGAAGTCAGAAGAGTTATCGAGTTATTGAAGAAACAGCACCAACAGAATATTGTTCTCCTTAGAGCACAGGAACCAACGTGCAGGTGTTCCAGCAGATTCCAAAGTCAGATGAACTTTCATCAAACGTTAACATCGGTTACTGTAACCGAAACACCTGCGCTGCTATATGCATCCATCATCAGAACCTGGTGAGAGTCAACTTAATGCCAACGTTGTCGTGGCTCATCGATATTTATACCTCGATTGAAACCACAACCCTGTTTATTATGTCGTGTGTAGAGTTATAGTAGAAAGAGTCTCGTGTATCGGATTGGAGCGAGAGCGCGATAGGTTCACAGTTGCCGTCGAACTTTTGCTACAACTTGCTCTGATAGGATTTTATTTCTGCCTTATCTTAACCTATTGTATTTTTATTAATTTAATCTAGTCTCACACAATCTGGTCCTATCTAATATCGGAACGTATCATCTCATATTATCTCATATTATCTCACTTCATATCATATCATCTTATCTTCTTATAATTATCATCTTCTCTCATCTCACCTAATCTCATCTCTCTCATCTAATCTCATCTAGTCTCACCTTATCTTATCCAATTGCATCTCCCTCCAAAGCTACGGAACAATGGTTGTTCAAAGCCAATCGCAATTTCCTATTTACGTTGCGTGTAGCACAAACTATAATTCTACCCACCGTTACTCTTCGAATGTCAAACCGTAGATCAAAAATAATATGACATGTGTGTGTGTTTTGAAGGCATGAAGCAATCAGAACGGCGCGTGGAAAGGTGGAATAGGGGAAGAGAATGCAAAATATTTCTGGCAAAGGGATGGACCTCATTAGTAGGCAGACGGCGAAGGAAGGCGAAGGGAAGATGAGGCGCCGAGAACTACAATCAACCGACGCAGGTGTAGCCATGTCGGTAGCAGGTGGCCAGGTGTGTGGTACAGGTGGCGAGTTGTGATGAAGATGAAAGAGAGAGAGAGAGATGGGGAGGGAGGAGAGAGAGGCAGAGAGAGAGAAAAAAGAGAAAGAGAAAGAGAGAAAGAAAGACGTATAGTGTGGAGGGAGAGAGGAGGGAGAGAGAAAGAGAGAAGTAGTGTGGAGGAGAGAGGAGAGAGAGAGGGGAGAGAGGGAGGAAAGTAGTGTGGGGGGAAAGGAGGGAGGGAGAGACAGACAGACAGACTGAGAGACAACGAAAGAAGGATTTGTACGAGAGAGAAAAATGATGGAAAACAAAAGACCACCAGGTGCGCGAAGTTACATAATTTCATGATGCAGGCAGGCAGGCAGGTACTGATGCTGCTCATGCTCAGGGGCTTCTATCCCTATACATGGCGGGCGCAGCTTGCGCCCAGTGAAAAATAGGGGGGGAAAGCGGAATTTTTTTAATTTTCAATTTTTATTACACTTTTTACGTGTTACAACTTCAGAGTCTTCAGCTAAAGTCCTACGACATACGCCCTTTTCGTGTGAGTCTACAAAATTCAATAAATGCAGACCGGAATAAGTCGCTCGATTTTGTTGGCGCGCTGTATAAGCCCAATAATATCTAATATCATCTATGCTATGATATGATTGTATTTCTCGCACTTAATCTCGCCATCATCGTCTGCATAGACGTGAAAAAGTTTCGTTTGTTTTGTTTACTGAAAAAATTTGCCTCACGGGCATATTTCGTTAACAAAACACTATGCCGCGTGAGAAAACCGGCCATGGAAGACAGTGCTCAATCTAGGCACCTCTATGGAAGTTCCCCAGAAATTACTTTCCCACCCATAGAACATTTTGACAGAATGGTAATAGTTTTTAGCTATACTCATGGGCGAAGACCTGGGGGGACAGGGGGACGGTCTCCCAATAAATGTGGTGGGGGACGGCCCATGCATTGGTTCCCCCCCCCCAATAATTGAGCGTCAAGACTAAAGAAAACTTTAAAAAACTGAAAACGGAGAAAATAGAAATTTTTCTTGACTTATTGGCCAGATGACTAAAAAAGTTTTTTTTAAAAAGTCATCAACTTTTTGGTGGTGAAAATAGAAATTTTGCTTGACCTTTTGGCCAGATGACTAAAAAAAGGTCATCATCTTTTCTTCAACTTTTTGGCGGTGAAAGTACTTTCCCCCATAGAAAATTTAGACAAAATGGTAATAGTTTTTGGTTACTATCTGCATTTTTGCATTACATGAACTGCTATAACATACCATAAATAAAATTTACTATTGTATGATTATAATAATGTTATTTGCTATTTTAATAAAGATAACATAGGTCTATTATAATAGGCCTAATTGAAAAGTAATATTTTTGTACAACTAAATGGCTTCTCTCTAATGTTATCTTTCAAAATTTTAGACGGTCAAATTTCAAACTGTTTTTGTTCCTTGAACACTAAGTAAAACTATATCATTATTACGTAGGCCTAGATTGTATTTTATTGTATTGCATTACACTCTATAAATTTATGTAACGCCTCTCGCAGTAGGCTGCACACTAATCTGAGGCGCTAAACCCATGCCTGATTGGCATCAATTCCTCCACTGAAATAGTAGAGCAATTTGGTTAGGAGGACAGCTTAAAATGCTGAAAATCCAATATGGAAATTGCAAAAATTTCTTATGGGGAGGAGCACATCCCTTTACATACCATTCCCATTATCGGCCATACGCATGTTTCGGCGATGTCTGGTGCATGGATGCTCATTTGTCCATCCTTCTACAAAAAAGCCTTCATTCCACGCACTAGAGGAGGGGTCTAGATTACAATAAATTGTCGGGAGGGAGGGCCGACCCAGAAAGGGGGGAAGAAGATGTGTTGCGCCCGGCTGCTTAGGGGGGATAGAAGCCCCTGCTCATGCTGATGACGTTGCTTATCTTAATATGATAATTATTGTGAGTAAAACGTAAGTAAGTAAGTAAATAGCTAGGTCAGTCTCAGCTAGTCAGATTCTATAGTTCACAAGTGTGAAATTCTTGTTTCGACATGACAATTCGGTATCAGACAAGTTGGGCATAAAATATCGAACGCTATTGAATATAATAGGCATCCGCTCTTTAAACATTTAATGCCGAGATGGTAGTAAATGATATGGGAAATCCTATGCCCTCCGGCATTAAAGGGTTAAACTCTCCTTACTTCTTTATATTAAGCTGGCCCTCAAAATAACAATCACATGAAGACTGTCATCGCATGTAAGCTAGGACTTCGACTTCGACTGCGAATGCATTCATCACTAAGTAGATTTCAAGCAAATTGATATGAAGAAGACTGCCTTGAGTACCCCCCACGTTCATGGTTCGTCGAGTAAAACTTGGTCGGAACTACCATTCACAGTCAAAGACTGACTGCTTCCATGCATCTCAGGTCCACTATTTTCAGCGCTCATTAATCAGCGTTCTCACTGATTGTGACCACCAACAGACCTGTCCTCCTTTCGATCAGCATGCTGCAGGTATCGTTGCCAGCGTGCAATCAGTGCTGTGTATAAATTACAGCGCTGGACAAATGCGAGTGGCCTACAATATAGCGAATAAAGGAATTACCAAAGCAAGATTTGGTCGCTGTCTGTTGGTCTTTGACCAGGTTTTTTTAAACGTGCCGTTGTACACAAAATGTGCATTCGTAGAAGCGCTTCTGTACAGTTAAAACTAGGAAAAAAGGTATTTGCGTATCCTCGTCCTCCGCACGTAAGATCTCCCTTCGCACTGGGTCTCAGGGAAAGTCCAGCACCTGACGAAGCCGTCTGCACCCAGTACATGTATGATTTGAGGTAGTCCGGAACTCAACAGGTGTAGGCCTACAGGCTACATCATCCATAGAGCCGCAGATCAAAGTCAGAAATATTTTTAAATATTTTGTAAATGACCTCATGATGCAAAGTCTGATGCTTGGAATGAACCCTGACTTTTGATAGATCAGACAATTTATGGCCGATGTGAACCGTCTGGTTTTGTCGTTGTCAGTCATCATGGCATTTCCTTCAGGAAGTCAGTAATTAAGAGACGCGTGGCATTCCATACAAACAGAACTGCCAACGTGCACCCGTTTAAGGACATAAAAAAAACTTAAAGGCCAGAGGACGACAGAACGTTTCCTTGCAGATTATTCCAGAAGGTTGTTCTGACCACAAAGAGACTTCTATGGACGCACGGCTGCAGATATACATGTAGAAGTCTCACTTTCAACAGATCCAGTATGCAAAGAATTCCTCATGCAAAGTATTTAAGTATATGGGCCTATTGTTACATAGGCATGCATACTGATTCCTATGCCTGCATACTGATACACAGGCCTACATGATACTGATACATAGGCATACGTAGATCTACTGATAATGGAAATCTGAGTACAATCCTGTTTAAGCTGGTGCTTTGTCGGCTCCGCTTTTATTTAATGATTTTTTTTTTATGTAGCCTATAATGTTAATATGAGTTCAATCATAGTAAACATCATCTACCCTATCCTATCATACACAAGCATTATATACTTAGGCCTATTACACAGGCCTACATAGATGTGGGGCGCGGTGGTGTAGTGGGTATGTTCGTTGCCTTGCAGCCGGAGGGTTGCCGGTTTGAATCCACCTAAAGTTGCCGTGTAGGAACCTTGGGCAAGTCCTTCACTCGCAATTGCTCAGCGTTTCGGAGTGAGACTCCGATGCAGTGTCCGCTCTGTAGTCGGGAGCGCCTCCGAGTAGGAGCTTGAAGGGGCGCTATGACAAGTGCACATGCAAGCGCTCATCGATACATAGGCATTTCTACTATTGCTTCAGAGCTGGTTAAGTGTAAACATCTTTCGACGACAACTTCCAGCTTAATACACAACCAGATTTGATTTTTGTCACACTGAGTAAGCTTATAATAAATTATAATATGTAGACTATTGAGATGAGAGTTGCCAGATGCAGTGAACTTAAGGCACATTTAAGCGTGGTTCTTGCTTGTGTGACTGATCTCTTTGAATTACATGTAGACTACTACATGTATCATGCCATTTGGAGTCAATTACAGAGTTCATATCTTCCAGATCAGTGGAAATGTGATCTGTGAGGTTCTATAGACAGATCTATGCACACTGTTTCCGATTGCTGAAGCTGTTTTTTAAAACTTTAGCCCAGTCTGCCATAAGACCGGAAAATGAATGGTGTTCAGAGGCAGGCGAGTAAGCAGGTCTCTTGCCCTATAGCCTTGAAGGAATGAAGGATTTACCTTTTTAGTGTCCCTTTAGTGATCTCCTTCCCACCTTTAATTCAATGTGTGACAAGTCTGTCACTTCTGATCCGTTGATAACCTGACTACGACCGCCTCGGACTGATACTCTTTTTGACAACCCTTCTGACTAGACACAGCGCTCGTAATTAATAGGTTGGTGCACCGCGCTTGGCCTTCGAGTGGCGCTCTGGAAATTTGGAGATTACTATAACGGTTTATTTATTGTATCCATAAATTTTAAAAGGCCTCACCTAGAGTGATGTCATCAGATGTCTGGAACATATCGAAAGCAAGACTCAGTTA
Organism: Lumbricus rubellus; assembly: GCA_945859605.1. Lineage (NCBI taxonomy): Eukaryota > Metazoa > Annelida > Clitellata > Crassiclitellata > Lumbricidae > Lumbricus > Lumbricus rubellus. The sequence continues at coordinate 6,537,062 of OX243820.1, read as the reverse complement.
CTCAGAACTACAGTTTTTTTACTAGTTTTCTTTTAAAAATCTATATTTTTTTCTTTAGTTTTTTTCTATAGTTTTTCTATAGGCAGCGTAGAAACTTCGCAGGAGACACAACAGCTTTCTATAATAAGCTGTCTAGTATGATCCTTCAATTTTCTGGCCTTTGAAGTTTCGAAGTCCATATTTTCCTATATTTTTATGTACTTCAGTGTTTATCTCTTTAATGTTCATTTTTGCTTTCTGGACATTACCTTTAAGGTCCAGCCTTATAACTACCTTTATTCTTTCTGTTTGCCTTCTTACCGTTTTCTTTAATGTTCCCAAGAGTTTTTTTATCTTTAGTGATTTTATTTCTACCTTGACCTTCAATGCTTACCTGGCCTTACCATCCTTTACTGATGTCCTTCGTAAAGTTATTTTAATGTTAACCGTTCTAAGTTCTAACTCTACCTTAGTGTCTATTCTCTTAACTGTGATGCTTTTGGACTTCATAACTTGCCAGTTTATTAATACTAGTTTACAACTGTTACTGTAGGTCAATGTATTTCGCTAGCTGTTCGAAGAACATACCTCCCGACCCTATTAATAGATGACAGCCAAACGTTGCTGCCAAATGCCTCCTTTACAGTAGAGTTAATTCGAAAATGATTTCATTGATAATTATATTGATGTCATTGATTTATTTAATATTTAATATTCCTAATTAAATTTATATAGGAATAATGCCAATCCAAAGTGTCGAATCCGATGTAATCTTTGCGCAACAATTCTATTTTGTTAGATAGCGTGAAGAGCATTCTGTTATCGGTTTGAAAACAATGTTGACATTACAGAAAGATTCGCTAGTGGCAGGACAGTGTAACCAACCAGAAGAGTCACCAACCACGTTCGTTCTCAACTGGCATTAGGCCACCGACGTTAAAGTGGGTACTAAGTTTGAAATGAAATGTTCAGGGCTTAACGACACTGTTTCATATCGAAGATGATTAGTGTCGGAGGCAGAGAACAACCTCACACTCCACGTTTATATTGCGACCGAGCCACCCGCTGTAAAGATCCGACCGGGAATTGAACCCGGGCCGCCGGCGCGGCGAGCGGGCTACAACCCACTCGACCACGCAGGATCTTCAAAGTTTGCGGGCCCGCGGGTATAAATATGTGCATGGTGGACCGGCTGGTTGTTCCGCCACTGTTCTTTCTTTAACAGTGCCAGTCCTAAGCCTGGATAGAGGAGGAGGGCGAGACACAGTGTCGTTAAACAGCAACAATCCAGTGGGTTGTCAGAACAGGGGTTATTAGATGGAATCGCAGCGCTATATAGGCAAGGCTGTAGTTAGGGGGGGGGTCTTGAGTGTTCGCACACCCCTCCACTTCAAATGAAATAATGTAAAAATGAAGTAATGAATTTGATAACACATGATGTAAGAACTACAGTGTGTAATGTATTGGCCGTCCAGAAATCGCCACCATAGCTCACGACGTACCTCCAAACCTCTGAGTCAGCTGAATCGGTCTGCTGGTAGATCACGGTCGAGTCGGCCTAAATACCCCAGAAATAAAATCCTGGCTGCGACTTTGGCACTATGGGGCCCGCATGGCCCTTAATGCGGCCCTTTAGTACAATCTGCATTGTCAGACTACACGGTCAATGAATAAGCTTACCTTAGAAACATATTTAGCGTTCTATATTTTACTATTTTGCTCATTAACAGCCAATATCTAATGGCAAAGTACCTATCGATGGCACTAGGTAACTGTGCATGAAAAACTTATTCATGTTCCCGATGTTACAGAGCATTTCATTGAGGAAGAGAAATCTTAAAACGTAAAGGACGCTTGGATGAGACAATTCGCTCCTTAATTAATATACTGGATGAGATCCATATTTCATTTAATTTCAGCATGCATAGAGATTAATTACTTTTTAGAGCGGCTTGCCATAAAATTCGTGGGTGATCAGTTCTCTTTATCAATAATTATTTTTCAAAGATAAGTCAACTTCAATGTTCTTATTACACCACGGTGGGGCAGAATAGAAGGGAGGAATAATAAATGATACATTAAAGTGAAGTGACGAATTCAGAAGAACGTGTAGCCTATAGATGGAATGTTCTTTAGTATCGTATGCCAAAAATGTCCTAAAACATTTGTCCATTGATTCTCCATGATCGTTTTAGTGAGGTGACAATTATTGTAGTCCTTGAAATCTCAGTGAATGTGCATATCGTTTAATAAACGCAAATTATTATCAGTTGCAAGACGAAAGTTATTACAAGCAAAACAGACCAAGATAATTATATAGAAAACCTCCAGAAAAACTTCCAGCCATTTGCAAAATATCCACGAGCGTTCCACCGATATCCATGGAAAAATCATTCCATCAAAAAACTTCAACCAGCGTTCCACACATTTGCATAAAAATCCACTCACAGCACTTGGCTTTCCGCCAATAAGTTATCCATGATAAATCATTTCATTCGCAAAACCTTTCACAAGCTTTCCGCTAATTTCCATGAAAAATCATTTCAATCGCAAAACCTTTCACAACCTTTAGGCCTACGCCAATTTCCATGAAAAATTATTCCATTCACAAAAACCTTACACAAAACGTAGGCTAGAAACTCGAGATGGAAATCGCAAATATCCACAAACGATTCACCATTTAACTCTTAACCTGGCAAAGTCCACCGAACAACAAAATCTTTCAAATCACCGGAAAAGTCAAACGATTTTCTGTCTAAATCGTCAAAATCGTCAAGATGTCGCAAACTGTTCGCCGTGTCGTTTACAAAATAGACACCGAAAAACGGTTCAAAAACTTCACTTACAATATTATGATGATTGCTTACAAGAGAGTCAATGACATTAAAGTCGTATTCAAAGTCAAGCCTGTACAGATCAAACCTATATAGGCTACATATGTACATGTGCAACATTGTGCATACACATAGACACAAACGTGAAAAAACAAGGAGTTTGTATAGGCTACATGTGCATTGTGCACTTGTAATGGCGCCCCTTCAAACTCTCTACTCAGAGGCGCTCCCGACTACAGAGCGGTCACCACAATAGAGTTTCACGCCGAAGCGCTGAGCAATTGCGAGTGAAGGACTTGCCCAAGGTCCCTACGCGGCAACTTCAGGTGGATTCGAACATGCAACCTTCCAGCTGCAAGGCAACGAACATGCTTACTACACCACCGCGCCCCACAAGAAGTAGCCTAGGCCTTCCAAACGTCTAATAATAAGAGGAGGTCCTTCCGCCCGTTCACCTTTATAACATGACTGCAGATCAGTCGTAAGCGCTGCATCCATACATCTCCGTTGTTCAGACAGGCGTAAGAATCGAAAAGCAAGATTTATGTGCGACGTGTTGCGGTCAAACCGTGCGACGCATGTTCATTTCATCGCATAATAATACGCGGCTGCGGCTGTCCACGCCACCGTCAAGACGCCACTCGACTCAGACGGGTAACGGAGACAGCTTGACACTCTGAAAAATAAAAAAACCCAAGTTGGAGCGTCGAAAAACCCAAGAAAACCCAAGCTACCCAAATCGTCCGAAAATTTCCGCAATTTCCGGTCCGAAAATTCTGATGACCTTTTCTTTTTAGTCATCCGGCCGAAATCTTTCTGAAATGTCCGCAATTCCCCGAATTTTTAGCAAAAACCCAAGTTCTTCTCGAAAAAAATCCATTTCCCAAGTTCAGATTAAAAAAAACCCAAGATTTTTGGGGTCGAAAAACCCAAGAAAAAACCCAAGTTCTTAAAAAAAAACATTTCCCAAGTTCAGATCGAAAAACCCAAGATTTTTGGGGTAAAAAAAACCAAGAAAAAATCAAGTTCTTCCTAAAAAAAAACAATTTCCCAAGTTCGGATCGAAAAACCCAAGATCTTGGAGAAAAAACGCAAGGAGTGGCAACGCTGAACGGAGAGAGGCGAAAGCAACCGAGTAAGAAGAATTCCCCGTCGACTATTCATCATCAAAACGGATCAAACTGTCTCGCAATTCTTAACGGTTGTGATGCCTACAATGTGGTGAAACCGGGGAAAGCCATAAGTCGGAAACGACGGTTCCTCGTGTTTCCAGTCTCGCTATTCTATATGAAATCATGCGAGGGATGTTGTTGACCTGTTTACCATAATGCTGCGCGTAATCGCCCAGCGCCACTGGTTGCACTCTGCCAGTGCCAGTCCCATGCATGGATAAAGGAGGAGGGCGTCGCTGATGGTCTTTTTGTTACCACACAGTGACTTTAAACTGCAATTACACACACCCAGCGGTTGTCTATGCTAATTACTTGCAATGGGAAGTTCGAAAACTGAAATTCTTTCGATATTTTTGGACAGCAGTCTATACTGACTACATTGACTTAAACACTTTACATGCATGGAAGCTCGAGCAGGCTGACCGCATCGCCTACATATGCCGATGCCAAGAAAAAGAAGTCGCTTACACCCCACACAAATGACTGCACACATACCAGGGTTATTTACCCCCACAGGATGGTCTGTATGTTTTTATGATGTGCATGCTTCTCTTGAGAATTTAAGTTAAAAAATAATGGAAACCATCAAACAACGATAGAACTATAAAGTGCAGCTTCTAGAAGGTCTATGTACAATGTACATTTCCAATTGCAGTTTAACAGAGACAAAACAATGTAATAAAACTCTTACTGTATTCCACCTGTCCGACACCTTCGAAATAACCGATATATAAAAACAATGTGCGACGTTCACTGTTAGCGATTCAAATTCGCAACAACAAATTGTAAGACAAATCTTCAAGTTTTCGCAATCGTATAGGGCCTACAAAAGAACATTTACCTATCGCCCCTCAAAGTTAAAAACAAATAATTATCAGAGGCGCTTCTGGGTTTTTCTATTCGATGTCAAAATTATGTCTTAAGAACTAGAATCCTAATTATTGCAACAAACTATGCATAGACTATTAAACTTTTGAGATTTTACTCCTCGATTTGCTTACTTCCAGGATAATAAGGTAACTGTGGGGAATAAGGCCCACCTAAGAAATTTTACTTAATAACTATTACTGGTATGCATCTGTAGCTATGCAAAACAGCTATATGAGGAGTGTGTGGATGTAGTTACATAATGAATTAATTATTTTGATAAAATAAATTGTCGTATAAGAGAAAAAAATTTTTAGTAAAGGCTACGATGGGTAATAAGGCCCATCTAACAAACTATCTTATTTTGTTGTCTAAACGTCTGCTTTACAATTCAAACATCACAATTGAGCTCGTATTTAAACTAACCAAACATATGAAATGGATGGATAGATATCACTTAATTATAATTGCCTGAAATAAGGAAGTATGATGAAAATGTACAACCCACCCGACCCACCCCACCCCATCTCACTCCACCCCACCCAATCCCACCTACCCCACCCCTCGCATCTATTCACAAGCAAATATAGCCAAAAATGTGTTAAAACAGCTTCAAGAACTCATATCCAATACTAAATCATGAACAATTAAATATGTACCACTAGTACCGGAGTTGTGGGTAATAAGGCCCATTGGCCTGAAGATAGGGCCTTATTACCCACAAAAAGGTGGGCCTTGTTACCCTCAATCTCACACCATGGATTCCAAAACCAAAATTTGGTGAATTCCTAAGTGCAGACTCTATTTATCAGCCTATATCGTCTTTCTAATATCCTCTCTTAGCGAATATTATTATAGCAACATGCGTGGACTACGCGGATTGAGGATTAATTAAAAAAGTTATAAATACGAAAATATGTAATTGCGAAATAATTGATCGCACAAATATTATCATCTGCATAATTCAAAGATGTCACCAAAAAGAAAACTCATCGGTAACTAGAGTAGTTCAGAGATGAAACTCGGTCAACAAAATTAAATTATAGCGACACCTGACGAATACATTCGGAGATATTCCTTATTTTATCTGGTGGGCCTTATTTCCACCCGGGCATTATTACCCGCAGGTACCTTAATAATTTTCAAATCAAAATTCGATTCCAATAATGAGCATATGGTCGAATCTGCTAATAATGATCAGCTAAACAACAGATTATATTATTGCAGTGTTCTTCTTACTAAGGAAGCCATCATTGGAATGGTAATTATATAAATTGGCCAATTAAATTTTTATCTCCAGATCTTAATTTATGACTAGCAGTGTATTGAAGATGAAATCTGAGTTTCCATTTGTGCTTAAGTCAGCTGGAAAACAACATTCTTATTACGTGCAATCTTATCGCATACAAAACACGATAATTTGTTCATATTCACCGGTTAGTCGTTGCTGCAACTGCAGGAATTCAGTCTGATAAATACATTTGAAATGCTGTTTTCGCTCGTAGTTTTTGGAAATACATTTAAAAAATTCTCAATAATCACTTCGATATTATTGAAGAGATTTTCAAATGAGTCAAATATCTCCCTGGACAGCAACCATTTCCAAGGAGATACGTTTGTGAAAGCGATAACACTGCAAAACATAATTTCCTAGTCTAATCAACAGCAGTGCAATTATCAGCAGATTGCTACAGTCATAAAATTAATCACCAGAATCAACATGTTGCAAATCGTTTTGCATCTCTGCTTCTCGTTCTGTCTGTCTCTCTTTCTCTTGCTCTCCATTTCTCTTTCTCCTTCTCTGTCTTTCTCTCTCTGTGTGTGTCTCTGTCTCTGTGTGTGTCTTTCTGTCTCTGTCTCCATCTCTTTGTTTTTTCGCTTTATCTCTTTTCTCTGTTTCTCTGTCTCTCTCTGTTTATTTCCCTGTCTGTGTCTCTCTTATTTTCCATCTCAATTATCACCTCCCTCTTTATCGCAAGTGATGTGAGTGTTTGCCTCAGTCTCTTTATCATATTTCTGTAATAATTCATTCTGTATTTCATTCTTCCTCTCTTTATTATTCATCATTATTCCTATCTTGTTATTTATTCCTTTCTTCGTTTTTAATCCTTGTGGCTTTTACTTTCTTTCTCTGACTGAATTTACCCACAATTCATCCCTGCCTGTCTGCTTGTCTTACTGCCTACCTGTCTGTCTGTCTGTCTATCCGTCTGTATGCAGGGGCTTCTATCCCCCCTAAGCAGCCGGGCGCAACACATCTTCTTCCCCCCTTTCTGGGTCGGCCCTCCCTCCCGACAATTTAATGTAATCTAGACCCCTCCTCTAGTGCGTGGAATGAAGGCTTTTTTGTAGAAGGATGGACAAATGAGCATCCATGCACCAGACATCGCCGAAACATGCGTATGGCCGATAATGGGAATGGTATGTAAAGGGATGTGCTCCTCCCCATAATAAATTTTTGCAATTTCCATATTGGATTTTCAGCATTTTAAGCTGTCCTCCTAACCAAATTGCTCTACTATTTCAGTGGAGGAATTGATGCCAATCAGGCATGGGTTTAGCGCCTCAGATTAGTGTGCAGCCTACTGCGAGAGGCGTTACATAAATTTATAGAGTGTAATGCAATACAATAAAATACAATCTAGGCCTACGTAATAATGATATAGTTTTACTTAGTGTTCAAGGAACAAAAACAGTTTGAAATTTGACCGTCTAAAATTTTGAAAGATAACATTAGAGAGAAGCCATTTAGTTGTACAAAAATATTACTTTTCAATTAGGCCTATTATAATAGACCTATGTTATCTTTATTAAAATAGCAAATAACATTATTATAATCATACAATAGTAAATTTTATTTATGGTATGTTATAGCAGTTCATGTAATGCAAAAATGCAGATAGTAACCAAAAACTATTACCATTTTGTCTAAATTTTCTACGGGGGAAAGTACTTTCACCGCCAAAAAGTTGAAGAAAAGATGATGACCTTTTTTAGTCATCTGGCCAAAAGGTCAAGCAAAATTTCTATTTTCACCACCAAAAAGTTGATGACTTTTTAAAAAAAACTTTTTTAGTCATCTGGCCAATAAGTCAAGAAAAATTTCTATTTTCTCCGTTTTCAGTTTTTTAAAGTTTTCTTTAGTCTTGACGCTCAATTATTGGGGGGGGAACCAATGCATGGGCCGTCCCCCACCACATTTATTGGGAGACCGTCCCCCTGTCCCCCCAGGTCTTCGCCCATGAGTATAGCTAAAAACTATTACCATTCTGTCAAAATGTTCTATGGGTGGGAAAGTAATTTCTGGGGAACTTCCATAGAGGTGCCTAGATTGAGCACTGTCTTCCATGGCCGGTTTTCTCACGCGGCATAGTGTTTTGTTAACGAAATATGCCCGTGAGGCAAATTTTTTCAGTAAACAAAACAAACGAAACTTTTTCACGTCTATGCAGACGATGATGGCGAGATTAAGTGCGAGAAATACAATCATATCATAGCATAGATGATCAGGCCCGGCCCTAGGGTTTGCGGGGCCCAAGGCAGCAGCGGGTCCTCAAGCATAAGTTTATGCAGTTGATTTCCTGTCAATACAGCCCTGGTGGGGGGGGGGGAAAGAGTCACCTAAGATGAGACACTTGACGTTGTTTCCCAAATTTCTTTTGAGATAAGAGCACTACTTTAAAACAAACCACATTGATGTGGCCTATACACGTTTGATTTTCAAATGATGCATGTAAAAGATTATCAAATTTCCAAGAATGATATATTAGTGTATTATTAGTAACATGGCTTCCTATGCATATAGTAGCAGCAATAGGTGTGCCACATCTTATGAACCTTTCCATATCAGGTGGTTTCTCCTTCTTCCTTATGTAGGCCTATCTCTGTAATGCACGGTCATCGGCGCCCGCACTAAGGGGGCAAGAGAGGTCCCGCCCTGGAAATAGATTTTTTAAAAACAACTATAGGTCTGCGTTTTGGCTTCTGACAATTTTTTGCGCCAAAGCATTAATGATGCTAATTATTCACAAAGTTAAACGGATAAATTTACATTTAGACACCTCTCTGAAAATATCTATGCTCTAAATTTTTTTCTCATTTTCTAGGCTCTCGTTACAAATTTCACCACTATCATTGTGTTTTGTCCTCTCCAGCAAAAATGTATGCGGACGTCCATTTGCAATTTGAAGCAAAATGAGTTAAGCCTTAGGCTAATTAGTGCTTTCTGGAAAGAATTTTACATGCAGGCCAACAACAAAAAAGTAGGCTCGCTGTGACTCGCCTTAAGTTTAGCGAAGCTTCGTTCTTTCAAAATCACCATGTTACATTCACGTGGCAAATTGACTGCAAGAATAGTTGTACCATTGTCAATATAGACAAAGAAAAAAATTATAGCCAGCAGCGCGGGGCCCCTGGAAGCGC
>OX243820.1:6437788-6522788 GCA_945859605.1 Lumbricus rubellus | reverse complement strand
ATCAATGATAAACGCAGTGCATGGAAACAATGGGTATCCCCTGAAGGGAAGAAATCCCCCCAAAATCTACATACTTTCAACTGACAATCCTTGTTATTTCGGACGCCAAGTCGAGATTTATTTCTAACTCGTGCTCAACAAGAATGTCGTGGGAGTTAATGCACAGTTAATGCGCAGTGAATATCAATTGGTGCAGCTGCATATTTTGGTTTTAAAAGGCGGCAGAAAGTGGCAGAATAGTTTTATACTTTTAGACGTCCACACTCCACAGCAAAGCAACTGACAAATGGGCTCATAAAACAAAGTGTACGCCCATTTCGGATTGCCATCTCTGGGAAACTTTGTCTTGCTGTATAATAGGCTACTTCGCAAACATATTGCCTCCCAAAAGATTCGCACTTTTTGTATAAGCAGTCATACGCTTATACATCATAACCGTAACTAGTGAGGATGGTCACATTGGTCAGTCCCTCTAAATTCAGACGGGAATTTCTTGAAATATTGACAAATTTCTTCATGAATAGAGACAAAGAACTAAAGTGATCTAAGAAATTCTTCTTTATTATTATCTCTACCGCTGTCTATATCCTCTTATTATTATATTATGCATCTATCTCAGCGGCAATGTCAGTGTGTCTGAATGTGGATCTGTCTCTTCGTATGCGTCTGTCTTCCTCTCCTCTTTTCTGTATCACTCTTTATGCCTCTCTCCCTCTGCTATTGAGCAACCACCGCTTGTGTCACTCTCAATCTGTCTATATGTCACTCTCAATCTGTCTATATGTCACTCTCAATCTGCCTATCTGTCACTCTCTATCTGTCTATCTGTCACTCTCAATCTATCTGTCTCTCTCAATCTATCTGTCACTCTCAGTCTATCTGTCGCTCTCTATATGTCAATAGGTCACTCTCAGTCTATCTGTCACTCTCAATCTGTTTATCTGTCACTCTCAATCTATCTGTCACTCTCTGTCTGTCACTCTCAGTCTATCTGCTTCTCATTCTGTTTATCTCTCACTCTCTATCTGTCTATCTGTCACTCTCAATCTGTCTATCTGTCACTCTTTATCAGATTCTGTCTATCGGTCACTCTCAGTCTATCTGCTTCTCAATCTGTCTATCTGTCTTCCTCTCTTGACATCTGAACACAATTTCCAATTCTATTTAAAATTTACGACCCCGATTAATCTCGAGCTGTCGGCGTAATTGATGTATAGCAGCCAATCAGATGCACTGAGTTCAGATTCTCTTCATTACGATTGGCCACAAAGTTCCCACCTATCGGTAGGAATAAAATTCGCGCCAGCTGCTCCTTGGATTTATGGGTGTAGACTCGACATACATGTTGCCCGTGCTTGTACTTGTTAAGACTGCAATTAGATTATTATTTGTGCTGTAGGAGGTCAAGAAAGGTCAAAGGTATGACCCCTGCGGCCATCTTGTACATGATGTTCTTCTGATTTAACAATAATTGCACTGTTGATAATCGTGGTGTATAAGCCGTAGAGAACTTATGAAATGCCTTTTACAGTGTGCTAGCTATTCAGAGGTGCTCCATGCAGCGTGACAGCCCCGAGGAATTAAGAAAGACGGCAAGCAGTGAAGGGTTGAACATGGCTCCCCATTGAGATCTTACTACGGATAGGGGGAGGGCGTCTTTCGCATAGAAGGGTATTGATAATGAGGTTAATTGGTGGTGGTGGTGGTGTTGTTGTTGTTGGTGGTGGTAGTGGTGTCGGTGGTGATTGGGGTGGTGGTGTATGGTGGTGATTGAGGTGGTGGTGTATGGTGGTGGTGGTGGTGGTGGTGGTGGTGGTGGTGGTGGTGGTGGTGGTGGTGGTGGTGGTGGTGGTGGTGGTGGTGGTGGTGGTGGTGGTGGTGGTGGTGGTGGTGGTGGTGGTGGTGGTGGTGGTGGTGGTGGTGGTGGTGGTGGTGGTGGTGGTGGTGGTGGTGGTGGTGGTGGTGGCGGCGGCGGCAATATACATAAGCAGTAGTGATAGTATATAGTAGTAGTAGTAGTAGTAGCAGTAACAGTAGTTAGTTGTAGCAACAGTAGTAGTGGTATACTATAGTAGTAGCAGTAGAAGTAGCAATAACTGGAAGTAGCAGCAGTGACAGTGGTGGCAGCTACAGCAGCAGTGGCAACAGCTAGAAGCAGCAGTAGTGGTAGTATCTGTAGTAAGTTAGGGCCTATATAATATAATTTTCATACGAAAAAATGTAGAAACCTTTTTTCCGTTGATATCTGATTCCAACCATTCGATCTTCTTGTCGGATCTTTGTCGCCCTCTCTTCTGAAGTTTTATTCGAAATTCCTGTCTCTGCTTTGCCGCAACCAATAAAGCTGTTATAAAACACAGAACAATAATTACTTTACGTTACGTTTAAGTTACTCTTACTTACGTTGCAGTCTCAGTTTTAGTATAGGCTACAAGTTTACAACAAGGCAACAAAATATATATTAACGCTGTTTAGAATGCAGAAATCTATACACGAGTAACTGCAGTGGAATATTTTTTTGAAGTTGATAACCTTTGTTAGGTCTATTTTGGGGTGAATTTGTGGGCCTTTCCTTCTCTCTCTGTCTGTATTTGTGTCTGTCCCCTGTTTTTGTCTGTCTCTCTTTCTGTCGCTCTGTCTCTGTCTTCCAGTTCTGTCTCTCTGTCTTTATCTTTGTCTCTTTCTCTTTCTCTGTTTCTGTCTGGCTTTGTCTCTGTCTCACTCTGTCTTTCTTTCCTTCTGTTTGTCTGTCTTGCTCTTTCTGGCCAACTCCTCTGATACGACGTGACGCTATTGAATGCGCTTGGTTCCGTAACTCAGCTTCAGAATATCGTTGCAGAATGTTGCTGGTCAACCGATTACAATTACAATTACGATTACAATTACGACTATAATTACGATTACACTTACAATTACAATTACGATTACGATTACAATTACGATTACAATTACGATTACAATACGATTACGATTTCAATTACGAATACGATTACGATTACAATTACGATTACAGTTACGACTACACTTACGATTACGATTACGATTACAATTACGATTACAATTACGATTACGATTACGATTACAATTACGTTTACGATTACGATTACAATTACTCAGTAGGTTACCGTTGGCTAATCGCAGGACTCTCCAGAGTAGGAAGACAACCAAGACGGCAATCGTCTCCTCGCTCTGTGTCGCCGCAGAAACGCCCTCTAGTGTCACAACATCAACTGCGAATGACGTCAGCGTTATGATTCCGTCGAAGACCTGCAAGCAGGACAGACCATACGACTGCACACGTAGCCTACCCGTCAATATTATACACATACATACGTACGCATACACTCGTAAGGAAATTGGAAAATAGAACGTTCCATCGCACTCAAAACACCCCCAACAAGTGAGACCCGAAGCAGGACGTTTTGGCGCCGCCGTTTTGGCGCCGGACGTTTTGGCGCCGGACGTTTTTTCGCGCCGGAATTTTTTACCCTCGTTCTAGAGTAGGCCTATAGAAACTATGATATTGTAGATAATTTTGTAGGATTTTCAGTTACGCACATTTTCAGGTTAATCTCTTAATGATATTCCACGCCGTTCAAAAGTTATGCCCGAAATAGCCAAGAATGTATGTATATGACATGCGTCGTGAGGGTCGGTTAGGGTCAGGTTAGGCGTCGTGAGGGTCGGTTAGGGTTAGGAATAGGGTTATTGTTGTCATTCGGTCCCGTATAGGGTACAAATTACGGTTAATTATTACACCACTGAATGAAACTTTTAAAATAAATTTTAAACACAATTCGATCACTTCGTACTGATGTATTTGTACACTGAACCGAAAATAAGCTACTGAGATCAATTTTTATATGGGCGCCAAAACGGCGGCGCCTAAACGGTCGCGCCAAAACGGCGGCGCCAAAACGGTCACGCCAAAACATCACGCACCGGTGAGACCTGCTTGGAAATCTTTCAAAGCCTAGCAACCCGCCAAGTGAACGGCACATGCTTCATATTTTTATTGTTTCGATTACAGAAAGTTAATTGTAGAAAGTTATTTATAGAAGTTAATTGTAGAAACTCGATTTTCCTATAAATGTCTCTACCTCCATCTTCTGTCGGAAGAAGTCAAAGCCGAGAGCATACATCTTGACGAACACCTACAACAACAGACGTCAATCATCTCAACAATTATCTCAAGTTATCTCAACCGTTATCTCAACAGTCATCTCAACAGTCATCTCAACAGTCATCTCAACAGTCATCTCAACAGTCATCTCAACAGTCATCTCAACAGTCATCTCAACCGTTATCTCAACAGTCATCTCAACAGTCATCTCAACAGTCATCTCAACAGTCATCTCAACAGTCATCTCAACAGTCATCTCAACAGTCATCTCAACAGTCATCTCAAACGTCATCTCAGACTCTCCTCAGACTCTTCTGCGACTCTTTTGAGACTCTGCAATAAATTCAACTAAATGTCAAACCGTCCCAAACGCAACAAGAGCCGCTGAGGCACTCGTCAGTTTAGATCACCACTTTCGTTCATTCACTCACTTATTGAAAACAATTATATAGCGCCTCTTCAAGTCGTCTACTCGGAGGTGCGCTCAGTTCAACCACGGCTAACGTAAAACGATTTCAGCCGTTGTTAGAAAGCAAACGAAATAATTACTATTGCAATGTATTGTATTAAAATATTTATTACTAAGAGAAACAAAGACCTAAATGCAGATTCGGGATTGGGTTCATTGGTTCAATGCAACATAGGACCAATGATAATAATACAGACGATTATAAATGTAGACGTGATCACTGAGTATTGAAACAATACGGATATGGCCCATCATTTTTTTGGTAGCATCATCGTCGTCGTCGTCGTCATCATCATCATCATCGTCATCGTCATCGTCATCGTCATCATCACCACCACCACCATCATCATAATCATCACCACCACCAACAACACCACCACCACCACCACCATCATCATCATCATCATCATCATCATCATCTTCATCATCATCATCACAGTTATTATTATTTTTATTATTATTGGGAGATTCTATCGATCCTCACTGTAGACAGACTGTAGGCTAGAGGTCGCCAGCGTCATCATCGAGAGTAATTGTTATTCTTAGATGTTATTGTCTGCAGATGCTTGGCCAACGCAGGAGAGATGATTGCGATATAAATGACAATGTATCGGAGGCGTTTTTTGGAACCAATAACCCATAATTATCAACTTTTTTTATTTTTTCATCATCATTAAACATCGTCGTCGTCATCGTCGTTATCATCATAATAATTTACCATAATTAGCAGCATCATTTCATGTATTATCATTTTTTTTACCCGAGGCAGTTCTAAACTCTCAACCAGAAACATTCCGGACACTGTTAGTTGGCTGCGTCTGGAACTGCTACGCTCCCTTATTAAAATTATTATTTCCCCGAGGTACATGTAGGCTACATAGGCTATAATACCTCCGGAGTCTTAAACAATTATGGTAGGAGCTGTTATTGAATGTCTGGAAATTCGATCAGTCCTCGTCCTCCACAACATTGTCGTTATTATTATGATCGTTATTATTTTTTAAACTTTTTACCCGATGTATTTATGATCCCTCAGGTGTTCAAAACAATATCCGCAGATGGGAATGGTGTTACTTTTTAACGGCCTCATCTTCGTCAAGATTTTGTTGGATAAAGATTTCTCTGGTCATAAATACAATGGCATTAAAGAGCTGAATGAGTGAATGGTGATTGAGAGAATTTGAGAGGCGCTGGAATGGTATTATTGTTATCATTATCGTAAAGGCATAGAGTACAAAACTGGCTACATGCCTTCAGTTACAAAATAAGCAATAAAGCGGATCGAAGAGTAAATCATCTTGAAAAAAGAAGTTGCACTTTTTCCTCTGGCATTGAATGGAATAAAACCTTACAGCACCATCTATAGCAGCGTCGTCAGATGGCGTGGCAATCTGGCTGAAGACGGGCGATAATAGGAGCTAAATTGGTTTCCACAGAGTCTGTAATTGGCGACAGTATTGGAAATGCCGACCGAAATCAGTCGAACAGATTGCATCGTTTCTAATGAGACCTTAATCCGCTTCGATCCTCCGTCTGGCTCTGTCTCTGTTCCACTGTGTGTGTCTCTGTCTGTCTCTCTCTCTTTGAGCCTATCTTTCTCTGTCTCTCTCTCTCTGTGCGTGTTTTTATCTCTGTGTGTGTCTCTCATGCAGTCTCTCTCTCTCTCCATCTATCTTTTCTCCTTCTGTCTATGTGTCTTTCTTTCTCTGTGTCTATGTGTGTCTCTCTGTGTGTCTCTCTCTGTCTTTCTGTATTTGTGTCCCTGTGTGCGTTGCTCTCTGTCTCTGTCTCTCTTTGTTTTTGCTTATGTGTCTCTGTCACTGTCTCTCTTTCTGTCTGTCTCTGTCTGGGTCTGTCTCTGCCTGTCTGTCTGCCTCTCCTGTCCCTCACTACGTTACTCTCTCCCTCTATTTCTCTCTCCCTCTGTCTCTCTCTCTCTATGTCTCTGTCTGTCTCTGTTTCTGTCTGTCTCTCTGTGTTGTCGAAGATTTCGAAGCTTTCAAACAGATCGATATCGGTCAATCGATGACCAATCCTTCGAGAAGCAAACAGACGACGATGAAGTTTTTTAACCAACGTCTGTTCCATCATCGATTCAGAACTATACTCCCTTAGTGCCAGTCCCAAGACTCAACAAACGAGGAGGGCGACGCGGATCTTTTTGTGGCACAGTGACGCTAAACAACAACAACAACAACAACAACAACAACTCCCACTCCCAATTGATTCTGACAATTTATAGAGGAAGAGTGGTGAGTGCTGAGAAGCTCGATTTGAAGGAATACGATGGTTGTTAATTTAACTTTAGAGAGAACTAATTTTCATTAATATATTTTACGTCATTTATTGGTCTCAAATAATTAATTTCACACAACGTAATTTCTCAACAATTGAATGCAACGAATGCGATACATGGGAGCGCTTCTTAAAGGCTCATGCTGCAAGAAGTGCTTTATAAGTTGTCAGATACAATACAATACAATAAAATACAATACAAGAGAAATTGATCGTTGATAAAGGTTAGAACTCGGAGACAATTATCGGTGACTCTGAAGAGAAGAAAAATGGTGGTGGTGGTGGTGATGATGATGATGATGATGATTGATGACTTTAAATGTACATGTATGCAGATGATTCTTATCATCATCATCATCATCATCATCATCATCATCATCATCATCATCATCATCATCATCATCGTTGTTGTTGCTGCTGCTATTGTTATTGTTAATCTTCTTGTTATTGGTGTCATTATTATTTACCCATTTCCTATTTAAGGGTTTTATCTGTTGGATGCGAAATTGAGAAACATCGTTCTATTGACTATAAAGAGCGTTTAGGTCAAAACTCGAAATTGGTTTGACATTGACGATGTCTCCTATCTGATGTCGGTTTCCTTGTGGTTTTAAATGTATGCAGATTATTCATCCCACTAGGCAGCAGTATACCATGAACCTCTGTCTGCTGCCCTTGTTCATTGGATTTCGAATCGATTTCCCAAAGGTTTGCCAAGTTTACTGTTGGCCCAGTTCAAAGAGGCAACTGACGTATTTCACATGTATTGGGCAATATGATAACGATTAATATACGCGAGTGTCCAGCGCAGATTTTGTCCTTTGCGCACTGACGAAAATTGTTTATTCGAGAAGCCTTGAAGAAGAATCTAAATGGGAAAAAATGTTCGCGTACAATAACCATTTACGTGAAGTTTTTTGCATTGTTATTAAAATGCGGGGTGAGCGATAATCTAGTATTCTAGTGGTTTGCCTGCTGGTCTGTTACCCGAAACGTTGGAGAACTTGTGGTTCAAATCCGCGCCACTATAAGAGCATAGCGCAAAGTTTGAATCGATACTTAAATATATAGATCTATAATCTATGGCTGGTTGATGTATGAGGGGAGGTTCCAACTAACAAGGCCCAACCCTATCAGAAGAATCAACGTGGCTAGTCTTTTCTTGGCAGCGCTCGTTATATAATCTGGTGCCCTGCGTTTGGCTTTTGAGTGGAGCTTTAGAAATTTGTAGATTACGATAACGATTTCGATTACGACAGTATGACTAAAGTTGATTTAATTCAAAGTCAATGAATAGACATTATAAAATCAATTCAATTGTATTATTCATATAAAACATTATATATTATGTATTAGTTAATTTTTAATAGACTAATAATAGTAGTAGTAATTCAGATTTCAATACAATAGCCTAGATCTACATTCTACAGCCCAATAAGTGAGCGCGTATAGATCTATATAGAGTAGGCAGAGTAGGCCAATAATTGCCAATAATTGCCAATCGCAGTTTGGTACGCAGACATCCAATAAACATCACAATACAGCGCAGAAATAACAATAGAGCACAATGTTCTTCAGTACAATAGCGCACTTGAGTAGAATTATACACTTCACTGTATCTAATCAAATCAATTCTGTAGCGCATTTATTATACGCTCAGGCCATCAGACATTTACTCCAAGTGTTTTCGCAATTAAAAAAATCGCAATTCGCTGGCAATATATCGGGTCGAATCTATATCAGATAGGTCAGAGGTGGAGGATGCTGCAGAAATTAGGCAACGCTTGGTAAGCAAGAGAAAAATATAACAAGCGATGCAACACAAGACAATATGTGGAGCTTTCGTCAATCAATAGACACACTCTGACACAGCCTCCGAAAACTGAATATATTACGGCCCAAGTGATATATATATATATACAGTACACACACATTATTTTATATGTATATTTGTATATATTTATATGCGGAGGGTTTGGCGTTTTCCAGTATTATCCAGAGAAAACTGAATGCATTACGACTCAAGTGATATGCGCTTGTATATCCATATTCGTAGATATCTATAATTTATATATGAATTCATATAATAGGCTATAAGAGTAGGCATATATATGTACATATAAATCTTGATTTATATATTATATAGGCCTATATATATATATGAATGGGGATCGGCGTTTTTCAGTTTATAATCAAGCGGCGGCTGTGTATAGTCTACCTGCTTCGTTATCCGTGGATAATAGGCGACTCATCCATCTCATCTCTTCACGGAATATTAACCCTTTCCCCTCGACGGTCCCACTGGGTGGGACATTTGGATTTTCTCATTCCGATCGACTGTCCCACTGTGTGGGACATATGAGTAGGATATAAGTTTGAGACTCGTAAGGCTTACGGAGAGGGACATAACGTTATTGAATAAAGGTGACTTGAATAAAACGCACCCACGAACCGGAAACAAGTGGTTTCTATAAAAAAAATGGCTATCGACAAGGTATGTATGCAGAAGCAGATAATGCATGACTGTACGTATGACTCTATGTATGTGTGTATATATGTTTGTATGTATGTATGTATGATTGTATGCATGTATGTATGCATGTATGTGTTCATGTATGTACGCATGTATGTATGCATGTATGCAAGTATGTATATATGTATGTATATATGTATGTAAGTATGTATGTATGTGTGGATATATGTTTGCTTGCATGTATGTATATCTGTGTTTGTAGATTTCAAAAAGTACTAAACAAAGTCCAAATATACATAAAATGGGCAAGTGCTCTCAATTGAAAGGTACATTTGAACATATTAACTGGTTGAATAAATATATTCTGACTGAAATAATTTTTATATACATTGTATACTGTCAAACTATACTTTTAGGGTTTACCGTGTAAAAAATATTCCGATCTGGGGAGAACGATACCAATTATTTTATCCGAGTGGAAAGGGTTAATCGTGTCGGCGACGATGATACCTCATCGTCCTTAAAAGCTTTGACACGTGACCGCCGGAGAGTATGCATAAAATGGACCCTACACCATCGACGACGCTCGTCATATCCGCCGTACATCACGAAACCTCTTTCGCCGGAGGCTGGAAAGCAGTCTCTCTCTTTTAAAAAGAAAAACTACGACAATGTGAACGATGCTGCACATAGGAGCTTGTTTTCGGCGACTCGAGCCTCCCATCATGGTTGACCATGCAGTCTTAAGTCCTGCTGTTGTATATTGGTTGGCTAAAAGCACTTTGTGGTCGACCGTTTCAAGGATGATGAGTTGCCAAAGGGACCGTCCATAAATGACGTCAAGCACCAAGGGGGGGTCACACATTTGTGACGTTGTGTGACGGTACCAAATACTAGATATCGTATGAATTTTGTGTTGACGCGTGACGAGGGTATCAAAAGCCGCCAAACATTATATGACGTCATTTATGGACGGGTTCAAAGTTTTTATAGTTTGACTGATCGTCAAAGAATGGAAAGGTTAAGAAGATCAAGTCAGGTGGTGCTAAGAGTAGCTGTTTATTCGTGAATCTTAGTGTTGTTTTGTTGCGAGTTTTGCAAAATCAAATGACATTTTGGTCTATAGTAGCTATTTATTCGTGAATCCTAGTGTAGTTTTGTTGCGGTTTTTGCAAAATCAAATGACATTTTTAGTCTGGAGTGCAATAGGTATGCAGATCGAGTTTGATGGTTGACTATACAAGAGATCTTTAAAAGCAGAGAAAACAACTACTATAGGATAGACAAGTGAATATGTAATGAACACCTTTAAATTCTTCACGTTCTCTTGACATTAGGCTTGAGAATAATTATAATTGTGAGTGACGAACTTGCTCAAGATCCCTAAATGTTAACCGCCTTGTGCGAGGATCGAACTTGCACTATCCGTGTTAAGGCTGACCGCTCTAACCAAATGGCCACTGTGTCCCGCAATATACTATATCATATTGAAGGCATGTTTACTACCTATACCTGAACTCATGTCACTCTCCACCATTGTGCGGCGCAGTGATGCAGTGGGTATGTTCGTTGCCTTGCAACCGGAAGGTTGCAGGTTCGAATCCCCCTCAAGTCGCCGCGTATAGGGATCTTGGGCAAGTCCTTCACTCTCAATTGCTCAGCGCTTCGGCTTGAAACTCCGATGCAGTGTCCGCGCTGTAGTCGGGAGCGCCTCTGAGTAGAGAGAGCGTGAAGGGGCGCTATAGCAAGTGCACATACAAACAAACATTACATATCGAACAAGCAATCGGCAAGAAGTCATTAAGTGCAAACGAAACTCTACAAAACAACAGCTTAAGCAGGGTTGGGCTTATCTTTCGTCGTGGTTTTATCATAGGAGAGAATCTAATTCCGTTAAATAGGTCTTAAAATAATGCAGCACTAATTTATTTACAGAATTATAATATTATTATGTAATTTCATATAATTAGTTTTCGAAAACTGCTTCGTGCAGCGATTAAAACAACGTCAGATGTATGACGAATAATAATAATTACGAAATCGATTTTCCGCTTAGAACTAGAAGAAAGATTAATTAACCGATCTTTTGTTCCACTGTCATGGATAAAAGTGCTTATTTTATTACGCGAACTTTGTAGCCGATGTCATTGTCTTTGCTGGCATTGTCTTCCGTGATCTTTGAGTCG
This sequence comes from Lumbricus rubellus, assembly GCA_945859605.1. NCBI lineage: Eukaryota > Metazoa > Annelida > Clitellata > Crassiclitellata > Lumbricidae > Lumbricus > Lumbricus rubellus. Next base: position 6,511,242 of record OX243820.1, on the reverse strand, counting down.
GAAGTATCAAATGCCGATAATGGTAGCATTCAAAGTCGGTTATTTAAGACGCGTATTTCCAAAACAATGCAAATGCGTATGCGAGCAATGAAACAATGGTCTTCATCATTGTCCTCTGGTCGCTAGTTTTCTTTGAATAAGGAAAAGTGGAAATGAGGAGGAGGAGACGAAAAGGGAGGGGTGGAGGAATAGGAAAACATGGAAGTGGTGAAGCGAAAAGAACAAAGAGAAGTGAGGAGGAGAATTAGAGGAAAATGAATAGTTGGAAAAACTGAATGGGGAGACAATCATCAACAGGAGGAGGAAGAGAGAAAATATTCTCTCTCTCTGTGTATGGCTCTCTCTCTCTGTCTCTGTTTCTCGATGTCTCTCTCTGCTCCTCTCGCTGTCTCTCTGTCACTCTCTCTGCCTCTCTCTGTCTGTCTATTTCTCTGTCTCTTTGCATGTCCCTCTCTCTGCCTCCTCTTTTTTCTTTCTCTCTCTCTCTATCTCTCTCTGTCTCTCTCTCTCTCTGTCTCTCTGTCTCTCTGTCTCTCTGTCTCTCTGTCTCTCTGTCTCTCTGTCTCTCTGTCTCTCTGTCTCTCTGTCTGTCTCTCTCTCTGTCTCTCTGTCTCTCTGTCTGTCTGTCTGTCTCTTTCTCTCTACATACATGTATATACTATATCATCAAATGCGACCCTGCTGCTCCCACCACAGACTGGTGACGAGGTAGGGGAGGGTGGTAGATGTTGCATGGCCACCGAACTGAACACTTTGTCCATTTGTCATAACAAGTGCTAACTATATGGTGCTGGACAGACATGATCGATTCGATGATCAAACGAACTTGATTGATTCGCTCAGCGAAATGATTAATACATCAGACGCAAATTGAAGCTATTAGGGCATACATGCATGATGCGCTGTGGATATATATAATATATATATATATTATATAGAGAGGGAGAGAGAGAGAGACAGAAACAGAGAGACAGAGAGACAGAGACAGAGACAGCGACAGAGGCAGAGATAGAGATAGCAGAACAATGTTTACAATATTATATCTTCTTCTTCTGTCGTTCTCTGTTTGCCCTCAGGCAGGTTCGTAGATGTCCAACGATGCCACTCAAGTCTATTCTGTGCATCTCACTCCAGTCATCTCCAGCCTTCCTCTGCCATTGTCCAGTCTGCAGTAGCATCGTTCTTGGTTTATACATAGGCTATAGATCTATGCATTATATATAATCTATATATATAAAATATATGTCCCAGTGGTGTAGTGTGTATGTCCGCTGCCTTGCACGTTCGAATCCACCTCAAGTCGCAGCGTAGGGACCCTGGGTAAGTCCTTCACTTGCAATTGCTCAGCGCTCCGATGCAGTGTCCACGCTGTAGTCGGCAGCGCCTCTGAGTAGGGAGCTTGAAGGGGTGCTATAACACGTGCACATACAAACAATATAAAGTGTTACTGAACAAAGTTTCCAACAATGAGTTAGCAGACACTGTTTATCTATCAGTGAGAACACAGAGCAGCCGGACTGCAGCGGGTATCAACAATTCAACATCCAAAGCGAAATTCATCATGAGGATTGTGTAAGAGCCGTAGTGTTGAAACATCGACATAATTATAACCAGCGAAAAATTACCAATAACTGAAACCGGAAAAGCGTTTGGCAAATCGTGTTTTCAACCGCCTCAATAAGTCAACAGCGACAAATAATAATTTCCCACTGGAGACCTCTAGTGACGAGGAAGCGTTGGAATGGCAGGTGTCGCAACGGAAGAGAAGGTTTTATTACAAACACGCTGTAACAGGTTTTGGTGGCAGCGGTGGGATACGGTTCGGATATCATCATTCTGTGCTGAAGTAGCATTATGGACGGAAATGGGAGGAAGGCATATCCCCGGGGGGATTTCCGGAAGTGGTCTTTACGAAGAGTGACAGCTCGATAAACGACTAAACAAAACGGAGTGGGATCAGGAAGGACGGTTGGTAGGGAACGGAAACGAAATTATGTTGGCCATGATAGTCGTCGCTCCATGAATAAATACATGAACGGATGCACGGCCGTGTGTGTATGAATGTTTGCATGCACGCATGCATATACGTGTGTGTATGAATGCAAGTGTGTAAGTATGCATGTATGTATATGCGTGTATATGTATGTATGTATGCATGTATGTATGTAGGCCTATGTATGTATGTATGTATGTATGTATGTATGTATGTATGTATGTATGTATGTATGTATGTATGTATGTATGTATGTATGTATGTATGTATGTATGTATGTATGTATGTATGCAATGCACACAGTTATGCATAAATCCTATCTCTTAACCTCCATTCAATACAATGAACACACTTACTTTCTTTCTTGTGAAGTGGTGAGAAAGACCAACATACATACATACAGTTATATTCGGGAGATGTGCATCTTTACAAAAGTCTCCCACAAACCAAACATCATTCAATCCTCACAGGTGAACTTTGTTTATATAATATTTTCAACTAAATCATTCGATCAATACGGCACACTTACTTACTTACTTACTTACTTATTTGCTTACTTACTTACTTACTTACTTACTTACTTCAGTGATCGTCCTTAGTTTCGTCAACATTCATGAAAACAGAATTGGAAGACGTGACGTTGACAGAGAGAAGCGGGACAGGTGGTTGTCAATGACACCAGGCTTTGGCGCCAGTCTTTCCGCTGTGGACTCGAAAATCGATTTTGTCTCATATAGAATTAGTCTGAGACGCATTCTCTCCTTAAACAATTTGCATCTGCGATTGCAAACAAAGAACCCGTCTCAGGATCCATAGCTTTCTATTCTTAACTTTGTTTATGGTTTATGCATTTATGGTTTACTTTGTGATGATCATGGGACGACCAAACAAGCGCACAACTGGGAGCGCCTCTGAGTAGGTTTCTAGAAGAGGCGCTATATAAATTCTCGCAATGAATGAATGAATGAATGAATCACCACTCACCTGTAAGGCGAACAGTCCCACAATGCCGATGCCGATATAATGCATAATATGAGATGCCTTCTGGATTGTTTTGGTCGAGACACCGGCTTCCACATGTCTATACGTTTTAGAACACGCTGCGTCCAAGTCTCGCTGCACCACATATGCGTTGCTTTGCTTTTCGTATTGCGTCTTGTTACTGGAAGACAGTTCATAGAAAGCAGCTTCTTTCTCGTTGTTGTCCAGCAGTGATGGTTGTAACAATCTGAAAGCTATCGCCTCGAGCAGTATCTCCTTCAGAAAGATTGAGCAATTGGCCGAGCAGAAGCGTTGCGCGTTACGTGTAGTTGTAGTAGCGTTTTCTTTGCGAGAGATGTTCGATCGAAACGATTCGAGATCGGTAGACCGTAGCCAATCAATTAAGTTAGACACCGAATCCCTGACATGTTTCTGTTTCTGTTCTGTCGTGTTTCCAGCTGAGCCACGTTGACGGGTAGACTTCGAACGCCTCACTGCGTCCAGCATGTAACCGATGCTCTCCCCGTCGTAGCTGCCGAGAACGTCGGGGTGGGTTTCGCGGAGATAGTCCGAAGTGTCCAGTAAATCCTTTGTGGCCTCCAGATACTGGCCTGTATTAATTCGGAAAAAACACTGAAATTATTTTTAGAAAGGTTTGCCGGATCTTTATTTTAGATCTTTTACGGATTAAAGTTGTTTTAATTGAATAATCTCCTAAAAATAATAAGGATTGTTCAATTAAATTCAAATAATTTTGTCTACTTTATAACAGAGAGTGAAAAGTGTCAAAACCGTATAGTCACTGCGTTAGCTGCCAATACTATTATACTATTAGGCTATAGCTACCTACAGGGTGGGCCAAAAAAAGTGAGAACATCGCGTAAAAAGTAGTATAATTGCATCAAAGCTTGTTTCACTGTATCCAAAATAGCTTAAATTGTTTGCTCATTCACTTACTTACCTATTTAGCTATATGATGTCTTTATTTCGACGCATTTTAAAGCAAGATTTACAACTCAAAACGTACAAGCGTGTAATCGGGCAGAAGCTAAATGAAAATGTCACTTTGAAACGCTTGCAACGCAGTCGGCAGCCACTTGAGCGGTTTCCTAATGAGAGAAGTGTACGAAGCATCTGGTTTACAGACGAAAAGACATTCACCGATGCCACTCCAGTTAACTGTTTATTCCGTTGAAACAAAGAAAAATGTAAGTTCAGGAAAGTCGACTCATACGAGAACATGACCATTTCAGCCGCGCGGTATCTTTTATATCAGTTGGTGTGTCTCGAATTGGTAAAACTAATATTGTGTTCGTTGAACCAGGCGCCAAAGTAAACAGTGAATACTATTGTGGACATGTTCTGAGACAAGGCGATATGTGATCGCCATAACTGGACACTACAGCAGCAAGATGGAGCTCCATCTCATACAGCGAAAAATACAATCAACTTTCTTTGGCAGGAGAATGTTAACTTCATCGAGCTAGACATGTGGCCACCGAACAGTTGTGATTTAAACACAGTAGATTATGCCTTATGGGGTGCTTTGCAAGAAAAAGTCTACCTTCGGCGAAAATTTACCACAGTTGAGCAGCTCAAGTTGACAATAATCGAACCTCGAAGAATGAAGAAATCTGGGACAGCGTTTTATTGACATGATTGTAGTAGCATAAACGAATGGCGTTGACGCTTAGAAAAACTCGTTGAGAAGCAAGGAGGACACATTGAACATGATTTCTGATTAGCTAAATACTTGACAAACAAAAATATATGAAAACAATATAATTAATTGAATTGCATTTGTAAATAACTCGTATTCTACAAGGTGTTCTCACTTTTTTTGGCCCACCCTGTATACTTGGCTTTAGTTTCTATTTCTTCTGTATAAAAACGTCAATCGCACCGTTTACTGTTTAGCCTACTGTTTGCTGCTGTCAATCACTCACTCGCAAATGCCTCGGACAATCTTTGACTATTATACACATGGACTTTTATATTATAATAGAGGGTCTATATATTTATTATATTATATAATCACCTGGTCACCTGGTGCCGTCAGCTTCTGCAGCTCTGGCGATATCCCTGATGTATCCTCTCCAGTTGATCCTCTCCCTAGTCGCCTCTCTTAGCTCCTCCAGTCTCATGCCAGACTTTTCCTGTACCTCATCCAACCATTTCTTCCTTGGCCTTCCACATCTTCTCCTTCCCTCACCGCATGCCGTCATCAGCTCCTTTTCCAAACCATTAGATCTCATCACATGGCCGAAGTAGCTCAGTTTCCTCCAAGTTGCTGTTTGCTGCAGTGTCTCCTCCCTCTCTATTCCGAGCTCCACGCGCACCGATTCGTTAGTTCTCTTCTCCGTCCATGAAATCCTTAGCATCTTTCTCCAAATCCACATCTCACATGCATTGATTTTCTTTTCCATATCCCGTGTCTTTGTCCATGTCTCGCATCCATATAGGACCACTGGGAAGATCAGTGCTTTTACCAGTCTTTTCTTTGTTTCCCTGCTCACGTATTTATCCTTCCAAATCTTTTCCAGACCGTTCATTGCCGTTTTCCCCATTGTTACCCTCCTCCTTATTTCCATATCACTTCTTCCCTCCTTCTCTATCATAGATCCCAGGAATGTGAAGCTCGATACTACCTCTATCGTTTCTCCATCCACCTCAAAGTTTTCCCATGTTGCAGTTGTCATAACCTTTGTTTTCTTTACATTGAAGTATAGTCCCGCCTTTTCGCTTTCCTTCCTGACTCTTCTTATTAACTCGACTAGGTCGTCCCTCTTACCCGCCAATAATGTCGTATCATCGGCGTACCTCAGATTATTCAGTATTTTCCCCGCTATCCTTACCCCCTCTGTTGCCTCCTCCAATCCAGCTCTCCTCATAATTCTCTCGGCATACAGATTGAACAGGAAAGGGGACAAAATGCACCCCTGCCTCACTCCTTTCTTTATTTTAAATTTACTCGTATCTCCATATTCAGTTCTTATCACCGCCTCTTGATCCACATAAAGACCTTTTAGTAGTTTTACCAGATGTAGCGGTATTCCCATCTCAATCAATGTCTTCCACAGTAACGTATGGTCTATGCAATCAAACGCTTTGCTGTAGTCTATAAAACACATATGCACCTGTTGACCGTATTCCCTCTGTCTCTCCATAATCCACCTTATATTGGCGATGTGATCGCGCGTTCCTCGCGCCTTCCTGAATCCCGCTTGGTTGGCTGGTAATTCCCTTTCGATTGTCTTCTCCATTCTTTTGTGTATTATTTTGAGGAGTATTTTGCTCGTGTGCGATATCATCGCTATCGTTCGATAATTTTATTATATAATATACATGTATTTTATGTATAGTTTCTGAGAGCTAAAACTCATTTAAGCTGCGACGAAAATTTTATGGCAATTGCGATCTGCGCCTAATGAATCTTCGTGCTATCGAGATATCGTCTCTCTGCATGTCTCTCTGTCTGTCTGTCTCTGTCTCACGCTCTCTATCTCTGTCTCGCGCTCTGTCTGTCGGTCAGTCCGTCCGTCTGTCTGTTTATCTGTCTGCCTGTTTCTCGAAACTAACGAGCATCTACTCATGTTCCAGTATCTTACAAGACTTCAGATAGTCAAATCATTTTCCTGGCAATCCACAGCTTCTATTAATTTACCGCGGACTTCAAGACTCTGGATTGATATTAATTTAGTGGAATCTTTATCGCACCCGTAGGCCTTTTTCTGTTACTTTTCTTACAGTTCTGTTTTTTTTTTATTGATGAGCATCTAAAGTGGCACATGCAGCTATTGTAGTTGTTATTGTAATCGGCTTTCCATTGATATTATTAAATATATAGGTCGTGTTTCTTTTTCAATTGAACAGTTCGTGGTTCAAATCTAGCGCCGGACCAAATCATCTATGATGAGTACATTGACCGCACACTGTCTGTAGGAAGATGAAGCGGCGGTCCTCATCTGCCGAGGCTAGGAAAATAAAGACGTGAACACCTCACGCACATTGCTTACTCTAGTCTAGTGTAATGTAACTTACTGACTTAGTGTAATGTAACTTACTGACTTAGTGCAATGTAACTTACTGACTTAGTGTAATGTAACTTTCTGACTTAGTGTAATGTAACTTACTGACTTAGTGTAATGTAACTTACTGACTTAGTGTAATGTAACTTACTGACTTAGTGTAATGTAACTTTCTGACTTCGTGTAATGTAATTTACTGACTTAGGGTAATGTAACTTACTGACTTAGTGTAATGTAATTTACTGATTTAGTGTAATGTAACTTACTGACTTAGTATAATGTAACTTAGTGACTTAGTGTAATGTAACTTACTGACTTAGTGTAATGTAACTTACTGACTTAGTGCAATGTAACTTACTGACTTAGTGTAATGTAACTTGCTGACTTAGTGTAATGTAACTCGCTGTCGAAATTTTGCCAGTAGAAGCCATAATATACATCTACTTCTAGAAAGTTTCACACCAGAAGGCACGCTATAGGTTAAGTTGATAATTTATTATTTACATGTATTATTGATTAGAACATGGAAGCAATCTCCCCTTCACACAAATAATGGACTGATCTTCCGTCCAAGTTCCCTCTGATAAAAATTATATAATACATATTATAGGCCAATGTACAATGTTTTTGTACATGCATTGCAAAAGCTTATATATTAAATATTATATATACATGTATATACGAACTGACGAGTGCATGTATAAATTTGTATATATGAGTTAAATATCGGATGGCAAGAGAGAGAGTATTAATACGCACTTCTCATAGAGTGCATATCCATTAGGATTTCTGTGGTGACGATAGCGACATCTATGAGTATCAGAATGCTGATCGTGACGTGCAGTGGACTGCTCTCGATTAGCTTCGCCGTCCGTCCACGACACCTGCAAGAAAACAACACAACTGATATAGCGCCTCTATTTTCAGACGCACACACACGCACGCAGCTGGTAATTGATTTTTCAGCCAATCCTGGGACGGCTGCCGACTCAAATTCCTGATAGTCATTGGAAAACGATATTGTTTTGTCGATTTGGACGCAAGGGAAGACGTGGAATCCTGATCCCTTAGGGGTATGAAGAGGGGAATGGTTGAGTTATAGCATGGGTGCCCACACATCGGTGCAATAGGGGCATTTGCTCCTCCCCCTCCTGGAAGATTTACACCCATTTTAGCTACAACGTTTTGGTTTTTAGCAAATTTCTGCACGCTAAAGCGCAAATGATACGAATGCTAAACAAAGTGAAACTCAGAAATTAATTAGGCCTAATTGTCGTTACTATCATTATCATTTTTGCCGTTCCTATAATCATTATAATTATTATTAGGCCTGCTATTAACATATTTATTTTTATTTCTGCCTGATCAAGGCTTAGCTTTGGCGCTGCATCAGATAATGCTTTATACATTTGACAACGGCACGACGGAAGTTACAAATCAAGGGCGGATCCAGGGGGAGCCAATCCGGCCGTGCCCCCACCATATAGAACTGCCCATGTAACGTGCCCCTCCCCCATTTGGTTTCAACAAGCTTTCGAACAATACCGGTAATGAGGATGTTTAGACTGGATGACTAAAAGGTCATCAACTTTTTGGCGCACAAGATGGTATCCTTTGTTTTAGAAATTTTGACTAGATGACTAAAAAGGTCATCAACTGTTTTTGGTGGATACAAACAAAAATTCCACACCCAAGGCCATGAATATTCCCCCCCCCCCACCACTCGTCCAAAGTTTCTGTATCCGCCCCTGTTACAAATCAATAGAGAAACTTAAAAAACAATGCATCAGCCACGTGATTACTGCATGATGGATTCCGTTTTCACGCACTTAGCTGTGAGGCGGCATAATTCACCGGCCCCCTGCTGCTTCACCCACCCCCTCGTCCGCTAGGTGGACCTTCTCGTCTGACCTGCCCATCAGTCTTATACATGTGAGCCGCTCTGACGTAAGAGAGAAGTACGTAGTACGACGCATAATTGAAAGACTCAATCACGTGACAGTGATGGGCGTCAGGTTAGAGAAGGAGAAGGCTTAGCCACCGGATGCTTGGACTTTTTCTTCCGCTTTGGATTGATGGCTTCCGAGTCTCAAGATAGCCTTGCTATAGTATATGCTATGGTAACAATGCAAGCGTAGAACAAGTCAACTGTAAAGATTTTTGCTACCAATAGTGCTGCTGCTGCTACTGCTATTGCTACGACAAATGCTGCTAAGATGCTGCTGCTGCTACTGCAGCTGCTACTGCTGCTGCTGCTGCTGCTGCTACTACTACTACTACTACTACTACTACTACTACTACTACTACTACTACTACTACTACTACTACTTCTACTACTACTACTACTACTACTACTACTACTACTACTACTACTACTACTACTACTACTACTACTACTACTAATACCAAGGGCGGATACAGAAACTTTGGACGGGGGTGGCCCAAAAAATTCTTGGTCTTAGGTCCGGGAAAAAGTTTAGGCCTTGGGTCTGGAAAATTTTTCTTTCGTATCCGCCAAAAAAGTTTATGACCATTTTTTAGTCATCCGGCCAAATTTTCGGGAAAATAATACCATTTTGTCCGCCCAAAAAGTTGATGACCTTTTTTAGTCCTCATATTCATTCTGACTTTTAGAAAAAAACATGCCATTTCCAAATGGGGGGCCGCAATGCATGGGCATTTCTTAATAGGGGGGGGGGGCAAATTGTACAATATACATTGTTCCACACCATGTTCAATCCAAATGGGGGGCCACGATACATGGGAATTCTAAATGGGGGGCCATGGCCGGATAAGCCCCCCCTGGATCCGCCCCAGACTACTACTCCTGCTACTACTGCTACTACTACTAACACTAATACTAATAATACTACTACTCTTTCTCTCTCTCTTTCTACTCAGTTTCTGTGCTTCTGCTAACATCCCCGTACAATGCGTACATCCTAGAGGCACCAAAAGTGCGTGCGCATGTGAATAAAGATGTCGCTTTCGAACCCGCAGGCCAATACCGCCATTCACTGGCATCTAGTCTCCGCTGCTCCTCTATTGTTCCGCTGTTTGCTGCGTGGAGAAAAGAAAGCTTTTCCAGGAACGTGCTTTTCTGGACTACGATCCCGATTTTAATCAGCAAAAAGATTTTCCCGTTTCGATCGAGCGGTCAAAAGTGCGCGTAGGTCAGTGCCCGATTTGCAATGCGTGGACCGGAGTTTATCCGTCTCGCTGAGCGAGGGATCAACATTCCTGACAAGCCGGTCCTCTCTGACGGTGGTGCCAGGCCTGAGCTCGCAATCAGACGACAGTGGGGGGGGGGGGGGTAGAACAGATTCTTTCCTTGGGATGAACGTGGATATTTAGAGTGAGATGTTGCGATGTGGTATCGCTAAACCCTGGCGGAGGTTGAGCTCTGAACTGTGTAGAATTGAATTCCTCGGACGTGATTGGCTATTAGGGTGAGCGTGGAGCGACACCAGAAACGAGGACGACGATTGAGAAGATCTAACTAGATGTTGGAACTGCTGCTGATGCTGCTGCTGATGCTGCTGATGCTGATGCTGCTGATGCTGCTGATGCTGATGCTGCATGCTGCTGCTGATGCTGCTGCTGCTGCTGCTGCTGATGCTGCTAATGCTGCTGCTGCTGCTGCTGCTGCTGCTGATGCTGATGCCGTTCGATTGACTTAGTTCTCTCGTGTACTTCTGTCCAGATATATGTGTTTAGATCTGTGGGCGTGTCTTTGCATGCTATCTGGCTGACTTCGTATCTGTGTTTGTTTGTGTGTGTAGGCGTGTGTGTTTGTGCGATTGTGCGTGTGCGTGTGCGTGTGCGAGCGTGTGTGTGTGTCTGTGTGTGTGTGTGCGCGTGCGCGTGTGTGTTTTGGCTGTCTCTATAACTGATTGTTTGTTTTTAAGTTCTTCTACTAGGGAACAACTAACGAAATATAGGCCTAATATCCGAACTGTTTCAGTTTTCCATCATTTTTAATCCTCCGTACGTGCATTGACAATCATCAAATAAATAAAAATTAACGAATGGTCATAGAGCCTACATTCCAATCCCGATGCATCCTTAAAACCAACTTCACTCGCAAGACTTTAAATACAGAACTTCCAACTCCGTGCATTTTCCATCCACGATATTTCAGTTTCTTTCCTTACTCCAACGATTCTCCTAATCATAGAATGCCATGTGATGCGCCGGAATTCAAAGAGCCAAACAGCACGGCGTCACATAAGAAACCAGCCGTAATCACTTCTGGCTTGCCGTTACGCGATAAGAAATTGCTTTCGTCGATACATTATTGCACGAGTCCTGCGATTCAATACGAGCCAATAGAGGCCGCTTCTGCCGAAAACTATGGGCCACTTGTCTCGGATTGATTCGAGTGAGTAAGCAAATATGACGACCACGGCCGGTGGATACAAAGAATCGTTGTGTTATTGGAACTTACTCGTAAACTGGGCTCTGAGGAGGAAAGCGTTTCTCGGCAGAAACACGTTACAGAGGCGGATTTTCAACAGTGGCTGTAATGAAAGTCCGACATTAAATGTGTGTTGAGTGTAGACCATCTTGTTCCGTTGAAACGGGGTCCGTCGTAATAATAAAGGCTGTGACCTATTTTGGTAAGTTATCACCGGAGATATAAGATCAATATATGCGCTGTAATTATTATGGCGCTACTCAGTACTGAGAATTATAGGAAAATAACGCAGAAACATGATATGAGCAGTAACTGATAGTAAATGCGATGGTGATGATGATGACGACGACGATGATGATGACGACGCCGACAATGATGATGACGATGACGATGATGACGACGACGACGACGATGATGACGACGATGATGAAGCATTGATGATGATGATGACGATGATGATGATGATGACGATGACGATGACGATGACAACGACGACGATGATGATGATGATGATGATGATGACGATGACGATGACGACGACGACAATGATGACGATGACGATGACGATGATGATGACGACGATGACGATGACGACGACGACGATGACGATGACGACGACGACGAATATCTTATCTTATCTTATCGGACAATTTATAAAGCGCCTCTTGCAGCAAGAGCCTTTCAGAAGCGCTCCCAGTGCGTTCAACTCCGAGAAAAAAGGCAAGTTTTTAGACGAGAGAAAGATGAGGATACACTACCAGAGAGGATGGCAGAGCGAACTGATGGGGGAAGCCCATTCCATAGGGAGGGACCAATGCAGGCAAATGATCTAGATTGGGCCATGGCGGTCCTGACTCGCGGGACAAAGAGGTCAAGCCGATCAGAGGACTTAAGAGGACGCAGCGAAGTGGCAGAAAGGGGGCGAAGTATCTGATCACACAGATACTTCGGAGCAAGACCCATTTGAGACTTGATGACCAAAATTAGGACCTTAAATTGTATACGGGTCGAGAGTGGAAGCCAGTGAATATATGATGACGATGACGATGACTTTGGCTACTAACGTTCGTGGTTCAGTTTCCTGAAGTCGTTTCAGTTCCTCGTCTAAGATGTCGGTGTCTACGCTATCTCGTTCGAGATCCTTCAGTAGTTTATCGTACTTCTTGTAGTTGACGGCTCGATCACCGCCACCATTGCCTCCGCCGCCTTCCATCATCCTACACCGAATGACAAATCAGTGTCATAACTCATTGTGATAATGATGATGACAATAATAAAAGTAATAATAATAATAGCAACAGCAACAACAACAATAGCATCAGCAATAATGATAATGATGATGATGCTGATGATTATGATGATGAGCATAATGATGATGCAGAGAAAGAGGAGGAGGAGTAGGAAGAGGAGGAGGAAGAGGAAGAGGAGGAGCAGGAGGAGGAAGAGGAGGAGGAGAAGGAGTAGGAGGATGACAGACAGTTACAGCTTCAAAGTTCGGTGATACCCGGTACGGTACCAGATTGATTGATTTCTGTCTCAGTTGTTGTAAATGTAAATGTAAAATTTACATTGAAGATTTAATCTTCAAGAATTTCTCAGCGCCCACAAAATCCACGTCAGGGGGACCAGTTTATTCACCGGCGCTATATCAAATCAAGTCCGCAACGGTCAAAATTCGGGGAGGTCAAGCCGAGGAGACAGCGTGGTGCTACTATACGATGGTTGTCGGTGATGGTGGTAGTTGGATGATGGAACCTGATTGGAATCCGGATAGGATAGCTTGAAGAGTTATTGCAAGGTACTGTACGTTAATTGTTGGACAATGGACGGACAATATAAGGACCAAAGATTGAGAATGAACGTACGCTTAGAGAAGATGCAGCGATAAAAAAAACGGCAGACAGCCTCAGCTTCTGTCCATTATATCCAGCCATGTGATTCGCGTCACAGACGCGTTGAGGCGCTAACGATTTTGAACGACATCCACGTCCCAAGTGTCAGCATGATACCCCGCTGTGAAGAACCTTCTGCAATGAACGCATTAGATTCTTGCAAACGCAGATAAGTCTGAATATTGACAGAGCAACACAGGAGACGAGGGCAGCGCTTCGATAATAATTATCAGTGGTGCACACGATGGACCAAGAACAGAACTCTGAGGCAGACCAGAGGCAGTGGCCATGTGCACCCTGTGAGATTGATGGACTAAGGGAGATAGTGCGCAGAATGTGCGCCCACACAGTAAGAGCAAATCCAGTCAAGCAGCTTTCCAGATATTATGCCGACAGACCAGATGGTGACGACGTAGAAGGTCTTGGTCGGCCGTGTCAAAGGCCGCATTGACATCAAACAGAACGAAAAGGGTAACCATGGGCCTTAAACAATAACCATGGCGCAATGTACACAATGAGAGTCGGCGAACCAACAGGAACTTTCACTTAAAGACTGATTAATATTAGGCGATGGCTAATTATTGGAACCTACTTAGGCCTATATACAACGCCATTTGATAACTTAGAACAACATGTATTTCATAATAAAAACGAATAACTTCCGAAGCGCATAGTCATAATCCAGAAATCAAGAAGCATAGAAGTGGTCTACGTGGATTTAATGTCGACTCTGTTGAAGTCGAGGCAAACGAGCTGTCTCTCAAGCAATAGTTTTGAAAGTAGCCAAGTGTATGAAGTGCTTGCAACTTGGCTTTCTCATCCTCTCCCTTGCCGCCTCATCTTCTTGATAAAATGATAACTTAGAACAACATGCACATGTATTTCATAATAAAAACGAATAACTTCCGAAGCGCATAGTCATAATCCAGAAATCAAGAAGCACAGAAGTGGTCTACGTGGATTTAATGTCGCCTCTGTTGAAGTCGAGGCAAACGGGCAGTCACTCAAGCAATAGTTTTGAAAGTAGCCAAGTATATTCATGAAGTATTTGCAACTTCGCTTTCTAATCCTCTCCGCTGCCAACTCATCTTACCCCCGACAGCATACGATCCGTTTTTTTCGTGTAATGTAATGTAATGCAATTAGCAATTTCTGTACTATAGTGCCGCTCACTAGCCGAGGCCATTCAGTTGCGCTCCCAATGCGATAATCTCTAGAGGGGAAAAGGTCTTAAGAAGAGAGAGAGAGAGATGTAGATAAAGATCCAGAAAGTAGAGTTGCACGTGTAGCCTACTCCTCCTACTCTTCTTTCTTTTTCTCCTCCTACTCCTCCTCCTCCTCATAAACTAGTTGGGTAGGACTCAGATGGAGCAGAAATCCTCAATAAAATCAAACCCACAATCCACACCAGAAACCAGGTCGAAAATCCAATAAGTCCAACTTTCTATATAACTACTCTACTGGACTCCTCTTTCTCCCTCCTCAACCGACTTCCTTTCTTATCACCAATCCGGTATTTCCGTATAAATTAAAGCCATTCGGCGAACACCACAAAACTCGGTTCATCTCACCCAAACACAGTAAACTACCCCTACGAGAAAAACCACCCATCCACGGGTTACTGGGCACGGAGATTCACTTAGTCTTCGACACTTATAGGCCTACATACGCGGGGTCTGAGGGTCTCGCCCCTGCAATAAAGGTCCTGCATAGACCCGGAGATAAACAAGTTCAGCCCAAGGAAGAAATCGATGACTTGAATGTGTCTTTTGTGTCTGTTCTGATGCCGCTCGGTCTGTTTGTTGCTATCTGTTGGAACCGAGTACAGGTTCTGATCTGCCTACGCTCGGAGCCACCACCGATCGAAGCGCACGATGGCCACCGGAGCGTTTCCGCAAATCATCGATACGGATTTGCGGGGAAAACCACCGTATAATAGACCGCAGTCCTCCGCTGCTTTTCCAGTGTTCCATCCTCCAGTCAATAGCAGAAGGAACGCCGTATAGTCTATAGTCGTAGCAGTCGTATCAACGTCAACAATTACACACGTCAAATGTATTCCTGTCACAATTTTCAGTCGTCAAAGCATCGTTACGATGACAATCTCTGTCAGTATCCAGATGCGTCTGCTGTGTATAATAGGAATTATAGGCACACCCTGGATTGTTGCGCGTTGTTTCGCGCACGCGCAGTAACGCAGATACACGTGAAAATAATCGGGTAGCAATTTTTAAAAATAGGATGGGAAAATGTCCCGATGTATATTCCATTTATATGGCTACGTTTCAACATGTCAGCGTCGTGCTTTCAGAGTTGTGGGTCCTTCTGTCTAGACTAGGGTGACCACACGTCCCGGTTTTCCGGGACATGTCCCGGTTTTTTGTGGTGCGTCCCGGTGTCCCGACGACTTAGGCAAAAAGGAAAAATTGTCCCGGTTTTTGACAAGAGGGAAAATAAATTGTAAACTTGGTTATTAGAAACGTCATTTCTTAGTAAATGACAGAACAATTAAAGTAGGCCTATAGTTTGTAATACAAAAAGAAGTCAAAGCGAAAGAGAAGCAGGATGTTGATTTCAGTAGGTCGCATGATTAGAGTAGCCTAATAGGCCTAATGAGAGTTATTCAGCAAGTTCAAGGAATTAAATGTCGACCTAAAAAGTTATGAAGAAGTCTAGGTCATAAGGCAGGTCAAGGCAAAATGAGCAGGACAACATGATTTTCCATTACGCATGGCCGTCGAACAATTTTTGTAAATGAGTAAAGTGCGGAAAAAATCCGGAGAGCAGACCTATAGAAAGCGTAGGCCTAATGTAAAATTAAAGGTTGTACTGTATTGTGTGCCTAACAACTGTGCATATTTACTATTTATTTCCATATTTACAAAACGGGTCTCGTTTTATCCGGACACTGTGTAGTTTGTTAGTTTTCCGAAAAAGTGTCCCGGTTTTTGATGGCCAGAAAATGGTCACCCTAGTCTAGACTGGTGTAGGCCTATACCGTTGAAGGTATACAGGCCCTCGCCTGTTAAACATTGTCCAATATAATAGCGCTTGAGACGTATGCCACGTAATTATATGCAAATGCAAAAACTGGAGCTGTATAATTATACCATAATTATGCATTCATTTGCAGATATTACATGAATATTTAATTACTTTCATATGGAGCTGTTGTTCCCTTAAACGTCGACATAAATACACCGTGAGTCAAAAAAAACTAAGCCAAATTGTTTTGCATATATCTCTAATACCTGATGACTTATCACGCTAAAATTTTCCAAATATTTAGAGAAGTGGACCAAGAATATGAATCCAAAATTTCTTGAGAAAAAGTTGAACGGATAAAAAGATATGAATATTTAAACTTCATATGCCGAAATTGCAGTTTACAAGCAATTTTCTGCCAGATTCAATAAAAAAGTAAGCTAAACTGTTTTTCTTATATCTCCAATGCTTGATAATTAATCAAACCAACATTTTCCCAATATTTAGAGGATTGAACCAGGAATAGGATTCCAAAATATCATGTCATAAATATGAACGGATAGAAAGATATGAATATTTAAACTTCATCTCCAGAAAGAAATTTCTGTTTTCAGAAAGTCTGCATGGTGTTTGTTGCGTTTTGATGCTTGATAGTTCCCAATTTTGGTCTTCATGGATCCTGGAGTAAAATTAACGGAGTATATTATCGCAATATTCTGCTGTCACAACATCTTCTACCTGTTAGCAGAAAACTATAGCCCCAGAAGGCTGTTTTCTTTTTCAACAGAACAGCGCTAGCCCACAGAGCCAAGGAAACCATCAAAATGCTGACAAGAGAGACGCCAGACTTCATTTCTCCCACATTATGGGTTCTAGGACTACTGATCAAAGGTCAATTGATCTAGGGTCTACTGATCAGAGGACTACTGGTCAAGGGACTACTCATCAGAGGCAACTCATCAAGGAACTATTGATCACAGTTTGTTTGGTCAAACACCGAATATAAACCATTTAACTAAAGACAAATTTAATAGGCCTATATCGAAATTCAATACCGGAATTGAGTTATTTAGTGTTTATACCAACTTAAATTACTGGGTAACAAACGACTTTAGTACAAGTAGGCTACTAAATTTACGAATGTTATGAAACACAGAAACCTACATTTAAGTACAGTGTATAACTCGAGTATTTATGGGATTTTTGTAGGGGAGTGTGCAGTTTAAATAAACAGTAACTGTTCTTGACAAACAAATCGGACCCTAACAAAGGACGTGTGAAGTCGTTAGATTGTTCGTTAGATGATGGGCCTACGTTCGATGTCTGATGTATAGCCTAATTCGTGATCAATAGTACCTTGATGAGTTGCCTCTGATGAGTAGTCCCTTGATCAGTAGTCCTCTGATCAGTAGACCCTAGATCAATTGGCCTTTGATCAGTAGTCCGCATACCCACATTATGGCCTCCGAACAGCCCATATCTGAATCCTGTCGACTATAAAGTGTGGAGCGTGATGCAAGACCTAGTCTACCAGACAACAATCCATGATATAAACGATTTGAAGCAACCAACGCTTGTTGGAAGTGTTGGAAGGCCTGGACCAGAGGATAATTGACGACGCTGTTGCGTAATGCATGGCGCTAGCGCTTCCAGGCTTGCGTGCAAGCAGGAGGAGGACATTTTAGGCATCTTAATTAATTAAATAATCAAATCATACTGTTGGGGTCATATTGTTAGTTCAATTCTCTACAAATCTGGAAAATTTTAGAATGATTAATCATCAGGCATTAGAGATATAAGGAAACATTTTATTGAATGTAACAGAAAATTGCTTGTAAACTGAAATTTCGTCATATGAAGTTTAAATATTCATATCTTTTTATCCGTTCAACTTTACCTCGTGAAATTTTGGAATCATATTCTTGGTCCACTTCTCTAAATATTTGGAAAATTTTAGCGTGATATGTTATCAGGCATTAGAGATATATGAAAAACAATTTGGCTTAGTTTTTTTGACTCACGGTGTATAATAATTTATTGCCTCAGTAATATACGTTTCAACTTTTTTGTCTGATCGGCTGGCATGAACCCTTCTTTTTGAGAAAACTTTTAAAGGTGCACATCACAAATAAGCAGAAACTTTTAAGTACAATTGAGTTTCCAGGAATGTAGCATTAGCAAATAATACGATGTCACGTCCTCATCCGAGTCGTGTCCACGGAAACAATTCATAATAGCCTGCAGGTCCAGTGTCGGGTAGACCGGGGTATAGTGCGGCCTCCAGAGTCTGATGGTCGACTGGGACAAAGCGGTCTCTAGAGTCGGGTAGACCGGGGCAGAGCGGACGGCTGTTTACATTGGACTGTGTAGCAATTCATCAAATCCAATGGAATGACCCATTATGTTGACTAATGTCGACCGACAAATGTGACCTCCGTTCTAATGTGAATTTTCATTAACGCTCCTACCCAAATGAGAAAAAATGTGTTGATATAGTTTGCAGCTTCTTCTGTAATTATTGTCAAACAAAACGTTCCGACTAATAGATAGTCTATGACCTCCGTTATAATGTGAATTTTCATTAACGCTCCGTCCCAAATGAGAAAAGTGTGTTGATTTAGTCGCTATACCATGTACACTGCAGCTTCTTCTGTAATTATCAAGCAAAACGTTTCTGCCCCATTTGCCGGTGTCGCGAAAAGGATTATCCCCCCAGAAAGCTATCCGGGGGGATGAATTAGTCTATCCCCCCGGATGGAATTAACCGGTCTAGACTATCCGGGGGGATAAACCATTCTATCCCATTTTTTGAAAAATGCGTATAATTGAAATATTTATTCTCTAATCAAAATTTAAAGTGACTCTAATTGTTTTAAGTGTCCTAAGCAATGTTCAGAGAAAGGCAACCCGAAATTATTTAGTGACTCTAAATGTTTTTAAGTGTTTCAAAAGTTTTAAGTGCTCTAAAACCAAAGCAAAAAATATCAAAATAAAAAAATAAACATACCATTTAGTGTCATTGGTCAAAAACAAAGCAGATGAAAATTAATTTGCAAAAAATAAATTCACGCGGAAGTGGCTTTTTGACTTTTCCTCTTTTGGGGGGATACGATTAATACGGGGGATACTCTATTTCGTGACACCGGAAAAACCTCATTGCCGATGATTTGCGAAATCGCGAACTCATCCTGTATAGAGACGCAAAGATACATAATCATAAACCACAAGCACATAATTATCCATGACCCTTTTGACTTATTAGGCAGCCCATCGACTGTAATCATGATTATGATTATGATTATGATGATGATGATGATGATGATGATGATGATGATGATGATGATGATGATGATGATGATGATGATGATGATGATGATGATGATGATGATGAAGATGATGATGATGATGATGATGATGATGATGATGATGATGATGATGATTTTGATGATGATGATGATAATGATGATGATGATGATGATGATGATGATGATGATGATGATGATGATGATGATGATGATGATGATAATGACACGACGACGACGCTGACGACGACGACGACGACGACGATGACGATGACGATGACGATGACGATGATGATGATGATGATGATGATGATGATGATGATGATGAGGATGATGATGATGAGGATGACGACGAAGACGACGACGACGACGACGACGATGATGATGATGATGATGATGATGATGAGTTTTAAATCTCTTCATTATGTTTTAGTCGTTTCACTAAACATATTTCGGGGCGTGAGTCAAAATTTGCCTATGCATGTCTGCATGCCTGTGTGTATTAAATGTTGGTGTGTGTAGGTGGGTTTAGATATGTGTAGGTGTGTGTAGATATGTACAGGCATGTGTAGGCGTTGGTGTATGTAGGACTGTAGGTGTGTGTAGAACTGTAGATTATACTGTAGATGTGTGTGTAGATGTGCATATGTGTGTAGCAGTCACTAGGCGCATAGGTGTATTTAGGTGTGTGTAGATGTGTGTATAGATGTGTGTATGTGTGTAGGCGTGTAGGTGTGTTTAGGTGTGTGTATAGAAGTGTGCATATGTGTGTGCATGGATCTGTGCATGTGTGTATGTGTGTGTGCATGTGTGTTTGCGTATGTGTGTATGTGTGTATGGAAGTGTGCGTGAGTATAACATAGTCGACCTATTACAACAACCTCCACCTTAACCGAAAAGCGCTCAGCCGCACAACCCACTTGATATACGGCACCAATCTGTTACACGCACAACAATTTTATGCCGTCACATCGGCATCCCCCAAGGGGTACACCGCCCGGCGATCGGCCGCTCGAGCGGAGGACGGACGGACGGGCAGGCGGGTGGGTGACAGCCACCGTGTAGGACAAATTAGGGATTGTGAACGACTGAAAGCCATCCTCCATCCTCCTCGTTGTAAGCTAGACACGTCGTCGTCTTTTGACTGTCTTTGAGAGGACAGGGTCTGGAGACAGTAGCAGCCATGCAGCAGGTGCTACCATAAATTGATCTTTAACAGATCAACTCGTGCGTGTGTGTGCTGGAAGAATTTGGTCGCGTGCTGTGCTGCATGATGCCGCCGCGCTGATGCTACCGCGAATCGAGTTGCTGACGCTTGAACCGATAAATCCATTGGAATCTTAATACGTGTTGCCTAGAAATTTTGCTGCCAAAATATCGGTGACTGTTACCCAGACTAACAAGCGTTCTAACTTGAAACCATTCGAAGTGATAAGCTTACTTATAGAGTCATCTGATAAAGTACGTGAGTAAGTAAGTAGTTTATATTTGTATCTGACATGCGCACATGCGCTACATAGCGTATACATTGTACAAAAGGATCTACAATTAAGGCAGAACGACGCTGACAAGCTGAGTTTCTAACACGAGAAAGTGAAAGCTCTCCGTGACAGAAGCAGAGCGACAAGTACTGCAAGCTAGCACAACAGATTCATTATACCAGAATTCCCCTAGGTAGGCCGAAGCATGGCCAAGAAGATAATGCCAAAGCTCCGCAGCAATTCTGTAGTCGATGCGCTGAGAGACAAAGAGCCAGCGCAGAATGTCATGCATGTAAGCTGAAACAGAGGTTTTATGGCGTATACCCTCATCGCTACAGCGTTAAATCACGACTAAGAAGTTAAGCCGACATATCGGGAGAAAAGTGAGGTTTGGTGCACATGGATTAGGGTAAATATGAGAATTATACTTGCAATGGAAATCCTGAAGTAGTGAGTAGTTGATGGTGATTGAGCGGCGAGATAAAAGGACAATTGAGCATTTGCGGAATTCAAAAGGCAGATCTTTTAAATATTTATCAGCTGAGCTTAAGGCACACCTCTTTAGACAAGGTGAATTGCCGACGGTTGTGGGAGTTCAACCCCCAGTCTTTCTTAGATCCCGAAGTAAAGTTCTCATCGCACACCCCAAGGGATTGCTGGGGTTGTTGGAGCTAAACCTCCCCTAGTCTTTCTTATGAAGTTAGGACGCCATAGTAATGCTATCATAACACACCCCAAACTCACATAGATCAATGTTTAACCCCCAGTTATTTTTCTAAAATACTCATGCTGTCTCTAGATAACTACCATGGCAATATACAAGCAACTTTGGGAGGTCAGATAAACTGCAAGGTCCAGTTCACAAGCACACCTACACACATAAACACCCACTCACTATATTGAAACTATTAGCAAGACGTCCGATACGCAATGACTGCCAATTAATTTCCAACATTTACTCGGCGCTCCAAAGACGCAGCTAAGTGGCTATACAGTATACACTGTAGACGTCGCAATGCATCACGGACCCTTCCAGGTCAGAACTACGTGTCCAAGGTCATCTCCACGGGTGAAGGTCGTTCGTTTTAATTGGAAAAATGACTGATTTGTCTTTGATGGATTACACTTGGAAAAATAAAAACGACTACGTGCGATGTTTATAAGATTTCCTTGAGATAATATACGTGCATGTAAGTGAGTGATGCGTTGCCTTAGCGTCACGTTTGGACTTTTGTCTTTGTAATAACAATTCCGTTGGTTCGACCTTCAACTTTATCCTTATCGTAATTATGAATTTATGTAGCGCCACTTGATGATAAACTCTTCAGAGGCGCTCCCGAACACAGACATACATAGACAGACACAGAGAGACACATACAGGCGAAGACAAACAGACAGACACAGACACAGACATACACAATCATGCAGATACAGACAGACACATACAGACAAAGACAGACAGACATAGACAGACATAGAAAGACACATACAGACACAGAGAGACACATACAGACAAAGACAAACAGACAGACAAAGACAAACAGACAGATACAGACACAGACAGACCGATACAGACAATGACAGACGAAGACAAAGACAGGCAGAAACAGAATAGCGAATGTATCAGAATAGATGTTTATTATAACAATCATCTTTTATCTATTCATTGCGCCAATGTTACGAAAATCTTGATCGAACGGGTCACGAACCCTGCACGCACCAGCGAACCCCAAACAACCAACGCCACAACGACCTCTCTCGGGCGACTCCTTCATCTCTTCAAGCCAGTCATCCGCGACTAACCAACCAACCAACCAAGCAACCAACCAAGCGCTGTATCATCACATTTGCCGTTGCTGTCAATGCTCCGTCCCACGCATGACTTCCACAGTAAACAACATTTTAGTCATGCATCTATCGAGCGGAGCGTGACAAATCTCTGGAATCGAAGTGATCCATCAATTATCCGTCAAAGCTTGTTTGTTTCCAGGAATGATAAGAGCCTTTCACCATTGGAACAGCTCACCAATCGAGGTTGATGTTACACCATCTCTCCAGGTTTCGCTAGCCCGGATATTGACAGTGACGAGGCCCGAACACGGAACGCCCTTAGGATGGTGAAACAATCAATTCATGCTACTGGCGTCTGAGACGTTTAAGTATTATTGATGGATGCTGCCACAAAACGTCCACCTTCTTAAGTAACCATCTTTGAAATGTTTGTTCCTGTCATTCTCTGTTCGAATTCGTTTCGCATGGTAAAATGATAATCAGTGGACTTATTATATATATTTCGTCAAATAGGCAGCGGCAGCAAAAACTAGGACAAATAAAACATAAAGAGCAAAAAGCAATATTTTATGTCCATTTATGGCAAATAGCAGATGATCATTACGACGACGACAACAATGATAATTTACTAATAAATTAATAATAACAACAACATGATGATGTGATTATGATGATCATGATGATGATGACGACGACGACGATGACGACGATGACGATCATGATCATGATCATGATCATAATAATGATGACGATGATGACGAATGCGAAGCAAAATGCGATGAACAAAAATGCGGACAAGTAGAAGAAGAATACGAGGAGGAGGATGAAGAAGAAATAGAAGAAGAGGAGATGGAGAAGGGAAAGGAACAGCAGAGGAATAGAAGGAGAATGTGAGGGAGAATGTGAAGCAGAAGAAGAATAAGAAAGAAGATCAAGGCCATCGTACATCCATAAACACCGACAACGACTACGACGATCGATATCTTACTATTAGGAACATTATAACAGATTTCCTTATCACAGCCATCAGTGAAAAGCAATGAACACCGACAGCAGAACTACATTCGAAAACAATGCCATAAATTTGAGCAACGCAGCCACCAAATCAATGCGCCGCATCGTCCGCGGAATAAACAAGCAGGCAAACGGTGAAATCGCAGGAAACAACTGGAGATGAAGAATTACTCTCTCCCCAGCCACAAGCCAAGCCACGGCAAAACTCAGACAATATTAATGAATACTTCGCCCTGTTCTGCGATGGCACCGGCATGGCATCTCGGTGGCAGCACCGCATCTAGAATAGATCCTCTCAACCCAAAGACGCGTACATTCATTATCTGCGCTTACACAGCCACGAAGAGCAGTAGTAAGTCCCGTGTATAGTGAGCGGGATGGCTCGTACGGTTTATGAGTTATTATCCGACAAATCCCTCCGCCAGCCACCGGTGCAATCTTTGTTGGTCGAACGGTGTGGGGTTGTGGGGGTAGTGGGGTGTGGGGTGGGGGTGGGGGGGTAGGGGGATGGGACAACGTTGACCTGGCGTGGACCTGAATACGGATGTGATGTACAGCTCTAATTATATACTGACGGGACTCTCTGTGCCTGCACGTTGAGCATATATGACGTTGACCACTTTTAAAAAGCGACGCCGATAACACATCTATTTTCTTGTCCAGAGCGAAATGAATACTGATCTTCGCGGTCAATGTTTTAATCTGAAAACATGCCGGAACTTCCATAACCACGGTGTGTCCATTTTAGAAACGTTGACCGTTTTTAGCATTTACACTGACAGCAACAATAATTTTGTGTTATATTTAAACAACTACATGCAGAGCGACGAAGTTTGGTACTGGCAAGGACGTAGGCAGATATTCTGCAGGAGGGTAACAAAAATTAATGGTCGCGGTTAAATAATTTAGCAAGAGATCGAAAAATGCAAAGCCGAAATTAAGAGCATAGATCTCTACCAGTATGTTTTCATAGTGACTTTTAAATGTAAATTTCTCGGGCCATCTCGGCTCCGCTTTGTGAATCGTCGTTAGTTATATTAGTGGTTTATAGCAAAAAGTTTGTTAAAAGCCAAACGAGCAGTAGGCCTATACTGTAGTCGTGAATGGGTATAAATTCTTCAGATGCCAAGTATCCTTCTACAAATATGTCTAGCGTGCCTATATGCGGCGGTCCATGGTTATGCTGGGGATAAATCGCCCAGGTTTGAGAAGAGAGAAGGAGAAAGAGATAGATACAAGACAGAAGCATTGTAGAGCGAACACAAGAAGAATAAAGCGCATTCCAAAGAAAAGGACTAATCGAGTAAAAAATTGATCGAGACCGAGCCATAGCAGTTATATATAGCAAGGAAACAAGCGTCCAATGCTTTATCAATCGACTCAATAATTGTCTACCATGTATCCAGATCGACCACCACTCTGCATGGGCGCCCGCATAAATTTTTCCAGAGGGGGGCAAAAAATTTTCGATGGTCACAGTTACCGCAAATGTTTTAGTAACAAGAGCTTGAAAAATGCAAAGCTGAAAATTAAGAGTACGAGTATTTTTCAATGAGGTTTCTTAATGCAAATATTTTTCAGTTTCATTTTGTGTATCAGCTTTAATATGAATAATTTCTTTAGTGCGAAGAAAATTTAAAAAAAAAGTAGATGTTAAATGTGGGTTCCTGAAGCGGTACTGTAATATTATAAGTCCATTGAATGAATGAATAGTTAAGTGAACAAAAAATAGTTGTCAGTTTTCAAGGTGCAAGTGTTCCTCTAGCTACTTCTATTGATAGCCTACTTAAATTTGTGCAGTTGTGAAAGGTTGTATGACAGCGAGATTCCAATCAAGTAGGCCATAATCGATAGAAAAATAATATTTGCAAGGGCGCCTGCCGAAGGGTTAAAAGCCAATGGTCACTGTTCCAGCTTTTAACAAGATGTTGATTATGCAATGCAGAAAATTAAGAGCATGTTTATATCTACAGTGTGTAGCATTCGTATCATTAGTGCTTTAATGCGAAGAAATTTGTTAACAACCCAAAAGTAGTAGTTTAAAAAATAAATTTCCATTTTCCAGGGGGGGGCAAGTGCCCCCCCTTGCCCCTATGTGCGGGCGCCCATGCCACTCTGTACAAATGAGGCAGGACTTTTTACTGTGCAGTTCTACACACAATACAGGCAGTTCATAGCGCAACCTGCAATATAGTCAAGCCTTGACTAAACAAACATAAACAGACGTCAATTTTGTTGGACACATGGACGGAGTTTATCAGAGGCTAGGGGGCTAAGCCACCCCAAGAAGACCCAGATTAAGCTTTTTCACAATGAAAATGATCTTTTTCCGGACTTAGCCCCCCCCCCCCCCCCAAGAAAACATTAGCCCCCCAAGAACGGAAACCAAACTCCGCCCATGGCTGGACATAGCAGTCCCCAGCCTCCAGCAACTATTAGGCCTACTCATTGTTGTCGTCAGCGTTAATAGCGCAATAATAGTTTGAGGGTTACTGCTCGTTCACACATTCACTAAACGTCGTTGGAGTCACTTCCCCATAGGCTACACACCTATACCCATTCGCAGACCGATCTAGCTTTCAATGTGCACTTTCACTCATCGCATTATCGCTGCCGTACGTCAATATTTCCCTGCCTAAGTGTCGCCCAAAACATTACAAATTCCCAGTTCGCGGATGTATACGCTACGCAGTCGTCTTGCGCTCGCGGTGGCTGCGGTCGTGGTATTGTGACCGCGTTGAATTATTAAGGCTGTCGAATATTTTATGGCGCGCTCGGTATATCAGCGAAATTGCTGTTCTCGAATGTTCGCTTTACTCTGTGCAGGATTTGGAGCTAATCTGCGTCCACGTTGCATGAGCCAACGTTGTTCAACTCTTTACCTTATGGAGGTCTTGTGGTTAGAATTCCTAACTGCTCCTCCTCCAAAGGACGCTGGTTTAGGCCAATGAGGTTCGCACATAGAGGGAAGAGGGTCATTTAGGCCTACCCATCCCTGGAAAATTGACACCTACTTTTTAACTACTCCGTTTTGGTTTTAGCAAATGTCTTCGGAATGAATCACTAACCATGCAAAATGAAACCGAGAGATTTGTATTTTTTTAGGAGCCTCGAGGAAACGTACCAGTGTTCTTAATTTCCTGCATTGCATTTTTCAAGATAATTATATATAGCTCTTGCTAAAATTTTAAGTTTTACCATGGTGGTTGTGTTTTGCTCCTTCTGCAAAATATCTACGGGCACCAATGGCCCAGGCTTATGAACGGTTCATAATCCTGAGCCACTAAGAACCACAACTGAAAATTCCTTTTTTAACGTCGTTTGACAGAAGTTTGGACGCTTATCAAGATTAGGAAATTTTGAAATCCTCCTAGATAACAAAATTATTAATGCATTCAATTAATTGCAGGCCTATTTACGAATGCAGATTCACGAATAATTAAACATAGGCTATTAACTTACAATTATAATAAACAAAATTTAAAGTGGGGTGACATCTGTGTTCGAAAGTGAAACGAGCGTTCACGTTATTTTCGCGAGTATCCACTCCTCTAAATACAGAGTCCTTTTTTCCAAAGTAACCATAAACCACATATTTCAGTTCAACTGGTGTCATAGTGTGACCACATATTTCGTACTGAATGCGAATAACTAAGCCATGCATGACCATGTTGTATCGTGACCGCCATTGAGACCATCACCACTGATCACAAGTCCCGTCATCAACACCACGTGACCACCGCCATGTTTGGCAACAAATGATTAACGAACTGACTTGGATTTCTCCGAGCTTCTACTGTAAGACCTCGGAAATTGGACAATCAATATTCAAGCGACACGCCACTTTGCCAAGAATATATAAGCCTATATATATTTTGGGTCATACATATATGGCACATACAATGCATACTACAGACGTATACAAAGCCTACATAGTTTCATAGCCTACATACATACATACATACATACATACATACATACATACATACATACATACATACATACATACATTATACATACGTACGTACGTACGTACGTACATACATACATACATACATACATGCACACATACATACATACATACATACATACATGCATACATACATACATACATACATACATGCATACATACATACATACATACATACATACATACATACATACATACATACATACATACATACATACATACATACATACTTACATACATAGGCCTACATACATAAATACACGCATTCATACATATATACATAAATACATGCATAAATACGTACATACACACATGTACATACATGTACATCACATACATACATACATGCATACATAATAATCACCGAAAGCACGAACTTAAACTGTAATAAACACATCTCCGCTTTCCATTTTAAACCGCGTCCTCCCACGCCATTATCACCCAACCAATTACCACTCAAGGCTGAGTTGCGCAACGGACCAGCGATTCCCTGATAGAGCCCTCGCATCCACGTTACGTCATAAACATCACAACCTCCCCTCAAAACTCACTCAACCAAGCATAAAGGTTAAAGTAACATCCCTTGGCATTAACGGGTTGGCAGTTGCGTCGACTACAGAAGTAGTTTATACTGTGGGGAGGGTGATAACCCGTTGGATTTACTTCAGTTGCTGATGATATACATGTAGTTGGCTCTATAGAAATGTCGATTTTATTATGTGGTATGCGCATAAACTCGACGTGTGTTATTGCCTTGAATGGAAGAGTTGTATTTTTGGCAATTCTAACGCTTTAATGGCAGATCTTTGATTCAAGCTATCTCCATTCTCCAGTCGTCACGTATAAGCTTATAGTGTGCATGATAAATGAATACGTAGACATGGCATGAATGCTGACCTAGAACTATGGAACTATGTCTGCAATATATTGTATATCTATGCATATATATATATAATGAACGTCATTCCATGTAGTATACATGTAGGCCTATATTAATGTTGCATATATATGCAATATGCATCATAATATAGCCTACAACATTATTATATACTACATGGAACGACCTTCAACTGCAATTCGTATAACAGGATTCTGGTGGGGAATTATTCACCTGAATTTTTTCACTGCCTCTGAAGATTTTTCTCTTTTCTCGGACCTGTCACGCTGAGAGCTCTCGTTCGAATAGCTCGATTCTGAGAAGCACTTTACAAAATGAATGTTCATATTAGATTAGAATCATTAGATTATGTAAGCGTATTTATGCATATCCGCATATTATATTATGATGCCTTTATTTATTAACGTCATGATTGTAGGTCTATTTAATGCTGTAAGCTAAGGCCATATGCATAAAATGCCTCAGAATAGGCTACCATAATAATACTAGACAGCAATATAGCAATTTATTATTATTATTATAGGCCTAAATAGGCAAATTGTTTTGTCTTGTCTTTAACCACGGACCGATGGTTGGTCGCTCCACAGACAAGTTTTCTCCATCTTTCTCTGTCCTTTGCTTCCCTCGTGCATCATACGAACGATCGAAAGGTATTTCCAACCAGTCTTTGATATTTGCTATCCAGCTCGTCCTCGGTCTTTCCTGTGCTCTTGTGCCAGGTAGGGTATACTGTGCCCTGGGTAAACTCCTTTTCCAAACAGCTTCCTTCGTTCCTCATCAGATTAATTCATTCATTTCGAGAATTTATATGGCGCCTCTTCAAGAAAGCTATACTCAGAGGCGCTCCCAGTCCAGCCACAGCTAAAAAACAGAATTTGAGCGACTTATAAAAAGCAGGTGAATTTAGCCTAGACAGAATGATGTCCGAAGTAAGACATCTTCCTTCTTTTTATTGAGTTGAGCAGACATTTTTGCACTCCGCCGCTTCCAATATCCATTCGTTTGTTTTATTGAATACGTCCATGCATGATATTCTCAGCATCTGTCTTAGACACTTCATCTCGAAAGCTTCTGTCATCTCTTCATCCTTATTTTTAATGGTCCAATTTTCGCATCCATAATGATTTCATATGTCAATAAATAATATAAGTAATATGCAGTATAAATTATTAGTTGTAGACTATAAAAACATTATTGTTTTCAATAGTCATTCCATGCACGGAGTATGCTGCATAGGCTAAATAATTTCATCAAAGGTGCATGTGGATGCATACATTGCATAATTATATACATATACGAATTATACTTAAATATTATATCTATATATGTATGTATAGCAGGTATGTATACATGTACATGTATATGACATGAAGTATATAAGCCATCATGGTCGTGTATATGGACGTGAGCTTGTGTATGGTTTTGATTACACGGGTTGAGGCGCAGGCTGACCGTTAGATGACCACTGTCGAAAGTGACCAACCGTGTGTGTGTGTGTGTGTGCGTGTGTGTGTATGTGTATATGTGTGTGTGTGTGTGTGTGTGTGTGTGTGTGCGTTGGCGTCGGCTGTGGTCAGTCGATCGATGGACTTTGGGGCAGTAGGTAATTTGGAAGGAAGGACGGGAGAAGAGGACGACAGATTGAGAGGTAGGAGAGAAGGACGGGAAGGAGGACGAAGAAGAGGGGGAGAAGGAGGACGAGGAAGAGAAGGAGGACGAGGAAGAGAAGAAGGAGGAGGAAGAGGATGAGGAGTAGGGAGAGGGGACGATGAGAAAGAGGGGAAGGAAGAAGAGGAAGACGAGGAGAAGAATAGGAGGACCAGGAGATGGGGGACGAGGAAGATGAGAAAGGAGAGGAGGAGGGAGAGAAGAAGGAGGAGGAGGGAGAATAGGGAGATGAGGACGATTAAAAAAGAAAGGGGGATATAGAGAAAGAGATAGAGAAGGAGGTAGAGAAAGAGGAGGGGATGATGGTGATGATGAAGAGGAGGACGAGGGGAACGAGGAGGACGAAAATGAAGATGAAGAGTAGGAAGAGTGAAAGCGTAGGAAGAGTTAGAGGAGGAAAAGAGGAAAGGAGGAAAAGAGAACGAAAAGGAAGAAGATTGAGAGAAGAAGAGGAATAGGAACAGGAGGAGAGGAAGTAAGGAAGAAGAGGAGGAAGAGGAAGATGAAGACGAAAACGAAGAGGAAGAGGAGGAGAATGAAGATGAAGAGGAGTATTAGGAAGAGGAGGAAGAGGAAACGAAGATAAATAGAAGGAGGAGGAGGAGGAAGGGAAGGGAAGGAGGAACAAGAACAGGAGGAATGGAAGGAGGAAGAGGATAAAGTGAGAGAAGGCGTGGAAGACGATGCAGAAGAAGAAGAGGGAGGATACAGCTCTAATTGTGGTCATGTAACTATCCTGAGTACTGGAAGCAGCTAGCGAGACGGACAGACAGACAGACAGACAGAGTGGAAGAATACGAGAGCAGTATCTAGGCTGAATACGTGCTCAAACTGAAAACATCAACGTTATTAGCAACAGCCAACTTAAGGCAACTGCTTGAAGCGAAATCAACAACGTAGCCTGCAATTATAGCTTTTTGTGTCGAGAACCAATTAACTACACCAGTATTTGAATTTTTATCAGACAAGTCGCTAAGGTAAATTTTTGGAAGAGATGATTTAGCCATCTTCGTCCTTAGACTCCAATATAGTATTTAAAAAGTTCTTACTTACTGGTCATGTTTCTATGAAGTACAATTGGTAATTTCTCTCTAAAGGGCGCTATATAAATTTTGTTATCGCAATCTCATTAAGGTATATAAATACGGAATTTTTCGTGTTGTTATCATGGAAGCAAGGTCGCTGGATTTCAGAATGGCTCTAAACTAAGAAGAATTCTCAGACAAACTTAAAATAAGCATGACCTAAAAATCGTAATCGTAATCGTAATCATGAATTTATAGAGCGCCACTTCAAGTGAAGCTCCTCAGAGGCGCTCCCGGCCCGACAGCACCAAACTAAAATCGAAGAGGATGGTTTTTAAAGGTTTGCGGAAAGGGGGCAAAGGAAAAAACCAAGAAGTTCGGTACTGAGATAGGTGACTTATTCCTGAAAGATGCATCGACTGTAGTGAAACTTTTATGTAATCGTAATCGTAATCTCGAAGCTTCTACAGCGCCCGCAAAAGGTTACCACGCGTGGCAGAGAAAGTGAATCTACGTTCTTCCGAATAAAACTTGACATTTTTATGTCCGAACTTCGGTATGCCGCATGATTGGCGGCCATACCAACTAGGCAGGGCTTTTTAACGTGCAGTTCTACACAAAATGTGCAGTTTTAAATAGATTTGTGCAGTTGTAGAAGCATTTCTGCACAGTTAAAACTTGTTTCAAAAGGTAATTTCCTCCGTTTTGGAGTAATTTGCCATGGAGGATGGGAAAAAAAGAATGGGCTGTGCAGTTCTAAAAATTCGTTAAAAACAGCCCTGCAACTAGGCAATAGACAGGACAAGACTAGTTACAGACTTACAGTAGACCT
This sequence comes from Lumbricus rubellus, assembly GCA_945859605.1. Classification (NCBI taxonomy): domain Eukaryota; kingdom Metazoa; phylum Annelida; class Clitellata; order Crassiclitellata; family Lumbricidae; genus Lumbricus; species Lumbricus rubellus. The sequence goes on along the minus strand of OX243820.1, from coordinate 6,478,965 downwards.
ACATGTTTGTTTGTATATTTCTCATTGTCAGCAACATACTGAAATATTGATGACAGTTTCCATGCCCCGCTTCGAACCCAGGCAAGTAAAATCGAACCTTTGCGTAAAAACAGCTTTCTTCATGCTTTCTTATTTCAGTTTCAGTTCCTGTCTGCGTCTCTGAATCTGTCTCTGTATCAGTCTGTCTGTGTGTCCTTCTGTCTGTATCTGTCTGTCTTTGATTCTGTCAATGTCTGTGTCTCTGTGTTTGTCCCTTTGTCTGTCTGTCTTTGTTTCTGTCTGCTGTGTGTATTGTCTATTTATGTCTATCTATGTACATGTAAGTCTATTTATATGTGTCGCCGCCTCTTTATGTGTTTTTGTCTGTCTGTCTCTCTCCCAACTTCTCTTTTTCTCTCCGTCTTTTTCTTCCCAACGCCGTAAATTCACCTTAAGTGCCCATAGATCTAAGCCTTACACTGCGATGACTTCGACGTCACTTCCTGTTTTCAATTGGAAATCATCGGCTGCGTCGCAATGCATTGTGGGACACGAGTTGGCAGCATTTAATCATCTCGTGAGTTCGAGTCAGAGGCTGCATGCTGCAGGTCCACGGTTAAAACTCTATTCTGCTTCGACTGAAGTTTCACGGTCTTCCGTTTTTTGAAGGGGATTGTCGCTGCCAGAAGATGTCAGAAGCTGTATTGATCTGTTTTCCAAGTGTCGACACTTGAAGTAAGAGGATGGACGCCATTCGACCCAATTACCATTTTTTCCAATTCTATCTGCCAACAGCTGTCTGTGTCTGTCCATAGCTTCTTGTCTGTCTGTCTGTCCGTTTGCACGTCTGCCTACATCATAGGCTACATGTCCGTCTGTGTGTATGTCTATATCCATCAATCCATCCATCCATCCATCCATTGATCCATCCATACGTCCATCAATCCATCCATATATTAATCCGTCCGTCCGTGCCTCCGTTTTGTCTGTCTGTCCGTCCGTCCGTCCGTCCGTCCATCCATCCATCCATTCATTCATCTTTTGATCCATCCATACGTACATGAACCCGTCAATCCATCAATCTATCCATCCATCAAATCATCCATCCGTCAATTCATCCATCCATTCATCCATCCATATATTAATCCGTCCGTCCGTTTGTCTGTCCGTCCGTTCATCCATCCATCTGTCTGTCCGTCCGTATCTAGGCCTATCATGTATGTACTTGTGTCGACTCTTCGTCTCAATTATAAGTCTGCCAACTTCGACGACAAAAATATGCCGTTCGTCCATCACCATATTTCTCCATTCTTTCCGGGTTTCAATCAGACAGATGAAAAGCAAACTTTGCATTTTTAGAGTCTACGTCTGAGTCGGGCGAATCACTTTCCACCGAAGACTATGAACTTCATTTGAATAGAAAGCCATTTCCGGAGAGCTAAGCTTTTGTCATTGCTAGAAAAATACAGACCTTGATATCCATCGCTTTTTGATGCTCTTGCTGTAGGTTAAAAAAAATACAATATTCTGCATTTTCTGTGTAATGCAGGCTGTCTGTTTAGTTGGTATAATCTTAGTTAAGTTTGATGTTAATTAAGATTGCCGCATAACTTGCACACGTAAAGCGCTAGTGCGTTTGCAGGCGCTCAATTCAATAAAGAAAAATTATTGTTGTTATTTTTCGACCAATTGAATACCGCATTTTGATCTACTGAATAGTTTGAAATACGTTACTGCTTCTACAGCCGTTGACTTTATGGATATAACATTTGGTGACATTTGGTGTTGAGTGTATGCCTGTGAATATGCATGACATTGTTTCCTTGTATGTATGCATAGAAAGTATATTTCTTTATTCATTCATAGGGCCTACATTCCGAACATTTATGTAACGTCCCATAAAGAAGCCTACTCAGAGGCTCTCCTAGCCCAGCCACGACTAAAGAGAAAGTTTTGAGCAACTGGCAGAAAGCAGACAAATTATTCTAAGGTTGTAAGAATGTTGTGGTGTTGCATGGCTATATACGTATATAATGTAGGTCTATAATAATACGTATGCTACGCATGTATGAGCGCATGCGTGTAGGCTATATAATAATTATAACTTTGGATCTGGAATTTTACAAAACGCCTTTTTAGTATCATCATCATCATCATCATCATCATCATCATCATCATCATCATCATTAATTAACATCGCTAAATTGAAAAACCATAAGCATGCGGTATACCCTACACGCAAGATAGACTTTCATATATTTAAGCGGACATGCAGATCCAAAGAGGAGATATCATCTAGGCCAACGACGAGCAAAAGTGTAGCAGCTATTAACCAGAATTCTTCTAAACCCCGAATGAGTCTTTAACGGCGTCGACCAAGCAGAAGAACAATCGCAATAATAATTCCAGTGCCATTGACCGACCAGACGACATGGGAGATTAAAGAAAGCCGACATGAAGGACGGTCTACAATTAGTTTGCCAGCCGGATTATTTATATGTATTTGTGCAATGCGTGATTGCAAGCAAAGATTTAAACAGCAGCTCTTCAAGGCTCCCATCCAAGGCGTTCCCGAAATAGCGCTAAAAAGCTGGGATGGAATAAAATGGTTGTCAAGCGCTTGTGGTATTGAGACATTAAATGTCAATAAAAATCTATATAATATAAACAAATATTGCTTATATTATATAGATTTTATTGAATCAACTCATTGCAGTTTAATAGATGAAGCGTAACATGTCAGCAAAGAAATGACCCGAGAAGATAAATGCGCAAGTTGACGTGATCAGTAGTTTTAAAATAGCAATCATCAAGTGTCAGAGACATCAACTCGCGATGAGAGAAACTAGGAACCGCTTATCAAGTCATTCTTCTTGACTAAACAAACCCAAGATGGACAGAATGGGTGCTAACACCATCATGGAGAAAGGCCACATTAACACTATAGTCGGCATCAAATTCTTTATGACAACAGCGCAGTAATATTAATTTAGGCCAGTAGATTATACTAGGATTGTAGGAGTAGCCTATTGAAGCACTAAAGAGGGTTTGGTGCTTCAATACACCATGGTCTATTTTCCTAAAATTCTTGTAAAGTTAAACCATGCATCACGCTGTCGGGTTCAACAGAACCTTATTCCACAATACCGAACCTACACTCGTGTGGTTTGTACGTGCTGAACTGTGTAAATTTGGACTTGGAGAACAAGCAATCAGGTCACCTTGTGTAATATAGAACAAAGAAACAAACATGAAAGAAGTAATAAGACGGAAACAAACACTTCCGTCAACAGATAAGATGGAACACACACAGCTCACAACGCAATTACGGATAAGTATAACTCATACTCAGCGCCCCTTTGACCACCCCACCACCAATAATAACACGATGACGTCAGATAGGAGTTTTAACAACGCGTGAGGGCGTCGATAGAGGGCCGCATGACGTCACGGAAGGCAGCGCCCTCTCGCGATCTCTACTCGAGAGCCGATGATTATCGTTATAAAGATGTCGTCATCAATTCTCTTCAACGATGCGCCGCCGCATCAATAATTGCACGTGAAGCTCGGTTGCTGATGCGGGAGATGATCAAAGGATGGATGCGATGGCGCTCCTGTATCAATCGGATGTAAGAAATGTCTTCAGCAGCGTATATCTCTATTCATCTTCTCATCCACCCACATATCAACTCTAAAGAACCATTCGTCTTATCCCTCTTTTCGTCCGCCTGTGCAACCCCCTCCTCCCCCTTTGGATCTTGACATTGAACCAATTTCATCCCACGCCTATACTTATTATGATTTGATTAAGCGCCTGTGAATGTGTACTGGTTGCCACCGTGACTTCACCTCTTGGGCGCTGAAGAAATTTTGGGTTTACTATCAGACGAAAGAGATAAATCTAGGATCGCCTACACATTAAATTTGGTAGAATTGGTCATTATACTTTCAACTAGTAGCCATAATCAGTTCTTTTCTATTATGTCAAAACCCATTCTTTTGCCGTACAGGCAATGCACCTATGGAGCCTTAAATGTAACGTAGCACCTTCAAATATTTAGGCCTAATAGGCTATATTTCATGAATAGACTAATTATTATCAAACACTGCATCTTGTATTTGCAGTATTTTCTGTGCCAAAGCAAAAGTACTAACGCCGTCATTCTCCTGCTTTCAAGTCTGAGTCTGGACCAGTGGATCATTTGAATAATAGTCTTGAGGGCGTACGGTGAATTGTAACACATCATTCCCTCAATGGCTAAGTCTAAATAAGATGCCTTTTTAAAATCAATAAATAAATATGCCGTGAGAGGCAAATAAATTTCTTAATTGCTTTAAATTGACACCTTATCTAACCTTTCGGCAAACCCTGCTGACTTAACTCTGACTGTTAACGTACGGTACTAAGACCTCGTTAAACTATGAGAATCAGATTCATTGTTTATGTGACAAATTGATCGTCCAGAGTAAACGAATATTGAATTGATTTGAATTGAAAATATGTTAACATCCCTCAGAGTAAACTGAATTCGTCTTGCAAAACTACCAGTCAGTTTTTTCCCGTTGAAGTACATGAATGAACTTCGCAGATAATTACACACAACAAGCCCAAGTAGCCTATAATTCTTAAATACATCAAGAGAAACAAAAATGAAATTTAAATCTACAAGATCAAACAGTGGCTGTTCTTGCAGGGTGAGAATTTCCGGGAGGGGCTGGGGGGTTTCAACCCCCCAGTCTTTCTTAGAGCCCCATAGTAAAGTATGTTTTTCGCACCCCACTTCCAAGTGGATAATGGTCCAACCCCCCAGTTATTTTTCCACAATTCTCACACTGTGTTCTTGCATTGGTCAGGCAGGTCATTTGGCCTACCTAATTTTTACTCTTGACCTGCCTCATCATGATCACCAGCCCTGCCAAAATTCTCTTTGGAATTTTTAATATTATCTTAGCATATAATTTCTTCAACCGTCTGAAATAGCATACTCCACGACCAGTGTTTAATCTAGTCCCCCTCCGCTGGGGGGGAATTCAGGTTTCTGGGGGGGGAAGACAATCGAGCGTCCGAAGGACGCTCGTGAGGCGCGTAGCGCCGAGACCCGTAGGGGGAGGGGCATGAGGAAGGGGATGTGCCCCCTCCCCATGAGAAACTTTTTGAATTTCCACATTGCAATGGTGCCATTTTAAGGTGTCATCTTAACAAAATACCTGTACTTTTTCAGAGACTCATCAGAAATTTTTTTGAATTTCCACATTGAAATGGTGCCATTTTAAGGTGTCATCTTAACAAAATACCTGTACTTCTTCAGAGCCTCATCAGAAATTTTGTTAAATTTCCACATTGCAATGGTGCCATTTTAAGGTGTCATCTTAACAAAATACCTGTACTTTTTCAGAGCCTCATCAGAAATTTTTTGAATTTCCACATTGCAATGGTGCCATTTTAAGGTGTCATCTTAACAAAATACCTGTACTTTTTTAGAGACTCATCAGAATTTTTTTTGAATTTCCACATTGAAATGGTGCCATTTTAAGGTGTCATCTTAACAAAATACCTGTACTTCTTCAGAGCCTCATTAGAAATTTTGTTAAATTTCCACATTGCAATGGTGCCATTTTAAGGTGTCATCCTAACAAAATACCTGTACTTCTTCAGAGCCTCATCAGAAATTTTTTTGAATTTCCACATTGCAATGGTGCCATTTTAAGGTGTCATCTTAACAAAATACCTGTACTTTTTCAGAGCCTCATCAGAAATTTTTTTAATTTCCACATTGCAATGGTGCCATTTTAAGGTGTCATCTTAACAAAATACCTGTACTTCTTCAGACCCTCATCAGAAATTTTTTTGAATTTCCACATTGCAATGGTGCCATTTTAAGGTGTCATCTTAACAAAATACCCGTACTTTTTCAGAGCCTCATCAGAAATTTTTTTAAATTTCCACATTGCAATGGTGCCATTTTAAGGTGTCATCTTAACAAAATACCTGTACTTTTTCAGAGCCTCATCAGAAATTTTTTTGAATTTCCACATTGCAATGGTGCCATTTTAAGGTGTCATCTTAACAAAATACCCGTACTTTTTCAGAGCCTCATCAGAATTTTTTTTAAATTTCCACATTGCAATGGTGCCATTTTAAGGTGTCATCTTAACAAAATACCCGTACTTTTTCAGAGCCTGATCAGAATTTTTTGGGATTTCCACATTGCAATGGCAGCATTTTAAGGCGTCATCTTAACAAAATACCTGTACTTTTCAGTGCTTATAAGAGTGGGCTAAGACTTCAATAAATATAAGCAACACTTAACAAATATTTTGGGGAGCTATTTCCACACTGTAATGGTACCCTTTTAGGGTGCCATTTTAGCAAAATAACTCCATTAGACTATTCAGTACTGATAAAAAGTGTTTTAGGATCCAATATATATATATGATTATAATTACAATAAAAAGATCTTTATGTATCGAGTTCAGCAGCTCAGCTCTCCTGTTGCTGAGTTATTCTAATGAATAAATGTAGACTTGAATATAATTAGTAGCCTTAGCCTATATATAAAGCTGACTTTTCAGCACTGTATCAGTTTAACCCTGTTTCCCAAGTTATGTTATGAATTGCTGACCAGGACATACTTTCTGAAATCATATTCAATGGCACACAAACCAACCAAGTACTAATAACCTACCGGTTCCAAATTCAGGAAACCATGTGTTGTAATGATGTTGTTTTTAGGTTTTACTATATGTATTCAAATAATAGGACCAAACATTTTGAAATTTTACAGTTTAAAATTTGAAGGATACCACTGGTGAGAAGCCATTCAGTTGTACAAAAGTAGCATTTGTACAAATATTAGAAGTAAGTTATTCTCATTTTAGCAGGAGTGTGTCATATATTATAATAACAAATAACATTATAACCATGCAATAACCATATAATAATTAATAGTATTACAGTATATTATAACAGTTCGTGTAATACGATGATGTAAACAGCAACTAAAAACTATTATCATTTTGTCAAATTTTTCTGGAGTGGATATCATATCTGTTTTTAGTTGTGTTTATAGTGTTTATACAAATATATACAGTAAGTTACTAAGTTATACTCATTGCAACATGATAGTATCATATATAATAATAGTAAATAATGTCATTATAATCATAATGACAGTAAATAACATCACGGTATATTATAACACTTCATGTAAAACAATGATGAAAACAGTAACTAAAAACCAATATCATTTTGTCAAATTTTTCTGGGGGGGGAAATGTCAATCCTGGGGGGGGAACTTTCCCCCCCCCCCAGAGACGTCTAGATTAAACACTGCTCCACGACCCTGATGATATACCTGCTAAAATTGCATAGCTGGCACCACCACTGAGATCCAAGCAGAGAAGTTGAGAGATAAATTAATGAATTAACAGGCAATCGGATATTCAATCAGGAAATTTATATAGCGCCCCTTAAAGAAGCTTGCTTTGCGATATATTGGCAGATTGCTTATTATATAACAAATACAATCATTGTTCACAAATGCACATACATACACACAAGTAAGCCTTATATGTAGCCTACACAACTACACATACATGCATCCATACATACATGTACAAACAGAAAGAGACAGACAGTTTACCCTGCCACTCATTGATATACTGGGACATTTCCACATGACAGCTGCAGCTATAGAAAGACGTATCGACACACGGTGTAGAAAGGGTGAATGATGCTAACCTTTGCATGGCTGCTGCTGTCAATAGTAATGCTGACCAGTGACAGAATCGCTATTCATCATGGAACTCGACGCTTTTCTTCCGCAAACACCAGCTTTCAGATTTTCTGTCAAACATTTCTCTACTCTGCAGTCATTGTCAAAGAACAGTATAGCAAGTAGGCTATTCAATCACAGCGTTCAGTAAAACTCGGTAGGCTATTCGATCACGGTATTCAGTGGTACCGTAGTATGCTAGTATTCGATCGCAAGTATTCAGTAGTACGCAGTATCAGATCACAATATTCGGTTGTACTCGGTTGTATTTTTTATGACAGCATTCAGTATTACCGGTACTCAGTATTCGATAGTAACATTATTCTAGTAGTACTCAGATTGTGATCGCAGTATTCAGTAGAATCGCATAATTGAGCAGTACTCGATCGCAGTATTGAGTAGTACTCATTATTCACTCGCACTATTGAGTAGTATTCAGTTTTCCATCACGTATTAAGAAGTATCAGTATTCACAAGAGATAAAACAGTAGCACTCAGTAAAACAGCGTACAGTAGTCATCATCCAACGCCATACTCAGCATCCTCTCGCAGCATACTCAGTATTCCAATGCTCAGTTTTCAGTTTCCTGTGGCACTACTAAACTAAACATCCGGTCACTTAGTGTTTTTCTAGCGAGCGCGGGAAGAACTGCCACAAGGTGTTGCGTGGCGAATATTGAACTCGGTCTCTAATGAACATCGACGACGTCACGTGACTCATTCGGTGCCTCACGGCGCATGCGTCGACTGTGGATGTAAGTGCGTGCCTATCTGCCGAACGAGAACCATGGAATGCAGTCCGACGTCTTTGCTCATTATCCGAGGGAACGTGACGAAACGTTCTCATTGACTCGGCTTGTGTGTAGGCCTATATGTGTGTGTGTGTGTTTGTGTGTGTGTGTGTGTGTGTGCGTGTGTGTGCGTGTGCGCTTATCTATGCATTATGCAGCGTCTTGAAGGCTAATTGAATCCAATAAAATACCATCTTATCTGTAGTCTGGTTATAAAAATAATGTACCCAGGAAAATAATTATTATGAAATAAATGGCTGCAGTTAGAAGAGATTTTTAGCCATTGTAAGAGAACACTGAATAGTGTAAGTCTAGCTGCACAGACAAAAAATCATAAATTGCTGGCACAATAGACCTATCAATTCAATCAATTAATTAATCAACTTGTCAATCAACCAACTAATCAATGAATCAATAAATCAATCAATCAATCAATGAATCAATCAATCAACCAATCAATCAATCAATAGCCTATGTCAATCAGTCAACCAACCAATCAATCAATCTATGAATCAATCAATCAATCAACCAATCAATCAATAGCCTATGTCAATCAGTCAACCAACCAATCAATCAATCTGTCAATCAATCAACCAGCCAATCAATCTGTCAATCAATATGCAGAGCGGACAGTCCACCATGAAAACCAGTTATTCTGCAGTCATTAACGATGTGAGACATAGTCTGCATCTCTCCGCAGTCGCAGAGAAGGTTCGAAGCCTGCTTCCACCGAACTTGATTTGCTGCGCAGCGACCTTGTCCAGTTCTGACTAGGTTCAGGGTCGACCAGAGGCGGAGAGATGGGTTGTAGCCGGGGGTCAGAGGTGAAGGCATATAGTTATACTTATAGCCTTCTCTTCTGCCACTGAGTCGAGCAAACAGATCTAAATGAAATAAGTGACTAATAGACCCTGTTGGGAATCGAGTTGAAAAGCAGCGTAGGTTTCGAAATGAAGTCCAAAAAATCTTAACCCCAAATTCCTCTCAAAGTCTCATTGATTTAATGTTTGAAATTTTAATCTTTATTTTTAGCTCTTCCTTATCATCATGATCATGATTATAATCATCATCGTCATCGTCATCATCATCCATCATCATCATCATCATCATCATCATCATCATCATCATCATCATCATCATCATCATCAACAACAACATCATCATCGTCTTCATCGTCATCATCATTATCATCATAGTCGTCGTCATCGTCATCATAGTCGTCGTCGCCATCACCATCGTCATGATCATCATCATCATCATCATCAACAACAGCAACAACAACAACAACAACATCATCAGTTCCTGATGCCGCATAATTTAGTTTCCTAAGACGCTGCTTTTCCCGCTTACTACCATGTAACCATAGCCTATACAACGGCGCTGTAGGCTAATCTATAGACAGCATTGGATGACAGAAGATTGATGAAGAATGTGAACAGAGAAATCTGATCAGTTTAGGCAGATTTAGTCTGGTTTTACATTTTAATTTTAACAGTCGCGCATGAATTCGCGACGAAGTCTTGAAAGCCATAAATATCGAAAGGCGGTGCAATTCGCAGAACTAGGCTGCCCCTGGTTTAATAGTCGCATATGTACCCATGAAGGTCGTGCGTACCTTGTTTAACAAAGTCCGTGAGAATCTGCGAGCCTGTTGCTTGTTCTGCTTTGCATCTGCCTTTGATATTATTGACCTCAGTAGCTAGCTAAGTTTTGCATTTGAAAAGGAAGTGGTAAATTCACCAAACAATATTTGTTTTGCGTCAGTTATTGTGAGCCCCACGCTTATTATAGATACACCGACTACATCGACGCTTTCTCGTCGGCTCATTGGGTAGAACACACAGGCCTTTAATGAATGTATAGGCCTATATTCAAATATATAAATACAATGGTTTCCATGGTTACAACGTCGAAGATCGAATCATCGTAGTTTATCTTGTAAACAATGATGATGACGCCATGACTTCTCCGAGATTTGACAGATCATCATCATCATCATCATCATCATCATCATCATCATCATCATCAACAACAACATCATCATCGTCTTCATCGTCATCAACATCATCATCGTCTTCAACGTCATCATCATCATAGTCGTAGTCGTCGTCATCATAGTCGTCGTCGTCAAAATCATCATTATCATCAACAACAACATCATCATCAGTTCCTGATACCACATCATCATTTTAGTTCCCTAAGACGCTGCTTTTTTCGCATACTACCAAGTGACTATAGCCTACAACTCCGCTGTTTTCTATGGACGGCATTGGATGACAGAAGATTTAGGAAGAATGTGAACAGAGAAATCTGAACGAGACAGCCTTCAGACGTGGTGGAACGTTTTTCATTTTTAACACTCGCGCATGAATTCGCGACGAAGTCTTGAAAGTCAGAAATATCGAAAGGCGGTGCAATTCGCAGAACTAGGCTGCCCCTGGCTTAATAGTCGCATATGTACCCATGAAGGTCGTGCGTACCTTGTTTAACAAAGTCCGTGAGAATCTGCGAGCCTGTTACTTGTTCTGCTTTGCATCTGCCAATGATATTATTGACCTCAGTAGCTATAGCTAAGTTTTGCATTTGGAAAATGAAGTGGTAAATTCACCGAACAATATTTGTTTTGCGTTAGTTATTGTGAGCCCCACGCTTATTATAGACACCCCGACTACATCGACGCTTTCTCGTCGGCTCATTGGGTGGCACACATGTATACTATTGTATAGGTCTTTGATAAACGTATATATATATAAATAATTATATTATTTATATAAATATAATGGTTTCCATGGTTACAACGGCGAAGATCGAATAATCGTAGTTTATCTTATTAAACAATGATGATGACGCCAGATTTGACAGATCGACGAACACCTATTTGCGAGATCCGACCAGAAACAATACTAGGCTTATTAATGGGCAATCGAACCGGTATTAATGCTGAAGTGGCAAAAATTCGCCGTTATGTGCAGGTGTCACGGGATATTCTATCCTCCTTAAAGCTATCCGGGAGGATGAATTAATCTACTCCTCCCCGGATGGAATATATCGGTATAGACTATCCGGGAATAAACAATTCTATCCCTTTTTTAGATGCGTTTACAATGTCATGTAATTGAACATTTATTTTGTGCGGTAGGAAATTAGGAATCATATATTGAAGTGACTAATTGTTTTAAGTGTCCTAAGCAATGCTCAGAGCAAGGGAACTCGAATTTATTTAGTGACTCTTAAGTGTTCTTAAGTCTTCTAAATGTTCTAAATCTAAGTGCTCTAAATCCAAACAAAGCATGCAAAATTATCTAGTAGGAATAAACAAACATGTTAGTGTCATTGCTAAAAATACAGATGGAAGTTAATAGCCCGATATAATCTACATGTACATAAATAGACACAGACACACAGACAGAGAGACAGACATCCTATAACCCTAACCCTAATAGATAGAAATAATATTATAGATAGAAATTAAGATAGATAGACACGCAGACAGATATGCGAACAGACAGACATGCATACAGACAGACAGACAGACAGATAAACAGACTAAACAGATAGACAGACAGACATATAGATAGGCACGATGGCTGATTGGTAAGAGTAGTGGGCCTGCAAGGCGGACAGTACGGGTTTTGGGCTCGTCCGAGGCGGTTACTGTGTAGAGACCTTGAGACTCAATTCCTTCACTCACAATTTTTGCTGAGCAATGTAATTGCAGTTGCACCGTCGAGACGTGTTTGTGCATGTCTCACAGACATTTTGTAGGAAGGGCGATTTCAAAATGCTGTTCTATTGTACAAACAGACAAACAGACACATAGACAGACACACAGACAGACACACAGCGACACAGACAGACACACAGCGACACAGATAGATAGGCAGACACACATACTCACAGACACATAGGCAGACACACAGACACATAGGCAGACACACAGACACATAGGCAGGCACACAGACACATAGGCAGACACAGACTCACAGAAACATAGGCAGACACACAAACACACACACACAGATACATGTAGATAACGGGCTCGGAAGGACAATTGCAGATCAAATAGAAAAAGCACCTTGCTGGCTCTTTTTCTTATAATATTACTAGCTGTACCCAGCCACGCGTTGCTGTGGCAGAAAAGACCCCCCTCCCCTCCCCTTCCCCTCCCCCGCCCCTCCCCCTCCCTCTCTATTATCCCCTCCACCTCCCCTCCGCCTCCCCTCCGCCTCCCCTTCCCCTCTCCTCCCCTCCCCTCCCCTCCCCTCCCCTCCTCTCCTCTCCCCTCCCCTCCCCATCCCCTCCCCTCCCCTCCCCTCCCCTCCCCTCCCCTCCCCTCCCCTCCCCTCCCCTCCCCTCCCCTCCCCTCCCCTCCCCTCCCCTTCCCTCCCCTCCCCTCCCCTCCCCTCCCCTCCCCTCCCCTCCCCTCCCCTCTCCTCCCCTCCCCCTCCCCATTCCCCTCCCCTCCTTCTCCCCTTCCCCATCCCCCTCCCTCTTCCCCTCCGCTCCGTCCACCTCCGACTCCGCTCGTTTCATCCCTCAGACCATCCTTTACTGACAGCGGATAGAGCCCAAGAATTTTTGAAGGCCGTAACGTAATTATTTATCGAGTCGCTTATGACGTCAGGGGACGCGCACTCATTAATGCTTAGTCACTTTGTTTCGGGTAAAGACGATTCTGAAATTTTGGAAGCGTGCCGTTTCGTTCAAATTGCAAATGGCGGGCGAACGGATTGCAAAGTTCACTTTTTGTGGAAACGATTGGGTTTTTTCGGGAAAAGAAATGTCGTGACCTTGCGGTATCGGAATGGAAGGTTTTGGTAAATTTTCAAAACAATTGATGCGTCAGTTTCGGCGTGATCGTGACCGCAGGATCGCAAAGTTTCATTTTTATATATATAGATATCATGGCGTCTTATGCCCCATAGGACGAACATAATTTATTATAACTTTCACAAAAGGATTAATCACCGCTTGACGCCTCCTTAAGCGACCCACCTCACTGACTTCAACAAAACAACCCTCGTTATGCATGACTACTTTTGCGTTGCGGCTCACAGCCCAAGTTGTGCGTCATAGCAATATTGCTCGAGCCATACACCAATCTGCCTAATACTTGGCAAAGAAACCCTACCCTAAAAAGCGTGACTACGAATGCACGTTTGGGTGGAGTCCTTACTGTTGCTAAAGCCTTCATACATTGGTGTGCTGCGTCAGTCTAAAATTTTGCCATTTTGACAGCGAAAACGTCTCACGACAGGTAAGAGCGTAATACAAACGTAAAAGTTTCGGAATATCAAATCTTTCTTGTTAATCCTGTTACTGCATTGATAAGTATTATCATATGGAAAATTTGTAAAGCGCGCAGTTAGGACTAATGCTGAAATGCGAATCTAAGGCGTGGGTACACTGGGTAGTCTATTTCCGTTTGAACGGTTTGACATACCGATTATACGTTAAATCGAATTCAATTTAATTCTTACACTTGAAATTATTAGCATAGGCATCATTTAAGTTTCAGTTAACTTAATGCTTTATGCTGGTGTGTTCGTTTGGTTATGTATCTGAAATACCAAGGCCTGCATAATTAGCCTAGGCTTGTTCTCTGACAAGTAGCCTACGCTGCTATGCTTTGATTTTAAATAATATTATACATGTAGGTCTAATACGCAGCCATTGCTTAGTTACTCAAATAGCCTAATATAGCCTACACGACTCGTAGCTTGGGTTTCATCAAGAAGTTTTCCTAAAGGTGATTACATTTTGATTATAAACTTATCCGCCTATAGTTAAAACAGAAAAAACTAGCATATTGCTTACACAAGCCTACTTCGAATGGTACAGATTTATTTAGAATAAGTTCACATGTCATAGCAAAACTTGAAGTTGTCGGTCGTATTTAAATGTGATTATTTACAACGAACTAATGGCTTGATTTTTCCGTTGAAGAACGCAAAGAATCCCCTTAATGATCAATAAGGAAGTCCTTGTGTTCTACTGTTTAACGACATTGTATCATATCAAGAATGGTTGGTGTCGACCTCCTCCATTTCACAGGCTTGGGACTGGCACTGCCAAAGAATGAGCAGTGGTGGAGTTGACCAGGAAGTAGCATACGGACATGTTATGTACATGTACATTGTACAATGATATTACACTGGTCTTCGCAAGGGTTCGCTCAATAATTGATAGCCCAAGTAAAAAAGGCGAGGCTGGTACAAACCGATTGCATCACCTAGCGAATGGTCGAGGAAGCGGGAAGCTCCCTATTTTCCAAAGTAAAAGCTAAGAATTTATTTGGCGCTTGACTTTGGAACGCTTTACACAACCTCAGTTTCCCACAAATTTTAAGATACTGGGCGATAAATCTGGGTTTTTAAATTCCAAAACTGAATGAGAAACATTTCGAAGATAGGCCTAATACTAACTTGCATGTATTTGTTCAGCAAGAACACTTGTGATTTTGCGATTTTGAATTTTTTATACTTGTAAGAAGCGAGTTACAGCAATCTATGCTAATAGATACCAAAGAGTTTCCCAGAGATACCCTTCCGGTCTCAGACAGTGCCATGAATGACACCTGATTCTCATCTATAGATCTGTTCGAGGAATTGCCAATACGAGCAACATTGCATCTGAGGGACAATCATGACAGAGTCTGAGACTCTAAGACACACCCATGTGCCTTACAGGCGTAGGCTAATAAGCATAATAATTAATAAGTCAATTCGTTGTCTGCAAAAGCTTCACGAATATAATATTATCAAGACGCTCTTGCAGATAATGAGTCGAATTTTACCGTAGTGTCACATAGGCTATTATTATAGGCTGTTAGACATGAAGGTATTGGGTGAAAGCCGCAAGGAAGCCCAAAACCAGAAAAGTCTGATCTTCAACGCCAAATCCCAGACAATATTGGGACGAGGCGGAGGAGGTAGCTGGCGACCGTATGGAGTGGCGAAGACTTGTTGACCATTGCTCCGATCGGAAAAGGAGGAACTAAGTCTAAGTCTAAGTAAGTCACATAGGCTAAGTTTTAACCGGTCTGATGGTAGCTAATACGAGTACAGCTTTAACCATAAACTTCGTATTAAACTGATTTAAAATCAAATGAAAGTGAACAAAATTATTTCAGATTCTTCTCAGGGCCGACTTATTGATTGTTACCAACACCAGAGATCACCAACAACCCTCACGATGGCAGAAGGGTGCGGCGCAACGTTCGCTAAAATCATGTTGATCATTTTCAACATCATATTCCTGGTAAGTTTACATCGGGGCGTTGATTTTAGTTAACAATAACTTAGCACTTCCTCGTTAAATTTCGCGGACACCCTTTGCTTTTCAGCAATTCTTAGCCCGTGCTTTGTTTCGGGATTTTCTCGCACGTTGCGAACTTGCGACAGTAAAGACATTTAGACGTATGGGTGGAGTTTGGTTTCCGTTCTTCGGAGGGGTCTAAAAACTTGGACTTTTGGCCAAAAAGTTGATGACTTTTTAATTAGTCATTCGGTTGAAGTTTCTTTCGTGAAAAGAGCCATATTTTAGAGTATGGGCCTTTTTGGAGAGCTAACCCCGGAAAAATATACCATTTTCATGGTAAAAAACCTGAATCTAGGCCTTCTTAGGGGGGGGGCTTGAACCCCATAACCCCCGATAAACTCCGCCCATGTGTAGACGTTGCGAAAGGCTATCGGGAAATCCTTAATTAATCGTCGTTAATTGTGCGTTTAATGAATTATTATCCTTAGCAAGCAATATGACTTTTCTGTTTGCTCCAGTGTTCCGGACTGGTGTTGATCGCACTTGGAATCTGGCTGCTGGTGCTGCTGGCGCAATCCGATGGACTCAGCGATGTGTTTGCCAGAGCATACGGTTCCGGATTCTACCGTAACGCTGCCATCCTGCTCATTGCCATGGGTTGTCTGATCCTATTCGTCACTGTCCTGGGACTCGTCGCTGCTATCAGGGAATCCAAGATTCTACTCACAATTGTGAGTAATTAAACGATATGTTCACTAATCTAATCTGACCTGATCTAGTCGGGTATAATCTAATAACTTATATAAGTGAATTTATTACCACTCAGTCACTCACTAGCTCATCGTTAGTATTCTTAAAAGATAATAATCTTTTAAAGATTATTATCTTTTAAGAATACTAAGAAAGACTAGGGGTTGAACCCCTTCAACCAACGGGAAATTCTCACCATTCGCCGGATATAGCCTAATTATTTCAAAAGGGACAGTGGATCCATGTAGCATTGTAGCACAAGGAAAGTAAAACTTATATTAAAGCGGAATTGTATTGAAGAATGAGACTTGTTTTGAATTATTTTCTTTCAGTATCTCGTCTTCATCTGCATCGTGTTTGGAGGAGAAATTGCCGCAGGAGTTGTTGCGATCGTCTACAAGGATAAGGTGAATGCTTCTTAATATTTTTAATTCAATTGCTATCCAGTAGATTGACTCTACATTGAAACTGGTTGCGGTTTGTCAACCGGATTGTTGAATAGATCTAAACGAAAATTGCTATTATTACTATTACTAGTCTATTAGGCGGCTACTCTTCGTCAAATGACTATCGGTCCCTCTGTCTCATTTCTCACTGTTCTTAAGGCAATGTTCTATTCGACTTGGTAGGACTGGGAGCGCTCCTGAGTAGGAACATTGAAGGGGCGCTATATCATAAAAATTATGATTGTAAAACTGTGAGTCATCGCTGAAATCATTTTCTAACCAAAGAGGTCTCATGACAATCAAAGATACGAAACTACATCGTCAAGTTCTTAGAAACCTACCGGTCAAGCTTAGAAACCTAGTCCAAAAAAATTATTATATTATCTTTATCATTATTATAATTATTGACTATTTATATAGCGCACCTTCAGGGTAAACCACTCAGATGCGCTTCCAGTCCAACAGCGGCTAAATAAGGCAGTTTTTAAGTGAGAACTGAGAAAGAAACGTAGTGGTGTAACCTCTAGGCGCAAGGCAGAGCGCAACAGGGAACCTATTCCAGGTTCTAGGGCCAGCCACTGAGAAAGAGAGTCGCTGCATTACAGTAGTGTGAGAGCGAGGGGTCCAGAGCTCAGCTTGATCAGCAGACCAGAGGTCAGATCGCCGCTGGACACCATAGAGCTTCCGCAGGTAGCCTACAAATATGGGCATACGCATTCAACACTTTAGGAAACCTACATTCCATGTCTGCTGGTCTTTACAATCTCGTTGACCTGGCTTTTGTTTTTAACAGCTGCTCGACGGGATACAGAATACTTTGCGAGGAAGCCAAGATTTTACGCCATCATCTCCGTACTACGATAACAGTACCAGTACAATGAAATGCGGATCGTCAGTGAAAGGACGAATCTGGGATTTAATTCAAATACAGGTATACATAAAAAAAAGTTCATTGGATGAAATCAACAGGCATCCAAAACACCCATAAAAATTATTATTGTGTATGCATATGTATGGATGTATGTACTTATGTATGCTTTCATGCATGCATGCATGCATGATTATGATTGTATTTTATGCATGTATGTTATTTACGCATTTAAGTATAATATGCCTGTATGTATGTATGTGTATATTTACGTACGTACGTACGTACAAGTATGTATGCATGCATGCAGCTATGCATGTATGTAGGTATGCACATGTATGTATGCAGGGCATGCATGCATGTGCGCATGCAAGCATGTACGCATGTAGCCTAGTATTTCTGTATGTACATGTATGCCTATGTAGGCCTACGCGTGTATGTATACAATTATGTACGTATGTATTTAAAAGTGTGCATGAGAACTTACGAGGCATTCTGCATGTGTACGTATGTATTTAAAAGAGTGCATGTAGCATGCATTCTGCATGTATATATGAATGCATGTAGTTAAGTATGTAATTATGCACGTGCTTATGTACATAGTTTGCACATGTACATACATACATATTCTTTCGGTCTTTCCATTATTATGCAAGTATGCATGTGTGAGATTGTGTGTATGTCTCAATGTATCAAAGATATCTGATATTGCTAGTAGACCTGTATACTACAGCGATTTGTTCTTAACTTTCAGTTTCATTGTTGTGGACTTGTGACAAACGACACTGGATACAAAATGGTGTACGATGGTCACTCATTGAATCAGGTAATAGCTTCAATAATTTCATAATAGACATTGCAATATTATTATGCCTAACTAAGAAAATTACCCGTTCACTTCACTAAAGCAAAATTTTTACTCAAACAATATAGATCGATTCACATAAAAATAATATTAAAGCATTTTACTAAGAGGCTCATTCGTTAATAAACAGAATATTACTTATTGAATGAAACAACTAGTTTTGTATGATCTTACGAGGCATAGGCTATTAATTTTCCTTAAAATAAGAAATGTATATCGTCGACTAAGACTTAGGGCCTACAATGAATGTATATATATATATATATATATATATATATATCATTACTTAATAATAAGAACATGCGTATTCGTGGCATATACCTACCGATCCAGCATTTTGCGGTTTGGTTTAAAAAAACTTTTCTGCTAACGAGTTAGGCCCTATGTCGTTTTCTTTTTCTTTTAGTGTAATTCGACGAATGCTGCCTATCCAAATCTGAAAGTTCCTTTGACCTGCTGCGAGCGAAATGTGAGTGGCTTCGACTACAAGGATCAGAAAACCAACGAGTTCATGTGCGGCTCTACTGAGAATGCAGACAACAGACTGGTGAATAAGAACTTCGCAAATTTAATAACGATAGTATTATAGCAAGTTTAGAACAGAACTTGGAACCATTATCGTTCGTTTCTGATTTTTCAATCGTGCAGAGCTGACGAAAGATATTCTGGACCCCCCTCCAAGCAGAGCAGTCGCGGGCCCCGTGATCTAACTTAAGGCTTAATGAGAAATTTTTTGTTAAAAACAAATTGAAGTGACCAAAGTGCAGATACGACCTACAATTTTAAATTTATATATAAACTACGATTTTTGGGTGCGGTGGTGTACCCGTCGTTACCCCTCGCCGCGTAAGGACCTTGGGCAAGTCCTGCACTCACAATTGCTCAGCGCATCGCGGTGAAACTCCGATGCAGTGTCCGCTCTGCATTCTGGAGCGCCTCTGAGTAGAGAGAGATTGAAGGGGCGCTACAACAAGTGCACATACAAACAAACAAACAAACAATTTGTAGGCAACGCTTATTAATCAACGGTTTTTCCATGTTTCATTTGTAACAGGGATGCTTACAGACCATTCAGAACTGGATCATCAAGTACGCGCCAGTTTTAATCGGCATCGGGATTGGATTTGGAATGCTAGAGGTAAGCTGATTGTAGTCAAGGTATTGTACACCAACAAATATACGAGCAGATATGCAAGCATGCATAAATAATTGTCGGCTATTTGTGTTCTAACACAGATACAGTAAGTAACTGTAGAACTACATACCTGCAGGAAATTAACCACGGCTGTACTTGTTTTTTCCAGATGTTCGGCGTCATCTTTGTGGTATGTCTCTGCCAGAATTCGGACAAAGGATTCAAACGATTCTGAGTGAACTTATTACTCTCGTTGAAGCCGCAAATGAATGACAGGCTTTTCTTATCTTGTTACTCTGAAAGAAACGTCTTGCAAACACTGATAATCAGCCGCAACATTAATTTTAAGAGACATCTATGCGCTCCATATTGAACCCAATTTAAAACATTTTCAAAATTACTTCTAAAAATAAAAATATATTATCTCAAGATCTGAATAGGTTATGTGCTTGGATAAGTCAGTCGTAAAAACAATCTGCGTTCAAACTTCAAACACAGCGTCATCATCGAAAGCACTGATTGAACAAATGTAAAACATTCTTCGAAAATATTCGCACATAATTGTGGGCATTGTGGGAGTGGGGCTGGTGGAAACACCCAAGACTGAGCCTGCGAAATTTTTTGATGATGATGACGATGAAGATGATGATGATGATGATGATGATGATGATGATGATGATGATGATGATGATGATGATGATGATGATGATGATGATGATGATGATGACGAGGACGATGATGATGATGGCCTGGTGGAGACACCCCAGACTGACCCTGCGAAAAAATTGAGGATGATGATGATGATGATGACGACTACGACGACGACAATGACGACTACGACGACGACGATGAAGATGATGACAACGAAGACTATGACGACGATGATGACGATGATAATAATAATTTTTGTAAAATAATAACAGTAGGCCTAATTACGACAATTTACATGGCTCCGCGTCCAGGACCTTGGGATTCGTCCATTGCTGGCTCAGGGCTATGGAAAAGGAGATGAGCGCCTCCCTATGTTCCTCATGGAACGGGATAGGACTTCACTTCTTTTTACTACATGGCACCGTAACATGCATGGTAGCCTTAGAAGTGAAAGGCAGGCCTTGTTTTCTTCAGTCAATGCGAAACTATGGGTCTTCCATGGCCAACATAGAATATACATAGTTTAAAGGTATAGGCTAATAAAGAGCCATCAGAGCATAATCAGCATATACATGTATATATATATATAATATATATATATATATACAACTAGCTGTACCCGGCCACGCGTTGCTGTGGCAGAAAAGACCGCCCTCCCCTCCCCATTTACAGGCAGGTATTATACATGAGCTATAATAATATATTAGAGTCTGAAGACGTTTCAATATCTATGTTCGACGGTGCCATGGCAGCGGTAACATAATAATTATGAGTTATTGATAATGAAGTCTGGCATGATTGTGACGTCATTTCTACTTGTTTCTTTCGAGACAATACGCATAACAATAGTAATTAATTGTACGCACGGAAGAAACGCACACACAGTACGCGCCTGTAATTATATACATGTATATAATTTATAAGCGTACATGCATATAATTTATGTATAATAATCCTTGGATGGATGGATCCAGATTTGACAAGGGCTTACGACAACAGTGGCATTGTCCTCGAAAAAATTGTCTTGGCACAATACAGCTCTGGTGTATGGTGACGGCTATTTTCAATAACAAATACTATAGGCCTACTCGTTAACGTTGTAATGGGAAGTGACCAATAGAATCACCGTAGCCTTGTATCAAGTCTTGAAATATAAAAGAAAATGCAGCCATATCCTGATTGCTCTATGAATTTCCAATTTGCTTATTATTAGAAACTGTCGGCGAAGACAGTGCCACTGCTTTCTGGCTGAGTCTACGCCATCAAACGCTTGAAACAACTTGTAAATCCTCTACAATGTCTACATCAAAATGCGTAATTTTTATACCAACCCCCGGGCCACGGAGAAATGGATGAAAGCGAGCATTGACTGGTATGCAGTACTACAAGCTGTCTTATACAGTGTGCCAGTGTTCGTCTTCTGATGTATATATATATATATAATATATGTATATATATGTATATATGTATATATACATAAGATGGCAGTTCAGTGTGCTATCTCTTTGCAGTGATCAGTAGCATTTCATTTTGTATGGATTGGTCTTCATATAAATATTATCTTATCAAATCTCACTCGACCTTATCTGTATGTCTTCTCGCTGTCTGTCCGTCTGTCTGTCTGTCTGTCTGTCTGTCTGTCTTTCTGTCTGTCTCAGGGCCGTAAATCCCGGGGAGGGAGAGAAGGAATTCCCTCCTCACTTTTCAACCTGGGGAGGGAACATGAAGGATAATTCTCTCCCCACATTTTTTCTCGGCTGCGTCACAAATGTTAGAGTCGGTAAGTTGTAAGCGACTGCACATTGCTCGAATCGGTGGTGGTGGTGGTGGTTGTGGTTGTGGTGGTAGTGATCGAAATAAAGCAATTAAAATCTAATCAGATGTAAAGACTATGGATATGTACTAATAAATTTTTTTTAAACAACTGCAAATATCCAAATTCAAGTAGCCTACGTTGTCAATCGTTCGCTTCAATGTCTGACGTCATGGCTGTGAACATAAAAAAATTATTCCGTGACAATGAAGCTGAGCAGGCCTACGTATTATTTTCACGTCATAAATAGGCCTAGGCATACTGGTTTCCTTGGCGACAAAGTTGCATTTAATAAATTTTTATTGGAATGTGCGATTAACCATTCGTTGCTGTTGTGTGTGTATATATATAGTTGCTAGATGCTGGCGATTGGTTATAAATTCGCATATAGGCTACATATATATATATATATATATATATATATATATGCATATGCGAATTTATAACCAATCGCCAGCAACTAGGCAGCGATTGAAACTAAAGGCCTATATATTTCAGAAAATGTAACCATGTTTGATTATTTTAATCCATATTTTGCTCTTTAAATATCAAATTCGTTTATTAGGAACTGTCGCCGGCGAAGAGAATATGACACTGCTTTCTGGTTAGCTCTATGCCATCAAACCTTCGAAACAATAATGCTCTAACCTGCCTTAGTCAAAATGCGTAATTTTCATACCAAAACCAAGCTAAGGATATGTGCCTGGGATTCGAGCTCCGATGGTATGCAGACTATAAACTGTGATGTACTAGTAGCTAATTATATATGTATGTTACTATTAGTTAGTCTACTAGTATGATAGTAACAGTGTCACACTGTATATCGCTTAGAATATGTGTAAGTATGTATATATGTGTAATTTATTATATGTATATGCATACATTACGTGTATTAATAAGATGGTTTCCGAACGCTACCGCTCTGCAATGACGATGATTATTAGGGATCTCAGCTCACAAGGAATGGCTCCAAACCTGTTTCTCTGCCGCATGTAAAACCAGGCTATCTGTATGTCTTCTAACTGAATGTCTCTCTGTCCTCTGTCTGTCTGTCTTGTCTGTCTGTCTGTCTGTATGTATGTTTTTCTGTCTGTATGCATCCCAATCTTAATTAATGACGCTGGTTTGTTATGTTTATACATAAATGTATACAGGGTTGGCCAAAGGTATTAACCTAAGGCTTTGCCCATACCTTGAAAAAATAAAAACTTTCAAATAGGGTTTACAGGCTTAAAGGTAAATCAGAGGCCTATTTACTCACAACCATATGGGATCACTTTTTGGCCCACCCTGTATATAAAACAAGAAATTTTCCAAATCACGTTTTACGGGCTTGAAGGTTATTTATATTTACACACAATTTTTGAAACTACTTTTTTTGACCCACCCTGTATATAAGATAGGATAGAAACAGTGGCGTAGCCAGGAATTTATGATGGGGTTGGGTTTTTATGGCCTGGCCGGATTCCCTTATTGACACTAACCCAACAGTATTACAGTAAATAAAAGGGAATAAAGTAACAAAAGGAATAAAGTAAGAAAAAATGTGTTAGTACTACAAACAATTGTTTTGTTTTTCTTATTTAGGTGGATAAATAACCTTTTAAAAAACTTTATCCTAAGCCAATGAGGGTTTAGCCCCCGAAACCCCTTGCCTACAATGTACGCCACTGGATAGTAGTATTCTTTAATTGATCAATAATTGCTACCCGCATTTATGTTTAGGCTTACATGGGTGGTAGCAAACGTGCAACATCCACAGTACGTGGGGCTCGACAGCCAAATAAGCTTATTTTAAAAGTGTACACATCGACCTCAATCCATGTGTAACTTAAATTAAATATAGGCCAAAAATAATTATTCTTTACGATGACCAATTATTTACACCGAAACAAAAGACCTTTTAGTAGGCTACTAAAAGGTCTTAGCCTAAACTTTTATGTTGCCATGGCATATAGTCCCTACATACAATTTGAGCAAACAGCAGAGCATTCAATTAAACCGAATAAATTTAATTCAATTTAATCTTTAATTATTTTCACAGTGCACCGACACTATGATACAGAAGCAGAACTCCATATGCTAGCATATATAGCCGCTCGAATCGAAACGAAACAATTTCTTTCTTAAAAAAACGATGTTGTTGGAACTAGGAAATTCGTAGGCTCAGTCGACACAGAATCCACACACCACAGATGATGTATAAAATTCGATTTGAAGTTGACATCCGAAGCACAGACAGCTTAACCTAGACAAACAGACGGTTGCGGAGAATGATTTTCGGAATTTGTAGAGCGATAGACATCAAGAAGAGGAAGAATGTGGATTGGTTATGCTCACTCGGAGTCACTCCTGCAGCATGGATAGGCTAAAGAATATAGTAAGCTATTATTCTATAGGGCCTACATTGTAACTATATACACAAGATAATGTTAGACATTCTTCTCTCTTTGAGTCACTCTTCCAAGTCTTTCATAATTATCGGGCCTACATACATGTAGGCTAAAGGACCACTATTGATCAAAAAGGGTTCTTTGCCATCATTGGGCCTTCGATCTTATACAATTTCCTTCATTCTACTCTGCGTGTGACTTTTCTTTCTGGATCGCTTTTTCAGTAAGCTTACAATTATAGCCTACATCTATTTCTTTTCTGAAGAGTTTTTTTGCTCTCGAGGTTCTCGCGCTGGAAGCGATATTGACTGGCCATTGCTGTGAGCGGCGCTACAGAAGCTACTATTTATACTACATTAAGAGTTAACCTGGGAATCAGCGTACATGAACTGGAATTGTAGGAAAGGTGAGGGACTGATGTCTTTGTTCGCGCTTGTTGTGTGACATTCAGAAACGACTTCGATCGCGGGGGTCACGTCAAATTAAGATTTTTTTATTCGAAATATGAAGAGACATCATAGAGAATATAATGGATAGGCTATATCGTAGGACGGTAGGACCCAACTTAGTTCGACAATAATATTTACCGCATTCCGAAAAAATTAAATTCTACAGTCATGTATACAAAGGCCTACAGAGTGTAGGCTACTTCGGCCTTAACGACACTGTTTCAACCTCTCACTCCACGTTTATATTGCGACCGAGCCACCCGCAGTAAAGATCCGAGAAATTAATCTCTGATAAACCGACCGTCCGGGAATCGAACCCGGGCCGCCGGCGTGGCGAGCGGGCTACCAACCCACTCGGCCACTCAGGATCTCTCTAGGCCTACAGTGGCTGTGATTCGCTTTATATTATTGACTCCCAATAGGTCATTGTTGTTAAACGACGATGGCGATGTACAACTTACCACAACACAAAAAACGGTCAGCAGCGCGGGCCTCTGAACGCGCGGGGCCCAAGGCGGCTGCCTCGCTCGCATTTCCCTAAGACCGGGCCTTACTGTTTGCACATATACCCTGCCAATAGTTTTGTTAGAGCTTTAGCTTTCGATATAGGTGTGCGCAATTATAGACCTACATGTTCGCAGACATAGACTGTCTGTCTCTGTCTGCGAACACGTATAATTGTCTGTCTCGTCTGCGTATCGATCGACAGACAGACAGACAGACAGACAGATAGACAGGCAGCGGGAAAGACAGATAGCAGATATACAGGAAGGTTGGCTTTAGATATGATAAGAAGATTAGTTTTGATGGTCAATCCATCCTTATGAAATGAAATTCTTAGTGTGGTCATAGCTTAGCGGTAGCACCCCAGAGATCGCCGTCTCAAGTATAGATAGTATATACACACAAACACACAATGTATTTGCATATATATGCATATATCTATATATACGAGACAACCACATTTTATCAACTTTTACGACAGCTTGTAGTTCTTCTTGCGTACCATAAAAGCTCGATATCATTCATATATCCGCGACCAGGTTGGTGAACAAGTACACATATTGAAAAAGACAAAACAGATCATTTACAAGTTGTTGCGAGGGTTTGATGGCGTAGAGCTGACCAGAAAGCAGTGGCACTCTTCGCCGGGACAGTTTCTAATAACAAACGAGTTTGAAATTTCAAGAGCAAAATATGGATTAAAATAATCAAATTATAGTTGTATTTAAGACTGTCACTGAGAAATCCGTTTCTGTGATTGGTCCATTCCCATTACAATGTTAACGAGTATAGGGCCTATGTCAATTAATGTCTGTTACTGAAAATAACTACCGTGACCAGAGGAGTATACATGCATAATAGGACCTATAATTATACATTATATATTACACTGCTTGTATATTTATGTACCGTATTATATGCATATGTATATGCCTACTGCTATTAGTGACTTATTTCATCGCACACTACATGTATACAAGCCAAAATGACGTCAAAATACATTACACTCTACTTCATTATCAAAATTTTGTTTACGTTCGTTGCCATGCTGCCCAGCATGAGAATAATTATTGTAGGAAACATAGCAGAGGGGTCATTGACGTCGATTTACGTACGTGCAACTGGGGTGTACAATAAAGACTTGACACCTCACTGTTACTTTTCTATGGCTCCAAACCTGTTTCTTTACCACTTTGTACAGACAAAGATGCTAATACTGGGCCTGTAGAAAAAGCGAAAATCTAATTGAGAAGCATTCGTCTAAAGAAAGAACTGATTAAAGAAGGAATTATAATCTAAGAAAAGATCAGTTTAAAGAGGAAATTATCTCAGAAAAGATCCGCTTAATTAAAAAAGAAATTGTCTATGGAAAGATCCGTAAGGAATTATAGGCATGTAGCCTATTATAGTAGTTGAAAATTGCTCGGATCTACGTGTGACACGAATATTATAATTATATTGACAATGATGCCAAGTATATTATTTTGACGTCATAATTACTTGCTTCCTCAACGACAAGGTCAAGGTTGCATTTAATCAATTAAATTATAATTGCAATGTACGATGAAGTCATTCACTAATGATAATTATAGGCCTACAATAATGCATATAAAGATTATATTTATATATGCATATAGAATGGCTGGACACATTGGTTCCTTTCAATAACAAACTTTACTGTTTAGCATTGTGGACCTCACGAATGCGATTTGGCCAATCGTTAGCAACTAAGCAGATTAAGACTTTATACAATTAGAAAAAATGATGCAAAATTTGATTATTTTAATCCGCAGTTTTCCTCAATTTCAAATTCGCTTATGATAACCTTTCGGTGGCAAAGGGTATGCCACTTCTTTCTGGCTAGATCCGAGCCATCACACAATTGAAACAATGCATAATATTATTCCTCTGTCCTGCCTAAATCAAATGCGTAATTTTCATGCCAAAAACCAAGCTAAGGATATGTGCCTGGGATTCAAGCTCCGATGGTATGCAGACTATAAACTGTGATGCACTAGTAGCCTAATTATAGTTAGTCTACTAGTATGATAGTAGCAGTGTCACACTGTATATCGCTTAGAATATGTGTAAGTATGCGTACGTGCATAATCCATTATCCATGTATGCGTACTTTACGTGTATTAATAAGATGGTTTCCGAACGCTACCGCTCTGCAATGACAATGATTATTAGGGATCTCAGTTCACAAGGAATTGGCCTTCAAACCTGTTTCTTTACCAAATGTAAAGCCAAAACTATCTGTATGTCTTCTAACTGTCTGTCTCTCTGTCGTCTGTCTGTCTGTCTTGTCTGGCTGCATGCATCCCAATCTTAATTAATGACGTTGGCTTGTAATGGTTATACGTAAATGTATACAGGGTGGGCCAAAGGTAGGCCTATTAGCCAAAGGCTTTGCCCATACTTTGAAGAAAAAAATAAGAATTTTCAAAAAGGGTTTACAGGCTTAAAGGTAAATCATAGGCCTATTTAGCCACAGCGGAGAGTGGCACTATAGAAATTACTAATCACATTTCATTAAGAGATAGCCTAACCTGGGAACCAGCGTACCGGTACATGAATTCAAATTGTACACAGACGATGAGAGGTCACTCAGTCGCTGAATGTCAGGGCAAGCTGGAGGAAGGCGATCGGAATGTCGCGAAGAAGGGAACAGCAGGGCTGTTTTAAAGGAATTTTTAGAACTGCACAACTCTTTCTTTCCTTTCCCATCCGCCATGGTAAATTACTTCCAATCGGAGGAAAATGACCTTTTTTGCTAGTTTTAACTGTAGCCTACAGAAGGGCTTCTACAACTGCACAAATCCATTTAAAACTGCACATTATTTTTGTATGCAACTGCACGTTAAAAAAGCCGTGGGAACAACCGGTCAGCGTCGTGCTTTCTCGGTTGTACACGTCCATCTGTCAAGAATAGTCTTCCGTTGGAGATGCGTCTGTTGCCTAGGGTTGACTCGTCAGTGTTTCACAGACTCCTTAAGACTTTTTGTTTCATCGTGGTTGAATTGGGAGCGCTTCTGAGTGGATTTCTTGAAGGGGCGCTGTATAAATTCGTGAAATGAATGATGAATTAATTAATTTGAAGACGAGCCTTCACGTCCTCTCTCTCGGGGCTGTGTTTAAAGAATTTTTAGAACTGAACAACTCCTTCTCTCCTTTCCAATCCTCCATGGTAAATTACTTCCAATCGGAGAACAATGACCTTTTTGTTAGTTTAAACTGCACAGAAAGGCTTCTACAACTTCACAAATCCATTTAGAACTGCAAATTTTGTGTAGGCCTACAACTGCACGTCAAAAAATTCCTGCTCTGTATTCGTAAGTGTTTAAGTCTTCCGAACTGGTTTCTGACGAAGGTGAATGTCGTATCCCGTGTAAAAGGGCACTTTATTATCCTAGTGGTTAATCGGTTGGGTTTAACTTACTCAAGAAATTCTTCCAAATTCAACGAACTCCCAGCTTCTTATGAAATATATAATAGAATAAAGTTATTCAATATCATTCAATTGCACAAACAAATAACAATCCTATTTACCTAGTGTGGCGAGTTACTTAGGAAATATTATATTTGCTCTTATCTGTCGAGTTGTATGAAACTCGAATGTCTTCGGCTCTCTCCGTCGTCCAATCGTCGCAGTCAAGAATGTTGATCAGACGGTTGAAATGCAGTCATGGAAGCAACCACACCAATCGCCTTACTCGTATCTTGCCGTGAATCAGTTGCACACAAGATGAATCGTCGCATTCATCTCACAGCTCTTCTCCAGTTGACCAAACGTCCTTCGTACTTCACACGCCGAATCAGCTGTTCGCTAGCCGATTCAAATTACACGACTCTTCAGACAGTTGCCTAAGAGTTCGTTATCTTCGCAAGTGTCTCACACTTCACACGATGATTCTCATTCAAATTTCGTTGCACCTACTGCACAATACTTTGAACTGTCGGTTGATAGTCCGAACAGTTCAATTACCTTCGTCTCTACTCTGGAAATCACAACTTTAGATGGATCACCGCAGCGAATCAACCATCATTTCCAGATATACCTGTAGAGAGTCAAAAACTCAACGTCCACCTCGCTGACGTCATATTTAACTCGTCACGTCATTCGTTTCCAGTTTGCACCAATCACGAGTAAGCTTAGCGTCCTTTGTTGGCATGGTAACCTTGACCACTCGTTAACGCGCTCAGCTGCAGTCATTGGTTTTATGTATAAATATATTATATGTTGCCACCATAGGCGCCGACTTGAGCCGAAGAGTGGGGGTGCCCAAAAGAATGTGAAAATAAGCGCGCGTAAGCGCGCGAAAAATTTTTTGACCCTTTTTTATAGGAGACTTATTGAAATCACCACTGTTCACATAGGCGGACACTTGGTCCTGGTTTTAAGGGACGAACTCGCGGCCAAAGTATGATCGCCGAGAAGCACAGCGCCGAGCAGGGAAGGGGTTTGGGAACGGGATGTGCTCCTCCCCATTTTCGATTTTTTTATTGTCACACTGCGATGGTAGAACCTTAGGCTATCATTTTGACGTCATGACATCCTTGTCAAAATTTCCTGTTATCTCATTGCAGAAAGACATGATTTAAAACTTCAATAAAATAATGTTCTTCCCAATTTTTTTATCATTCCTTGTGTTTGATGTAGCCTTTTTCTCTTGGAATCCGCACAGAAGAAAAGCACAATCTTCGTTTTCATGGGCGTCTTGGAAAATTTTTTTGACCCTTTTTTATAGGAGACTTATTGAAATCACCACTGTTCACATAGGCGGACACTTGGTCCTGGTTTTAAGGGACGAACTCGCGGCCAAAGTATGATCGCCGAGAAGCACAGCGCCGAGCAGGGAAGGGGTTTGGGAACGGGATGTGCTCCTCCCCATTTTCGATTTTTTTATTGTCACACGGCGATGGTAGAACCTTAGGCTATCATTTTGACGTCATGACATCTTTGTCAAAATTTCCTGTTATCTCATTGCAGAAAGACATGATTTAAAACTTCAATAAAATAATGTTCTTCCCAATTTTTTTTATCCTTCCTTGTGTTTGATGTAGCCTTTTTCTCTTGGAATCCGCACAGAAGAAAAGCACAATCTTCGTTTTCATGGGCGTCTTGGAGCACTCTCCCTCAATTAGGTCAACATACTCAAATTTTGCACAAGGAATCAGACAATTGGCCACTGTTTAGTGAGCCAATATTAACAATGTGGAATAGTTTTTCAAATAGTATTTCAAGTAGTTTTTAAAGACAAAAAATATTCCGCTTTTAAGATGCTGGGAGGTGACTCTCGAGCACTGAAGAACACTATTGAGCATGTAGGCCTATAGGCCTAAAGAAACATTGTCATTCAAATGTCGCCTTCGTCCGTAATAAAAAAAATGACGGAAGCGGATCGAATAAGCAGAATATCATGGTTTCCTCGCATTCGCTAATCGGCTTACGACCAATGGAGTTCAGACTACCGGATGGGATAAAACTGGAGAAATAATTATTGTAAGGTAAACTAGGGCCTAACTGAGATTTTAAAAAGTATACTAGGACCTAAAGATGGAATGATTTTTATAGATAAGCAATCCCAACAGAGAAAAATATCTTAAAAGCACATCTTGCCGGCTGATTTCAGGTGGTGCCCATGCATAGGAGGGCCTCGCATGGCCAATTTCTGGTGGTGCTGAGCACTCACGGGCCTCGCAGAGTCGGCGCCCATGGTTGCCACACATATTACCTAAACTCGCCAATTAAATTGTCTAGCTTAACTTCTACCTATAATTAATAATTATACATGCATAGCAAGTGTTTAATTTGATAATCATTTAATATAACCACGACAGTGAAGAAGGCTTCTGCCAAAATTATTATTATGACTGATGCCATTGTCTGATTTTCGAATTGTTTTTCTACTCTTGTAACTGTATCAAGAACACTGCTTGTAAATATATTTTATTCTTATTCTATATGTATTTTCTTCTAGACTAAGATTGAAATGAGAACCGATAATTTTCCAAGTGAACTCGCGACATTCGTACAATCATGACATTGTGTGTATTGCATTGTGATTATAACGAGCAAATTCCTTGAATCTACATGATCAGGGCGTGCAACTGTCAACTCGAACATTAAGCAAAATTATTATTAAAATTGGAATTTAATTCAAAGAATAACTCCAACACTGACGCTTTAGCTATAATACTTGTTTTAAGCAATCTATACTAGGCCTACACAGAATTTCATATAATCGTATTATGATGGCATTTCTCGTCAAGCCGTTTTGCGATATATTTTCTTAAAAGTAGATAGGCCTACTCGAATAATTGTCTACTGTGTCAAATGCTTAGATAGAATCAATAAAACCCGTTTCACCAAATGCTGCATGTATATACATCGACGAATATCGATTACTCCAATCATTGATGACATATTTGAATGCTGTTGAATGTTGACAGCTTAGGTGATATCGCAGCAATTCTTCAGATCAGAAAGCTTCTGATACAGTATCAAATGCTTAGATAAGATCAACATAACCTCAGGATACAGTATCAAATGTTTATATAAGATCAACACAACATTATGATACAGTATCAAATGCTCAGATAAGATCAACATAACTTCATGATACAGTATCAAATGCTTATATAAGATCAACGCAACCTCATGATACAGTATCAAATGCTCAGATGAGATCAACATAACCTCAGGATACACTATCAATTGCTTAGATAAGATCAACACAACCTCAGGGTACAGTATCAAATGCTTAGATAAGATAAACACAACCTCATGATACAGTATGAAAGGCAAAGATAATTTCAACATAACCTCATGATACAGTATGAAATGCTTAGACGAGATCAACATAACCTTAGGATACAGTATCAAATGCTTAGATCAGATCAACATAACCGTTTGAAGAGGATTCTCGACAGAGCGACGGCGATCGCACGCTGCCGCCTTCCACAGCTCTTAGACATTCGTCACAGCATCTGACCCTCGCTGCTGGGTCCTGCCGTTGACATACGGAGCACGGACACGCATGGGTGGCTGCGGACGCTCGGCAGATGATGCAGAGTGAAACGCGCTGGAAGAGGAGCCGATGGCAGATGGAACCGGAAGCATGGTCAGGCTGAAGGTCCATCAGCTGCCTCAGAAGGTCTCCTTCGCAAGCCGCCGTCTTTTGCTCGGTCCCGGCGGGTGGTGACGACGAGGCAGCTGCGGCGGCGGCAGCAGCAGCCTTGATTGAGCGAAGAACCCGAGTTCGTTTCGCTCGAATGACCCCGCTCAGACACTGGCTACGCGCCAGTTCACGCTCGGGGTAGAATTGTCCGCAGATTGTACCCCTGAGCAGCGACAGTCGACGTTTCAACATCACCCCAACGATCAGTACCCCGTACAGTGCGACGAGAATGGAAAGACTGACCAGCGACGGAGAGCTGGACGCAGGCATGCAGGCGAAGCCGTCGTCGAAGAAGCCGAACCAGTGCCCGGCGTGGAAGCCCCTGAGGAACTCCTTGAGGATCTTGGCCAGGGTCCCGTTGCCACGGACGACCGACGAGAGGCTGTTTGCGCCGGTGACGTCGAAGGGCGGTCTGGAGTGCCGTCGGATGAGACCGAGGACCCAGGAAAGGGAGAAGTCGAGGAAGCCGCAGAGGCCGGCGACCGTGGCGTGAAGGACGACGACGAAGAGACCATCGGTGGGAGAAGACATCGAGTGACCTGCAGTCACCAGGCGCTCGAAGCAGAACGACCCCGGCGGTTCTTCCACCACCCTCGGCTGAGGATGCTCCTCCGCCGTTGAAAACCGCCACTCCCTGCCACTCTCATCCGTCAACCACTGCGAGGTCGTCGTCGTTGGCATGTACGTCGGATCGACGCACAGGTAGAGGGTGAGATACGTCGACGCTGCCCACCCAACCAGGAAACAACCAATCACAGGAATCACCCTCGCAACGAGAAGCAACGACTGCTCCACACGGTCAACCGCGTTGTCAAATCCCTCAAGGAAGCGCTGGCGGACCTTCGTCTCGTTGGCGGTCTCCCCGGCGGCGGCGACAGGAACAGCAGCGGACGGGTGGTGAGGTGGCGGTGATGGTGGTGGTGGTGGACCATAGCGGACGCTGGTGTGCAGATAACCCTCGAGCTGACCGAGGGCCGTCAGCGTTGAGTTGACGGCGACGTGAATGACGTTTCCCGCCCATCCGGACGGACGGCACAAGAGGTCGCTGTTGTTGAGACCCTGGCAGACGACGATGCTGTGCAGCGGTTCGCAGATGTCGCTATCGTCCGATAACACCTCGTTCCAACGCCTAAACATGATGCAGGACACGAAAGATTTACGATGAGCTATATATATATGCACAGTGTTGCACACACATAATATGTGTGTGCATATATATAATATATTATATATTATATATATATATTATATATATATCATGAATGACATTCCCTCCCTAAAAAATTTCCGAGTTGATTTTCTACATTTAGACCTATATTGCAGCATTACATGACAAACGACCCATGTTAGACCAACTATTAAAATTATGATGTCAGTGTTGTGCACAGTAGAGTACGTATACATGTGTTTTTTCAAGGAGGTTTCTAAATGTAAAATTTTTCAGTTTCACTTGCTGTGTCATTAGTGCTTTTGTGCGACGAAATCTTATGTAAAAAACCCGAAAAGTGTAGTCTAATATTATAGGCTACATAGCTTAAGCTATGACCTTCGCTAAACCTGGTTAGTCGGGTATCCTTCTGGAATTTAATAAGCGTCGTTTCTCTTGAAGTTGGTTCTAATATTTTAAATATAATATATTTGTCTTTTGATGATTTTATTGCAATTGTTGTCAACGCCTCTTTTCAGTTGACTGTGGACTCTATTATTTTTAGCATTCGTTACATCGAGGAATAGCCGCATATAAACAGTGACGTGGGCAACTGAGCATGCAGTGTGAATATTGTAAATGGCAAATCGATATGACCGCAAATGTCCGGGATGGCAAAATCAAAAGTTGGCAGTCCTAAATAAATCATATTTATAATTGTCTTTGTTTTAACAACAAAACCAGCGCTTTATCTTATTATAATACAACCAGTCTTTTATTTTATTATAAACTAGCTGGGGTACCCGGCGTTGCCCGGGAAATTTAGGATTAGACCCGCTCAGGCCACAACCAAACCACACCCCACCTCCACCCAACCCCGTACAGCACCCCTTCCATCCGTTCCCGCTTCACCCCTCCACCCCATCCTCACCACACCCCCACCTCCACCCCAAAACCCCCACCCCACCCCGTACACCCACACCTCCACCCGCCCCCGCTTCACACCTCCACCCCTCCACCTCACCCACCCCCACCCTCACCACACCCCGTTCACCCGCCCCATGCCACTCATTTCACCAACCCACACCACACCTCCACCCCACCTCGTACACCCCACTCCCTTCCATCCGCCCCGCTTCACCCCTCCACGCCACCTCCACCCCATCCTCACCACACCCCCACCGCCACCCCAAAGCACCCCACCTCACCCACACCCTGCACCCGCCCCGCTTCACACCTCCACCCCTCCACCTCACCCCACTCCCAACCCACACCACACCCCGTTCACCCGCCCCATGCCACCCTTTTCACCCACCCACACCTCCACCCCACCTCCACCCCACCCCGTACACCCCACCCCCTTCCATCCGCCCCCGCTTCACTTCTCCACGCCACCTCCACCCCATCCTCACCACACCCCCACCTCCACCTCAAAGCTTCCACCCCACCCCACCCACCCCTCCAACCGCCCCGCTTCACACCTCCACCCCTCCACCTCACCCCACCTCCACCCCACACTCTCACCACATTCCCACCTCCACCCCCGAACCCCACCCCACCCCGTCCACCCCACCTCGTTCACCCGCCCCATC
The DNA here is from genome assembly GCA_945859605.1 of Lumbricus rubellus. NCBI lineage: Eukaryota > Metazoa > Annelida > Clitellata > Crassiclitellata > Lumbricidae > Lumbricus > Lumbricus rubellus. The sequence goes on along the minus strand of OX243820.1, from coordinate 6,443,363 downwards.
CCACCCCTTCCGCCCTCCACCTACCACCTCCACCCATCCTACACTCACCCCTACCCTCCACCCCACCACCCGAACCCCCAGCCCAAGCCAGCTCCCACCCCACCCCACACCCTCCACCAACACACCCCAAACTCACCCACCCGACAACACCCCACCACACTCTGACCTCTCCACCTGTACGCCACCCGTGAAATTAGGGTTTAATGGGACGAAGAGGGTGGGAAGGGAGCGGAGGGGAGCGATGGACGTGGGAGGGGAGGGGGAGGGGTAGGGGGTTGGGAGGGGTTGGGGAGGGGTTGGAGAGGGACCGGAGGGAGGGGATGGGCAGGGGAGGGGAGGGAGAGGAGAGGGGAGGGGCAGGCGAAGGGGGAGGGTTGGCAGAGGGAAGGGGAGGGGTGGGTGAGGGGGTTGGGGAGGGGGAGGTAGGGAGGGATGGTTAAATGCTCTTTTCAGCCACAGCAACACGTGGCCGGGTTCAGCTAGTTGACTATAATTATAGTAAGACTTTACAGCAAAGCGGATTGGAAGATCATTTACATCAGCTGCGTTTATATAATGACCATGCAAGCGTTTAAAAAGGTGTTTAATAAACTTAGGGTTTTCGCCCCCACCGTGGCCCCTATGGTGGGGGAGATTCGCCAACAACTCCACTGGGTGGTTCCGATGGCCCTCTGTCTAGGTGCAAAGTTTGAAATCAATAGCTGCGTTTTATTGAAAAAAATTTGGGGGGTTTCGCCCCCCACCCTGGCCCCCATGGTTATAGAGAATCGCCAACCCCTCCACTGGGTGTCCGACGCCGAGACGGAGAGAGTAGTGAAGGTTTGGAGTGAAAAGGTCAAAAACTGTCGAAATGCATTCCGGTCAAACACACAGACAGACACACAGACAGACAGACAGACAGACAGAATCCTCTCTTTATTAATATAGATTTATAATTGCCTTTCTATTGTAACACAACAAGTTCTTTATCTTATTATAATTGTCTTTTTATTAATGACACAGCCAGTATTTTATCTTATTATAATTGTGTTTTATTAATGACACTTCCAGTCTTTTATCTGATTTATACTTGTCTTCCTATTTATAACACAACAAATCCTTTCTCTTGTCTTTCGTTACTCTTTGTGTTTTCTTTTCCCTCCGTTTCTTTATATAGCCTACAATTGATCAATCTAGCAGCCAGTCGATAAATCGATCCATCAATTTAACCAACCTGTCTATCGTTCTAGTCAGAGCAGGAGTAATTAATGAGGACTTGGTTTGGAGACTTAATGAACCGTCAGTGCTGAACTAAACTCTTTTTGATGTCCAGATTGTCTGAGATGACAGAAGGTGACATCATGAGTGTAGGCTATTCGTCACGACGGAATAGAAATGACTTCAAATCTAACTAAACCTCATCTTCCGCTTTTACATCCCTTAGCCCTTCCGTCACCTCATTTTTAAAAGCCTTAATCGCCTTATTGATCAACGCGCACCATACATTCCTGGAAACAACTTCCAGTCACTCTTTGGCAACACACTGCGAACCACTACTCGCGCGCACACCCTCTGAAATACACTACACAGGCACACGCACGCATGTACACACACAAACACAAACACAAACACACACGCATACACACCCGCACATAGCACAACACGCAACACACAAACAAGCATAAAAACAAACTATATTGGTAACAACTCGTATACGCTGTATGACAGTATGAAAATAGTTTCTTACTGTTCCTGTCCACGGGTTCCCATAAGAAGAATCTGGCGCTTGTTCGGAGTAAGATTCGTTGACTTCGGAGCCCATCTGTCGGGGTTTAAGCTGTCCAGAACACCCTGCGCATGCTTGTAGACGTTTGCCAGTGCTTCCAAGACACCCAGGCACTGGATCTTTGCTTTGCTGATGCTGTTCACGCATGCGCCGTAGGCTCGGTCGACGAACACCTTGCATGCCTGTCACGTGATCAAAAGATGAGTGCGTCATTTCCGTTTATAGTGATGACGTATAATATTATGATCGTCAATACAGTCGCGATTCTCATTCATGATCGATAAAATAATGGCTAATGATTTTTTCCATAATAGAAGCAACAACTACAAGAATATTTTAGTTCTCAAGTCTCAATAGGTCTTGCTCCGAAGTTTCTTTGTGATCTTATACGTCCCGTCTCTGCCGCTTCGCTATGTCCTCTTAGATCCCCATTGGAAGTTGAAACCTACCGAGGGGCAGAGAAGGAGAGAAGAAGATCTAATATCAAAATAAATAAATAATCTATAAGGCCTATCGTTGGCGCTGAGGCACTGTGACTGAAGAGCTAGCTTTATGTGGAATTAGGGTTGCAAAAAAACTATAATTATGGGGTCCTTGAAAGACTAGGGGTCAAACCCCACACACCCCATGTAGACAATTCTCGCCATGCTGCATTAACCCTGTAGGTCTATAATTATGGAGTCAAGAAGACGCATTCTCCGTATACATGTACATTTTGGCAGATCGCTCGAATTAATTGACAACTCCGCCACTGTTCTTCCTTTCACAGTGCCAGTCCCAAGCCTGGATAAAGCAGGAGGGCGATGCTAATGGTCTTTGTTACCACACAGTGTCGTTAAACAGATAGGCTACAAATCAATTGCATGGTTACCGGTTGGAAAGGCGTATACAGTTTAAGACAAATCCATCAGCACTTACTTTCTGCGAGCCGAACAATTGCAGCAGACCGTTATGGATGCCATGATTCAGCATCCTTAGCTTCTCCTCCAGCGGCTTCAGGTCATCCTCGGCCCTGACGACCGCCTCCTGAAGGCCGACCATCGTGAGATTCAGCTGACCGACGAGTCCCTTGTACGGGTTCGTCATCAGCAACGTCTGATTGTGCGACTGATCGATACCGCACGAGAAACTCCGCGAAATCTCGCGCATGCTCACACAGATGTTGGTCAGCGGACCGCAGAGAAGTCCACCGGTCAGGAAAAGAAGGAACCCGATGCGTCCTGCCTGGGTGGTGAAGACGGAGGGCGCGGCCAGGACCCCGCAGCACCTTACCCTCTTCGACACGAGACAGGTGATGGCAACGAGGGGCGAGGCCACGGAGGAGACGACCACGGCGACGATGAACTGGTAGCTTAGATGATAGGAGAGGTAGACGTACAGGAATGCGGCCAGGGAGAGGCTGAACACTATGCAGACGACCCACCTAGAGAAGCCCTTGTCCCCGGAAGGTTCCTGGTAGAAGACGGTGGTCTGGCGGTAGGAGTCGGAGACCTTGTGTCGCCTGGTGGGCTTCGCTGGTCTTGGTGCTACCGTCGAGGAGCGTCGAAGCGGGGTTGATTCGGTTGCCATGCCTTGGACGACGGCTCTAACCAGTTCCCCGCTGTCGAGAGCAGAAAGGTGATCGGTTGAATCGATGGTTTCGTAAGCGTCTGCTGTCTTCCCTTGAGTGTACCGTCGTTCGTTGAGGGGACAAATCGAGCAGGAACCTTCAGTGTTGACGGACGATCTTGATAACTGTCTGCATCGATGCTGTCGGCAATGTCCATAGTCCATCGGGACTTTCCGGAGCGTGGAACAAGCTTTATTCTGGTCCAGCATCACGGTCTTCTGTCCGTTCCAGGCGAGGTCGTCTGCACGCTGGACAAATTCGAGAAACGATTCCGTGGTCTGTCCATCGACGAAGTGGACTCCCAGCGTCCGTAGGTTCGGACAGGACTTGCTGCCGGATGGTCCGCGATGAAGACCGGCTTCACTGGCTTCCTGGCGAGGTCTCTCTCCGACGTCCTGCATTGCGTTTCTGCTACATACGCGGGTACGAACGAACTGACTTTTGGGGCATCTTGTGGTAACGAGCTGCGAATACACCGGCTGCAGCGGCAGAATTACTTCAGTCGGTGTTTCTTTCGGTTCCGCAGCGGCGATGTGGGTTACGTATCTGGTGTTTCGTGGATGCTGGTTCCTCGACTCGGACACGATCAGGTCCGACTTCGTCCTACCCGCCCAGATACTCTCTCTACCTGTAGGTCGAATCGCCATGCGCGCAACCGAGTCGGCCATCATGGAGTAACTTCCATGGTCCTGACCACAGTGACCAGTGCCCGGTTCTCTTTGACTCAGCGACGCAGGTCTGAGACTCTGGTTCCTCCTCACACCAGGTTCCGACATAGGAACCAGTTCCAGTCTATCAGTGCACGAACTGCGACCACCTGTCTGCGACTCGTAGTTTCTGTTCCCCGCTCCGAGTGTCGCGAATTCCCTGTAAACGACCGCCTTCCGTTTCGACACGCATGAGTAATTCGGCGAACCGATTCCGGTCATGCTCCGTTGATTTGTTCTCGGTGAAGCGTTTCGTTCCATTTTCTCGCACAATTCGCCAGCTCCGCTTCAATTAGACCGGAACTATGGCGAGTGCCAAGCCCTACTGTTAGCACCCCAGCCCGAAGTTTTTAGGGGTCACGCACAGTTATAAATATGCGCGTAGTGGACCGGTAGGTTCTCACAAAGGGGACTATTTTAGGGTTATCACAGCATCCGGACCCACATTATGACCTTAATGCGACCCTGACTCCAATCTCGTTCGCTGTCAACATCATCTATGACACTGCTTCAATCAGACATTAATTTTAATTGATGCCTACGATGATAATAGAGATTGCAAAACTGGATGGGTGTCATCCGCCAACACACCGGCCGGAAATACTATTGAGAATCCTGTCATTGTGACAAGCAGAGGAGGTATTTAAAGACTACAATAAGACAGCACATGACGTGTTTCTGAGCAGATGTTTTGTACTCTCTGCTGTTGTTCGAGCATTATGTTTTTTTAATGCAGTAAGGTGTGTGTGTGTGTGTGTGTGTGAGAGAGAGAGAGAGAGAGAGAGAGAGAGAGAGAGAGAGAGAGAGAGATTGCCCCACTGTACACGTTGGGAAATATGAGACTGGACGCCAGGATACCATAATACCAAGCGAGTCGAATTTCGAAATTCAAGACGATTTCAAAATCTCAAAGTGCGCCACAATGTTATATTACACAGTCGCAAGTTTCATGTTGCGAGAGCAGATTCTTTCAATCAAGCCATTATTACTTCTTTGGTTTGTTACTGTTCTCCATTAATGAAGCATACCGTACGTCCTGTTGCGACCCAACCCTAGCGCAGCTTTACCAGTCAACTGCAGTCGTGTTTTAAGCTACAGTAGGTCTAGCATAGTAGAGCTATAATTCAAGTCACACATTATTAGGCCTATGCACAATCAAAACTAGTACTTAGCAAGACCAATCTATTTTATCGAAGCCAATCCTGGTCATAAACTACAGCACAGACTAAATCAGGCACACACACAATCGCCGACTTTTATATAGCGCTTCTCTTTGTGCCTCGCGTCCCGGAGTTAAGTGAGCAAGAGCGCCGCTTTCTTTCGGCCCGACCGAAAACATTGCTCGGAGGAGATTCTTCCGCCCGGTGATTCGGCTCCGACCGGATCGCATCCGCGTTGTTGCGTTCACATCCGCCAGTCTTGTTTGTCGACGGCGCTGTACGAGGCATCGCCGCCGATGACCGAGCGGTCAGGCAAACGAGCGAAGCCCGATAA
>OX243820.1:6267788-6432788 GCA_945859605.1 Lumbricus rubellus | reverse complement strand
TGATGATGATGATCACTCTTATTCTATTTGTTTACCGGCATTTATTTATTTTAATATTAGTATTATTATTATTACTATTATTATTACTGCTACTAATATTACTACAACTATCATCATCATCATCATCATCATCATCATCATCATCATCATCATCATCATCATCATCTTCATCATCATCATAATTTTTGAAAATGACGTCTTCTTTTACGAACCAAATTAATGTATGCAGTGTAGCCTAATGCTACAAGTTTCCTTGTGGAGTCTTTCTCCAATCTCCAGCTAGCCAATCGACCACCATGTCCCAAAACAGCGCAAGACAAATTGGCAATGCTTGAACTTTGACTGCAACGATTCAATTCAACTTTCGCGTCTCCCTTTATTGCGGTCGTTCGTCCGATCTTCATTTATCTCATCGTCGTTTTTTTTCAGCCGACGAGAAAATAAACGCAATAAAGAACTGTTAAGATGAAGATAACTTTGACCCCGCGCGGTTCAGAGGTCAATTATTTCCCCTGCATCGTTTTTACTGCGTCTGGCGCATCTGTGTAGGCTACAGTGTAGCTATATTCCTGGCGATACGCAAGACACTGTGAGATCGTGTTGGAAAGACGTCTTATGCAGGGCTATGTTTTAGTGTGCAGCTCTACAAGGGCAGTTCTACACAGCGGCGGCGGCAGGAATTCAGGTTTTTTGGTGGGGATGGTAGTAGTTCGTCGCCTTGCAGCCGGAGGGTTGGAGGTTCGAATCCACCTCAAGTCGCCGCGTAGTGACCTTGGACAAGTCTTTCACTCGCAATTGCTCAGCGCTTCGGCGTGAAACTCCGATGCAGTGTCCGCTCTGTAGTCGGCAGAGCCTCTGAGTAGAGAGAGTGAAAGGGCGCTATAACAAGTGCACATACAAACAAGCAAACGTGTGTGCGTAGGTTCGTCAACAAGGACTCTTAATTCCAGTTTCCGAGTATTACGCCTACAGTCTACTCCGATCACTGTCGAAGCTGTTACAAACGACACTTAGGCCTAACATTTCCTACAGCGTAGCCTGTCAAGTTTTCTGAATATGGTCCTAGGCCTATATAAATTTATAGGGATATCCACATTTATATATGCCTATGCCCATTTAGTTGTAGATAAACTGTAGCCTAAATTTGAACAGACTTAGGGCTTAATATCCACAGTTAGGCCCAAAGCAAATCGATATAAGTCTATGCCTATGTAGGCTTTACAATCCACGAAATGAACAATAACACTGTAAATAGATTGAATTTCTACCGAACAGTTTATAGGCCTATCTATAGAACTAAATATTTCGCAAATCCATGTATTCCTATTTCCATTATAGTTCGCTTGAAGGGTGACATGATTGATGATTCCCGGGGGTGATCAGACCGCGCTGATTAAATTCCCTTTTGTTTTCCAAGAAAAGTCGAGAAACCCCGACGTGTTATTAGCGCCCATCTTTCTCTTCTCGTCGCACTGCGGCGCCACCTCTATCAGCGCCCCCACTGTCCTAAACAGCGGATCAACCGTGGGGGGGCGGTAGGCCTACTTGGGGGAGGGGAGCTAGAATCGTCGATCCGATCGCGGGATCGGTTTAAATAAGAACTCCGTTCATGGCTTGTTAGAGAAGACAGGAAGAGGACACACTAATTGGTCGGCCTCTGAGAACCGAATCTCAGAACTCGTTCGTTTGAGGGCGCTTTCGCGGAAGTGGCAATCTCGTCTGTCTACTCTATTGATTATTTGAATACATACTCTTCGTTGTCGTCAGCATGCATGCATACACGCAGGGTTGCCAGGTCGTCGTGAAAAGTGCGAGTTGGGCTACTTTTCAATGCGTTCGCGATTGAAAATGTCGTCCAATAAGCAGGGCTGTTTTAAAGAAATCTTTATAACTGCTTAACGGTGCTATAGGCCTATAAGCTTATCATCTAAACACTTGTATCACGATTTTTAAAAATCTCACAAAAGCCTCTAAAGGCCTTCTTTAGAATTTAAGTGACCTAACAATAGGCCTCGTCATAATATATTCACAAAGTGGACTTCACATTGTTTTTGAAGACAAAATCAACTTCTGTTCTTTCTCTAAAGAAAGATGCTACATTAGAAAAACAACATGACAAATTTGCAACAGGTTTTCATATCCACAATTCAATTATATTGTAGAGTAAAAATGTAAAATGCTAAATAAGTAAGTTCCATACCAAAACACAGCACCAAGTACAAGTTACTCAAAATTGACCTAAGAAGGTATAATTATTAGCAATATATTCACACAACCATTTTCATAAATTGCTGTTATTAAGTATATCGATAATAATTAATATTTTATTAATGTTGAGGTAGTTGGCAACCTCACACAAGTAAAATTCAATCAGGAATAGCATCAAGACAACACTTACGGCAGTAACAGCTTTAAAATGTTATCATTCATACTCGAATTACTTGTATAGAAATACTTAAGACTTTAAACTAACTGTATGGAAGAACTAAAGAACCATATATTTACCCATCATGGTTCTGCCTATCTCATCAAAGATACATTTACCCATCATTACATTTTCCATTCACAGGTCTTGTCCCCCTCCCACCCCCCTAAAGCAATGTCAATAACAAATCAGACCCAACCTAATTATTTACACAATTATTAGAATTCTCAAAAATCAATAACCGGTACTAGATATTTCAAAACTCTTGAACTTAGGTCTTATATTAGAAGTTGAGAATTTACACGAAAGCAAAACACTGGCCCAATGTATGAATTCAGAGACTAATTGAAATGTCATTCTTCATTGGTCTGTTTTCGATAGCCATGCAATATCCTGTAATGGCCACACCTACAAATATGACACAACAAAGAGTGCTTAGCACACACACACCTACATCACACAGTTAAAAATTCAACAAAACAGATGAGTATAATTCAGCTTACTTAATCGTACACATGCTACAGGTTCAACATGTTTTTCTGGCACTTTGAAAGCAACGTTGACAAGCAAAAACGAAACAACTGTAATTATCTAGTCTCATTCGCTGTTAGCGAACAAGACAAGCTAATTACAGAACCCTTTGAACACATTTTACATCGAAAACATCGTCCAAAGCAATTAATCCTAGCAGATGCCATCTTTACTTATCACTATCCAGCGGAGTACAGTGGATTTTCGCTACAGCAAATTTAAAAATAATAATTGGCATAAAATCAAATTCTTACAACCGATAGATAACTGGTTTGTAAAAAACCGATATTAACCTTATTCTGCATTAATTTAAAAACTTCAAGTAACTTACCCGAAGTAAAGCACGACTTCTCAAAAGTCCGTAAGGCACCGGGCCGTAAGATCTTGAGTCGGTTGAGTTGTCTTTGTTATCGCCTTCTAACCAGACGTGACCTCGCGGAACCTAAAATCCCCGAAACCAAACGTCATCAAACTACAATATTCAACAATCCAATTAAAAAGTTACTGGCCATACACAAACACCCTTAATAGATCTAATCCCCATGCAATGAAATTTACATTAATGACTTCTAATTCATAAGCAAGAAGTTACAAATTGCTTAAGAGCTTACTTACACAATGTCATATTTATATTGCTGTGGTTGAGCTGGGAGCGCCTCTGAGTGGGTTTCTTGAAAGGGCGGTATAAAAAAAATTAAAATTAATAAATATGCGTGACAACTATTTAGTTTGCAATGAATTGCCCAGATTGGTACAGATTTGAGCAGTGAAAGCAAGACAGTATTACTTTATTTTCTCTTTGTCTTTCGCAATGGGAGCGCCTCTGAATGGTGTGCATTGTGAAAGGCACTTCATAACTATCAGATATAACACAAGACAAATTTTATACCAATATTAAAAAGCATTTTCATGTATAACTCTGCCAACAACATAACTGAGCAGAACAAATAATGCCAAATGCTCTCAGCCTAACTACATCAATCTAGTAAAGTACCCACTGTTTTCTGAGATGCGAAAACACTGGTTTTGTGATCCACCGGACATCCTTCAAGCTGGACGACTCTCTTGCAGACGTACTGCTCTGGGTTCGTTACAGATCGGCAGATGACCACATCTCCGCTAAAAAGCAACATTTAAAACAATTTGAAGGTCAAAGTAAAAGAAACCAACCAAAAATCTCAAACTTTGAAGTTCTCAGAATTACATAAAAAGCAGAATTTAATAGTGTATTGTGTTTAAACATTTATAAAGCGCCTCCAGTAGGGTGAATCGTTCAAAGGTGCTCCCAATGCTCAGCTTGCCTCAAGGATAGCAACCCAGAGGCAAAGAAACTTTGGATGCATACAACTACCAGGCTGCCTAGAAACAAGCTTTCATGATTTTTTATAGAGCACTTCTGAAACTGGTTATGACATAAAAAAGGCAATTAAACATGTATACAAATACCGGTAATAATATTTAAACATACTTTATATTGCCATCGTTGGGCGGGGAATGCCACTGAGTGGGTATCGTGAAGGGGAGCTATAAAAAAATTGAAATGAATTATTAAATTGCATTACCAAATGCTTCTAAATCTAACACAAAATCTTTGCACAGACATGACTATCCAAAACTTCCAATATAAACAATTACTGAAATGCAACCACCATCCTACTTCATTAAGATGCTGATAGAGAGACAGCTACAACTGATCATGAACACATACACTGAGATCTTTCTTTTCCAAATGCTGAAGTGTTCTGTAAGTAGAACATCGTCTGGTTTGATGTTTGGCAGCATGGATGGACCTGCACACTAGACAACAGATAAAAGACACCAAAATAAAACACGTAATTAACTTAAACAATAAACATACACTATAATCTTCAGTAGAGATCGATAGTCTGTGTAAATTCTTGCCATAAATTTTACTTGATCAGAGTTAATCAGAATGGTCTAGTGACACACAAGTTTAACTCGTTCTTGTGTGGCACACATAAAAAATCATTCTCCATTTCACTAAAATAATATTATTGAATTTTCATGCTCCTTTCAAATAAATATAAAAATCAAAACTAAACTTCAACTTTACTCACCTTTATTTTGATGGCAATTTTAAAGATGTAAAGACATTAGATAATATTTTATTATAAGCCTATAAGAATTTATAAAACTAAACATTAAACTAAAGGAGAAGGCCCAGCGGAGGAAAGAGTGGCGACACTGGACAGCCGAACCTGCATAGGGCAGAGAACCAGAAGAAGAGACAAGAATTTATTACAATTTCTAAGAAAAAACCATTTTGTATATACAAATATCTAAGCTGCATATATGTTTGTGCCTATTTTCGGGTTTTTCTATCAAATAAATAGCCTTAAATTGGACATATTATGACGAGACAAGAATTGATCACTTACAACAACAAAATCGCCAACATATTCAAACGCACAGTGACCAATGCATCCACACTGGGCCACAGTTACTCCGATTCCAAAAGCCTTTGACAAAATTCGCTTAAACATGGCTTCAGTTGCAACAGAATTGTGTAGGTATCTGAAATCAGTTTTTGTGCAGAAGCATCAAATACAGTCAACTTTGAAAAACTCTTCATGCTGGCATGAATGCAAATGTAAAATATCCATTAAAAAATTATCGTGTGACCTCGAACTGCAAACTTTTCAAAGAATTTATCTGGTAACCATAAACGACCCTCACGACGCCTAGATCTGACCAAACCGACCTTCATGCCGCCGCCTTACCTGATCCTAACCGACACGTCGGTCCCCGATACTATAGTTATGCCCTTCCGTCCTCGATACTATAGTTATACCGTGTATCGCTTGCAGTAAAATAAAGCTTCGACAAAATTGCACCATTCTTGAAAATTATGTTTACAGTAAATTTAACAGTGATTTTAGACCAGTGGTTCTTAACCGGTGTTCGACCGAACCCCTGGGGTTCGGTGAGCCGGTGCCAGGGGTTCGGCAGAGGTCCTCTTAAATGTATACATATTCAGTGAAAAATTATCTCCTATTTTTTCAACTTTTATTTGATAAAATTTGTTTGAAACCTTATTAAATTTAAACTGTTCATCCTGTTAACCTTATAGTTTTGTCTTACTGCACCAGTGCACCTCCCGATAATTAACACCAGCAGGCATCTTTCTGTGAAGTACTGGTAATATAAGGTATTACCGATAAGATATTATGCAATTTTTCTTTGTTTTCTGCAGAAAAAGCATCGTATGACGTTACTAAAAGCAACTATTAGGCTACCCTTTTCTTATACGTAGTGGATCCGCTCACGCCCCGAGCGTTAGCGTAAACCATGTGCTACATTCACGCCCGTAACATTATTGGTCGCACTGGCTACGGACGGTGCATTGCAGGCTACCATTCGGGCTAACACCCGTCGGCCAATCAGGTTAGCGGAAAACAATGTGGAAGAGTCGAATACCGTAGGGGAGGAGGTTGTCGAGTACAATTTATGCCCATCCTTTCTAAACCCTACTGTCAACAGCACGTGCTGCGTGTCGCAGGGTCTCACGATTTTAGACGAATTGCAATGTAAAACGTTTAAAATGTCTTACAAATGACCCTACGTATGGAGGAACATTTTGCACAGGTAATTATGCGCTCTTTATCGTTAAATTTAAGCATGGTTATAACATAGAAGACCTAGGTGTCGTTCGCGTATAGGGTATAAGGTCTCGCGTCGTGAGGGTCGGTTAGGGTTAGTGTTAGGGTTAGTGTCGTCATTAGATTCTTAAGATTTTTGCGTCGTGAGGGTCGGTTAGGGTTAGTGTTAGGGTTAGCGTCGTCATTAGATTCTTAAGATTTTTGCGTTGGTTGTTTAGCAGTTGTTGGCCAACCTAGCCTAATAGCTTGACCATCAACTGCTAACATCAACTACCTTCTCCCCCCTGCGGTCTTCGCCTCTTCCAGACGGTTCACGTGACGGGCGTGAGCGGATCCACGACCTTTCTTATATACTTATACCACAGAGTATGTCGAGCAAAAAAGAAGAATTATTGTTCAAATTTGAGGGGTTCGGTGAATGGTCATGGATTTCTCTAGGGGTTCGGCTCCCTTGAAAAGGTTAAGAACCACTGTTTTAGACGATCCGTTAGTTCAGTTGATCAAAACACCTTTCGTGTAAGATTTTAAAATGAATCTCATTAAAACAACAACAACAAAATCAAAATTAAAACAATGAACAAAAGATCGATTCGTACTCGTATAAGGGTGTCGTATGCGCATTGATTCAACGTGATGCTGCGACTTTACTAATATAAGTAAGTATATAATATTAATAAAATTATTATAAAAATGTCGATTCAAATGACCCTCACTCGTGCTGATAATAGGCCTTTCCGGCCATTTAATAAGCAAGGATCAATAATGATTGAAACCATAAAATTTCATGCGAGACCTGGCGGTCAGAACGTACATCTGCTTAAACAACGAAATAATAATTACTTTTTATTATTGTCGTTTTTATTATGATATTTACATTGTAAAACGTGAAGGATACAAAAAATTTCGGTCGTTTACCATGTTTTTGAGGCAATTTGCGTGTGATCGTTACCCTGTTGTTTTCCCGTGGTAATGGAGCGCCGCTATGGCTGCCGTGCCGTATATACTGTTGGATTTGGCAGCAATGGTTTCGACGGAAACTATGTAGATTTGAGCGTAGGTTTCACTAATGGTTGGGATTGCGGAATTAGACACTTAGGTCGTTGTTTGGGACTAACGTATTGCGTTTTGACAATGCGTTTTTGCAATACACGAAAACTGTATTCTGTTTAGTCTTTCCTCTGTGTTTATATAATCGTAGTGTATCCGCTCACGCCCCGAGCGTGAGCGTAAACCATGTGCTGAAATTCACGCCCGTAACATTATTGGTTAGAGCCTCTCACGTGACGCCCCTCTCTAGCGGAGGGCAAAGTGGAAGAGGCCAAGACCGTAGGGGAGGAGGTTGTCCAGTACAGTTTATGACCATCCCTTTTAAAGCTATCAACAACACGTGTGGGTCGGCAGGCTCTGAAGATTTTTGACGAATTGCAATGTAAAACGTTTAAAATTTCTTACAAATGACCTTACGTATGGAGGAACATTTTGCACAGGTAATTATGTCTCACTTTAGCGCTCTTTATCGTTAAATTGAAGCATGGTTATAACATAGAAGACGTAGCTGTCGTTCGCGTATAGGGTATAAGGTTTCGCGTGAGGGTCGGTTAGGGTTAGTGTTAGGGTTAGTGTCGTCATTAGATTCTTAAGATTTTTGCGTCGTGAGGGTCGGTTAGGGTTAGTGTTAGGGTTAGTGTCGTCATTAGATTCTTAAGATTTTTCCGTTGGTTCTTTAGCGTGTTGTTGGCCAAGCTAATAGCCTACAGCTTGACCAATAACTCCTAACATCAACTACCTTTCCCCCCTATGGTCTTCGCCTCTGTCATGTCATGTCATGTCATGTCGCCATCGTCGCATCGCGACGGTTGGCTACATGAATGGACCTTTAATGCCCAGAGTCTTCTGTTCCTTGTCGCGCTCATTAAGTCAGAGCCTACAAGTCCTGTCCAGTTCAGGACGTTGTCGATCCAAGATATCCTCGGCCTTCCTCGTCCTCGGTTCCCCTCCACAAAACCCGTCATGATGCTGCTTTCGATGCTACCGTTTTGTTGTCTCATGATATGACCAAAATATCGAAGTTTCCGAATTTTGGTGTGAGCCAATAGTTCTCTTGTGGCTCCCGCTGACACATACACCTGTTCATTGGTCATCATTTTAGTCCATGGAATTCTCAGCAGCTTTCTGATACACTTGTTCTCAAATGCTTGAATTCGCTTTTCTTCATCCTTTTTCAGAGTCCATGCTTCACATCCATACGTCGCTACTGGCCACACCAAAGCCTTCATCAACCGCAATTTGGTGACGATGCTGATTGATTTATTCTTCCAAATCTTCGTCAATTTGGTCATGACGATCATTCCCATGGCTAGTCTTGATTTAACTTCACTCACACAATTCCCATCTTTTGATATCCTACTCCCTAAATATACAAAGGAATCCACTTGTTCTAGTCTTCCCGTACCCACCACCGTTTTGAGCACCTCCTCAGTAGTCGTCATAACTTTCGTCTTAGTTACGTTGATTGACATTCCATATTCTTCTGCAGCACTTGCGACTTGTTTCACGAGTTCTTGTAGTTCTTCTGGTGTTGTGGCCAGTAGGACAATATCGTCAGCATATCTCAGGTTATTGATGGTTCTTCCGCCAATCCTGAATCCACCGGCGAAACCTGTTAGTGCCTTTCGCATAATTTGCTCTGCTAAAATGTTAAACAGACATGGGGAGAGGTTGCAGCCCTGTCGAACACCTTTCCTAACCTTGAACCATGCTGAAGTGTGGTCGTTTGTTCTTACATTTGCCTGTTGTTGTCTGTACAAATTTCTTAGCAGCTGGACTAGATGAGGTGGAAAGCCCATTTCAAGCATGGTTAGCCATAGCTGGTCTTCGCCTCTTCCACATTGTATTCCCCTAACCGGCGGCTTCCCCTTTCACGTGCGCAAAATCACGTGACATACAATGACCAATTGCGAAGCGGGCGTTATTCTAATTCAGTGTATAGCCTCACGTCGGGCGTGAGCGGATCCACGACCTTATATAATATTTGACGGCAATGACCTGTACCCATTATTTTGAAATGTATATATATTATGTATATATTGGATATAGATAACATAATATTCTGGCATTATCTTTTTGACATCCATTCAGATTTTTGCCCATGGGCATAGTCAAGAAATAATTTCGTTTTGGGGTATTTCCATTGAGCATGGTCATATATTCCTAATGTTGGGTTTGTGATATCTGTAATTAATTTGGGTCCGAGAATTGAACCTGTGAAACTACCACCCAAGATATGCCAGTGCCATTTACTGTTGTTGCTCTTTCATTTTTGAATCGGTCAAATTGTTGGCCACAATAATTGCTCTATAACTTTGGCGGCTAAAAGTTATTATTATGGCTGACAAACAGTCAGATGTGGGATTCCAAGAGGTTGTGAAGATGGTGGAAATGATGAGTGTTTGAAAGTGCTTTTATGAGATCTGAGGGTTGCATCCAGTACACATCTGTATAGGAAGAGGAGAACTAGTGGTTTTTGCCGACATTTTTTTTCCTGGTTGTGGCAGTAAGGATATGAGGAAAGCCATATCTGAATTGAATTTGATAGCAGTGTAAGCATTGAGAGGTATAAGTGCATTTGCGGGCTACTGAAATACAAGGACACTTGGATTTTGAAACGTATTAATGCAGTGTATCAGATTTGTGTAGCGATTTCGCATCTTCTTACTACAATCATGGTACCTTGCTTAACTGAAGAGTATCTGCCTCTATTTGCTAATTTATATTGTTGGTAGATATCTTTTATGTTGCGGACAGCGCAGCCATCGATACTGTCAACCATATCCTACTTGAGGACATTCCGCATGTACTTCGTGATTTGATCAAATTTTGGAATGCGACCAATAAGACATGCTGCTGTGCGCAGAACCTGGTCAAGACACCCAATTCAGATCGCCTGGAGCCAGAGATAGAGGGAACTACAATAGTCGAGGCGAGAAAGGAATGGATAAGAGTGGCAGCATTAGGGGTCAGAGATCGAGATACCACCCTAAGCTGACGTAGTTGGTAGTAGCAATCACGACAAAGTAGATTTATGTGTTTCGAGAACATTAGCTCCCGGTCGAATGTGAAACCAAGGTCCGAACAGTGGAGGCAAATGTAGTCCCAGGAAACTCCAGAGTTAAGGCTTCTAAGTTAAGTTTTGCAAGTTGTTGGCGAGTGCCGAGCAATATGTATTGGGTCTTGTTTGGGTTTAGTCGTAAGCGGTTGGAAGACATCCAAGCCTCTAGGGTCTGCATGGCCAGGTTTATTGCCTGAACCATAGTAGTAGACGCCAGACAGTGAACATATGCCTGAAGGTCATCTGCATAAGATTGACTCAAGACAGAACCAGCTGCTAGGAGAGGGCCAAGGTCTGGAGTGCTTCTGAGTAGATGGACTTGACAGGGTGCTACCGGTATATAATTGCTCCTAATAACTATCTAAATAAATAAACACAAGGCTACAAAAATGCTTTATTTGCAAAAAGATTGCAGCCCATCAAGCATCTGGAGATGCAAGTACTATGATAGTGTGAGTGACTTTGGACTGTATTAGGTAAGCTAAATATCGACAGCGGCATTGGCAATGGATACAGAAATATATATATATAGTTATATATACATTGCTAAGCACTTTATCATAGAAGTCCAGATATGTCTGATATGTACTTTGTGTATGAATAAAAGAAATGCAGCACTAGTAAAATGTTAAAAAGAAATGCATATGCATCAGTTCTGTGCAAGATAGACTGCCAATGCCTGCAAATGTGTGATTGTCTTTGGTCAGTTTCATTCCAAGATATGGGTCGTGAACTTTGTTGCGACCAACTCAACCTCATATCTGTGGATCCCTGTATCCTGTATCTCAGCTTATGCAGGAACTTAGAACTATGAAGATGTTCTTAGTGTCATTATTCAGCTCATTTGATAATCTATTTGAGTTGATTAATGAATATGATGGCCGTTTAAGTTTGACAAACTATGAGTTGAACATATTGGCAAATTTTCCAATTTCAGAAGACATCGATATTAAAGTTTGCACATAATTATATACAAGGCCGTAGCCAGGATTTTATTTGGGGGTTTGCTTGCCCTTGATCAAGCTGACAAGCAACCGTATCAACAAACTAAGGGGTTTAGAGGACGATTTAATCTATTCTAAAAGGTCATATAAACATAAGAGCTTCTAAATTAAATTCCCGTAGTCCTAATGATTGTGTGAGTAAATGCATTATTTCGATGGGGGGGGGGGGGGTTCAAACACGACCTTGATTATGATCTATAGTTAAAATAGTTGTGATTATAATCTATAGTTAAAATAGTTGTAACAGTAAACCATCTCTTCTGAGGATGTTCAAGACATTTCAGTCTTCTTCTTCTTCTTTGGTTCTCTGCCGTCAGGCAGGTTCATATGTCCAATGACGCCACGCATATCTGTTCTGTGCATCCATCTTTAGCCCTCTGTAACCGTCCTTTGTCATCATCCAGTCCAGTAGCATTTTATTGTCGTCATTTTACACATTCCTCGGGATGAGTAGGGAGGTGGTCTCCCGTTGCCTTCCTCCCGGTGTTTTTACGGAGAGACACCATCTCTCAGCGTCGATGTCGTCCATCGTCCGTCCTTCAGCTTCTTCGCCCACGGGGCACTCGCTTACACCGGCGAGTACTCGGTCGTCCACCACGCACTCCGTTGAAACAGGAGGGACCCCGAGAAGGTGGCGTGGGTGGACATTTGAGCAGCAGAGGCTATTTGAGTCGCTTGCATGCCCCATTCCCCTCCCCATTTCAGTCTAGAAGTGCGATTTTATCAGATTTCGAGAAACTTGCACGGGGGTCAAGGTCAAGGACGAAGTGCTCAATTGTCAAATATTGATGTCAAACTTTTAAACAGTTGTCATTATTCTGCCCATATAGTTCATGAAAAGAGATGAATAATGACACCAAGAACACCATTCTAGCTCTGATACAAGCTGAGATACAGGCTTTTATACATCTGTATGAGGTCGAGGTCGTCGGGTCGAAATTTGCTGACCCGTATCTCGGAATATAATTGACCCAAAAAGATTTTTTCTCAGCTTTTGGAATGTTTTATTTGGCACAACAAGTGGGCCAAATTTTAAGTTAATCTGAGTCTCTTCAATCATAATAAATGCCACAATTAGCCACTGTTCAGAATTTCAGGAACCCCCCTCACATTTGGCCGTATAACTCTTTGTACATGCGCGACATTACTGTATCCTTCACATGGTCATATTCTACATAGTCTTCCGGTTCTAACGATATATAATTTTTGCTTGTTAGAATTTTTCTAAGGTTCAACTTATTTCTAGCAGACTAATTGGTAATGACATGGAAAGGAATTGTTAGAGGACAGATAGGCTAAATAAAAAATCTTTGTATAATTTTATCTGGAAATTTTGTATGTAAATTTATGTAGCCCTATTTTGAAATGCCTCATCAGCTCTCGGAATCCAGAACACATCAAATTAATGCAGAAATACTGGAAAGCAGACCTTACCGAAATACTTCCGAGTTTGACTTTAAATGCAATGTATTTACATAAGAATAGTTGAAGTTGTAGATAGGCATAGTTTTTCCCACATTCTTCTTTTGTGCCACCAATGGCTGGTGACTTAAAGACAAGAGTTGCACAGCCTCCAGACATTGTCTTAGTAGGCCTATTGATATGTGTCGGAACCTATTGTTTTGGTTTTCGGCCTCAAAGTCACTGTTTCGACTTTTTGGAACCTGGCAAAAGTCGTTCTTTCAGAAGCTGTGCTCGTAGTTCTCGCAAAAAATATCTTTAGTTCTCAACTTTTTGCGCTACATAATTGCGTGCCGGAGTTATAAATAGAAATGCTAATAGGCATAATATGAGCTAATAGATTATAGTATATAGGCAAGTTGGGAAACAAGTTTATGAGCTGCAATTATAATTATTGATAATTCCAAAATGTGTCCTCTGTGTGGAAAATCAAAAGCCTAAGTCTTGATTCTCGAACAATCATGGACCTTGTGTTTCGGTCTCAGAGTTTAGTGTGTTGTATGCAAGTCTGATTAATATACATAATGTGGAGCATGTATGTAATCTGCAGACCTAAGTCAATATCCATGTCACCCAGTGCTAAAAGTGTAAAAAAAAGAAGTGCCATGACATCCCGTACCTTTCCAAAAGAAGTACCAGGATGCCCCTTACATTTTCAGGTGTGCTGGCCAAATAAGTGGCAGGACGGCATAGAGATTTGAAAATAAGTGCCAGGACGCCGTCATGACCGCCCTGCCACACTTTAAAGCCATGATGTCACCATGAAGTGAAATATGGCTATTATCTAACAAACTGCAAGCAGAACAATTTAAATAACATTTGGGACATAAAATTCTCGAGCTGTTCAGAAAATTTCACCAAATTCAAAACAACTCAAATCTTCAACAGAATCTCATCTGTACGGCAAAATGTCTCAAACATCTTTTAACATCAATAGACAACAAAATACGATAAAAAAAAAATTCATAACAGGTCTGTCTCAATCGAAATAGAACGAAAATATGAAGCACTAGCAGCTGCATACGCAATAATTATGCCGTCGCTCGGCAAACAGTCGCTTTTTAGTTTGGTTTTCTCTGTACATCATTCTTAGTGTTGGAAAATAAAGCAGGAGGGTCAGTATTTCGGTCGACGATCACAGATTATTCTGCCATGATTTAAACACAGAAGTACGTTACGACTACACGAAATTACATAAACCAAAGCACACACGTAATTATATACACATACAGATATATATCTATATACAATCACACAAAAACATGCACGCACGCACGCATACAAACACACACATACACACAGATATATAAACACACACAAGCACGTATAAGAAACACATGCGCACAATCACACACATATACATGTATATACACGCACACAAACACGCACAAATGAGCATAAATCTCATCGCCACACTTCAAAATCTACTTCACCACGGAACTTAAAAGCACGCCAGCAATCCTGCACTCGTAACACAACTAAGGCAATTATCCTTCTTCAACATACATACCACAGCGTCACAGAAATCTCACCGTAAAATAAAGTTCAACTCCAGAAGTTCACACACATCAAAAAACGCACCCATCGAACAACCGCTACAACGAAGTCCGACAGAAACGACGCTGAAAACACGGCAGCCACGATTCAGAAAAGTTTACTTTGCACACGACGTCGGATTTTGCAGAAACCCTCCGGAATAAATGCAGCTAAATAAACGCACGCGGCGGCGTACGTAACGAACCCGAACATCGCACGCAAACATCGTCGTCGTCGTCATCCACTCAAACATCACAAACGAAGACTAGAGATCGATCGTCGGTGTGTGACAAATTGGCCTAGTGAGCGGAGTGCTCCTGCATGGTCACTTTCTTCGGCGTGCCGGACGTCGAAGCGGGTGGCGCCGCAGTGGCGCCCTCTGGCCTTCGTTTCACCGACCGTCGGACGAGAAAGTTTGCGACGTAGATGCTCGGTGAAAACAGATTCAGCGGAAGCTTGCTGTTAAAATAAGAAACAGAACAAGCGTAAAAATTGTATGATGCAATGCATACATAATTAATTGTCATAGGATCCTTATCCTGCCTCTTGCAAGGTATATGCATTTATCCATTCAGTCCAAGAATT
Source organism: Lumbricus rubellus (assembly GCA_945859605.1). Lineage (NCBI taxonomy): Eukaryota > Metazoa > Annelida > Clitellata > Crassiclitellata > Lumbricidae > Lumbricus > Lumbricus rubellus. The sequence continues at coordinate 6,417,518 of OX243820.1, read as the reverse complement.
TACATAGCGACTCTTCAGAGATCTATATGGAGGCGCTCCCAGTCGCAGCTAACACGTAGGATTTCAATCACTTATGAAAGGCAGGGGAGTTTAGTCTAGGTATCAATCGCAAAGCTACCAGAAGTCTTTTGACTGTTATGTGTGTGATAGAATAATTTGTTTTTATATTTAAATTTTCTATTTAATTTATGTTACATGCATATAAGTTGATTTCACTTACATTTTCATTTGAATTGGATCTGCTTCAATGGCGCTGATGATATACGGCGTGAAGACCATGGAGAATATGAAAATGCTTTAAAAAAACACACACAGTAGATTAGAAGCCAATGAAACTTTTGTGAAAAATGTAATAATTTAATCCTATAATATATACAGTTCCTATATAGTTAACAGAGTATTAAAGCTGAATCCTTGAAGTTCGGACACAATTTAATGAAAATTTCAGGCAATGATAAATTCAAGGAACTAATTATATGGTCAGTTAATAAATAAATAAGGTTACATTTTAAAAACTTTTTTAAAACAGAAAAAGTGATGAAAATTTTTAAAAAAACAATTTAACAACCAGGACTTTTCTGAGCAAAAAATGTTTTTTAAAACTATGCATTTAATCTTCCAAAATAAGTGATTAAGTTAAATATATTAATAAGTCCGACTAACTTGGCAATAAACGAAAAGCAGTTTCCTAGGATAGCAAGCGGAAGTCCAAAGCCGACGAAATACGGCCAATTGTGTTCGATTTTTCTAATGCGCTGCTGTACAGACCAACCTGGAATAAAAACACAAACCAACCTGGAATTAAAACAAAAGCCAACCTGGAATTAAAACACAACAGTCAACACAGCTGTTCAAATCATATGACATGCCGCATAAAATACGATACAATGTCAAAGCCTGCATGTATGTCTGTATGTATGTATGCATGTGCATACATACATAAACATGCATGTATGCACAAAATGAACATTCCCACTTTGCACAAATCCAGAACAATGAGTCATAGCTTTTCGCACTAAATAATAAATAATAAATAATTCCTCAAGTACTGTTCACCTTTATCCTCACTAGTCATCCTAATTGCGGTGTGCAACCACAATTTTTTTATTTGAAAGAACCAAAAGTTGTTGCTCCAAGAAGCTGTCTCGTGCTTTAAATACTCGTCCCATTGGAAAAAAGCATGAAAAAAGCATGGAAAAAGCACAGAAAAAAAGCATAGAAAAAAGGAAAACTTTACCCCTGTTGAACCAGTCGTATTCGAATGCATAAAGGGAGTACATGAAACTCAGATGGACGAGGTTGAGAAATTCCCCGACACCAGCAATCGGAACGTGCTTTGCGAGGGAACACTGGAAAAATCAAAAACAGCAAAATCACCTTTAAACCAACTCATCCGAGATTAGGTACTGAAAATTTTATATTCAGATTTTCAACATTTAAACCAACTCAGCCAAGATAAGGTACTAAAAATGTTATATTCAGATTTTCAACATTTAGCATCCATGCCCTCATTTTAACTCATCACGGCACTTAGTATCACATGCATACAAATATACCATTACCTGCAATATACATAAAGTTCTACATGCATACACATCTTGATACAGTACGTACTAATAATTGCCATGATAAGGTAGTCATGATAAGGTTACAGTAGTACCAAGCGTCATCTCAAGGTACTAATAAGTACCTTGATTAAGTACCATTAGGCATCATGATAAGGTACATGTCATAAGGTACTAATAAGTGTTATAAGGTACTAATAGATGTCATAATTAGGTACCAATGAGTGTCATAATAAGGTGTTTATATGCATCATGATAAGGTACCAATGGGTTTCACGATGCAAAACCATACCTTAAATGCTATTATGTTCAACTATTGTGGCCAGTCCACTTCCTTGCCATCTCATCATCCAACCCAGTGTACAGCCAGTGTACTCATTATAACTCAGGTGGAGAAAAAATCTGACCCAGGAGGGATTTGAACCCCAACCTCTAAGTTGACAATCCAGCATGCTAATCCCTAACACCGCAAATTGAATCACAACAGATTTTAGCATTTTCAATTTAAACAATGACACACATAAGCAATTCATAAACAAAGAGGAAACCTTTGGAAGAGAAAGTCTAACCTGAAGAAAGAAGAGCAATTCTAGGACACAGTTGTACACGATATCAGCAACCACGTTGCTAAAGCTCATCAGGGTCTGAGGTCTGCCTCGTTTCGCTCGATATACACAGTCAGCAATGTCCTACACAGCAAAACAAAAACTCTTTGTTACCATTACGTTCAGATGTAATCGTAATAAGTAACTTCTATTGCCCCGGCATGAAATGCCAACCAATACAACGATGATAGATTTTGGAATAAATGCTTTAACAACAACGACAATTTATATGGCGTCGTAACACAACCCTGCCGTTACAAGGGCATCTTACAAAGCAGCTAATAGACGGCATAAGCCCTAGAGCAGTGTTTCTCAAACTTCTGCAGGTCGCGGACCGGCAATAATTTAGTTGGGAAGCTCGCTGACCGCTAACTTTAATGGCAGGCGCAAACAAAAGCGAACTGTTACAGTAGTAGGCCTATAAATAAACTAATTATAGGGTTATTTATAATTAGTGATTTTTCATTAATAAAAAAATTGTTTGTGCAGGCATTTGGCAAGTTAAAACATGGCACTGGCAATGTATTTTTAAAGCTTAAGACAGAATTTTGAATAAATTTTGAACAGCAATTCGAATAATTTTACAATTTTAAATACTTAAATTGATAATTATAATTTATTTTTGACTCTCAGACTTTCTCACAGACCGGTGATCAGGACTCCGCGGACCGGCACCGGTCCGCGGACTACCACTTTGAGAACCACTGCCCTAGAGAACATGTCAACTGGCATGCCGAATTCTGAACGAAAATCATTATTACTAGATTGGAAGACTGTTAAGACTTACCTGAAACCAGAAAAGGTTGACAAACTTGGTAATGACAATAATCGGTGCAAACCAGAGAACACCGGTGACGAGAGGACCGATATACGACAGAGAATCAACGGATTCAGCTGTAAGAAAAAATTCAGCAAAACAAAATGAAGATAAACTTATGATCAGTTAATTTCAGTGAACTGAGGGTGTCATGTAATTTAAGCCAAGCTGTGGCATATGATTGATCTAAATACTGTTGGAATAGATTCATCATCATCATCATCATTGCCGTCGTCGTCATCATCATCATCATCATCATCACCATCGTCTTCATCATCACCATCATCATTAATATTAATTCAATGCAATTTTTTTAAATTTATGTTGCTTATATAAACTGAACTTATACATAAAACCTTTGTAATATTAGTTGTATGTAACATGCTGCATTCTGCCAGCCTGAAGTTTTGATTAAACGAAAATTGATTGATTGATTGATCATCATCATCATCATCGTCGGCATCAGCAGCAACATCATCATCATCAGTTCTTGAAATAAACCACTTGCAGTGATCACCATTGTCTTCTGTCTATTTGTTTCCCTTGGTTGATGCCATGTCCTCATTAACCCTTTACCTGTTTGCCCTGAGAATATCCGCTGAAAACATGGGCTTAACGGGAAAAATGAACGGGTAAAGCAGTGGTGCACAACGTCCGGCCCGCGGGCCACATCCGGCCCGCGACGGGTTGTCATGTGGCCCGCGATGACCAACAGGAAAGGCAACTATTTAAGAACCGAAATTAACATTAAGTCTACAGTGGCGCAAACCTCTAATTTCAGGTAGAAGTACACAACTTTCGCCGTCATCTTTATTGTCTTTTGCTGTATTTTTCCGTTGTATTGGCTGCCTGATTAATAATATTACCTTTTTAATAACGGTTGCAAATACGAAATGACCGAAAGTCGGAAGCGAAAGGTTGACGTTTGGCCCGCGAAGGGTTTAAGAAATCGATTAGTGGCCCTTGGCTGAAAAAGGTTGTGCACCACTGGGGTAAAGGGTTAAATATGTGTTGTCCAGCCTAGTCTGGTCTGCAAGTGTTCATACAAATGTCCCATGAAAAACTTAAGATAACCCTTAACAACTATCAGCAGTTGCTGTCCACTATGACAGACATGTTTTAATACTGGAGATAATTTCTGCCCATGACAAATTAACAATTAAAAAGAACAGAAGTGGAACAACAATAGTCAGAAAGGGTTTTAAAGGACACTAATATTTAGCTTCTTACCAAAAAAATAGGACATCGCCATATTCAAGCCTTGTGGCAAAATAAAACCAAACACGAAAACCGAAATCTGAAACAAAATTACAAAAGACCATTTTATTATGGCTATATTAAAATATTTAAATAGCTCATAATAATTTCATGCTTATGCATCCATTACAAAAGCAAAGTTAAACTCAAGGGCCTAAATGCCTATTCAAGTTCTTTATACAGTGATTGTCAATATTAACATCTTTCTCCTAGCTGTGTTATAAGGAAAACAGTACACTATAACATGCATAAAGCATGTAGGCCTTACATTGAGAGACAAGATGAACAGCCCAAGACTTCACGTGAAAGTTTAAAACATCATAATCCAATGGCAAATCCAGTCTGAAATCAGACAGGTCAGAGACCAGAGGCTACGCCTATGCTATGGTGGGTAACGAATTTAAAACAATTGGCCAAATGTTCAGTTTAGACCGAAAGAATTGAACTAAGTAACTAGTGAATTAAATGGTCACTAAGAACATGGCTCTGTCACGCAAGGTGACCCTATTGTAATTGTAATCAAACATTTATATAGCACCACTTCAAGAGAACTCAGAGGCGCTCCCGACCTGACACCAAACCATAATCAAAGAGAATGGTTGTCAAACGCTTGCGGAAAAGGGGCAAAGAAAGACAAAGAAGTTCACTTATTCCAGAAAGACGGACCGACCATAGCAAAGCTGCTATGCAGCACTGTGGAAGATCGAGCCCTATGGGCGAAACTTAGACAGAGCTGCGTAAAAGCTTCACTTGATAGGTCCATCTTACTGGAACAAGTTACCTAGCAGTCTCCATTTATGAACTTTGTGGTCCTTCTATGCCCCTTTTCCACAAGCATTTCAAAACCGTACTCTTTGATTGCGATATGTTGCTGTCGGGTCGGGACGCCTCTGAAGAGTTTCTCTTGAAGTGGCGCTATATAAATTCATGATTACAGAGTGAGTGAGTGAAGATTCCACGTTACCAATAAAGCAAACATGTTCCACAGGCAACAGTTGATGATGCTTGGCATCAGTCTTCCTGGGCTGATCGTGGAAAAAACACACAAAGAAAACAAATTAATTATTAAGAAACAGCAACAATGCCGTGTAGAATGCCACAGCATGTAAAAGGCATTAATTAATTAACATCATTATTAATTAGTAAGAAATGGTTAACTGATCTATTCTGATGACTTCTTGGTGCTGCTACACATGGGCGTCCACAGATATATTGCAGGAGTGGGCACAACACAATGACCACGATTAATTTTTACCAAGTGATTTAAAGATGCATGGCAGGAAATTAAGAATGTGGGTTTTTCGCAGAGGTTTATAAATGTAAATATTTCAGTTTCACTCTGTGTATTATATGTGCCTAAATATATGCCTAAACAAGAAAGAATCAAGATTGCATTACATAGCATAGCAGAAAAATCTATTAATAATAAATTCTAAACAAACAAAGCTGAAGAGTTTCTTGAAAAGCGATAAAGAAGATGATTACACACATTACGCTCATCATCAAATGGCTAAAAAATGCGTAACAATTATAGCAATAACAGCACTTTTTAATAACAATTTAATAATAATAAATAATACCACTACCACTACTACTACCAATAATTTAGCGACAATCGGCGCTGTAACATGGACATACCATTACAAGACACCTCACAGTTAACTGCGGGATAAGACATAGGAAACAAACATAGATTCGCACATTCTACAAATAGATGAAAAAAGACTGAAATATTCACGCTAAAATTCCACCTTCTAATCTGCGACAATATGGGACCAGTTTTAAGTCGTTGCGCTCGTCTTTTGGCGAGGGAACTCGGTTCCTGAGCGCGTTGTTCCTTCGCTTTCGCTTCGTCCATCGCCTGAAGTTCCTTGTTGATATGATAGATCTTAAAGACGCCGACGACAGCATCTCGGATGCCGTACAGAATCCCAATCACAATCTCCTTCACCAGTTCCAGCATTTTCCGTTTATGGCAAGCTCTTCTGACTGGTTAGTTGATCTTTCTTGCTCTCATTTCCCTGAAGAAATGAACAAATGACAAAACCCATTTGAACCCCATGCGCAAAAATATCTACGGATAAAATCGAAATACCCATTTAAACCTGTCAGAAATTCTTTAAGATACAGTCCTTTTATGCCAGTGCTATTTAACCCTTTGAGCCCTGAGCTCCCGTAACTCTATGGATAACGTCCCGCTAAAGCGGTCAGCCGGGTTCAAAGGGATAAGTTAACGTAAACTGAAAGTAATGCTAACGTTAGCTTAAACATTCCATTTAAGTGAATTAGAATTGAAAAGTTCTGAAAAGCACGACTCTAAACTAAAAAGGTAAAACTAGAACAAAAACTAAACCTGAAAGTTGAAAACTATATTTATTCTGCGTGGCACACAAATCGAATGGCGGAAATGTCTGCAATGGTTGGCACTAAGTGCTTCAAAGTGCAGGTCAGTAGCATGAAAGCATGAATTAAAAAAAGATCTGTTGTTCTTGCTAATATAAATGAATGTCATTAATTGCAAAAATGACAGTTAAATGCTTCTGCTGAATGTTTATGTACAATTGTACATACAACTGAATTAAAACTGAACAGTTCTGAAAACTGAAGAGATTTGAAAACTATGACCAAAACTAAACTGAACAGCTCAAAGTCAATAACTGAAAATGAAAAGTAAACTGAAAGTTAAATAACACTGATTTTGGAGTCACATTCAGAACTGCACAAAGCTATTTCTCATTGTTTCACAAATCCTTTGTTTAAACCCTGCTGTGAACCCTGTCACCCATGTAGGCCTACTACAAACAATGAAACTAGCACATCACAATCTTCCTCTATGATCAATAATCTTGTAAACATACAATTCAAAGTCCAATATAAATTACGAAAGTTTTCCTATTAACGATCCTCCAATTTGAACATAAATTTAACATCTTCAATTTTTTATTACGACGCCGCCAATTGCAAAGTTTGACAACACTGACCATTGTGGAATATTTCGGAATAGAGGAATATGATGATTGTCCTATTTGTGGGAACGTCAGAGGAATAAGTCTGGGAATATGTCCAGAGGGTTAAATGTCCGTTTCCCAACTCCCCAATGTGTTGATTATTCAGCAAACGGATCTGCAAGAACGTATTAAACAAAGACATCTATTATAGTCTTAATATTTATAACCAAATAGTTTTCACTGTCGGCTGAAGCCATAAATTATGACGATCAACAGACCAGGTCGAGCATAATCAACACGGGCTCTATAGAAGTCGGCCAAACCGCGATAAGTCGCACTAACTAAATCACTGCCTGAAACACAAGATCGGCTAAAATAACAATCCGATCAAATAAATAAATCTGCGCATAAATTGATTACCTAAATTTACCCACCCCCTGCCACAGGCGTCTAAAATTACACAAAGAGGAATTTAATAAAAGGAATTATTTATTATAGGCTGAACTTTATGCTATGGAACAGATGACGCTCTACCACATGAAACTACATTGAACGAAGAGTACACATCATCTCTGACGTATAATTCATATTTGAGGCAAATCAATCATAATTAACGACAAGTCTAGTAGGCCTAGGCCTAAATCAATAATGTATTTTTCTTCATTAGACCGCAACCGGTTACAGCGTAGCCTGCATTTATGCAATTTAAACAATTTATAACGCAAATTACAGGAGACATGAATCTTAGCTACTAACAGAAGTTAGCCTACAGAACAGATCTGACAGCCTGCTTTAGGCCTACTTTAGGTCTATAGGCCTAGCCTACTTGCAGCAAGTTGTAGGCCTAACTTGTAGGTCTGTGCCTAAGTCCAGGTCTGCAGGCTACTGGTCAATTTGGAGGTGAGTAGCCTACACGCTGGCTGGGAGGAAGTCCGACCCTTTCTGCGCCCGAAATTTCTGACGACCTTTTTTTAGTGATCCGGCCAAAATCTCTGGAAGATTTCCTAAATTCGCCGTCCAAAAAGTTTCTGACCTTTTTTAGTCATTCGCTTAAGAATAGGCCTACAACTTAAACAGCCACAATGCACCCTGATTTATTAGCGACGTATAGCGTTTACGGTGTAGTACACCGGGTGTACCCTGCTAGCTTTTTACCCGCGTAGGCCTATACCCAACTTTTCGAGATGTGAGTAGGCCTATAGGTCTACGATGCTTTTTCCGGAGGTAAGTAGGCCTAGGCCTATACGCCGTATACCGGCCGCGTATAACCTTGATTACAGCACTGACCGGCCAGTGACCGGGGCCCATTAGGAAACCTACTCAGAGGCGCTCCCAGTCCAGCCACAGCTAAAATAATAGGTTTTAACTTTTAAGCATAAGTATTATTTTCAGACCACAATCATATGGGCCTGTCGTCCACGACGTGACATGGTTGCCTATGCATTTGGCCCAACTAGCCTTGAAACTATATAGGCCTATACCATTTTTTATGCCAAAAAAACTGATGACCATTTTTATTGGTTTAGCCGAATTGTCTGGAAAATATTAACTTAATTACCATTGAAACCTACCGTTGAAAGCTGGTTGAAAGACTTGAAACCCAATGGGGGTCACGTTCTATGGACATTTATAAATTCATTCATTCATTCATTCATTTCGTGAATTTATATAGCACTTATAAGTTTATAGAAACCTACTCAGAGGCGCTCCCATTCCAGCCACAGCTAAAATAATAGGTTTTGAGCAACTTATAACAAGCAGGTGAATTTAGTCTAGGCATAAGTTGTAAGTTTTGCGGGAGGCCATTGGGGGAGGGGGTCATGACCGGATTTTCCCTGGATCCACCCCAGGGCCTATAATTATATTCGTTTTATTGAGAAAACAAGACCTAGGCCTAGTGCAGTCTTCATCAAGAGAGCAGCGGACGAGGACTATAATAGTAAACTGTTTTTGTACGTACACCATAATTATTCGTGTTGTGAAGTTCTTATTGTTCTTATTGTTCTTAATAGTGGGCATAATTAAGTTCAAAATGGATGAGGCCTGCATGAGACGCATTGACGCAGATTGTATTCGCCAGCCTATCCGAGAAGCGGGGCGAGAGTCGCCTGGGGGTTATTGGAGTTCAACCCCATAGACTTTCTTAGGGCTAGATATTAAAGTTCTCATTTCGCAACCCAGGCCACATCAATCAACGTCTGGTTATTTTTCCCAGTTATTTTCTACAATAATTCTCATACCGCAGAGAAGAACAAGTTAACGGAGACCATGATCATTGTCTACAGCTGCGAAGAGAGCAGCATCGGCGCTCTCGGCTGTTCGATGAACGATTGAGTGGATGGTCTTGCCCCAAGGTCCCCTGTGGTGGGCCCTGTGTGTACACATGTAGTAGGCCAATGTTTTATTAACCCTCTCAGAGGCGGCTTGAAACCAATAGGCTACGTTTAATTAAAGCAAGCGCTCTATAGCCTACCTAATGCGTCTTCAGACTAATATATAGGCCTATAAGGTCGTTGGTCAGAACAGGTAGGCCTATCATTGTTGTCCGCACTACAGAACAGCGTACTTTGATGTTTGCAAGGTCTGTCAACATATGCGGGAGCTAATAGTTAAGCTGAGAATAACGATGTTATCGACGGCTAATTCACACGCGAGCCGATGAAACCGGGTCATTGTACAGCTCTGCCACCGCCTTTGCATGCATCGAAAGCCACCCTAGTCGAACCACGTAGACCCCAAGTACTTCCTCTCTAACGAAGCGAGAGCGTAGCCTATGTACGCATGTATGCATTAGCGTAAAGCATGACGTCAAAGGCCTTGTTGCGTAACAATCGTCTGTGTGTGTCTGCCACTAAATGCCAGTCTGTCTGCGTGTGTATGTGCCTGTCTGTCTGTCTCTTCATGTTATTACCAACGCGCCTTCACTGTCAGCCCCTCCCCTTTCTTTTCTTCCCTTCCTTCCCTAGATAGTAGACTTGGGATTTTCGTCATTTCTCCTCAAATCGGTCATGGCAAAGACCGCCTATAGCTGCGTGCGCGTGTTCGTGCGTGTAACATATGACGCACTTCACAACCGATGACGTAAATCGCAAGAACCTATGACGCGATAGAAACTTATTAAGAACGACATTTATTTTAAAACTGACGCGCTGCCTCAGATTACTATTATTATCTTCGGCGCTTCAGTATCTTTGCACGTGGCGTCAGGTCCCTTGCGGTGTTAATTTAGATGCAGGTGGGGGAGGGTGTGACGCGGGGAGAATCTATTGACGGACGTTCGTAAAAGCTGTTGTTGTTAAGGTAAGGCTTGAGAGTTGAGACCGAGGGAGGGAGACGCGGAAGTGGGGGGGGGGCGTGTTTGCTTAGCTGGTCGCGTCTGAAGGCCAAGACAGTTGCATAGCACAGCGTGACGTAAACACGACTATAACTTACTGTCCTTTTGTAGGTGCTTCGGGCTGTGACATTATTAGTTGTATTGATGTCATTGTTGTATTGTTGCTGCTGTTGTCCACATCGTCGTCGTCGTCACAGCTGCCTCGTACGTCATAGCTACAAGACTAATATACCGTGATAAAAAAAGAATTTATATAGCGCAGTTATGATTGGGGAGCTAAGACGCCGTCCTTGAATCATGAATGATCGAGTACGTGGTATATAGGCATATCTTATTCTCTTAATCAGAGCACAATCAAATCTAATCAAGTCGCGTTTGGTCTCGTGAATTTTGGCTAATCCAATCAAATTGATTGCTATTTTTAATAATTCTGCAAGCGGCTCTGTAGAAATTACTAGTTACGTTACATTACATTGCGTTATAGTACATTACATTACAATAATCTAATCTAATGTAGGCCCTCTGTTTTGTATTATGAATTTATGATACGATCTCATCTGGTCTAAGCGAATGCAACATAATCTCAACTTGGCTAATCCAATAGGCTATCTTTTGTTTTGTCGCTATTACTAAAAAATACAATGCAATACATGTATAGGCTACAGTGTTACATATACACATAACACACTATATTATAGGCCTACTAGTTTATTGACAAAAACAGGTCGACAAGATGGCAACTGGGTATATACAAAAAAAGTTAATGGTTTAGTTTAAAACAGTGCAAAACATCACAATGAAGTGAACCTTTTGTTTGAAATTGGAATTGCTCTTCAATTGCTCAAACATGCAGATCAAAGGGTGCACGTATACTTCAGGGCATCGATGAGCAATTAAGCCAGTTAAGAATTTACTCAAAGTCCCGGCACATTGACACAATAACCATCTCAGTGAAAACTCGAACCCGTTGCCTGCGCCAGGGTAAGAATTGCCAAGGGATTGGGGTTTCAACCCCCAGTCTTTCTTAGAGCCCAATGTTAAAATATGTTTAATTTTACACTCAAATTCCAAGCGGATCATTGTCCAATACCCCAGTTATTTTTCCACAATTCTTACACTGCATGGCCTGCGCGCAGTAAGGCGAGCGATACAAGTAGCCTACATACAACGATTCGGCTACCGTTCCGCGCGTCATGCACTCGTGATATTCAGTCGATAATTAGGCCTAATGGTTCCAACTACGTCAGAGTGCCAGTACCAGTCTCGGAGAAGGGAGGAGGGCGACACTAATCATTCTGATATGAACATGTACAATGTCATGTATGTATGTAGCGTCGTTAACAGCAACAATCTGGCTGAGTGTCAACAAGTCGTAATCCACGCAACTTATAGGTCCTATAGAAACCTTTAGATCAGGAAGGTGAAGGGTCAAGATCTGCGATGACGACTAACAGAGATTTGTGACGGTCGGTCATGTAATTAAATGACAAATCGATTAGAATTATATCATTCATTCATTCATTCATTCATTCATTCATTCATTCATTCAGAGCTTAAAGTGTGCTTGGACGGTCATCTACGGCGTCCATGCACTTATTTAAAAATCTGAACGCCGTCCTGCCACTTATTGGCCAGCACATTGCAGCCCGAAAATGTAAGAGGTGTCCAGGCACTTCTTTTTGGAAAGTAAAGGGCGCCCAGGCACTTATTTTTTCCACACCTTAAGCACTGCATTCATTCAATTTCATTCATTCGTCAAATTAATTTGCATAGCGTCTCTTCAGGGGTGATTAGACACTCAGAGGCGCTCCCAACGCCAGCGCGGCCAAATACAACTGTTTTGTGATGAGAACGAAATGCATGAGAATGGGTTATAGAAAGGGAGAACCCCGTAGAGGATCGTAAATCAAGGGGAGGCCATTTCAATTCTAGTATCCAACGCCCAAAGGGATTCGTATAGGCCTACCATGCGCCGCTTCATTGTCAATCGTTTAGAAAATAGAATCAGCAAGTAGCCTAATAATAGCAATGGCCTAATAATAACCCGAAACACGATCTTGCAGAAAAAGACATGGATGTGAGAATGGCGATGAACCAGTAGCGTAGACAAGGGGTTTTGGGGGGGGGGGGGTCAAAAGCCCCATTGGCTTAAGTGCACATTTACATTAGCGCTCGTAAACAAGTCGGTGCCCTGCGCGTGACTTAGGCCTAAGTTTACGATTAGTGTCTGCCCTTACTAGACATTACTTTCCCTGGTGAACTGCAGGGTCCCACGACGCGACGGGTGGACGAAGACTACGTCACTGCATGCAGACACAGGGGACTGCATGAATTGGCGTTGAAAAGAAAGCGAACGATAATAAATTAATAATAATCATATTCATCGAGATTACTAATTAAGCGATGCCAGTGACGTCAAGACGCGGCTAACTTCAGCTGGCTCCCTCTGCAGTCGGCTGAAGCAGACTGTGAGAACATCATAATCTTGTACAGGTGCATGCTTCCAATTACACTCCCCACCCGCCACCCACGCCACCAGATGGAGCAACAATAGCTCCATGCATGCACCGTATGAGAATGAAAACCACTGACCTTTCAATCTATCGCATGTCTGAATTGCATGGTGAAGGTATACGTGCATGAAATATAAACTGATGTATGTATGTATGTATGTATGTATGTATGTATGTATGTATGTATGTATGTATGTATGTATGTATGTATGTATGTATGTATGTATGTATGTACATGTATGTATGTATGTATGTATGTATGTATGTATGTATGTACATGTATGTATGTATGTATGTATGTATGTATGTATGTATGTATGTATGTATGTATGTATGTATGTATGTATGTATGTATGTATGTATGTATGTATGTATGTATGTATGTATGTATGTATGTATGTATGTATGTATGTATGTATGTATGTATGTATGTATGTATGTATGTATGTATGTATGTACATGTATGTATGTATGTATGTATGTATGTATGTATGTATGTATGTATGTATGTATGTATGTATGTATGTACATGTATGTATGTATGTATGTATGTATGTATGTATGTATGTATGTATGTATGTATGTATGTATGTATGTATGTATGTATGTATGTATGTATGTATGTATGTATGTATGTATGTATGTATGTATGTATGTATGTATGTATGTATGTATGTATGTATGTATGTATGTATGTATGTACATGTATGTATGTATGTATGTATGTATGTATGTATGTATGTATGTATGTATGTATGTATGTATGTATGTACATGTATGTATGTATGTATGTATGTATGTATGTATGTATGTATGTATGTATGTATGTATGTATGTATGTATGTATGTATGTATGTATGTATGTATGTATGTATGTATGTATGTATGTATGTATGTATGTATGTATGTATGTATGTATGTATGTATGTATGTATGTATGTATGTATGTATGTATGTATGTATGTATGTATGTATGTATGTATGTATGTATGTATGTATGTATGTATGTATGTATGTATGTATGTATGTATGTATGTATGTATGTATGTATGTATATATGTATGTATGTATGTATGCATATCTATAATTGTATGCATAGGCATGTGTGTATTAATTTAATTGTCTAATATTTCTAGTATAAATATACATATATAAATATCATGCATGTATATATTTATGGATGTATATATATAATCAATGTCGACGTAAATATATATATATATATATTTGTGTGTGCATACATGTGTTGTATATATATATATATATATATATAAATTATATATACATATATATATATATATGTACATACTCAGACGTAGGCCTACTTTGCATGCGTAGTTTTGTGCACATAGTGTAAGCCTGTGTTTATTTACGCGTAGCCCACAATGTGCGTCGTTGTTACGTCTTTGGAACGGACAACTAAGGCATTAATAGTATTTTTATTGGTCTAAGGCGTGCACCTTAGTATCGCAGATAGCGGCGGCCTGAGCATAAAAGTGGTGGAAGTACGTGTGCAGGCTGCTGTCCAATAATATAATTGAGCCGAGCCTTTCGTGCCTTTAACAGTCTCGCAGCCTCGCAGGCCCCTCTGTTTTGGACCAGCCACTGTGGATACGGAGGGGAAGGAAGAATAACACGTGGAAGACGATGATGATGACGACGATGAGGAAAACGTCCCGTTCACGATATCAACTCTTATAACGTGATTCTGGAGTCGCGGCGATAAGGCGAATTCCAAAGGGCGCTCAGCTGACGTCACGGAGGCCTACGATCCGTAGTTCAGTTCCAGCTAAACACAGACTGAATGACGTCAAACACATTGCCGACATTCTCATAACTCTGTCATACGGCGCTCAGCTCCGCCCACGGCCATGCCTCCGCCCATATACAAGCAAACAACCAAATTACATCAGGTGAAATAAGAATCAAAGTCTCGCAGGCTTTGTTTGAAGGATTATCATCGAAACGCTTGCGTAAAACACTAACAGTTAGCAGTAACATCATTTCGTACGTGCATTGAATCTTATCGCATCCTGTGACGGGACGTAACTCGGTATAACTCGCGACATCTGGTGATCGTGAGCTGAATTATAATAGTTATTAATCTCGTTGTGATCGTGAGCTATTGGTGCTCGTGGTAGGTCTGTTTATAAAAATGAAATCTGTGTCCGTACTGTTTACGTATTTTATGCCAGTGCCTGGTAGGCCTATTAAGGTTTCGTTATAAATTTCTTCACTTGCCTATTCGGCCTGTGGGACTTTTGCACTCCTGCCTCTGACGTAGTTTTTCTCTGCCGTGCGTGTAAACCTGGTGTAAACACACGCATGAATGCATTCTTGCATTGCAAATACTTCGCCGGTGTAATTTTGAAAGTAAGCTATTCCAAAGGTTTGACATGTACCGAAAACATTCGTCTGTGTAGGCCTAGTAGGTGGTTTAAAGCTGACGATTCGTGTGGGCAAAAATTGCGAAAATGGGAGTTAGCATTCGTGAGCATGTTCAAAGTAAGGTAGGCTGTGCAGATTGAATATAAAAATCCTGGTTGTCATAGGAAAAATTACGGAAACGCGTTTCAGTATCGGCAGGACCAGTTTATTAGCATCCGTAATTTAAAGGTCACTGCAAAATCACCTAAATATTTAATTGCAAATTTTCGTGCGTTATAGGCTAAGTGTTAATATTATTTTTGCAAATCAATGCGATAGTTATTAAGTGGCTGAATTAGTTTTTAAGAATAGGCTAGGCTACGGCTGCTAATAAGTTTCGGCCTTCTAGATTTTGCAATCAGCAATTATAAACAACTGCCAATATTATTTGCTGCATATCACTTGGATTATTTGGGCTAATCAGATCGAGCCAGATATTCTATTTTCGTGTTTTGCAGTTTTCATTTCGATATAAACGGCATCGAAGTTTAAAAATCGAGGCGCTATAGAAACGACGTAGGTAGGCCGGTGTTGCCCTACGCTGGCAAACGGCAAATGCATCTCTGGTTGTTGTAGATACTAATATGGCCGAGGAGCATATTTTGAATGGCGATGACGACATGATGGACGGACGGTGCGAGGAGCGGAGGACAAAGTAATTGACCGATCATAAAGCGTGTTAATTCGTGGTGGTCAAGCGGTGTCCAGCGGTGATGTCCACTTCTTCGATCGACCGGGTTTAGGGGCGGCGCTGATGGAGGACAAGGGAACCGTGAAAAGGGTCGGCTTTTACGACATCGACAGGACCATCGGCAGGGGCAACTTCGCCGTTGTCAAGTTGGCCAAACACCGGACGACAAAGTCTCAGGTACATTACGGGTGGTACTCGGATGGAAGGGGCGCCCTCGGACAGCCCCTAGTTCTTGGTTAGCTTGACTGTGACGGAATTTGGTGGACCTTTGACAAGCGGCCGAGGCCCGTAGCCGTCATAGACGATACCGCCGCCCGGATATATCCTATAAATCACAGGCCATTTTGACACTGCCCTACAAGTTTAAACGAAAATGCGGGCCTGGGAGGTGTGGGTCGAGCACGAACTTCAACAAGATTTGCGGATGTGTTTTGTACTGTTTTCCGGCCAATTTTCATGGGCTGACATTAGCGACCTGCACTTTTTGGGTATTGTTTTCTGTCACAGACAGTTGGCAGTCAGGGTACCATCATGTCTAAGTCCTAATTATTATTCTTATCACTGATTAATATGCACAATTGCTGCTGCTGTGGTTCTGTGGTTAACTTAAATCTGTGGTTATTCAGCCTCTGATATCCGGCTCTAGGGTTGCCAACTTGCCACTGACACCAATCAGATTTTAGTTGTAGCCTTGAGTTACAAATCATCGGTGACATAGATTTGCTTCTAGCGTTTGCTAATTGACAGGACTCTTGTTTACCCCATAACGTTCCATCTAGAAAGGTGATTTAAAATTCTCATCAGTAACCGGGGTATTTGCAGGAATATCTAAAACATCGTGTTCTGAGCTTGTTCTGAATTTTTTGCCTGCATGCTGTCTCTCAATAATTTCTTTATATTTCCAAATTCGTCTCGTACATAGGAGCGTCAGTATTTTCAATACATTTGTATTACAATATAACTTTATTAAATTTATTTAATTTTATGGACTGTATTTGTCGTTTTAATGAACTCGTATGTGTCACAGTGAGGTGCATAGATTTATAACAAATTTAATTAAGTTTGAAAAGCAATGTTGCTATGAGTTTAGCGTCTAGTTACTTTGTAAGATGAATTTTTCTGAGTTAGTGATTTCATGTTCTAAATGTGCCTTTGTGCAAATTTTGCATTTCGTTAAACTTTGCTGTTATATTCATTGCTAAATTATATTTCACTCTAATACATCTGACTCAATAATTTCTTCAGTTATATTAACTTGCACCTTATAAGTATTAATATGACAATAATAATAATAACAATAAAGATGATGATGATGATGATGATAATAACGACAACAACAACAACAACAACAAAAATTTGCATGTTGTGTAGTTTGTAATGCAGATTTCACGTTTAATTTAGGTTTTCATTTCATGGATAATTGATATATTTATTTTGAAGATGTATTTTATTGTAATGAATAAAATTAGAAATTACTCTGATGTCCTGCCTGACAGTCAACTGCTGAATTAGAACTAGCTAGATCAGTGCCAAAGTTATTTAGATTTGTCTTGGAACTAAATGTTTTTGTCTAACATAGACAGGTAACAATGGAAAATGACAATTGGAACTCTATAACTTTTATCAATTGTTTTATTTTTAGTTCTTGCTGCGCTGTGTTTGTCAACTTCTGTAGTGCCTTTCAGAGTCAACAACTCTAACGCATTTCCAAGACAAGGTCTCAAAGACGTGTTCTTCCTTACCCCATACTTAACCCTTCCATGCAGGTCTGTACATCAGTCAGGCATCTTCTCCACTCATCTAGACCTTCTCCAGTCCCTCATCCTCATCCCATGACATCTCCAGGTATCTCAGGTTGTATGCGATAGTTTCCAGCCAGTTCTTTGGCAGTCTTACTCCCCCTTCTCCCTCCAGAACTCCATGAATCTCTTGTTTGACGCTTTGATCTTCGTTCATACGGCAAACATGCCCCGGCATCCACTTATTTCTCTGCTAATGTTTTCAATATCTTCATGATCCACCGTCTCTTTTATTTTATCGTTTGGTCATGCCAACAGGGTTTAAGGTGGGTGGGAACGCGTGGGAACGGCATTCTAACTGCTCTCGAAATTCTTTTCTTGCGTTCCCGCTGCTCACCTGCATGGAACGCTGGAAACACATGCGTTCCAGTAAAACTCGTCCGTAGCGTTGCCACTGATCACACATTTGGTGTTGCCACTGCTCACCCAGACCACTTTAACCACTACATGCCGAGATACTCCGCCATTGTTTGCACCCTGCCAGTGCCAGTCCCAAGCCTGGATGACGGAGGCGGGCGACGCTGGTGATATTTGTTATCACACCGTGTCGTTAAACTGAAACTACTACTGAAACTACTACATGTATGACTATGACGTAGACTTTTATATGTTGCATTGCAAAGGAAATGGCCATTCAGAGTGCAATTAATGTGTCATTGTTGGTTTAGATTAGATAATTGACAGCAGCCTTTGCAGTTGTAAATTGCTATATTAGGCAAGTGCTTATTTTATTTCTATAGGCAGACACTGGTTAAGTCATTGACTTCCTGCAGATGACAATTTTATTTTCAGCGTTGCATTCTTTGCCGAATGATGAATGTCTTGTGTTTTTTGTCTGGTTATAATTATAGGTGGCCATAAAAATGATAGACAAGAAACAATTGGACGACTCGAATTTGAAGAAGGTGTACCGGGAGGTGCAGATATTGAAAATGCTGGACCATCCGAACATAATTAAACTGTATCAGGTGAGCCAGCTTTCATCTTACTTTGCGTCTTTCTTTGAAATGCTGAATGGTTTGTGATGTGTTTTGAACCTTTGTGTTGACCTCATTTTTGACCCACTTCTATCAATGAATGTGAGCTTTTAGCTCGACAAAGTGACTTTGAAAGCTTGTTTTTTGCATGGTTTTTATTCAAACTATTTTTGTTAAGCTGCTGATTCTTGCGTTTCAAAAATGCCCCAGAGGCTGTAGCTTGTTTTCTGCTCCGGCTAGGCGAGCCTGTTTTTGTCGCTAATGACAGCTCAACAAGTTTATCGTTTTTAGACTACGCGTATAACGATTAAATGTTTTGGTTTGATGACGTACTTCAACGCACGACGAGCAGATGGCAGACGATTTTGTAACGCCCGCCCCTGCGTACGCTCCCGGAGTCGCCACTTCCGGTCCAACGCGCGAAGGGACCGCGTACTGTTGTGAGTCGTAGTCCAGAGAGATAGAGGGAGGAAGGGAGGCGGTGGCTCCCGGGTTCGAACTCCGACCGGTCTGAGGCGGCCAAGCCTCTCGGGCTCCTACCTCTTTATATGAAACCGGGGCTTTACTCAGCAGTCGCTCGCTCCTCTTCAATATACCAGGGTTGGGCGGTAAGGCAAAGTCTTTGGGCCTGGCACCCGAACTCTCTTCCAGGCCGATGGTCGAATGGTAAGGCGCGTCTGCAGTACTTGCAGTGGTACAGGTACCAGAGTTCGAACTCACAACAGGTTTATGTGTCGGTATGGGCGATTCTAATCGTTCGATACGCGCCATGACTTCCGTCAGCGCTTCCCTAAGGTTATTTTGTACTGAGGCAATGGCCTCTTCAGCATCAGCTTGGACAACAAAGATAAAATCTGTAACATTAGTTTCTACCGCGGAGATAGCATCTTGTGTATACCTAGCGTTAATCTGTATTGCATCCTGTGTAGCCTGAACGTCACTTCTGACTGAGGAAATCGCCTCTTCCACATTGCTTTGTACCACAGAAATAGCCTCCTGGAAATCAGTTTTTATAGAGGCCTGCATAGACTTGGCGTTTGACTGCATTGCCTCAAGCAATATGCCCATCTCAAATGCAGAAGGTGGTCTGGAAGGTTGCGATGGAGTTGACGTTCTGCTCTGCTCCATGGCGCTATATAAGTTTCGATAATTTCACTTCCTAAGACTAGCAAGAATTAAATCCGAAGGTTTAATCAATGAATCTTATTATTATCAGAACCATTCAATAATTATTCGCAATGTTAATCAACAGCTTACAGTTTAAAGCAACTGATAATAATATGCAACACAATTCAAACAGACTTCAATCGGAGCAGACAAAATGAATCCCCAATTTTGTACTTAGGTGCCAATCTTAATTTCTCTGCCCAAAAGATCAATTTAGTTTTGTATTGAAAACCCAAGTAAAAGTGTACCTTCTACTAGAGACACAGGACAAGGCCGACGTTATGCGAGGAAAGGCGCAGATGGAGCGTCGAATCCAGGGCGTGCGTCGACGATAAGTGACTCAGAGGAATCCGCAACAATCGACGCTGACAGGACGGTAAGGCCGAGTTGACACGTCGAGAACAGGGAATCCACGAAAAGATATTTAAATAATAGATTGACGCCCGTAGGCTAACTGCACAGAAGATATTGACGACAGAAGAACTTCCGAAAAACCCGAGCGGTTCCGATCCAAACGACAGAAAGATCGAAAACCAGAACGAAAGACTTAACTCCTTTACGAAGATGCGAAACAGAACCACAGTGCTGACAATTCGCTCGTAACAGAAAACCGTAATGCAATCAGCTCCTTGCCATTTTAGAATTTCCGTACAGAATCCGTGAAGTAAATGCGCGACAACGCAATAACTCAGACGACGAATCCAAGCTGACTTAAATAAACTATTATCTTTCTAAAATAATCAAACTCTGATTTGTAACTTGCTCTCCAGAGTTACACGTCTATCCTCGTCGAAGTCCGTCGTGAATCTGCCCTCGATTGCGCGTTCTTGAGTTAATCACCACGCCTCCAGGGAACTCGACGCATGCGCAGAAGGCACTCCACGAGCCGTGATCACGCATGTACCACGTGATCAGATAAAGCGCGCTCAATTCCTATGCAGCTGCGACCACCTATCTCCCTCTAAGCGCCTGTCTGCAGCTCACTGTCTTTCTCTCTCTTCCTCTTGCTCTGACACGTACGCACGAGTTGCACTGAGTCAACCGTGCTAAAAATAGACCAGGTCACCTCGTACAGCGTGAAGGAAAAATACCACACATGCATTCAATGACAGCGGCCAGCAGGGCGTATTGCTCCGTCCGTCTGCCTATCTGTGTATCTGTACTGCTCAGGCGCTGCGCCTGTCATATCGGCCGACTCCTCTTCCTCCTTTTCGGCCGACCCTCCATTCGCTGAGCGTATGCAAGAAGCGATCAATAACCTGGTAGCTATGGCGACCGCTTACGTCACGGCCTTAAAATCGTGTCGAGCACGATCTCAGCATTAAAATCTAGGTCACCAATATTATCTAGGTCACCGAATGCAGTTCAAAAATTGATATAATATATTTTATATCGGACCCTGAAAATACCATAACGGATCCAAAATATATATGTGGCAACCAGAAATCAAATCCGTAGCGCCTGGGTATCCCAGTCGCGACACTCTCACCGGCCATCCCCCGAATTTCCGGCTCTATTTAATTGGACAAATGGAGCCTGAAATTCTCTGTAAGGCTATAGGCTACTCCGATTTTAACATTAAAAGTTCAAAATTAATTGCATTAATCAAAAATATGCAATGCACAATTATAACAGCAGAATCGAACAGCGTTAATCAATAAGCATTAGACAGTCAACCGGATTGCCAGTTCACTCTCAATAAAAGTCACTGTGCAAATTTAAGTGAAAACGGTCATCACTGATTTACAATTCAGCGAAAATTGTCATTTCAATATCCATAACGCCAAAGGTTATGTTTATATGGCTCCTTATGCGAATATATAGACTAGATCTATCACAAATTTCTTTCGTTCAGTGTTATGCAGAGAGAGATCTATGGCAAACCAAGACATAATTTACAGACAGCAGCCTAACCAGTCACACGATTAGGCCCACATTATACCATATTATATCACACATGACGTCATATTGCTAGACTCCTATAGGTTTATCGCTGTGGTATAACCAAACAGTTTCACCTTAAGCCAAGCCACGTCAATGCTATAACAAGACATCTGAGTCTCGTACTCATTAATATCACTAAAAGGCAGATTATTATCTAACGAAGCCACACTGCTATCATATCAGAGCAGGACCCCGTCTAGATTTCAACTCAGCCTATAACGTCAGAGAAACTCTCTGAGCACACAGCTTCCGTCTATAAGTAGGCCTAACTCGTAGCTAAATATAACTGTGTCTGCCATTATCCAAATTTACCATCGAAAGCTCGCATAACTCCAGTTTAACAATAGGCCTAGATATAATATTAATATAATATTCTTCATTAATCCTATTTAGTAACTGAGGATAAAATAAGCGACATATTAGGCCTACGTTATAAGCCCTACAAACAATGTGTACAAACAGCCCTGCACAATATAGGCCTAATAGGCTGTAACACTAAGTTTATATTCTATGCGTGCCATGTATCGGTTGCAGAAAGCCTAATTTACATTAAAAGACTCATCAGCCCATTGCACAGAACACTTACGGTAACATAAGCTTAATTAGGTCAAATTAATATAGGCCTACTGCAACTTACGCTCAAGTACAATATTACGCTGTAAACGTCGTTTACGAGACAGCGTAACCACATCTAATAATTATAGGCTACATATAGCATATTGCCTATGCAAGAACTTATAATAGGCCACGTTGGTCTATCTACATATATAGTCCATACATAAATTAATCACCGTCAGCTTAGCATGAATATAATGAATCTAGGTCATCCTTCTTTCCTTCAGTCACTTTATCATTAATCCAATGCACAGTCCATGAGACCACCCACACGAAGTCACTATCGTGGGAAAATCATCATTGACCCACGTCACCGGCTTCTTTGAAGCGTCTGAGCGTCTCTCGCCGACGCCGCCTCCCTCCGCCGTATCGATACACGGCGACGTGAGAACAGCAAGCGTTTAGCCAAGGCTGACACAATTTTAAGTCACACGTGCAACTGACTAGAGGTCGCCTTTACTCATTGACACGTACGCTGGTCCAAATATAGATACGTACACAGCGTACACATTAAAGTCGCATAACCACAATATATATACACACCAGTCCATATAAACAAACTGAAACTTAGGTCATTCCTGCATCGCATTAAAACCCTTGCAGACCGATTAATAATAATATTAATATTAAATTATCCTGCGGAATTATAGGCTACCAGTTCTACAGTTAGTAATATAAACCGCCACAATATTAATATACAATACACTCAGCCGTCAATATCAATAGGCCTTCAACTTCAATCATCAGACCGTCCACAAAATTATTGACAACCTTACACGGCTAAATAATTCCAAAAAAATGCAGCAATTTATCCACAGCCTATCAATGTATATATGGACGCTTAAACCTCAGTATTATTATTAGCCGATATTATATATTTATAATCCTCCTCCTACCGGTTTAATACACAACCAGAGTCAGTACAGCTGTTATGTAGGGCTCCGGCCGATATATTTTAATTAGGCCTATATAAGCCAAACAAAATAATATAATATTATCTACTTCAGTCTATCCAGAGGCTAATTCCTTTTATTATGTCTGAACGAGCAACATATATATATATATATATAGGCCTATGCACGTTAAAGTCATTCAAGCCTGCTATATTATTATAAACATCTTCGTCTAAAAATTATATGAGCTCATCAGCCGTTAATCACAGTATATTATTATCATCTATAGGCCTACCTTAAGCCTATAATTTACTTATATAGCGCCCTTCGGGATATAAGCCTACAATTTAATATTATAATCGCGTGTACCCTAGGCTTAAAATATGTTTATATAATTATAGCGCCTTGTACTATGCAATCACAACAGCTGAGCAAAACAGAACATATAGGCTTATGTCTCAACATTATCAATGCAAACTATATATGTAATTATATCGCTGCGAGTGCTACAATATGACACTAAGGGCCTCTAGAATTTTTATATAGCGCCATTTTAAATCATCAATAATGCCTCTATCATTTATTATTATATATCTGCTATGCTCACGACTAATTAAAAATCTTATGTAGGCCTACTGCTGCATCACATTTAACTGAGTGAATCTGTTATTATTATTCTTAAACCAATTAATTCACTAATCATGCCATATATATGCAGCAAAACCTAGGCCTAATGTAATTCTTGCCTCACAATATCTCAACATCAGCCTATCAGGAAAACAGGCCTATCATTATTATTACCATCACAGCTAATTAAAATTGAGCGACCGTAGTCATTCTAATATCTACCTTGGGTCGGAAATCATTTATATGGCGCTGACTAATTTATATGGCGCCACACAATATTGACAGTCGGTATAACTGTCTACAACACAATACTAAAACTGTCCATCGGTGAAATATGCAATGCAATATAATTATTAATCTATGCAATGTCACACCAGTTCAATCAACCTACAATGCAACATTACAGCCATTGCACAGTAACTCAACATGTAAAACCATTACATGTAAAAATAAATCATTTTCATCAGAATCGAAATAAACCAACGTTACAGATGCTTTCTGCATTCAGATAATCCTCCGCCATTATGCGGTCATCAGCAAAGGTCACTCAGCTGACCTTCAGTTCTATCCATCAGGTAGTGGGCAAGACTTCAACCGGGGAGCTTTGTCACTCATAGTGAACCAGCGGCGCCCCTCCAGTGGTGCGTACTGTTCCCACCGATCCACCTGGTCTCTGATACGATCTGGGGTGGGCGCGCGTGCGGCGAACACACGACCAGTGCTAGGGTTGTCCTGATTATCGCCCACCGGTCGAACGGGATTGTCGTCAGGCGGATTCTGTTGCTGCTGCCGAAGTGGACATCTGCTTAGCAAGTGCGAGCTAGAGTCGCAGTAGAAACAGCGCCGACCCTCCTTTGGCGAATTCCGACCAACGTTAGGATTGTCGGGATTATCGCCCACAGCTTGACCGGGGTTATCACCAGGCGGGTTCTGCTGCCGTTGTCGGAATGGACAATCCCGCGCGACATGATTTGTAATTCGGTTACATTCGTAACATCTTCGCTCAGATCGTCCAACTTCCGGTCCCGCCGCCTGTCGGTACCAGCAGACAGAACTCAAATGGCCTATTCTATTACAGATCGAACAGCGTTGGTTATTCCGCCAGTTATTTCCGTTACCGTTCGACCAACCATTTCCGTTTGAACCGTTCTGATCTCTCCACGACCCGCGATTATTGTCCCTGTATTGAGGCGCCGACACCGGTTGTTGCCCTTTCTTTAATTGCTCTATTTCTCCATTCATCTTCTCCATCTGCCGTTTCAGGTCTACCACTATCGGATCCTCGTTTTCTTTAACGGCGTTGACCCGTCCATGTCGTCGTTCGTGCTGTTCATGGCCACCGACTTCTGCTTTCTGATAGCTATCCAATCTCATAGCTACCTTGTAGGCTTCATCGAGCGATTTAGGTTCTCGCTCACGGGTCTTCAGCGCGAGATTTCGGTCGCTCAAGGCATCCACGAATGCCCGAATGGCAATGGCTTCACGGTGAGCTGTCGAAGCACCAGGATACGCTCGCGAAGACAAAAGTCGAACGTCATCAATTAATACTCCCATGTCTTCGTCACTTTTCTGCTTTCGGGTGCTAAGTTGCGTCTGGAACAGGGTCTGCTGCTCGGCGCTACCGTACCGTTCTCGAAGTCGCTGGACCAACGCCGTCCATGTATCCAAGCTGTCAGATTCGGCCAGTAAATGGGTCGCCGGTTCCACCAAGGAAACGACCAGTTGGTCTAATTTCTCTTCGTCCGTCCACCCGTTGTTCCTTGCGCAGACGGCGAATTTGCGCAAGAACACCTCCACATCGGTCCTTCCGCTGAAAGAACCGAGTTTCGTCCATTGCTTTTGTCTAGGAGGCCAAGCCGACGACGACTTGACCTCAGCCGCTTTAACTGTCGTAGAGGGGGTCGGTTCCGGTTCCTTGCTTGTTCCACGAATGCTACTCATCGGAAGTTCCCAGTCACCAGGTGTGGTCTGTGTCGCAACTGATGTCATGGGAACGGATCTGATAGGACCGACGTAAGCGTTGACAGGCGGCAGCACCTTCATTTCACCAACCGCAGACATCGTCGCTGTACCATCGCCTGTTATTTCGCTTTTCCCCAGATATGTCGGTTTCAGCAGCGTTTGACGAGGCAATTCTGTGTCACGACTAAATCCAAAATTCTGGGCGCCGAGACATGAGTTCATCTTTGCCGACTCCACGACGGTTGGCCACCGAGTAAAAGCGACGTCGCTGGGACGCGGTGGGTCGAGACAGCGAAGCGGGTCGAGCCAGACCCGGTTGTCGATGCTGTTGTAGAGCGCGTTCGGAGCGTAGTTCGAAGCGTAGGTCGAAGCAGGCATCCATGACATGTACGGATGCTCAAGACGAGCGCTCGGTTGCATCCCGTCGACCGCGGCAGTAGGCAATGGACCAGGTCGAAAGTCGGGTCGAAGATCGGGTCGAGCGTAGTCTCGACCAACCATGGTCGAAGTCGGCATGGAGTGGTAGATCGGCATTCCCGACGTTGATTGGAACGCGTCGATCCGATTTGCCATCACTTCCGTTCTTGGCTGATCCGCATGCACGAACGATTCATGCATTCTCCATTGCGGATCAGGTCGAGGATAATCCACGCGAGAGGGCGAAGAAGAGGCCAAAGGAACTGGGTTGACCTTATCACCCCCCTCCCACAATAATTTATTTGCGATCGGTTTATTTATTTCAAAATTTCTAGACTCCGATTGCTGTGCTGCTTGCATTCTTTTATCAATTATTTTCACAGTTTTAGGTCTAGATTCCATTATTTTGCTAACTTCAATGTCTACACTACCATCATCAGACATAATTTCAACATTATCAGCAAATTCCCTTTCCTTCCTTCTTTCAAAAGATATTGCAGTTTCTCTTATTCCGACATTTTC
The DNA here is from genome assembly GCA_945859605.1 of Lumbricus rubellus. NCBI lineage: Eukaryota > Metazoa > Annelida > Clitellata > Crassiclitellata > Lumbricidae > Lumbricus > Lumbricus rubellus. Next base: position 6,390,438 of record OX243820.1, on the reverse strand, counting down.
CGTATCGTCTTCCTCCTCCTCTAAATCTCCAGAACTAATTCGACCCCACTGACTGGGACCAATTGTAACGCCCGCCCCCGCGTACACTCCCGGAGTCGCCACTTCCGGTCCAACGCGCGAAGGGACCGCGTACTGTTGTGAGTCGTAGTCCAGAGAGATAGAGGGAGGAAGGGAGGCGGTGGCTCCCGGGTTCGAACTCCGACCGGTCTGAGGCGGCCAAGCCTCTCGGGCTCCTACCTCTTTATATGAAACCGGGGCTTTACTCAGCAGTCGCTCGCTCCTCTTCAATATACCAGGGTTGGGCGGTAAGGCAAAGTCTTTGGGCCTGGCACCCGAACTCTCTTCCAGGCCGATGGTCGAATGGTAAGGCGCGTCTGCAGTACTTGCAGTGGTACAGGTACCAGAGTTCGAACTCACAACAGGTTTATGTGTCGGTATGGGCGATTCTAATCGTTCGATACGCGCCATGACTTCCGTCAGCGCTTCCCTAAGGTTATTTTGTACTGAGGCAATGGCCTCTTCAGCATCAGCTTGGACAACAAAGATAAAATCTGTAACATTAGTTTCTACCGCGGAGATAGCATCTTGTGTATACCTAGCGTTAATCTGTATTGCATCCTGTGTAGCCTGAACGTCACTTCTGACTGAGGAAATCGCCTCTTCCACATTGCTTTGTACCACAGAAATAGCCTCCTGGAAATCAGTTTTTATAGAGGCCTGCATAGACTTGGCGTTTGACTGCATTGCCTCAAGCAATATGCCCATCTCAAATGCAGAAGGTGGTCTGGAAGGTTGCGATGGAGTTGACGTTCTGCTCTGCTCCATGGCGCTATATAAGTTTCGATAATTTCACTTCCTAAGACTAGCAAGAATTAAATCCGAAGGTTTAATCAATGAATCTTATTATTATCAGAACCATTCAATAATTATTCGCAATGTTAATCAACAGCTTACAGTTTAAAGCAACTGATAATAATATGCAACACAATTCAAACAGACTTCAATCGGAGCAGACAAAATGAATCCCCAATTTTGTACTTAGGTGCCAATCTTAATTTCTCTGCCCAAAAGATCAATTTAGTTTTGTATTGAAAACCCAAGTAAAAGTGTACCTTCTACTAGAGACACAGGACAAGGCCGACGTTATGCGAGGAAAGGCGCAGATGGAGCGTCGAATCCAGGGCGTGCGTCGACGATAAGTGACTCAGAGGAATCCGCAACAATCGACGCTGACAGGACGGTAAGGCCGAGTTGACACGTCGAGAACAGGGAATCCACGAAAAGATATTTAAATAATAGATTGACGCCCGTAGGCTAACTGCACAGAAGATATTGACGACAGAAGAACTTCCGAAAAACCCGAGCGGTTCCGATCCAAACGACAGAAAGATCGAAAACCAGAACGAAAGACTTAACTCCTTTACGAAGATGCGAAACAGAACCACAGTGCTGACAATTCGCTCGTAACAGAAAACCGTAATGCAATCAGCTCCTTGCCATTTTAGAATTTCCGTACAGAATCCGTGAAGTAAATGCGCGACAACGCAATAACTCAGACGACGAATCCAAGCTGACTTAAATAAACTATTATCTTTCTAAAATAATCAAACTCTGATTTGTAACTTGCTCTCCAGAGTTACACGTCTATCCTCGTCGAAGTCCGTCGTGAATCTGCCCTCGATTGCGCGTTCTTGAGTTAATCACCACGCCTCCAGGGAACTCGACGCATGCGCAGAAGGCACTCCACGAGCCGTGATCACGCATGTACCACGTGATCAGATAAAGCGCGCTCAATTCCTATGCAGCTGCGACCACCTATCTCCCTCTAAGCGCCTGTCTGCAGCTCACTGTCTTTCTCTCTCTTCCTCTTGCTCTGACACGTACGCACGAGTTGCACTGAGTCAACCGTGCTAAAAATAGACCAGGTCACCTCGTACAGCGTGAAGGAAAAATACCACACATGCATTCAATGACAGCGGCCAGCAGGGCGTATTGCTCCGTCCGTCTGCCTATCTGTGTATCTGTACTGCTCAGGCGCTGCGCCTGTCATATCGGCCGACTCCTCTTCCTCCTTTTCGGCCGACCCTCCATTCGCTGAGCGTATGCAAGAAGCGATCAATAACCTGGTAGCTATGGCGACCGCTTACGTCACGGCCTTAAAATCGTGTCGAGCACGATCTCAGCATTAAAATCTAGGTCACCAATATTATCTAGGTCACCGAATGCAGTTCAAAAATTGATATAATATATTTTATATCGGACCCTGAAAATACCATAACGGATCCAAAATATATATGTGGCAACCAGAAATCAAATCCGTAGCGCCTGGGTATCCCAGTCGCGACAATTTTACGTCTGTGACTTGTGTTGAAAGTGTTTACATGTTGAATTTTTATTCCTATTGTGATACGCCTTCCACAAACATCTGTGACCTCTCTGAGTTCTGGCTTGATTTCTTACGCTGTCTGCCCCATGGCTTGTATTCATCACTCGCATGCCATTGAAATCTTTTCGGCTGCTCAAGTGTGCGAGGAGTTTGCGGGTAATGCTAGCAGGATGTTAATTAAGTTGACGCGTGTCCTGTACAACCTGAGGGTGGAATATTATTGAGCAGACGTATACAGTATCGGTGGGCGGATCTCCAGATGAAAATGAACGTTAAGCTCATGGGCGTGTTTGAATTTAAAGAGCTATTATGGTAGAAGCACATTGTTATTGAGGTACCTCCTCAGAGCGAGATTTCTGTGTAGTTTTATTTGATGGTTTAATGATGAGTGGTGGGTGGTTGTGCAGTTGCTTTTGCATGCATTCTAAGAATGCATTGTTTTGATTTTTCTGTGTTTGGGTCCTTCACGTGAAATAACCGGAATGTTTATCTAGTGAAGGAATGCTACACGTATTGTCAAAGCTCAAAACTATAAAATTTTATCTTTAACAGTGGGCTAGGTTGGCAATGTCTGGGAGTAGATTTATGGAAGAAGTGGAGAAGTGTGTGTATATATATATGTATATATGATATATTCACTTATATGTATGATATATTAGTGTGTTTATATATAATTCCTATATATAAAAATATATATATATATATATATATGATACATGTATATGATATATAAGTGAATGACTGAATAATTGATTAAGTGAGTGATTGCCTGCCTGCCTGCCTTCTTACTTGCTTGCTTGCTTGTTTACTTACTTGCTTACTTACTGACTGACTGACTGACTTTCTGACTGACAGTGCTATGTAAATATTCCAAGTGAATGAATGAATGAGTACAATGATGTATTTTAACACGGGTGTTCCAGTGCATGTTGTCTGACCTAACTATGATAGCTAGTGTGGCCTTGTTCTGTACAGGATGTGTTTACCAGTTGATTTAGTATAGATCTGGCTTTGCAGCAAGTTCTTTTGAGTGCGCATGTGATCGCATGCGGGTACGAAATGTAGTGCTTTAGTGTACCAGTACTATAGGCATGACTCTGACAATGTGTCTAATCATTCCGGTATAAGATTGCGGAGTGTAGTAGCACTGGCAAAATTTCGACTAAATAAATTGGCATCTTTTGGTTCAATTCTTTTCACTTGCTTTTTTGACTTAAAAGTCAAGGCCGCACGTGGTAGCTTGTTAAATATTGTTCATAATTTATTAGTGATCATTCAGGCAATTACCAAGCCTCATTCCTAAATAGGGGCTGGCTATTTATATAGTGCCTTTAATCAGCCTCTCAAGGCACTGAGCTTGACTATCTGCAGTCCTAACAAACCGCTTACGGTACTGCATTTAATAATTATTCCACCACAAAAACCCAAGTTATATACACTCTACAACCGCTGCCTACCTCTTGCTGATATAATTGACAGTGTAAGACGTTTATCAGTTAGAATATGTGGTATTCATACTGACAGTTAATTGTTATTAAGATGTATGTACAGACTGTACACCAGACTGTGGATGCATAATTGGTTCAATAAAGAATATACTTATCATATAAAGACAATGAAATTTGCCTTTGTTTTGTTGGCACTTGAACCCGACCTTATGATGTTTGGCTGGGAGTGCCTCCGGGGAAACTCTGGTAGTGGTACTACATATAAATATCTGGAGTGGGTTCCACAAGAACTGCGCCCTGCGTCCCAGAACTCCTACTGACACTTTTTTAAATTTTTTTTATTCAATTCAAAACTGCTTTTTTGTCGCTTTCAGAGTCATTGGCACCTCTGAGTAGACCCCTTAAAACGCACTTTAGAACTTTAAGAAGGAATGAATGAGTGAGCAAACGAATGAATAAATGGATAAAGGTTAGTGTGTGTGTGTGTGGTGTGTGCGTGGGTGCATATGTGTGTGTATCGGTGTGAGTGTGGGCGTGCGTTTGTGCGTGTATTGTGTGTGTGCATGCGTGCGTGTGTGTGAGCTCTGTAATGCCAATGCCACGCCATGTTTTGAAACTGTTGAACTGATTATGACATACAGCATGGCATATCTTCTAGTACCTCACCAAACATTTGCACACGACCATGACCTGACAAGTCCATTTTACGGCTGGCTGTCAGAAAAGCTGCACCGGAAAAATGCCAGCAATCGTGGTTTGACCTAGGCGTTCTCGAAAACGTGTACTGTTGTTTGCGCTTGCTGGCAGTTTTCCAGTACTGTTTGTCTATAGATCTTGATGGAAACTGCATTACTCCAAATCACGTCAGCCATTGGATGCTGCTTCCATGTTGCTCCGGATGTAGGATTGTTTTTAGAACATTGACCCTGCCAACCAACCGGTTCCTCCGTGTGTGTGTTTGTTTTACGTCACAGCGCCAGTCAGTCTGTTTGTGTTTCGATGCTTCTTTGGTGCAGAACTTCATCGGTGGCTGAGAAAGTGAGTGAGGGAGTGTGTGAGAGAGAGTAAGAGAGTGTGTGTGGTTGGGTGTGAGAGTGAGAGTGAGTGATAGTGAGAGTCAGTGTGGGAGTGAGAGTGAGAGTCAGTGAGTAAGAGAGAGTCGGTGAGTGAGTGAGAGTGTGAGTCAGTGAGTAAGAGAGAGTCGGTGAGTGAGAGCGTGAGAGTAAGTGTGTAAAGTAAATACGAGAAAAACAACTGATGTTTACACATCATGCATTTCACCCTTGTAAGGGCGTGGCTGTGTTGCGAAGCCAGACAAATTGTTGTTGTCTTTATTAATTTTGTTATTATTTCTATTGTTTTTGTCACGAGACAGTGCTAATCACTCAGGTGATAAAAAATTTGTCAGGAGAAAAAAAAGGCTGAGCTGGAACAGCTATGTCACCAAAATGCGATGACATTGAAGCACTGATTGAAAATATTGAATTACCATTGCTATTATTATTGTTGTTGTTGTTGGTGGTGGTGGTGGTGGTGGGGGTGGTGCTTTTACCATTATTATTATTATTATTATTAGTAGTAGTAGTAGTAGTAGTAGTAGTAGTAGTAGTAGTAGTAGTAGTAGTAGTAGTAGTAGTAGTAGTAGTAGTAGTAGTAGTAGTAGTAGTAGTACTTTAACCATTATTATTATTATTATTAAATATTATTATTTTTATTGTTATTATTATTATTCTGCACAGAGGTGGGTGCTCTTGGATCAATCCGTACAAACTGCAACTATCCAGAATCCAGCCTTTTTCATGGTGGGCCCAGTGGTCTGGAATGGGCTTCCACAGCACCTACATCTGCTTCCTGAGGCTTTTGCCGACACATTTTTTATTCAGCTAAAAATGTTTTTATGCTGTGCCAAAGTTGGTACCGTTTCTGAGTAGTCTCTTGAAGAAGCACTATAGAAATTCCTGAATAGATTATTATTATTGTTGTTGTTGTTGTTATATGCTGTTTGCTATTTTTAGTTGATTGATTTTTAATGGTATGTTTGCGGTTTCTGTTATTAGGTGATGGAGACAGACCAATTCCTGTATCTCGTATCGGAATACGCACCAAACGGAGAGATTTTTGGTATGTGAAACACAACGTCTGTTTACTTTCGACATTTTTTTAAAGGGATCCTTTTCGGTCTGGCAATTCTTGTCAACAGAAATCTTTAAGCCTCTCCTTAGTAATAAAAATCGTCTATTGCGCATGCTTCATGGGTGGATGAACTTGCGTGTGCGCTGTGCACAACCTGTGGTATTTTTTTTGACAGCATGACGACGATGCTGAGAAATTGTTCGCATTGTTGTGAAATATATGCATTCTGATGTTGGTTTTTGTAAACATTATATATTAGACTTTGTTCGTATTTGACTGGCTGCGTTAGAGTGTGCCGTGTTCGTTTTTTGGTTAAACGAGATCTGTTTGTACGAAAGACGAGGACACGCTTGGGGGAGTGCACCTTTTTAACTGCTGGCCCCCCTCCCCCGCTGCTGGAACAGTCTGCCCACCACTGTTTGTTCAGCCAACTCAAAGTTGAGGCTTTCAGATCTCGACTCAACACATAATCTCTTCTCTAAGGCATACCTCTGACTGATTGTATTCCTGTTTGTAGAAGCACCCTTGTTATGGCGCTATAGAAATTGTCGTCATTATTATTATTTATAATTATTATTATCATACACAGTAATGATTGTACACTATGCTATATCATCGCAATTGTTAACTACAATTAAACACTATGTGTACTATTGTGAATGCATAATTATTGTCTGTTTGTTTTGGGGGATCAATAAACAAATTGAAAATAAATTGAAATATGCTTGTGTACAATGTATCTTAATTATTTTTATACTGTTAAATTCGTGATTTAATAGTGCTTGAATAGGTTGCAGCTTTTGACAGTACTTAGTTCCTTTTTTGTTGCGTAGATTCTATCGCAAAGAACGGGAAGATGTCGGAGGAGGACGCACGCAAGATGTTCTGGCAGATCATTTGCGCCGTTGATTACTGCCATCAGAAAGGAATCGTCCATCGTGATCTCAAGGTTAGAAAAATCACAAATTCTGAACTCTCATTTCCTTGTCTAACTCGTGATTATATTTATCTTCAATAAAACTTGTATTTGTGTATTAATGACTCTGTATAAAAAATTTTATTAATGAAATTGATTTTACGGACCATATTATTATATGAATTTGATTTTACTGAATATTGATTTGAGGTGTTATTTTAAAAGTTTTGTATATAACATTGATTTGGCCGTGTTTAAATTTATTTGATGTATACATATAAAAAATTTGCTAAATTCAGCCTCATATTGCAGAGCTATATTAGATAAAATTTATTAAATTTAATCATCAGACTTTCAATATCGAGTTTGCTTGTATGATTTACGTGACTCGTAGTTCTTTAGATTCTCTAAGTGAAGGTTTCACTGAGTTAAGTTTGGTGCAAAGAGAAAGCTTCTGACTTGATGATTGAATTAATGTAGATTTTAATATTTATCATAGATAACGTTTTGACTTTGATCTGTGAGCCGAACGTTGTAGATTAGAGCAGACTTAAGTGTTTCTTGATTTTATTCACAGGCAGAGAACCTTCTGCTTGGCTTGGATATGAGCATCAAAATTGCAGGTGAGTTATATATATATATATATATATATAGATGATATATATAGATATATATTATATATATATAGATGATATTATATATATATATATAATTTATATCACCTGGTCACCTGGTGCCGTCAGCTTCTGCAGCTCTGGCGATATCCCTGATGTATCCTCTCCAGTTGATCCTCTCCCTAGTCGCCTCTCTTAGCTCCTCCAGTCTCATGCCAGACTTTTCCTGTACCTCATCCAACCATTTCTTCCTTGGCCTTCCACATCTTCTCCTTCCCTCACCGCATGCCGTCATCAGCTCCTTTTCCAAACCATTAGATCTCATCACATGGCCGAAGTAGCTCAGTTTCCTCCAAGTTGCTGTTTGCTGCAGTGTCTCCTCCCTCTCTATTCCGAGCTCCACGCGCACCGATTCGTTAGTTCTCTTCTCCGTCCATGAAATCCTTAGCATCTTTCTCCAAATCCACATCTCACATGCATTGATTTTCTTTTCCATATCCCGTGTCTTTGTCCATGTCTCGCATCCATATAGGACCACTGGGAAGATCAGTGCTTTTACCAGTCTTTTCTTTGTTTCCCTGCTCACGTATTTATCCTTCCAAATCTTTTCCAGACCGTTCATTGCCGTTTTCCCCATTGTTACCCTCCTCCTTATTTCCATATCACTTCTTCCCTCCTTCTCTATCATAGATCCCAGGAATGTGAAGCTCGATACTACCTCTATCGTTTCTCCATCCACCTCAAAGTTTTCCCATGTTGCAGTTGTCATAACCTTTGTTTTCTTTACATTGAAGTATAGTCCCGCCTTTTCGCTTTCCTTCCTGACTCTTCTTATTAACTCGACTAGGTCGTCCCTCTTACCCGCCAATAATGTCGTATCATCGGCGTACCTCAGATTATTCAGTATTTTCCCCGCTATCCTTACCCCCTCTGTTGCCTCCTCCAATCCAGCTCTCCTCATAATTCTCTCGGCATACAGATTGAACAGGAAAGGGGACAAAATGCACCCCTGCCTCACTCCTTTCTTTATTTTAAATTTACTCGTATCTCCATATTCAGTTCTTATCACCGCCTCTTGATCCACATAAAGACCTTTTAGTAGTTTTACCAGATGTAGCGGTATTCCCATCTCAATCAATGTCTTCCACAGTAACGTATGGTCTATGCAATCAAACGCTTTGCTGTAGTCTATAAAACACATATGCACCTGTTGACCGTATTCCCTCTGTCTCTCCATAATCCACCTTATATTGGCGATGTGATCGCGCGTTCCTCGCGCCTTCCTGAATCCCGCTTGGTTGGCTGGTAATTCCCTTTCGATTGTCTTCTCCATTCTTTTGTGTATTATTTTGAGGAGTATTTTGCTCGTGTGCGATATCATCGCTATCGTTCGATAATTTTCACACTCTCTCGCGTCTCCTTTCTTGAATATTGGTATGAACACGGACCTTTTCCAGTCCTCCGGCCACTCCGCAGTTCTCCAGATTTGATTGCATAGTTTTGTAATAGTCCTCACCACTGCTTCATCTCCCGCTTTTACCAGTTCTATAGGTATTCCATCATGTCCTGGCGCTTTGTTGTCCTTGAGTTGTTTTATCGCCCACTCCACCTCTACCTCCAATATCTCTGGTTCGTTTTCAACTTCCTCTATTTTGACGTTTTCCTTCTCGACACATTCATCTTCCATGTACAGCTCTTCCGTATACTCTCTCCATCTTTCCTTTATCTCCTCCTCATCTCCTATTATCTTCCCATCCTTCGTCTTGAGTGAACCCATTCTAGGGCCTGCTGTCTTCGTTATTTCCTTCATCTTTGCGAACAGTTCTTTAGTTCTTCCTTTCTTTCCTTCTTCCTCCAGCTCCCTGCACATTTCCTTGAGATGGTTTTCTTTATCCTCCCTTGCCTTCCTTTGGAAGGTCCTATTCAACGTTTTTACCCTATCTCTGTTCCCTTCCTTCTTTGCTTCTCTCCTTTCTATTGCCACCTCAATGGTCTCTTTGGATAGCCATGAGGTAGTTTTCCTTGACGTTTTCTTTGGTACATGTTTCTCCGCAGTCTCCTGGATCGCAGTTTTCATCTTTGTCCATAACGTGTTGGTATCCTGCTCTTCCATTGTATTGTCTCTCTCTAAGATCTCAAACCTATTCTTTATCTCTACTCTGTATTCTGGTGTTATGCCTTTGCAATCAAAACTGGTCAGTCTTTTATCTCTCTTCATCTTCTTCAACTTTAGCTGCAATGTAGCCACTAATAGCTCGTGGTCTGTTCCGCAATCCGCCCCCGGTCTTGTTCTTACGTCTTTTATCGTGCTCTTCCATCTTTTGTTCACCACCACGTAGTCGATCTGATTTCGATGTTTTCCATCCGGCGTCGTCCATGTATAAAGTCTTCTTTTCGGTTGTTCGAACCATGTATTCATTATTCTTAGCTCATTGGAATAACAGAACTCCACCATTCTTTCCCCCGCCTCATTCCGTACACCCAGTCCGTACTTACCCACTACTTCTTCCTTTCCCTTTCTGTCCTCACCAACTTTCGCGTTAAAGTCACCCATAATCACCATTATATCTCCTCTCGGTGTTGTGTCAATTGTTCCTTGCAGGTCCAAGTAGAAAGCTTCCTGCTCCTCCTCCGTCGCCATCGTTGTAGGAGCATATACTTGTATGATTGTTGTGTTGATCTTTCCACCCCGAAATCTTACACTCAGTACTCTGTCACTCACCGTATTATATCCCATTATCGCATCAGCGCTCGTCCTATCGCACATGATTGCTACTCCGTTTCTTCTCCTCTCATCCTGCCCAGACATTACTATCTTAAAACCGTTCCAACTAAAATGTCCTTTTCCCTTCCATCTTGTCTCACATAATCCCAGTATCGCTATATCCATCCTTCCCATCTCTTTTTGGATGATGTCCATCTTCCCACTCTGCATGCTTCTGACGTTCCATGATCCGACTTTCATAGCTTTTTTACAGCTCATGTCAAGTCTTTGTTTTCTGGCCATATCCGCCGCTGGACGTCCTTTCGGCTTTGGTCCTGTGGCTTCATTAGAACCTGAATCTTCCGACTCGTCACTGTGCTCATCCCCAGTAGCCATTAAGTCACCCTCAGGCCTGAGGGTCTCACCTTTGGTGACTATCGTTGATTTACTCTTTGGATACATCATTTCAATTTTCTTGGCAGAAGATAAGGGGTGGTTTGCCATTGCCTTCCCCCTGTTTGCCATCCGTGCCCGTTCGTTCACCCTTCCATACGGAAAGGTTACTAACAGGTCGCACCACGAGAAGGTGGGCACGGTGGACTTTGATTCGCCAGCCCAGGTCGGTTCCGAGTCTACGCTCCAATTGGAGTCGTCGGTCGGGTCTCCTCCCCGCTTTACTCAATTTAATGAGTGACTGACAAACCTTTGCGACCCTATAATTTATATATATATATATATATTAATCATGGTGTTCCGTGTTATTAATAGCCATTGTTGTCATTGTGAATGAGGAGTGGAGTAATTAATATCCTGATAGCTGTACCAATTAATTCAGTCATGAAACATAGGAGTTGCTGGGAAAGCAAAATTAACGGTAATTGTCATGACTGGTCTAATTGACCATTTCACGGGGCGTGTATTACAATTTTCCTGTGTGTTGTGGTATGATCACTTCTACTTGCTGACATGACCACACCTTCCTGTGTGCAGTGCTGATTAAGGAAATTCATGGCCCCTAGGCAGAGCAGTCACAGAACCCTTGTTTATTTTATGGCTTAATAAGAAACGAATTTTTTATAAACAGATTGAAGTGATGAAAATGCAGACCTGTACGACCTAGAATTTTATATTTATCGATAAAATCTGATTTTATTCAGTTGGTAAAGTCTTGAAGTTTAAATTGAAGCGTAAACTGATTGTAGTTGATTGTCTCTGCAGTTTTATATTTAAAAACGCCTAAATCATTAACTTTTCTATATGTAACTACCTAGCCTGGACCCATAAAAGTTGCCGGGCCCCTGGGCATTTGCCCCTCTGCCTCTTCCACCACCCCCCCCCCCCCCGTCTTTTTTTCTGCCTACATTCTGTATTTCCATTTTTCTTCTCTGTTGTGGCGCCAGTATTGGCTTCTTCCAAATACTGGCACAACCACTTCTACTTGTTTATAATGGCCTTATTTTCTGCCACATGCTGAAGAACTTGACTGTATTGGCTTCTGTCGGGAGTGGCAGATATGGAGTCAGCCTCAAGGGTGCAGCGTGATTACCCAACAGTTTATTTCTTTGCTAAAAGCCCAGTAAAAGCCCAGTGTTTTTTTACCAGAAGAAATGTGGATACTAAGCAGAATCATAATATGATATGTTATATATTTATTCTGCGTCACTGTATTGAGTTATGAATGTTGGATGAAAACAAACTGATATACGCAAATCTCTGATTCTAAAGGATTTAAGTACTCTCCGTCATATAATTTAGTGCGTGGCAGAATTCTTTAAAAACAACTTGGATGTGAACGAGTTAATGGTTGACAGATATAGATCTGCACGGGGTCTTTTTACATGGTAATCCATTGTTTTGAGATGCTAATTGTACACTAGCTCTCTCTCTCCCACTACCTTTGATTTTTAACTCGCTATCTCTTTGTGTTTGCAACTCTCCTACTAAAGCTAGCGTTTTGCTCTGAACTGTAAACTTTCAACTGAATTTGTGGTTTTTATATCTTCACGGCTTCAGTGTGTGCAGGAACATATACATGTATCAGATTACATTTATATTGTATTGTCTTGCAATGTATTGTAATGTATTTTGAAATTATAATTGTTCTTGCTTCTGACAATGCTGAGCTACTTTTAGGATGATTTACTCACACACTGCCTGCTGTCATCGTATATGCTAATGCCTGACATTTGGATTTTAACTTGTTTTTATAAACAACGGCTTTTGTCTTACTGGATAGGTGCTTTGTAATATTGTGCTTTGTATCTTTAGTACTTAGTGATGTTAATTTAATTCACTCACTCTGATTGTTTTGCAGACTTTGGCTTTGGCAATTTTTTTAAGCCCGGTCAGGAGCTGTCTACGTGGTGTGGGTCTCCCCCATACGCTGCACCCGAAGTGTTTGAGGGTCGCAAGTACTATGGACCTGAAGTCGATGTCTGGGTACTGTTCTGTTCTAGTATCTAGCTATAAATGTAGAATTGAAGCAGCATGCTACTTTTAATTATATTCTTGTTATGATTGTTCATTAATTATTATGAGAAATTGTGATATACGGTCACTAGACACTTAATAATTGTTTTAGGGTCTGACAGTGTCATACTGGAATGATGATGAGGCTTACAAAACAAATTTGTGCCACCTTTCTACTCACTGATGTAGCTGGATATGAATGTGGTGTGATGATGATGATGATGATGATGATTATGATGATGATGATGATGGTGATGTGCTTGATAGTTAGTTAGTGAAATAGGTGGTACTCGTTGGTCACCCATGGTTTCTGTGAAAATTGTTGTTATTATGAAGGTGAATGTTAATTTTGATGATGATGATGAAGCTGTTGTTGTTGCTAATGATGAAATGTTGTTGTCGTGGTTCTTTAGAGTCTTGGAGTCGTTCTTTACGTTCTTGTCTGTGGTGCTCTTCCATTCGACGGAGAGAACTTGCACGCGTTGAAGGATCGTGTCGTTTCGGGAAGATTCCGGATTCCGTACTTTATGTCTTCAGGTGAGACCTTTGGACTCGGATTTATTCGCTAAGTTTTGTTAAAAGTTATCTGATGTATTTGTCTTATTTAAATAATTGTAATTATATTATAATTATAGTATTGTTTTGTATTTGGGCATTTATACTAGCACAGTTCATTCAGAAGTGCTCGTAGAGCAAGAGACTCCGAGTTAACGGCAAGATTTGAGATGGATTATGATGTAGAAATTATGTTGGTCATAATATATTGAGGTGGGATGGATTATGATGAAGAGTTATCTTGGTCATGATTTGAAATGGATTATGAAGAAGAAATTTTGTTAGTCATGGGTTTGAGATGGATTATGAGGGAGAATCATGTTGGTTAGAGGAAAAGAAAACTGTGAGGAAGTTCTCAATGGGATATCCACACTCTACAGGCAGACACTACTTACTCTCTTACAGTCTGCTTCAGAGTTCGAAGTGAAGTCGCTTGATTATTTTCATCTACAGTTCTGTTTTTACGTGACATTGTAGATTGCGAGAATCTGGTACGGAAGATGTTGGTCGTCGACTCGAAGCGCCGAATAAGCATCGGACAAATCAAGCAGCACCGCTGGATGGAGAGCATGCAGACGCGAGAGGACCTCATCCTACGTCTGCATGACTTCGCCATCACTGACCTCAGCCGACCATATGCAGAGAGCAACTACAATGAGCACATTCTGAGCGTCATGCAGAATGCTCGTATTGACCGAAAGAAGACAATCGAGGTTGGGAAACTCCATGAGTTTTTCTTGTAAACAAATAGGTATCACTATGGGGGGGGTTACTATGGGGAGAGGGGTTAATATCCGGGGGTGTTGGCATGGAGGGTTATTGTCCGAGGTTATTGGAGGTGGGATTGGGCGACATATGGGTTATCGCTATGAGGATTAATATCTAGGGGGTTTTGGCATGGAGTTGGGTTATAGTCTGAGGTGTTATTGTCCTGTTTCCAACAGCTTATTCATTCTATAGATTTATATAGGATCCCCCACCCCTTCAAGAAACCTACTCGGAGGCGCTCCCAGCCCAGCCACAGTGAAACAAAAAAGACTTCAGAGATTTATGAGACAAAGTTTATGTAGAAAAGAAAAAAGTAAAAGGACCCATAAATTATATCCCATTTGGAATGTAATGGAGGAGGTCATTTCTTTAACTTCAGCCAACCGACCAGCATGACTATCATAATCGGTCTCAACTCTGACCAACATAGCCCTTCATCATATTCCATCTCAACTTCTGACCATTGAAGTAACTCTCCTCTGACCCACATTATCAATTTTATCTCAACATCTATTATTTATTATTTATTTATTTAAATAATAAATATTATTAAATTAATATCATCTGCTCATGATAATCTGTGTTTTTCTTTCAGTCGCTGGAAAACGACGCCTACGACAATTTCTCCGCCATCTACAATTTACTTCTCGACAAGCTGAAGCAGCAGCAGGCCAACCGCAAGTGCTTCCCCGCCGAACTCAGCCTCTTCCTGTCCGAGTCGTGTCCGCGCCGGCCGAGCACGATCGCCGACCAGGCGATGATCTGCACGACCGGCGGACAGAGGGCACCAGTGCTGGCCGACACGAAACAAGGACCCTTCAGCCAGACGACAGACTGCGTCCAACTACACGAAGTACAGGGCGCGATCTGCCAACGCCAGCAGATGATCTACACCGACCCGTGCAGTGGTCGACCCCTCCTGCCGCCGCGGGTCGTGCGGGTCGGACCCGTGGGACGGGTCTTCGGACAGGCGTCTGTGGTTCGGGCGATCGCTGCGACGTCGATCGACGAAGGGGTCGAGACGGATTACGACGAGGAGAGCGAGGCGCTGAGGGAGGTCGTCGTTTCCGCGGGGCAGACGGTTACACCACCCACTACGGTTGGACCGGACGGAGGGGGAGTTGGGGGTTTAGCACGATCGGATGTTTACGGGTGTTTCGGGCGCGTCGGCATGCAGCACCAACCGCTCGCGAGCTACCCGTCGAATAGTTTCGACTCGAACATCGACCTTGACGTCATATCAAACGTGTCGTCGTCCCCCTCGGGGTCGATCACCGCCTCCTCGAACATGTCGACGGAGATGGCGGAAGCGGCGGCGGAAAACCCCGGGGAGACCGCCGCCGCGGAGGAGGCGGACCCCGCGGACGACCAGAAGGACCAGCGTGCGTTCGTGGAGTTCCGAGAGGGGAGACGGGCGTCAGACGGGCTCGTCGTCCGTGGAGTCATGGAGTTCCAGCAGCATTTGAAGAAGTCGATGAAGACGAGGGGTGTCGCTGAGCTTCGGAAGGAGCTCGAGAAGCTGCGACTCGAGACGGCGGGGGGTGACGCGGACCTGAGGCACCGGGCGCGACCGGGTCGGTTCATCGACGTGCGCACGCTCCAGCAGCGGTCGCTTGAGGAGACCGCGGTGACCGGCAACGTCCGAGGACCGAACCTCGTGATGAAGAGGACGAGTCTGCCCGTCGTCGGCACGCTCACCTTCCAGAAGCGGATCGCGCTTCGACCGGGGGGACCGTGGTACGACGCGAGCCACTCGAGCGGATACGCCGCAGCCGCCGCCACGGCGCAGGAAGCGGACGCCTCCCAGCACGTGCCTTCTTCTTTCAAACCGATCAAGTCGCAGCACGTCCTGCCCTACTGCACGAGTCCCAACCGGCATCTCTGGCCGCTGCACAACCCCGTAAAGACTCACCATCAGCTCCCCCTGCAGCAGGAGCACCACCCCGACGACAGCCCCCGATTCGGGCAGCTCTCGCTGTCGCATTTCCGCATGAAAAGCGACGAACACTCGACCTCGCAGCAGCGCGTCGCCAATCTGCGGTCGGTGTCGCCGTGCTTTCGTCCCCCCGGGTTCCAGGCCTGCCCCTCGTCCGACCTCTTCCCCGTGTCGTCCTCCACAGCCTCGATCGCCCCGCGGGGGGACACCCACTTCGTTCCGACGTGTCGCAGCCAGGGCTCGCTGCTCGAGTTTACCTCAAAAGTCGACGACGCGCTGCAGAGTCGCGACTCGTCGTCGCTCGGCGCCCTGCTCAAGCACCCGACGTACTCGAGCACGCTCGCGACGATGTCAACGTCCGAGGCCCCGCCGGCGGAACCAGACGCGACGCGTCGCCACATGGTCCGCCGTACCCTATTCAAGATGGCGCAGCAGCAGACGTGCGGGGACGACGATGGGGACGATGGGGATGAGTACCTCGAGGAGACGGGTGGCGATGGGGAGCGCTCGAGCGCAGCTGCGAGGAGCGAACCCACGAACTCTATGGATTTTTCTTGATTGCAGAGGAAGAAAACGTGGAACGTGTAGGCTAATGCATTTGCACATCTTTTCTTTAGTCAGCGTATCAATCGAGTCCGATTTTGGACTCGCGATGGACACCGAGATGTGACCGGAGTGAGCGGGTGATATGTGCGGTGATGGGCGTTCAGTTTTCATTTGGGGACCAAGCCTCAGGCAATTTGGACGTTAGGACTGGTGGGGGTGTGGGGCCATGGATGCTCTCAGATATTTTTGCAGGGGTTGTCGAAAAAGGATGGTCACGATTTAATTTCTCATTGATAAGGGCTTTCAAAATGTGAAATATGAAATCGTGAGTGTTTTTCGAACAGGTTTCGATCGAATTTACAAATTTAAACCAAAATTAGAAAGATCGTGATAGAGGTGCCAGCATACATGACACATATTTATCATCAATCATGTTGTAGAAAGCAACATTGTGTACTGTGAACATAATTAGAGATTTTTATTCTCATTTAAAGTTAAATTCTCTTTGTGTATTGCTAGCGCCTTGGTGCGGAAAAATTCGTTAGAAACCAAAAAGTATTAGCTAGGAAATAGGTGGAATCGTTCGGGAGCAAAGTGCCCCCTCTTGCCCATACGTGCGGGCGCCAATGGCTATAGTGGCGGGCAACAGTAACATTGTCCGGGTTTTTTTCTTTTTCATTCTGTTTTGCCGTTTGAGATTTCTTCAAGTGTTGACATGCCAATCGCTTGAGTTTTCTGTGCTGGCCGGAACTGCCGTCGAAGATTAATTATGTATAGGTGTTAATTTATTACTCGTATAAAAGCGACGGTTGCGGGCCGTCATCGTTTTGTTTGCCGTCAATTATTCTGTTTAGCCTGGTGACCGACTACTACGTGTGCTTTTCGTTGTTTTTTTTTAAAATATCTGCTGACAATTTCATTACTGCTGTCATCATTTCCTGTTGAATTTATATTTCGTTGATGTAAGTCTGTAAGATGATTAATTATTCGCGAAAGAGTCGGAATACATGAGATTTTACTTTGATGTCGGTCTGGTTTTTTTTGCGATTTTGTGGTTGTATGTTGATGTACCACCAAGGGCGTGATGGTGTAGGGGGAATGCTGGGTGCCTTTGAGCCAGAGGGTTCGAGGTTCGAATTCACCTCAAGTCGCTGTAGGGACCCTGAGCAAGTCCTTCACTTGCAATTGCTCATGCGCTTTGGCGTGAAATTTCGATTGTGTCTGCACTCTAGTAGGGAGCGCCTCTATGTAGTAGTCTTGTAGGGGCGCTATTGCAAGTGCTCATACATACAAGGAATTTTACCATGTAATCATGCCGTTTTATGCGCTTGACCCTCGGATTCAGGCACATACAAACTGGTTGACATATGCATTTAGGAATTGCCACTTGGGGTAGCTGGCATTAGAAATTGGCTCATTTTAGTCTTTCATTCATTCATTCGTACATTCATTTTGAGAATTTATATAGCACCTACCCAGCTTCGCCTAAAAAGAGCAGCATAAAGTAAAACCCTTGGGAACAGGTGCTGTGAGCAAGAAGAAGGACATTTCAGACCATAGGGCCAACAACAGAATTGGAGCTATTTGAGGTTTAAATCAATCGGCATGCTGAGTAGAGATCTTGAAGGGGGCGATATATAAATTTTGATTTATTGATGATTAATTGATTGATTGACTGACTGACTGATTGATTGAATGATTGATTGAATGAATGATTGATTGATGGTGCTGCCTACTATTATTCTTGAGGTTCGTGCGATGGGTCTAGGTCTCTAGGATCTCACCCTGGGTTCGGAGCGGACCCAAGGGGAAACAACAGTGCCCCTCTCAAATATAATGGGAGGATGTTTTTGCTTCGCATGACATGGTCAATTGTTGATGTCTTGAGATAAAATCTTATGTGCTAGAATCCTCAACTTTGGAATGGCCTGGTTGAAAGGACCAATACAATTTGGAGCGCTTCTGAGTAGGTTACCTTGAAGATGCGCTACATAAAAGGCCAATAATAATAATAATACAGTGATACTGCTTCCAGTGATCATCTTGTAAGCTTTGATTAGATCTCGTCTCATTATCTCCAATGTTGTTAGTCCACACTTTTCAAGCTTTCTTCTTCATACAGCTCAAATCCTTGTAGCCCCAAATCATATTAGTAGGTCTCCTCTGCACTTTCTCCAGTTTTTCGATGTCCTGTTTCTGGTGTGAATTTAATGCCTGGATGCAGTATTTACGACTGTAACCTTACACGTTACAAGTAATTTAAACAGCCACAGTATTCATTCATTCTGAGAATTTATATAGCGCCTCTTCAGATATCTTCTCAGAGGCGCTCTCTGCACTATCTAGCCGAAATGATGTTAAGTTAACAATCATAGCGAGCAAAAAATAACAAGTTGCAAAATAAAACACAGCTGAAAGAGTCACCAGTGGCAAGCCCTCGCAAACACGTAGAGTTAACCATCGGATTTCCGTAGAGCTGGTAGATGGCGTGGTTGATCAGAGTCTCTGGTATCTTTGTCTCTGGTCACTATATGTTGTTCTTATCCCTAAAGTTGAGTTGGCCTTTTGGTCGTGACAATTCCATCTCTGTGGTTGGTCCAACAACTTGGAATGAACTTCCCTTAAACTATGCGACACCTCCCAAACTGTTCTCAATTTCACAAACTGTTGAAGACTGTTTTCCCGCTTGATCTCGGCCGGGAGCGCCTCTGAGTAGGTACCTTTTAGTGGCGCTATATAAATTTCGATTGATCGATTGATTGATTTAAACCTCTTAAATAAGGCAGGTAGGCATGCTACGAAATAGGTGAGATCCTGCGTGGCCGAGTGGGTTGTAGCCCGCTCGCGACGCCAGCGGCCCGGGTTCGATTCCCGGTCAGAGATTAATTTCTCGGATCTTTACTGCGGGTGGCTCGGTCGCAATATAAACGTGGAGTGTGAGGTTGTACTCTGCCTCCGACACTAATCATCTTCGATATGAAAAAGTGTCGTTAAGCCCGAATACTAGAACAACATGCTACGAAATTCGGTAGGCTAAATCGAATAACAAGTAAACAGCTAAATCGAATAACAAGTAAACAGCAATTTCCCATAATTATTTTATTTATTTAGTACATCGTTACAGGAATAAGGTAGGCTATGCCTATGAAACCATCCCTTGCTGAAATAAAGTAACGCGCTGTTTTACTGCGCTAATTAATGCACAACAGTATGCTGCATAGAGAATATTATTTACCACTTCCCTATTGTCCTTTGATACCATAGTTTCGGGAATTTTCTAACAATGGCCATAGTGCTTTAAAACACTCTTAAGAACACACGAACCGTAAAATATGTGGCAAAACTATAGTATCGGGGACCGAATGACGACATTAATCCTGGGGAACGGACATTAGCCCCCCTGGACATTAGCCCCCCCGGACATTAGCCCCCCCGGACATTAGCCCCCCGGACATTAGCCCCCCCCCCCCGAGGTAGGACATTAGCCCCCCAGTCATACATTGCACATTAGTTTAACATTGTGAGAATATGTTAATAGGAGGTTTAATATGAAGTATATGTACAAAGAAGGATGATTGGATCATTTCTAATCAAAGTTTAAATGGAAACGACGCTAATAAGTCTACGAAGGTCAGACGTAGTTAACTGACGTTAACAAACCTTCCTTGTAGCAAAAGCTGACACTAACAAGTAGCCTGCCTACAGTGCCTAGGCCTAGTTACTGTATACGATTCCCTGCAGTCGTTCATTTCCCTAATGTATTGAATCTAATGTTGAAATGAAACGACGCTAATAAGTCTATGAAGATGAGACGTAGCCTAACAAACGTTAACAAACCTTTGTTGCAGGACACTAAACAAATAGACTGTAGCCTATAGGCCCTACATACATTTCAATTCGTTCATTTCAAATATAAGTCTATAGGCCTACTGACACAATTAGAACCTAAATGACACTAAGAAGTTTCGTATGCATGCGAATGCCATTGACAATTTATCAGTTACGGCACTATTCGATGATTTGCACAAGAAGGGGGGCTAATGTCCGGGAGGGCTAATGTCCTAGCAAAAATCGGGGGGGCTAATGTCCGGGGGGGCTAATGTCCGAGGGGGACTATGTCCGGGGGGGCTAATGTCCAGGGGGCTAATGTCCTACACTCACTAATCCTAACCCTAACCGATCCTCACGACGTCTAACCTAACCCTAACCGACCCTCACGATCCGAGCTCTAACCGACCCTCACGGCGCTTAACCTGATCCTAACCGACACGTCGGTCCTCGAAGGACCTCGATACTATAGCTACGCCATAGAGTATGTCGATAGTGTAAAAGTTAGCTGTTGAACGCATCCGATTGAAGCGATGTAAAGTCGTCTAAACACAATCTAATACATGAATATTTATAGACAGTCTTCAACGTACGGTGGTCTTAACCCGACAAATGGCGCAACTTTTCCCGCTTTCCCCTCCTCAATACCTTCCTTTTATCGTCTTTCTCCGATCTTCTCTCTTCTCCCTGCGCTCTCCCTCCACGTAGGCCTATCAGCATAGGCGTACGAGACGGGGGTCCAGAGGAGGCAATTGCCCCCCCCCCAAAAAAATTCGGTGCAAGTCTGTTTTCTCGGCTAGAAGACCCAGCAAAATACGAAAAAAATTTATTTTTCACGACATATTTCAACTTTTTTTGTCTGAAAAAATGTATTTCCCACCACGAGATTTATTTTTGGGGCAGAAGTAAAATCTTTGATCCCCCACTGCTGAAATCTCCCGTAGCCTACGCCTATGCCTATCAGCAATGCAACAGCTGCTTAGTACTGTCAGCCTCAGGCCTCCGTAAGAATGCACACACTTCCATTCAGTGTCAGCACTAGAACTTGCCTCGAACCAGAATGACGCTGTAATGTCAAAAAATATTCCAGCGCAGAGCCAAAACCTGTTGTAACCGACAGCTACGTCACAATATAGAGTTGCGTCATTGCTGGTGACGTCGACTTTATAGTTGCCCCATTGTGACGTCGACCTTGTGAATTGCCCCATTGTGGCGTCGATCTAAATACGTTGCCCTATAATTGTGACGTCAACCTTATACATTGCCCCATTGTGACGTCGACCTTATACGTTGCCCTATTGTTACGTCAACCTTATACGTTGCCATATTGTGACGTCTACCTTATACGTTGCCTCATTGTGACGTCGACCTTATACGTTGTCCTATTGTGACGTCGACCTTATACGTTGTCCTATTGTTACGCCAACCTTATACGTTGCCTCATTGTGACGTCGACCTTTTACATTGCCCCATTGTGACGTCGACCTCATACGTCAGGCTATTGTGACGTCGAAGCTAGTTGACGAGACCTATTTTGATGAGCGGGTGGAAGAGCACGACCGTCGACAGAATGACGGCCAACAGGAAGAGCCAGAAGAAGAATCGGTCGAATATTTCGGCCACCCTTTTCCAATCCTTCGCGTAGTCCACCCGCGGGTCCTTCCTGCTGTTTGAAGTTGTTACGTCATCGATGCCGCCGTTTGTCGCCGTTGCCATTGACGACGATGACGCTGTAGCCTCTCCGACCGCCGCCGAACCGTAGTCCGTCGTCATCTTCGCCGGTTGGTCGTTGCCCTTGGATACGTCTATGACGTCAGCGCGGTCGATCTCGACTCCGCCCAGTCCAGCGGCAGCCAATTGGTGTCGATTCATTTCGATGATTGACGCGGCCTCGTCCGGCTCTGCTTCGGTCCTCCGGCGCTTCCCGTCACCGCCGCATGGGAAGCAGGGCCCCAGATCGGAGGTGCCGCGACCCGGGCGCCGCGGTCGGGTAGTCGGGTGGTCGCGGTAGGACTTGGCCGTGTCGCACATGCCGAGGGTGCGCGCAAGGCAGGTGAGGATGAGCGATTTGACCCAGCGAGGCACCGGGCGATCGGAGATGCCGTAGAGATTGAGGACGAGGACCGTCAGGACCATCGACATCGTCGTAATGGCCAGCGTACAGGTCAAGTAGATCACTGTGGCAAAGACAGAAAAAAATTGATATTACAATATTATTGTTATTGTTTTGTAAATGCTTAATGTGACCAACGCTCTGGTCATAGAACACAGAACTGTCTTTGTCCGTTCTACTAATTTCGCTAACGCCTTTCATTTGCAATTGAATATTTCGTTTATTGTTTTTCCACTCTATAGGCGGCTTTTCTGTTCCTACGAATTGACTTTTTGGATACTGAATATTGATCTTATAGGCTACCCTGTCTTTCAGACTGAAATTGTTTCGAATACAAACAGACAGTCGAATTTATTGACTGACTAATTTATTGGTTCCTTGGTTGACTGACTGATTGATTGATTGATTTTTTGATCGACTGATTGATTAATTGATTGAGTGAGTGATTGGTTCAGTGATTGATTGAATGATTGCCTTCTAGCTTGCTTAATTGATTGATTGATCGATCAATCGAATCTCCTAACCGAGCAGTGGTATATGATCCGAGGTCTTCGGAATATTCCCCGCGACGTTCAACAAGAAGATTCGGAAGCTGAGCAACACAACGACACCGATCTGAACCTTCTGCGCAGGCGTGCAGAAGAAGATCGACAGCAGGAGGACTGACGTCATCACCGACGGCATGATGACATTCATGACGTAGAAGAGATGACGTCGGCGCAGGTAAATAGTGAAGGCCACGTTGGAGAAGCGTTCCTTGGGGCAGCACTCGTACGAGAACTCGTTACGATGGGCGGAGGTCGTCAATATCTCCCACTCGCCGTTCTTCAAATCAAAATCAAAATCAAAACGTGTTTATTCCAAGAGATCAACAAATCAAAACAGCAAGAAAACAAAATATATAAAATGAGAATGTGCAGAGACATGAGGCGCTAATTTTATCATCTATCTAGGGCCCCTAACTAGTAGGATCTTCCCTTCTGGGGCTCCTATTGCTTCCCTGGACTTGCTACTTGTTTGTAGGCTACATGTATTTATATCTAACATTCTTAGCTTTATTAGCAAGTCATATTATGGAACTGCTGTATATTTGTTTTCTTTTATGGGAGTAATAAACGTGAACTTGAACTTGAAAGATCCCTAAGAAATTAAGGGTAGCGCAGAAAGGGAGTGATCCTGCTAAACCTGGGCAACCACAGACATTAGTTTGTGTCAAAATGGTGGTGACAGAAGAGAGTAGTAATCATCAAACAATATAATAGACGAGACAAAAACAGTAAATGAGTTACTGGGTAGAGAGAACAAGAGATAAGAGAGGTCATAAGCAGAATGCGAACAGAGATCATAATTACACATTTAAAAAAATGACAAGGCAAAACTAAATTAAAAGTGAATACAGACTAAGAGTTGAAGACTTTAGACAAATATATAGGTAATGACCACAACAAGTGGTGCCAAATGATAGCAGACGATAATAAGACAATATCAGTAAGAAGCTAGACGAGACAATAGTAAAGAACCTTCTTGTAGGAGTCAAGGTTGACGGTGTCCGTCGATGTCGTTAGGTTCATCTTGGCCGTGTGGTAGGACCAGGCGCCGAACGTCAGCTGGCAATGTTGCTCGTCGAACGGGTAGTACGTGATGTCTATCTCACACATGGTCTTGAAGACACCTTCAGAAAATATCAGCCATTATCAGCATGGATGAAAACATAAATTTTACGTAACGCCCGCCGCCAACTTTCCATCTTTATAGTGGCTTTCTTTATGGTAAAAATCTGCGATTAGGTTGCAGTAATTGTACTGCATTGTATCTATGAATTCACACATCGCCTCTCGAAGTGTAGGCTACACTCATAGGCGTGCGGGAGATTTCAGCAGTGGGGGGGGGGGGCAAAGATTGAACTTCTGCCCGAAAACTATATCCGTCAAAAAAGTTGACAACCTTATTTTAGTCGTTCGGGTCTGTGTTTGCCCGAAAAACCAGACTTGCCCGAAAGTTGGGAGGCATTTGCCCCCCCCCCTCTGGACCCCGCCTCGTACGCCTATGGCTACACTAATCAGAAGCGCTCCCAGTGCGAGATACCAAGCGAGAAAAAATGGTCTTGAGACAGCGAAAAGCGGCACTGTCTTGGCACGCCAGTTAATATGGAGGACGGCGTCGAAGGAGGAAGCTGGTTCTACCAGTAGTGCATGCAGCTGTAGTCATGTGTGTGTGTGTGTGTGTGTGTGTGTGTTTATGTGTGTGTGTGTGTTTGTGTGTGTGTGTGTGTGTGTGTGTGTGTGTGCATAGCTCGTTATAGCTGTAGTAACCGAGTTTTTGTTAAGTTTTTCGTTAAGGTCGCAGTTAAGCTTTGTACACGATAAATCAAAGCTTGTCAATTCTAGATTATGGACTATTGGGTGTGCGTGTGCATGTGCGTTTGCGTGTGCGTGCGTGTGTGCGTGTGCGTGCGTGTGCGTGCGTGCGTGCGTTTGTGTGTGTGTGTGTCGGGGTGTAGATCTATGTGTGCCGGTGTGTGTGTGTGTCGGTGTGTGTGTGTGTGCGTGTGTGTGTATTTTGTTCACACCGCGGTTGTCTACATCGTGATTCAAATCCAATCTTTCGATTTATATGCTAATGATGGTACTTAGGGTGTTCAATGTTGTTCATCCTTTACTCGCCGGATTGGCATCACCATCCCTTTTGGACCTCCATTTTGTAACCGATGCTCTTGCCAATTTGTTACTTTGTGAAAATTGGCTGCAATGTGAAAAA
Source organism: Lumbricus rubellus (assembly GCA_945859605.1). Classification (NCBI taxonomy): domain Eukaryota; kingdom Metazoa; phylum Annelida; class Clitellata; order Crassiclitellata; family Lumbricidae; genus Lumbricus; species Lumbricus rubellus. Next base: position 6,365,265 of record OX243820.1, on the reverse strand, counting down.
CACTCGTATACACGAACGCATCGCATGCATTTCTATTGTTTTGCCTTCTATTGTATCTACAAGTTTATACAATGCCTCCGACAGTGCACACTAATCAAAGGCACGCACAGTGCGAGAAACCAATAGAGAAAAAAGTGGTTTCGAGACAGCGAAAGAAGCACATGGCCACAAAATTAAGCCGAAGACGAGATGGTGGAGGTGGTGGTGGTAGAGATGGTGGTGGTGGTGGTAGATATGGTGGTGGTGGTGGTGGTGGTGGTGGTGGTAGATATGGTGGTGGTGGTGGTGGAGATGGAGATGGTGGTTGTGGTGGTGGTAGATATGGTGGTGGTGGTGGTGGTAGATATGGTGGTGGTGGTGGTGGTGGTGGTGGTGGTGGTGGTGGTGGTGATGGTGGTGGTGGAGATGGTGATGGTGGAGATGGTGGTGGTGGAGATGGTGGTGGTGGGAAGTAGTTTTACCTCCTGGTTCCCAGTGAACGAGCCCCCGATGGGAAACCACCGCCCGGAACTGATTGTAGTCCTCGTAGATCTTCTCGGCTCTGCATGAGACAAAAACAATACCAATTTATTTATTTATTTATTTATTTATTTATTTATTTATTTATTTATTTATTTATTTAGAAGAAGAAGAAGAATAAAAACAATAATAGCAACAATATTAGTAATAATATTAGTAATAGCTGAGTCAGATAGAAATAATAGATATCATAATATTGATGATGATAATAGAAGCATTAATAACATTTATAATGATAATTGCGCTGTGGCTTTTATGATCACTTTTGAGCAGTAGCCTACTTTTGAGTCGAGAACTTACAACCTATAGTTTTAGTCGCTAAGACCCTGAGTCCCTGACGGGTATTTTTCAACATCGTGCGGCAATAAATTAGTAATACTAATAGTAGCCTAATGATGATGATGACGACGATGATGATGATGATGATGATGATGATGTTGCTGCTGATGATGATGGCGACGAGAATGATGATGATGATGCTGCTGCTGATGCTGATGATGATGATGATGATGAAGATAATGATATCCCCCATAGCTACATGGCAGCAGCCGCGGAGTCAGCTGGGAAGAGAGAAGGATCCTGGTCTATTTTTCATCGGACGATCAAAGTTCGAGTAAAACAAATCGAGTTGATCGTTGACGTTAGAGCCATTCTTCTTCCTCACTCCAACTCTCCATCCTCAACTCGTCCTCTTCGCACCCGATCGCCCTTGCAACACGAGTAGAGGTCGTGTCGTCGGTCGTATTCCCTTGCGTTGGGGACGAGAGGGAGGGGAGGGAGGGACAGGGTTCGCAGGATGGGCTCAGGTGGCGGGAGATTGGATGACATGTATCGAGACCAGGAGCGTGATTTATATGCAGGGATCCTCAATTGGATTTGAGAGCAGCGTAGGACGTGTGAGGAATGAATGAATGAACCATGAGATGGTGGGTGGGTGTAGGGTTAGATGGGTGGGTGGGTGGTAGGTGGATGGGTAGAAGGATGGATGGATAGATGAATAGAAAGATAGATATGTGAGTGGATGAATGGATGGATGGAGGTTTGGATGTATGAATAAAAAAGAAAAGTAGATGTGTGATTGAAATGAAAGATAACTGTGTGAATGAGTTGATGGATGGATGGATGGATGGATGGATGGATAGATAGATAGATAGATAGATAGATAGATAGATAGATAGATAGATAGATAGATAGATAGATAGATAGATGAACAGAAAGATAGATGTGTGAATGGATGGATGGATGGATGGATGGATGGATGGATGGATGGATGGATGGATGGATGGATGGATAGATAGATAGATAGATAGATAGATAGATAGATAGATAGATAGATAGATGGATGGATGGATGGATGGATGGATGGATGGATGGATGGATGGATGGATGGATGGATGGATGGATAGATAGATAGATAGATAGATAGATAGATAGATAGATAGATAGATAGATAGATAGATAGATGAACAGAAAGATAGATGTGTGAATGGGTGGATGGATGGATGGATGGATGGATGAATGGTCAAATAGGTGGTCGGTTGGATTCATAAATGGACGGATGGATGTGTGAAAGGATGAAAGAATGGATGGAAAAATTGATGAATAGCTATACTGATGGATGGATTGATATATGGATGGAAAGATGGATGAATAAATGAACAGATGAATGAGTGGATGTATGGATGGGAGGTTGGATGGAAAAGTTCTGAAGGATGGATGAAGGAAGGAATGGAGCAACAGATGAGAAATTATTGGAAATTTTAGGAATTAAACAAATCATGGAAAAAGAAGAATAGGAAGGGGAGAAGGATGAAAGGCGAGTGGAAAGGTTGGAGGAAGACATTCATGAATGAACAATGAAAACAGGGAAGCATGCAGTGAGCTGATGAATCAAACAAACAAGTGGACCTCAATTATATTTCGTGAATGCAATAATAATGTTTATTCGAAATGATTGTGTTTCTTTAGACGCTCCAACCGCAGTGTCTAAGTAAATAGACACGTCTAGTATTTCGTCCCTTTGTCAATTTAATATGTGCCTCGATTTAGCAAACATTTGTACTGCTGTTAATACCGAGGGAATAACTCGATGGGTGGACCTATAGGTCGGTGGACGGATAGACGGATGTATGGATGGATGAATGGATGGTGGATGGATTAATGGATGGATGGTTGGATGGATGGATGAATAGATGGATTGATGGATGGATAGATGGATAGATGGATGAACTTTTGGACCTCTCTTTGGCTCTTTTCCACAAGCGTTTGAATCCCATTCTTTTTAATTGTGGTTTGGCGGTGTCAGGTAGGGAGCGCCTCTGAGGAGTTGCTTTTGAAGTGGCGCTATACAAATTCACGATAACGATTACGATTACGAATACTAGTATGGGTCCCTGCAAAGTATCTGCAGGAATGGGTAAAGCACAACGGTCACAGTACAATTACAACTCACATTTATATATTAGACGAGTATTGAATTTAAATGTTTGGCAGCCAGGCAAGGCTCCATCATGTCGGACTTCACTTACCCGTTGATGACCGCAAATTCCGGTTTCCAGAGCGCCTTTGCCTCAATGATGATCTCCGACATTCCATTGTGTTGGTCCGGATTCCAAGTCAATCTCTCGTCTGTCCACTCCTGGAAAGAGCAAGGACGCCACCTCATCCATTTAAATGTTACTAATCATCTGTAGGGTGGGTCAAACAAACAGGGCTGGATTAAGGCATGTTCAAACAGGGGCCGAACAGGGGCCCACACTTCAGGGGGTCCCCACACAGGCGAGAGAAAAAATCAGGAAAAAGATCAACAGCTATTTTGGCAGGGAAAATCGGTATTATTTTCTAAAGAAATTGCGACCAAACGACTAAAAAAGGTCATCCGATTTTTCGGCCCAAGATCCCCCCCCCAATTTTTCGAACAGAGCCCCACATTTTTTAATCTGGCCCTGCATACAAAGACGTCCCTACGGTTTTTGCCAATTTGGAAGAAGTTCAAAAGAAATTACCGGCAGAACCGTAAAAATACAGATTAAAAAAGATCTTGACCAGAAGAAAGAATTTTTAATCAAATTTCATGATTATTTAGATGACTTAATAAAATCTTTTTTTGTGTTACTTTTCGTTGCGTTATGAATAGTCAAAAAAGTCATTGGACTCACTAAAAGTAGCCTACTATAACTTCCGTTCTGTTTGAAATATTTTGGTGGAATTTGACCATTGTACTTGCATACGAATTGCCTTGACGCCTTTAAAATTTGATATGAAAATTCTTACTTCTGGAAGTTCTGGCCAAGATATTTGAGGGGGAAAACAGGTCTTTTATGGTTTATTCCCTTTGTTACTTTATTCCATTTTTAGTCACTGTCATACTGTTGGGCTGGTGTCAGGAAGGGCATCCGGCCAGGCCATAACCCCCTCCCAATCATAAATTCCTGGTTACGCCACTGAAGTATATAAAATGCTCATGATACAAAATGTGACAACTTACACGCGTGTATGCAATGCAAGAATAAGACGTCTGTAATGTATGCAATGCATCCATCCATCCATCCATCCATTCACCAATTTATCCATGCCTCAATACATCAATCCATGCCTCAATCCATCATATACGTATCGCCTCCTCGACTTCGGACCGATTGATCCTTTGGCTGATAAGGGACAATCCATATATTACGCGCGTAAAAAATTGCCATTTTTACCCTCCTCTCTGTTGATGACGATAACGATGACGACGACGACGACGAGGACGATGATGATGACGACGATGATGATGCTGATGATGATGATGATGATGATGATGATGAAGAAGAAGAAGAAGAAGAAGAAGCAGGAGGAGGAGGAAGAGGAGGAGGAAGAGAAGAAGAAGAAGAAGAAGAAGAAGAAGGAGGAGGAGGAGGAGGAGGAGGAAGAAGAGAAGAATAAAAGGAAGAAGAGGGAGAAGAAGATGATGATGCTGAAGATGAAGAAAAAGATGATTGCATGGCATAAAACAGACATTGTTCAAATCGAATTCAAAGTTACAATCCAAGCCAGCTGACAGAAAAGCCCCAATACCAGCCGACCACCTCTCTCGTCACCCCTCCTATTGTCCAGCTGATTGCTATAAACATTGGGTCGCTCAGAGCACGACTCGCCTGACACCCAGACGTTTGAAATGGACAGGCAGATAGACAGACAGACAGACAGACAGACAGACAGACTGAGCTTACGGCTGTCACGTCGAAGTTTACGCTTGCGTGCCTCGGTAACTTATCGCAGATGAAAATAGTTGAAATCTTTTCTCACCAGAATGAGAAGTCCTGTTGTGGTCAGGATCTGACTCCGGATATCCTGCAGACAAAGAAGAAGAAAAAGACAAATGGATATTGACAGGTCTTGTGTCCGGAAGATTTATCGATCGATCGATCAAGTGATGGTCATAGGTCAGGACGGTTCTATCAACCTCCTGTCAATCGAGCTGTCAGTCAATCAATCAATCAATCGATCAATCAGCCAATCAATCAACCACTTAATCACTTAATTAAGTATCCATTAAGCAATCAATCAATCGGTTAAGTATCCTTTGGGTAATCAACCAATCTCAGTCTGGCAATTAATTAGCAAAAAATCAATCAATCGATTAGTCAATAAACCAATCCATCAGTCAATCAATTTGTCATTCAACCAATCGATCAATCAACCAATCAATCAATCAACCAACTAATCAATCAATCGGTCAATCAATCAATCAATCAATCAATCAATCAATCGTGTGGTCCAAGGGAGGCACGATGACACGAATGATGCATTTACGGATGCGTCGACGATTGTTTGATGCAAAGCTGGATACAGAGGCTGCTGCTGGTTGACAATGATGCACTCAGTCGCCTATTGTCTGGGTGATGCGGTGTAGGGATGCAAACGATCAATTGTCTGTGAGCGATGGAGGAAGGTGATGGAAGGGCGGCAAAGTCAGAAAAACATCATAGGAGGAGGCAGAGGTCTCGCGGAAAGGACAAGCGACATATAGACACCGAGACATAGAGAAAGAGAGAGAGAGACAGACAGACAGACAGAGACAGAGACAGAGAGAGAGAGACAGAGACAGAGACAGAGACATAGAGAGAGAGAGAGAGAGAGAGAGAGAGCGAGAGGAGCGAGAGATAGAGAGAGAGAGAGAGAGAGAGAGAGAGAGAGAGAGAGAGAGAGAGAGAGAGAGAGAGAGAGAGAGAGGCAAACAGACAGACAGACAGACAGCCAGATAGTGAGACAGACAGACATACATGTACATACATGTATAGACAGTCAGACCAACAGACAGACAGATAGTGAGACAGACAAACATACAGACAGACAGACAGACAAACAGACAGATAGACAGATACAGATACAGAGAAACAGATAAACAGAGAAGCACGGAAGCAGAAAAAAGCGCTTAATGAATTCGTGATGATATGGATAGCTCTGCTCGCAGCTGGGGGGGGGATCCTGCCGGTCTCGTATAGCGACTAATCCCCCCCATGCGTCCCTGAAAGGTTGAACAAAGGCGCCACATAAGTACGGCATAGATACGTAAATAACTATATATATAGCATTACATTATGTTTACATTACGTAGATTAAGAGCCTGTTGATCGGAGTGTGAAGCTGCAGGGAATAAGAGAAGGACTTGTTGAAGGGACGAGTTTGATGGACCATGGAAGAGAAGCAGACACAAGGGCACAGATGAGGAATGGACGGAAGATGAATGAGGCTCAGGCGAATTAGACGTATAAAGAGACAGGCAGGCAGGCAGGCAGGCATACAGGCAGGCAGACAGGCAGGCAGGCAGACGTAGAGGCAGACAGACAGAGAAACAGACAGATAGACGGCTAGATACACAGAATGAGAGTTAGACGAACAGGCTGACAGGTGTGCAGTCATGCAGATGTGCAAACAGGCAACCAGATAGGTAGATACATGTAGACTTGTAGACTGACAGACAGACAGACGGACAGAGAGCTAGACGCACAGGGAGACAGACAGAGATAGAGAAACGTATCGTGACATATTCATGAATCAAATGAAGAAGAACTGAACCGAGAAAAGACTTTGAAGTAATTTACGGACAGAAGAACTGAAGACGTTTGGGAAAAGAGAAAAGCGAACGAATCATTGAAACTCTGCTACGTGGAAGAAGACGAAGAGGAGGAGAAGGAGGAGGAGAAGGAAGAGGAGGACGAAGAGGATGAAAAAGTTGAAGACGAGAAGGAAGAAGAGGAGGAGGAGGAGGAGGAAGAAGAAGATGAAGAAGATGTAGATGAAGACGAGCAGGAAGAAGAAGAGCAGGGGAGAAAGAATAAGATGAGAAGGAGAAGGATGAAGTGGTGGTGGAATAAAAGGAAGAAGTGGAAGTAGAAGAGGAAGAGGGGGATGAGTAGATGAAGGAGAAAAGGAGGAGGAGAAGGAAGAAAAACAGAAGAAGGGTCAGGCGAAGAAAAGTCAGGATGAGAGAGGATGAGGAACAAGCGAGAAAGAAAAGGATGCGAGAAGGACCTAGAGAAGACGGAGTATAATGGGAGGGATAAGAGAATGGATTTATAAAGAAGAGAGGGGTAAGACAGCGGAGAGGATGCGGAACTTGAATAAAAAAGGGGCAAACGGTGAGAGGTAAAGAAACGTGTAAATGAGGCAAGAGAAGAAGAAGAAGGCGATATATGAAGGAATTCGAGGAAACAAACGAATAGTAAGAATTGAAGGACAAAAGAAAACTGGAAAGGGACGAGAAGGAAGAGGATGACCTTGAGAAAGAAGGAAAAAAGAGAAGATTTCTGATAATGATGCTCTCAGGAGGCCTTACATCTGTCACCAAAAAAGATGTTGATTGTGATCCCGCCTACTCTTGTCTCGTTCTCTGATTCCAGGAAATAATGGCACACAGACGACTCATTACCATTTTTATGCTCACTACACTCCTGATTTTTCTGGCGGTTCTACAGCTGCTCCTGATAATACATGCAATACACGGCAGGCAGTTACATGTACTCGCAGCTGTGTTTGCAGATAATTATACAGGCTTCGTTGACGTCTAATGAGATTCTTTTGAATCCTTTTCAAAACCAATTCCTTCGAGTGACTGTTCAAATCAATCGCAAGTTCGATTGACCGACTTCGATCCTTTTTGTTCGGATGCTTTTTTTCGATCCTTTTGTTTTTACGCGTGGTGATGTGGGTTATCGTCCAAGGGGATGTTCATAAATGATGCACGGAGAGATTTAGACCGTGGAGATGTCCCGACAAAAATTAATATGCGCATTTCTAATTATGACGTCGGTATTGATAGAGAAGCTTAAAAAAATTTACTAGCAAAAATCAATTAGTAGCCGTATACGGTAAAAAAGTTTAATAGATTACTTCAGCTAATTAACTTTTACAAGGGAGAGAAGCTTATTTGTAACCGTGGCCTACGCATACATGTAGAAGGGGGGGTCCACAAATGTAGGTTACGAGTTGCATTAGGTTATTTCTTTCGCAAAGAAGAGTTATATGCTCAGAGCGTGTTTGGAGTCACGTGCAAATCCGTTCATTTAGTCGCGTGCGTGTTCCAGACGTTTTCCTGGTAAGGACTAATGTGCCCTGATATGTCTTGATTTCATTATCTAACGCCCGTGTTGTCTACATGTGCAGCGTCTTGGTTACTGTAACTCACTTTCGAACGAAGACGGAGAGGGGAGAGAGAGAAAGAGAGATATTAAGAGAGAGAGAGAGAGAAGGAGAGAGAGACAGAGAGACAGAGAAGGACAGAGACAGACAGAGACAGAGAAAGAGAGACAGAAAGACAGAGATACAGAGACAGAGACAGACAGACACAGACAGAAAGACAGAGAGACAGATACATAGAGAGAGAGGGAGAGAGAGAGACAGAGACAGACAGACAGACAGGCAGACAGACAGACAGAGACAGAGAAAGAGAGACAGATGCTCAAAATGCAATTGCTTTGATGTGGGCTGTGGCGAAAACACCCAGAAGGCTTACAGAATGGCCAAGTAGCCTAACTTGGTTGGGATTTTCAATGCAATTCATGTGGGCGATTCTGGGCTTAAGCTTGCGATTTTAAAAGCGCACTTGGATTGCAATTTTGGTCTGCGATTTTGTCCTGCGATTTATGAATGCAGATGTTTAATGCGAGTTTGGAATGTGAATCATGAGTGTAAATTGGAATGCGATTGTGGAAGACGATTTTGAACTAGAATTCTGGAATGCGAATTTCGAATGTGATTTTGAACGGCAATTTAGGGATAAAATTTTGTTGCGCAGTTTTTTAATACGCTTTTGTAATGCAAAATTATTTTGAAATACGATTTTAGCATGCAACTTCGGAATGAATTGTTGGAATGGAATTCTGGAATAAGTTTTTTTTAATGCAATGTCGAACTAAGATTTTGGAGTCAGCTGATGTAGGTCTATAGACAGACAGAGACAGACCAAAGTCCAAACGATACACATGCACATGAACCAGACATGAATACAGATACATAAACAGACAGACGGACAGACATGACCAGACATAACCTGACAGATAGAAAAGCAGACAAACAGACACAGACAGACACAGACAACCAGAAAAAGACAGACATACAGTGGCAAACATAGCAGTCACCCACATAGACAGAGAAAAGCAGACAGACAACCAGACAGACGGACAGTGAGACAGACAGACAGTGAGATGACATAGACAGACAGACAGACATACGGACAGACAGACGGAAGGACGGACAGACGTACCAGATCTTTGATGTGCATGAGTGAGAACTGGATGGCGACGGTGACGGTGCAGGATGAGTTGAGCACAGGTCGAGCGAACTGGTTGTAGCTTCCGAACAGTTGCTGCAGCAGGTACTCCTCGTCCGATCGCATCCTCTGTCGCAGCGGATGCGGTGCCATGGCAACAGCATCTTCCGGCGGTTGCTGCTGACGATGGGGTGGCACGGCGTTCGTCTTCTGCTGCCTCTGTATCCGAGACTGACTCACTGCATCACATACACACCAATAGCCTTTAATGGCGTCTCCGCGGATAGATTTATGAGGCGCATTTTATACGTTTTGCGTTGATATCGTTTCTTTATCGTTTTTTGAAAGCTGGTACATTGTAACGAAACTGATAATATTAACCATGGGGGCGCCCGCAGAAATGTTTGCAGGAGGGGGCAAAACACGGTAATTTTTTAGCAACAGCTTGGAAATGCAAAGCAGAAAATAAAGAACACGTTTAGCCTATAAAATATTATTTCACAGAGGTTTCTAGATGTCAATTTCTTACTTTCAAGTTGTGTATAATTAGTAACATTAGCGCTTTAGTGAGACGAAATTGATTAGAAACCAAACAAAGTATTAGTTAAAAATATGGAATCGATTTTCCAGTGGGGCAAGCGCCCCCTCTTGCACCTATGTGCAGATGGACGGCCGTGCAACCAATCGTATATTCCTATTATGCAAGTCAAATACATTGTACTGAATGGATCTGTCTACCACCCCACTCACCCCAATTCACCCTCCTCCACGGGGCGACAGGGTGGGGTCCTAATTGCTAAAGACGAAAGATGTGCGTGACCGATGGCCAATTAGCGAGTGGACAGATAGCGTCGAAGTCCCATCTCTTGACGGACCAGCCGACGAACCGGAAGTGCCAATTAAACTCGATGTATAGCGCCACCATCCGACAAACGTCGCATTGATATTCAAACGCAATTTGTGACTTCCGCTCCCGTCCTCTTAGGGATTTGTCTTCACTTTATCCTTACAGTCGCCTTGTTGTTGCTGAGGGTGGGGTGGAGGGCAGGGGAGTTGGTGCGCGCCTGGGTGAGGGCCCCAGAGGACGCTAGCAATGTCGACAGCCTATATATGAGACGTCTTTTCTTATAATTAAGACACAATTCGAAGCATTGCTCCATCTCTCCATCTGATTCTTTTGCTTTTATGGGTAATAGAAAGTTATGTGGTGCTGCTGTAATAAAAATTGCGCTTGTGCATTTGTGCACGCGAGTAAACTAATGAATGAATGTAGATCTATCTATATTTTAATGCGGTGTGCTGATCAAAGTAATATAAATCGAGTAATCTCTTGAAATTAATCGGTTTCTCTATAAAATTCAATCAATTTTAGTCCGAATGCTACAAAAAAGTCAAAAATTGTCAAAAATGTAACCTCTGAGTTAGCTGTTGTGATTTCGTTGTATAAAAAAAACCCGTCGATTGAAAAGATAGGCCTACTTGCAATGAAAACAATCAATAATTCTTGTATCGTTATCTACGCGGTGACTTGAGATGGATTCGAACCTTGTTGAACCCTCAAAGACATAGAATAGATCATACATGTACCTGTTCAGCACATCGTATAATGAGGACTCCGAACATGTAGAGAGAGACTGGGCTTTTTTTACCGTGCACAGGGCCGTAGCAACAATGAATGTGGCCCCCTCCGAGCATAATGTCCAGGGCCGGTGGGCCCCCTTACAATGCAGACACCGGGATGCGGCATTTTTTGGGCCCGAAATTTCAGACGACCTTTTTTCAGTCATCCGGTCAAAATCTCGCGAAAATTTCATAAATTCGCCGTCCGAAAAAGTTGATGACCTTTTTTTTAGTCATTTCATTCATTTTTTGGCACTTTTGGGGCCCCCTTTTCTTGCGGGGGCCCCCTTCGGTCGGAGGGTACGGAGGGCGGTCGCTACGCCTCTGACCGTGCAGTTGTACACAAAATGTGTAGTTCCAAATGGATTTGCGCAGTTATAAAAGCACTTATGTACAGATAAAGCTAGCGAAAAATGATCATTGTCCTCCGATTGGAAGTAATTTACCATTTAAGATGGGATGGAAAAGAAGGGTTTGTGCAGTTCTAAAATTCCTTAAAAACAGTCCTGGCTCAGAGATAGAATGTCAGCTGCAGACAAAATCCCACACAATGCATCACATGCAAGATTCGAAGGACAAGGAAATAAAGGCTGATCAAGACTATGTTGAATAAATGATGCCATAGTTGGGATACAAAATCACTTGTACTATCGCTACAGCTGGTAGCAATGAATTTGATAAATGGACGAGAACAATGGAGGTCATTATTTCGTACCCATCGCCGACAAATGGCTGACCTCGGGAATTAACGACGACGATGATGATGTTGTTGTTGTTGATGATGATGATGATGATGATGATGATGATGATGATGATGATGATGATGATAATGATGCTGATGATGACGACGATGATGATGATGATGACGATGACGATGATGTGATGATTATGACACACATCCACGCACACAGTAATTATGTGAATGCGTGTGTGTGTATTATAAATAGGTCTAATAGTTTACCATCTAACATGTTTCTATAGGCCTACCTGATGCTCTGAAGTGTGCGGAGCTGTTCCCAGCGCTTAGAGTTCGACTCAGGCCGAAGAGCATAAGGAGGACGAAGAAAACCATTGCTCGTTCTTCGCTTACAGATGCTCTGTATAAGTTGTTTCAGAGGCACTGCTGAACTGGAGACGACTTAATGCAGTTGAGCACTTATGATGAAGCTTTGCGCTTTTATATAGGGCCTACAGTGTCGGTCAATTTAGAGTTTAACTTCTTTCAGACAAGCAGGTAAATTTCTTGCACTTTTGAAGACTCGCAGATGTCTATGGCTTGCACTTTCAGAGACAAGCATTTTCGAAGACTTGCTGATCTACGATGGCTCTGACTTTCGAAGACTCGTGGGTTTAGATCTATAAGTTGCACATTCGAAGATTATAGCAGGTCTATGACCCTATGACCTGCACTTTTGAAAACTTGCACGTCCATAGCTTTCGAATACTCCCAAGTCTATGTATACCCATAGCTCGCTCTTGCAAAGACTCGTGGTTCTATTATAGATTGCACTTGATAAAACTTGAAGTTCTATATCTTGGTCTTTCGAAGACCTTGGGTCTACACTCTACAGCTTGCGCTTTCGAAAACTTACAGTTCCATAATAATTATGTTGAACTCTCGACGATTCTAGTCTACACGTTTGCAGACTCGTGGCTGGTACTCTCAAAAAGTCGTAGGCATTGCGTTTTCCAAGACAAGTGTCGCATCTCAAACGTCCGAGACCTTCTGTCTCACCGAATCGTTCTCAATGGACACGTTTTTTCATCAATATGCTGTCAGCGTTACCAAGCACCACCTTGACTTCGTGACCTAAAACATAAAGGATAAGTTAACCCTTTAGTGCCCATGACGGAAAAACTTTATGAAATTTCTTGGTGTGGTAGACAATATGGATGGTATAACGGGAAAAATATGGAAAAAATTTGCAAACATCAGGTAACAAAAATTTCGGCATTTAAATTCTTGTCCCTAAAAAGGGACAGTGGGCACTACAGGGCACAGGTTTTTATATACGGAAATTCTTAAAATGTGACATGGTTACTTCACTTGTATGCTATTAAAATATGAAAATTCAACATATAAATGAAAAGTAACATACAGATAGATGAAAGGCAGCCAATAGAAATATCAAAACCAGCTATTAGGGGTCGTCCATAAATGACGACACGTAATTTTCCACGATTTTTACCCTCCTCACCACACTTCATCACAAATGTAATATCATATCTAGTTAGAGACCATGACACATCGTCACATATTATGTGTGACCCCCCAACCCTATGTGCATGACGTCATTTATGGACGGTCCCTTATCCCCTCTTCCGGCTATCCTGACTATGGTCGTCCTTAGCAGTTGACTTTTATATGGCAGACCCGGTTATACCCGTTCAACTGATATTATGTATGTATGTATGTATGTGCACTTGTTATAGCGCCCCTTCAAGCTCTCTCTACTCAGAGGTGCTCCCGATGCAGAGCGGACACTGCATCGGAGTTTCACGCCGAAGCGCTGAACTACAGAGCAAGGCAAAGCGTCGTTACGGTGCACGTAGATGGTTGAATGCGAGTAGACATACGTACAAATGTACGCACGAACGTACATGCATAAGTAAATATATACGTATGTATGCTATATACGTACATACAAACATACATGCACATACGTACCTACGTACATGCCCATCTGCGTACGTGCTTGCGTGTATGTACGTAAAATATTATACATACATACATACATACATACATACATACATACATACATACATACATACATACATACATACATACATACATACATACATACATACATACATACATACATACATACATACATACATACATACATACATACATACATACATACATACTTTGTCATACATACATACATACATACATATATATACATACGTACCTGCGTACATACGTACCTGCGTACATACGCACCGGCGTACATACATACATACTACCTACGTACTTGCGTGCGTACTTACACATACATTCTTACGTACACGCATATATACCTACATGCATGATGATGATGATGATGGCCCTCTGCCAGTAGGCATGTTCATTGGCTTTACGCCCCTGGGGATGAGATGAGTGAGGTGGTTTCCCGTTGCCTTCCCCACAGACAATGATGGCTAAGCAACTTGCCCAAGGTCGCTTCCCAGCAGCTTGCTCCCCTGCGTCCCACACGTGCTAGCCCGAGATATCTAAATCTCTGAATGTTAACTCCCAGCCCGGGGCTTGAACCGCAGTCCGTTGCAACCAACGGACGTATGCCGCTCTCGCTTACCGGTGTAGCTAACTAGGCTCTCAAGCATACATTCTACCGACATGCATACATGCATACATACATGCAAACATACATACATACATACATATATACACACATGCATAAAATAATGCATACATACAGGCAGGCATGCATACATGCTGTAAGCATGCATACATACATACGCAAATACATACATACATATATGCGTACATACATACATACATACATACATACATATATACATTCATACATACATGCATACATAAATACATACATTCTAGCATTGGGATGGTACAGAAATATGCCATAACGATTGTATCTAATAGGCTCCAGTGGTCATAAAACCATGGCCGTGACTAGGGGACCGCCAGACGGCCGTCGAATATCAAATACTAAGGGACCGCCAGTGGCGGTCGTCCAATACGGAAAACTAGGGAGCCGCCAGGCGACCGTTTCATGCTGAAGCCAGGCGGCCGTCGAATATCAAATACTAAGGGACCGCCAGTGGCGGTCGTCCAATACGGAATACTAGGGAGCCGCCAGGCGGCCGCCTCGTGCTCAAGCTGTGACTAGGGGTCCGCCAGGCGGCCGTCGAATATCAAATACTAAGGGACCGCCAGTGGCGGTCGTCCAATACGGAATACTAGGGAGCCGCCAGGCGGCCGCTTCATACTGAAGCTGTGACTAGGGTCCGCCAGGCGGCCGTCGAATTTCAAATACTAGGGGACCGCCAGTTAAAGTAAGAAGTAAGAAGCAACAAAGTGACAGTAACGTATGTATGTAAGTGTATGGCCATTTATATAGCGCCTTGAACAAAATGGTAGGCTTAATAGGTTTTAGCAAAATGTATACACTTTATACACTTACAATTTTTAGTTAGGCTACTATCTGCATTTTTTAATTAGGCTACATGAACTGCTATAAGAGCCATAATACACCATAATAAAAATTTCCTATTACATGAATATAGTTATGTTTTTACTATAAAATGTTTACTATAATTTAATAAATTTTAATAAATAAAACAATCATATTAGAAAATACTATTTTGCACAACTAAATGGCTTCTCCCCAATATGTTATCTTTCATTTGAATTTTTTTTCAGACAGTCAAATGTGGTCCTTAAACACTTAGTAAAGCAATATCATTATAACGTGGGCTTAAAAATGTAGGCCCTTCATTGTATTTGATTGTATTGCATTGTGCTCTAAAAATTTAGGTAATGCCTCTCGAGCGCACACTGATCAGAGGCGCAAAACATATGGCTGCCCAATTTTGGCAGCAATTCCTCCACTGAAATAGTAGAGTAATTTTGCTAAGAGGACAGCTTAAAATGCTGAAATTGCAATGCGAAAATCGCAAGAATTTCTGATGCGAGGGGCATTTTCCCTCCCCCATACCAGGTCCCTTCTCGGTGCTACACATGCTTCGGTGATTTCTGGATACATAGAGGAAGGCCGGTTCAGAAAGGGGGGGGGGCAAGAAGATGAATTGCGCCCGGTTGCTCAGGGGGGATAGAACACCCTGGCTTTGCAAGAAACTCACGAAGGCGCTAAAAATCTATGCAACTGTAAAACTAACGCATTTCCCTAATATTATTGTTGACACGGGCACGTATACAATATAAGCTTATAATGCCTAATTCTGATGACTTACATAATGAGATATGACGACTTACAAATCAAAGCCGGCTCCAGAAACATATGCAAAGCATTTTAATACAAACAACATTCATTAAAATTTAGATCATGTTTCTGTAAACATCATTGAATGATTATTGATAATCTATTCTCTAAAATTTAAAAAGAGTCCAACATTTTAGCAGGTTAACATTTTACTATCACAATGGAGCTGTCAAATTTTAGTTCAATAAAATCTGCTTTGCTATACCTGCCTGTAAAAAATGTAATATCTCTGTAATACGTTACATTTCGCATTGCACTATTTCTATGCGTAACGTAGGCTGAATACAAAACTTAACAAGTCGACCAAGGTTTGCCGCTCCCTGAAATAAACTGAAATGACGTTCCTCTGTCAAGACCCTATACCCTCAAATATCTTAGAAAAGTTTACACCAGTGCTAATCTTAATGTCCAAAAGATTAATCAAAGTTCACTTCCAGTGAATTCGGATTCGAATTGATCAGTCAGCACAACTGGCATTTAAACGAATCTTTCCGGCGTTTTGGCAAAGTGTTTTTATTGCAACAGCAACCATGAACCCATTTTTTGCAGTTGTCACACTGAAACCATGTTATTTTTGCCTTTGCTGAAAAACCTTTGGGCGTCTCAGGTAGACCACACTCTGCACAGCTCTCGTCCATTGAAGCTCTTTTGTATTGCAGCTAATGTGTCCATCATGCTTACTCCCGACAACTGTGTTTCGGTCTCAACACTTCCTGGCTTCACTACGCTCATTGAAGCAGCCATTGCTATTAGCGCTTCACCGACCTGAACATCTTCAACGACCAGTTCTTCAAAAATCTCCCTGTTTCTTGGTTCTCCTTCAACGACCAGGCCACCTGCGATTTCAGACACAGTCATTACATTGTGTACACTCGTTGAAACAGCCACTGGCTCTTCCTCATTCAAATTTACATCTGCTACCAGTGCTTCACCGACCTGAACATCTTCAACAACCAGTGTTTCAAAAATCTCCCTGTTTCTTGGTTCTCCTTCAACGACCAGAGCACCTAGATTGTCTACAAGTTTCACTTCTTCACCTTTGCTCCAGGAGTCATACAGTTGTTGAAGAACTTCACATCGTTGCTTAAATAATGTCATTCCCGGTTCAGAACATAGTGATGCAATGCTGTCAGTAAGATTACGAGCTTTGCGATACTTAGCAGCCTGTGAAAGTTTGCTTGTTCTTGTCATGGGTGCACTGTCATCAACATGACTGATAGAAGCAGTAGCATTGGTCCCCTCGTTTTGAAGAGCATTGCAGTGAGTCATATAACTCAACCGGCTCCAACGACTGTCCAACACAGATTCATCAAAAGCAAGACCTAAACAGCGTCGAACATATAGTAGATGTTGACAAGGCAACCGTTTGCTGCAGTATGTTCTACATCCACAGGATCCAGCAGTTGTTGATATGGTGCTACCATGTGAATTGAAAGTGAAGGTCTCCTCTGTCTGTGCAGTAAACTGCACATTAAGTGACTTCCTATACTGTACCATGACAATGCGAAATGCATATGGCGTTAGGAACTCCAAATACGGCACCATTTCAGTTGCAACAACAGCAGTTTGTCTCTTGGTAAAAACCATAAGCGCTCGATGCCGACGTTCAATTCGCATTGATGAAAGGAAGCTGCGAAAATCAACAAAAAATCGCTGCAGACATGCATGCTTTGAGCAAACGCTCTTGATTTTGGCATTGATGCTCTCCAGTCGATTGTTTGTGCTTTCACCAAGTGTTAGATGTTGTGCCTTCAGACCTTCAACCCACTCATGGCGTATTGGTTCCCAATAATCTTTCACGTATTTAGTCACCTTTTCACAGCCAAGGATTACCAGCCGCTCCATATTGCTCCTGTAGGCATCCTCGTCAACAGAATAAGCGAGATCCTGTAGAATGCGTAAACACTGCTCACGTTGTGACGAAGTGATTCCCATTTTCTCACATGTCACCTCACGCCGAAATGTACGCAATGTGTGATACAGACAAATCAGCAACAGTGCATCTAAAACGTACAAACTTTTGTTCAGATGTTTTGGTGATAAACAAGAATTATAAATCCAGAGGTAAACATTACAGACAGAAATTGGTTGATTAGTTGAAATTGCTTATTGGTTAGCATTACATAATGAATAAATCCAGAGGTAAACATTACAGACAGAAATTGGTTGATTAGTTGAAATTGCTTATTGGTTAGCATTACATAATGAATAAATCCAGAGGTAAACATTACAGACAGAAATTGGTTGATTAGTTGAAATTGCTTATTGGTTAGCATTACATAATGAATAAATCCAGAGGTAAACATTACAGACAGAAATTGGTTGATTAGTTGAAATTGCTTATTGGTTAGCATTACATAATTAAATTTGCACGTGGATTAGAAAATCTAACCAATGATACTGACATAGACTGATATCATCCAAAGCAACCCAATACACCCTTCTTTCCCATCCCTCTGACCAGATAATCACATCCAGCCAAGTTAGCCAACAGCCTGATGCGCTAAAAAATTCTTGCTAGGGTGGGAACGCGTGGGAACGGCGTTCCCACTGCTCTCAAAATTCTTGGCTTGCGTTCCCACTGCTCATCATGATGGAACTCTAAAACACATGCATTTCAATAAAATTCTTTATCAGCGCTCCCACTGTTCACATTCAGCGTTCCCACTGCTCACACAGACCACTTTAACCACTGCACACACACACACACACACACACACACACACACACACACACACACACACACACACACACACACACACACACACACACACACACACACACATAGTCATCAATTCATTAAAATTACCAGATCAGTATACCAACTATAGCTTACTTGGGAATAAATCGTTGAACACTTTTCGCTCCACAAAGTCCTTGTCGGTCATTACGGAAATGGTATTTGTCCAAGCAGGGTTGTGGTTCTGAAAGGCTTTTATAGCTGCAGTCATTGTTGATTTGGTTTCGTCAGCAAGAAGCATGACTGCAACAATTTCACTCTGTCCGTTACCATCAACTGCAAGCAATATATGAACTGCCAAACGCAGGTCTAGCAGCTTATACGTCGCATCACAGAAGAGCATCTCTGGGTACGACTGGAAGACTCTTTGCATATAGTTATCCTGGTAAAACAGGGGGTGCTCGATAGTACAGCGGTTAGCGCGCTGGACTGTCGACCGAAAGGTCGGGGGTTCAAATCCCCGCCGGGGCAGAAATTTGCAACGAGATTTCTGTTCCACAAGCACCCCCTAGCCGACTCAGCTATGATGAGTACACTGACCTCACGGTCAGTGGATGATGAGACGGCGAGGGAGAGGATTGGCCACCGCCCTCATATGCCGAGGCCTTGAAAATGAAGGCGCTAACACTTCATCCCCATTGGCTAGCCCTCCGGGCTAGCTAGACGGGATATCATCATCATCCTGGTAAAACAGACCACGGAAGATGTTATCCTCAGTAACCAGGACTTCCACTACACAGTCTATATGTTCATTCAGCTGTTTGATAACTTCTTTAAGGTTGTTAGGCATGGAGTGCATGGGCGCCCGCAGAAATTTTTGCAGGAGGGGGCAAAATTTTTTAGATGGTCACGGTTAAATTTTTCACTGGCAAGAGTATGAAAAATACAGCGCTGGAAATTAAGAACACGGTTATTTTTTCAAAGAGTTTCTTAATGCAAATTTCTCAGATTCATTTTGTATTTTAATTTTAATATGAATAGTTTCCTAAGTGCGAAAAAATCTGTTAAAAATCCAAAAGTAGATTTTGAAAAGTAGGTCAATGAAGGGCACTATGTATATTAGTTTGAAGAGATTTATCAAAGTAAATTTCTTACCTTCACTGTGTTTATCATTCATATCATTAGTGTTTTAACGCTAAGAAATTTGTTAAAAACTCAAAAGTAATAGTTAGAAAAATAGGTGTCACTTTTCCAGGGGGGGGCAAGTGCCCCCCCTTGCCCCTATGTGCGGGCGCCCATGATGGAGTGTTGTCGGAGTTTGTAGCCGATGTTCGCAATGTCCTTTAACAGAATCACTTTTCCAGTTTCATTCTGAAGGTGTTGCTGAACCAGTTTCGAGTTTGCACGGACTGACATGAGTGTTTCAGCATGCTCTAAATCTGACTCATGCAAACGCCTTTGCTGTGGTAAGTGAAAGTAAACATCTCAGGCTTTGCATTTACATTAATTAATACTGTGTGGCCCTATGTTATTCTGCTATTTTTGTGTACCGCCACATATTCAACTTAACCTTATTTTTAATGTGTTATTGGTGTCTTCTTATCTTGATGGAATTCTGATTCTCCACATTTACTTATGCAAGATTTAATTTTGTAAATGAGCCAGCCGAGTTTAAGCGGGTCTTTTAGACCTTTGTCGGCTGACTCATTGACCTGCACTAATATTAAATTTATAACAATTATTTCCTTGTTGAAGTTTTGTTGTTGTTAATGTCTGTTTCTGTTATGTGATTATTGATGTGACATGCAAGTCAATAAATGAACAAAATGAAAAAAAAATGAAACTTCACTGCTGATTATATGATTGGAATGGTTTGGGGAGAATTCCACCACATCGAGAGATTCGCCATCGTCTGACAAGATAAGACGAATGCACATTCCGCAGTCAACTTTGCGTGACCTGCACAAAAAACATACATTACCATTACATAATAATAACAGTGCAAAAATAGATATGTTAGTTTATGTTTCACATAGGGACTAAAATAATTTTTGTTGTTGCTCATGATTAATTGTAACAATTTGCGTGTATGGTTCTTTGGGTTAGGGTTAGGTTTGTGGTTAGGGTTTGGGTGAGTTAGGGTTAGGTTTAGGATTCAGAATAGTGAACCTTCGGAATAGTAGACCCTCGGAACAGTGGACCCAAACCGTAAATTGTAATCGTACATTTATATAGCGCCCCTTCAAGAGAACTAATGTTATAACTAATCGCTCTAAATGTTTATATTTTGACAAGGATTCTTTTAATCAAGTTTCTAAAGTTTTATCTACTGTTTATTCATAATGAGCAATTTTGATAAGATGATAGCTTAAAATGCCACCATTGTAGTGTGCAGAATAAACTTTCAAATAGTGGAGTTGGGACATTTATTGAAGTCTTAAACAGCATCTCTGAGCACTCAAATTGTGAGCTATTTGGCCACGTGGCCAGAATTAGGCAAAGTGGCAAGAATTGAGACTTTTTGGATGCCTTCATAAAAGTTAATATTTTAATTTTTAAAAATGCCTTCATAAAAGTTAATATTTTAATTTAAAAAACAGAATTTACTTTTAAACTGCTTCAAATTAATTAACTTAGATAATTTATCTCTGCAATAATTTAAGAAGGCACAATTTAAGTATTGACAATTTAAATAAGTTTTAATTCTGCTAGTTTAAATTCTAGGCATAATTTAAGAAGGCACAATTTAAGTAGATTTCTTTAGCCTTAATACTGACCCTAATCCTAAATTTAACCCTATCCTTAATATTCCTTAATTTTTTGGCCTCATGTAAAATTTTAATACTAACCCTGAAACTAACCCTAACATTAATTTTCCATAAACCTTAATTTCTTGTGTAAAGTAGAATCCCCCTCCCACCCTAGGACATTCCCCCCCCCCCCCCCGTATGCGGAAACCATTGTTTTATGGCCTTCAACATATGAAAAAGCGCTTGAGAAATGGAAGCTGGATGAAGACGTTTTACAGGTGAAATAGAAGGTGGATTGATGAAAAAATGCAAGTGAAATATAAGCTGGATGAAGGTATTTTATATATGAAATAGAAGTCTGATTGATCATGTCCTAGTGGAAATCGGGGAGGGGGAACGTCCAGGGGGGAAATGTCCGGGGGAAATGTCCGGGGGGGGGGGGGGAAATGTCCAGGGTGGGAAATGTCCTACATCCATAAAAATGATAGGTAAACGTGTATTTTAGCGTCGTAAATTATTCGCTCGTTGCAGCATTGTTATTTTAAATCAATCCAACTTCTAGTTTGGTGATAATTCTTCTCATCGATCCAGCTTCTGTTTAGGCAAGAATTTGTTTGATCAATTCCGCTTCTGTTTCGTCAGCAAACATTTTTCATCAATATAGCTTATATTTAATTAAAAATTATTGTTCATCAATCCAGCTTCAATTTCAGCAAGAATGTTTTAATTAATTCCTTTTCTATCTCAATAAAAAATTACTTTCATCAATCAGACTTCTATTTAGAAAGAATCCTTTTTATCAATCCAACTTGCACTTCACTAATGCTGAAACCCATGCAATGGCGAATAATTTACTACGCTAAAATACATGTTTACCAAATGATATAGAGCATAAGATTAAATAGAAGTTATACTAATATATCATGTAAATGAAGATTGATTACTTACTCTGTTTCTCGTTTCCCTTCTCCTCGTTTCTTGAATTTTTTCCCACCATATGTGCAGCATAATCGAAGCGAGTAATAACGGAGCTCCTTCTGTGCACGTGCTGCCTTCTTTGGTGCATACTTCGTCATGGATTGCAAGGTTTTTGCATCCCGCATTGTTAAGTTACAAAAGTTACTCATTTCATACTCTTTTTTGCACTTTTCTAAGTCATTAAAACAAGAAAACTTTTGTCCTACATAAAATAAACTATCAGTAACTGCCGCCATTGTAACAATGTTCAAAAATCAAGATGCGTCACTCACGTGACAGGTTACACGTGACTGGCGGTGCGCGGCGGCGCGGCGGCTCCCTAGTTTTCCGTATTGGACGACCGCCACTGGCGGTCCCTTAGTATTTGATATTCGAGGGCCGCCTGGCGGACCCCTAGTCACTTCGTAAAACCATATACACAGCTAGTTTTGCCTAACGAAAATAGTGTACCCTCTAATGCCCACAGTCCCTTTTTAGGGACAAAAGTTCAGCGCAGTACAGCAAGTACACCATTCACAAGAAACATTCAACAACAGTATTCCTGCACAGGCTAAGTAGTTGTACTACCTAAATATGATTCACTTTATTCAATTTACTGAGGTCATTTAATTGAAAAACACCCACCTTTGAGCATGAAATCATGATTTGTGAATTTTCTATTAGTCGATGTTCATAAGGAAATATAATGCACATAATGTTTATGTACATACAAACAAAATGCTTCAAATAATACTATAAACATTAGTAAGTACAGCAAAATGAAAAACTATGAATTTTTGGTTCATTTTTGATGGACTGGACCAGAAAAACTTTGTGTTCCTAAAAAGGGACTGTGGGCACTAATGGGTTAATTCCGGTAAGGTCTAATAACGCCTCTCATTGGTGTGAAATGTGCATAAGAGGCTTTTTAAATTTATAGGTACAATACAATACCATGATAAAGAGAGGTCAGGTTAGATAAGGGGAAAGACATAGGCCTAGACAAACAAACAGATGGATAACCTGTCGGAAAAAACAACACACAAACGGAAGACAAGCAGACAGACAAACAGACAGGCATTTTTTCGCAGTATGTCTTCATGTCCCGACACTCAACAATTGGGGTGGGGGGGGGGCAAATGCATGGGCCGTCCCCCCAACACATTCATTGAGGGGGAACCGTCCCCTGTTCCCCCTAAGTCTTCGCCCATGGCTACCTGTGGAATAGTAGTAACAGGAGAGGCAGCGAGACGTAGACAGACAGATATACATACACGGAGGTATACAGGGTAGGTATAGGAAGGAAAAGAGAAAGGAAGGAGGATAACAGGGTGGAAGACTAGCAACAAGCCATTCAGATAGACAGTCGCACACACAAAGACAGACACACGTAGAAAGATAGAAAGACACAGAAAGGCAGAAAGACATACGCATATAAAGAAACGCACGCATAGGCAGACAGACAGATGTACGCTGCTTGATGGACTATATTATAGATTCTGTGTTCCGTGATTCGTCATACTTTGTGTAAATCGTTTCCGACGGTAGTGACTCTTGTTAGCAAAGACTATACGTCGATCGGAGAAAATGATACGTTTATATAGCGCACGTTTAATTGTCTGTCAGAGGCATAATTGCCATCAGAGGCTGCGATTATGGAGACGCGTTTACACTGTGAGGCTTAAACAAGGCCAGAATACAATGGGCGGTTTTGATGATGATGATGCTGCTGATGACGGTGGTGGTGGTGATCTATATATATATGATGATGATGATGATAATGATGATGATGACGACGACGACGACGATGATGATGATGATGATAATTGTGATGCTGATGCTGCTGCTGCTGCTGCTGCTGCTGCTGCTGATAATGATGATGATGATGATGATGATGATGATGATGATGATGATGGTGGTGGTGGTGATTAGGATGATGATGATGATGGTGATGATGATGATGATGACGACGATGATGATGATAATTGTGATGCTGCTGCTGCTGATGATGATGATGATGGTGGTGGTGGTGATTATGATGATGATGATGGTGATGATGATGATGATGATGGTGATGATGATGATGATGATGACGACGATCATGATGATGATGATGATGATGCTGCTGCTGATGATGACGATGATGGTGATGCTCATGATGTTGTTGATGATGATAATGCTGCTGCTGATGGTGATGATTTCTGTGTGTCTTTCTTTTATGTCCTTTTGTCTGGCTGTCCGTTTGTCTATGTGTTTGTTCTCCTGTTTCCTGTCTGTCTGTCTGTCTGTCTCTGTCTCTATCTCCGTCGTTATCATCATCATCATCATCATCATCATCATCATCATCATCATCATCATCATCATCATCATCATCATCATCGCTGTGGTCTGGTTCCTTGCCATCACTTGATAGCTTCCGTACGTCTCATCACTTATTTATCAAGTCACAAAAATAGTCTCATAGTGATATTATTATGTCAATTTTGTTTCAGTTCCAGTAAGTGCAAAACGATCTTTCAGATGGTTTCAGTGTATATACTGTTGTTAGGTCACATTGCGGCACAAACAGTTTTTTTAATACACGTAATATTTGTATTACCATGGAAAATTGTTAGCTTTGACGACCGAAGTCAAACAATTGCGACCAGAGGACTAAACTAAATGTACCAGACTCTGTCTCTCTGTATCTCTATCTGTCTATCTCTGTCCTTCTCGCGCTCTCTCATTCTCTTTATGTGTCCCATTTGTCTGTTTTCCTATCTATCTTGTCTATATCTGTCTCTCTAAAGCTCTCAGTATCTCTGTATCTCTACTCAACCCTCTCTCTCTCTTTGTCCCTGTCAATCTGTCTATTTCTGTGTATAATTATCTATCAATCTATCTTTATGTATGTGTCTGTGTCGGTCTCTGTCTGTCTGTCTGTCTCTGTCTGTCTGTCTCCCTCAATATAGGCCTATAAATATATGTAGATATATATATACATATATATCTGCCTTTTACTGTCTGCATGTTTCCGTCCGCCTCTGTCTGCCTCTGTCTGTCTCTGTCTCTGTCTGTCTGACAAGAAAAATACTTTTGCTATGGCCAATGGCGGATGAGGAGAGGGAGCGAGGAGAGAGAGAAAGAGAAAGAGAGAGAGAGAGGAAGTGGGAGAGAGACAAAGACAGAAACAGAAGGAGACACAGAGAGAGAGAGAGAGACGGACGAGTGTCTGTCTGCACTTTGAAAGGAGATCTTTGAACCATTTTGCTTTTAACAGATCAAAGAACGTACTTGGCTAAGACTAACAGTGTATACAATGAAATACAAGTATTGTATTGCATTGTATACAATGAAATGCAGGTATTGTATTGCATTGTATACAATGAAGTAGGCCTACAGGTGTATACAATGAAATGCAGGTATCGTATTGCACTGTACACAATGAAATACAGGTATTGTATTGCATTGTATACAATGAAATACAAGTATTGTATCGCATTGTAGCTGTAAATTCATGAAGTGTCTCTCAGAGTGCACACCAATCAATGTGAAAGACACAGAGAAAAGAAAGTAGTTTTGAGACAGAAAGAAAAGAGATATGGACCGGGAAGAACAAAGAACGTGTCAACTGTCAAGGGAGAAAAGTTATTCCAGAGTGCAGGACCAGTGAAGGCATGAAGTTGATTTTTGACCAGAGCAGTTCATACTCGCGGGACAAGGAGACCATGTGTATCACGTGAACGTATAGTATTGTATTGTATCTGATCATATATAAAGCGCTTCTCGCAGCAAGAGCCTTTCAGAAGCCCTCCCAATGCCTTCAGCCCCTAGAAAACAGCAAGTTTTTAGACGAGAGAAAAAGGAGAATACACTGTATACCAGAGCGAACTGATGGGGAAGACCATTCCATAGGGATGAACCATAGTGGACGAAGGATGCTGAAAGCATACATTAATATACATAAATTATATATCAAACATAATATATACAATACATACATAATTACATACGCATGCATGTGTGTAAACCCAATGAGAGCGACGGATCCACGAATCGGAAGGCCATGAATATTTATTATTGGCGATGCGTATCTCATTTCGTTCAACGCAACTAATGACTGCGGTGCCATTTCAAACAAAACACAACGCATCATAATCCACCGCCGACGGACAGACAGAGCATGAAATCTGCAGAGAGGGCTTGTCATCGAATTATAACATGATTTGCTTCAATGCTTCACCTCCTTTCACCAGCAGTTTTATGTGTCTGATTTTGTGTGTTGCTTATGTTGTTTCATCCCTCCCCAAAGAGGATGGGGGGTCGTGAAAGCTGCTTATGGGGGAGGGGGGGGGAGGAATGCTGCTTCTGGTTTAGTACCCAAAGTACACGTCTTTACGATGCCGCTGGCAGAATTCTGGTGCATGGAATGGAGTGGAGATTGAGTTCGTTACGGTGAAATCAGAGGTCAGGAATTTATAATATGCTACATACATTTGGTTTGTTTATCTCTGTCCAAAATATTACACAAAGTGCGCAGTTGACATTGCAGTGTGAGTAGGCTAATTTACATTGTAGAGTGCATGAGTATTGTCTGTATTGACATTGTCGAACGAATACTGTTGACATTATAAAGTGAATAATTGCTCGAAAAATGAAAAGTAGGAAATTAAGAGCAATGGTATCTTTCGTATAGAGCAAAATTATTAGGCCTAAGTGCAAATTCTCCTCGGCTTGACCTCCCCGGATTTTGACCTGGCACCGGAACGGAAACGGCAGCTTTGGCTATTGCGGACTTGATTTGATGTATCGCCGGTGATAAGCTGGTCTCCCTGACGTGGCTTTTGTGGGCGCTGAGAAATTCTCAAAGATTTACATTACATTACATTACAAATTTCTCAGTTTCACTAATTGTATTGCTAAGAAATGTCTTAAAGACCAAAAAGGAGCAGTTAAAAACAAAATGATGTCAATTTTCGGGAGGTGAACAACAGAAGTAGGCCTAGGGGCCTATACACTATTAATATACGGTCCCACCTGCATCTATGTACATGTATGCTCTAGATATAACACATGTATCTTCACATATAATTATACTATACCGTATTATTAGTCTATAGTTAAATGGTAATATTCTTGCCTGAAGAATAAAATTAATAGTTATGAAAGAAACGAATCTTTACGGTACCCTCATGATCCTTCCTCCATTCCATAGGGACAGATGCGTAACCATCAAGCGTCTCCGTGGCCTGGGACTGAACGTGTTGGAAGCTGCCAGGCCGATCGTCGACAAGCGGCGCCAGGGAAAGGTTAAATTTGTCAACCATGGCGGCGTTGCCATCGTCGCCAAGCATGGCGTCGCCTTGTCGAAGATGGACATTAAACAGAAGACAACATCGTTTGAGTTCCTGTGCTGTCGAACGACCTCAGGTGGCTCCAGTCATTTACTCGTCGTCCTCTACCGGCCTGGGTCACAGCCAATAACACCGCTGTTCTTCAACGAGTTTTCTTCTCTTCTGTCAGCGCTCGCCAGTATGTCTATTCCTATCACCATCACTGGAGACATAAACATCCATCTCGAGCGACCGTTGGACCCAGATGTAGTCAAATACAACACGATACTGTCGACCTATGGTTTCCAACAACATGTACAGACTCCAACTCATCGACTGGGCGGTATACTGGATCACGTGATCACCTCAGCGAACTCGCTGCCACTTGATATCTCGGTCACTGATGTTGGGTTGTCGGACCATATGCTCGTGTCATGGTCCATCAGTATGGCACCACCAGCACCAACTTACACGACAATCACCAAACGCAAGTGGCAGCACTTTGACTCAGCTGCTTTTCTCGCTGAACTGTCACAATCAGAGCTGTGTGCGGTCAGCGACCCGTCGACTGATACCTCTGCAGACGACCTTGCAGAGTCATTTGATTCAGTGATCAGAGGCCTTCTCGACAAGCATGCGCCCGTTTCAGAGTTCACTGTACGAGAGCGTTCTCATCAGCCCTGGTTCGACAACGAATGCCGTGAAGCTAGGCGGAAGGCTCGACGTCTGGCCCGGCGCTGTCGGAAAAATACTGCTGGTGCAGAGGATAAGCAAACCTGGCGCCGAGCCCTACGTGCGGCTAGGAAATTGTCACATCGCAAAGCTTCTGATTACTGGAAGTCCAAAATCACGTCGGCGGGCACAAACCAGCGTCAAGTGTGGCAGTCAGTGAACCAGTTGCTTGGCGAGAGCAAATCCACTGCGAGTGCTGCGTCTTTCTCTGCAGCTACATATCACGACTTCATGGACAATAAAATAGCGGATATCCGAGCGTCAACATCTGAGGCAAGTGAAGCGACTTTCACTAATCGCCCAACTCCAGGCATGTGCGAGTTCCTCCCGATTACCACAGAAGACGTAGTCAAAGTCATCTCTTCATCACCATCGAAGCAGTGCTCTCTTGACATACTTCCGACGTGGCTAATGAAGGAGGCGACTCCGCTGCTGGCGCCATTCATCGCTCGGATGTTCAACAATTCTTTCGCCGTCGGGCGTTTCCCGTCTAAATGGAAGCACGCAATAGTCAAGCCACTCCTGAAGAAAGCTGGAGCCGAGGAATCGTCGCCTGCCAACTTCAGACCGGTCTCCAATCTAACGTTCGTTTCAAAAGTACTTGAGCGTATTGCCAACCATCAGCTGATTGAGTACCTGTCTGCATCAAATCTTCTTCCTCGGTTACAGTCTGCCTACAGGCGTGGCCATTCCACCGAGACTGCGCTTCTAAAAGTCTTCTCCGATCTAGTCAATGCCATCGACTCAGGCCAACTGGCGCTGCTGTCACTACTTGACGTGTCGGCTGCATTCGACACAGTCGACCACGACATCTTGATGCAGCGACTGTCCAGTTCATTTGGAATCAAGGACAGAGCGCTCAGTTGGCTTGAATCCTACATAAGAGGACGCACCCAATCAGTCCATTTGGCAGGAGAGGAGACGGAACCCAGGCTGGTCACCTGCGGTGTTCCACAAGGATCAGTGCTCGGGCCTCTCCTCTTTGTACTGTATACGGCCGACTTGGAGAGGATCATAGAAGTACATGGATTGCTCCACCACTGCTATGCGGACGATACACAGCTTTACTTCTTCTGCAAACCATCACAAACAGCAGAACTGAAACAGAGAGTGCTGCTGTGTATTGAACAAATTTCGAAGTGGATGGCATCCAACCGTCTAAAACTCAATCCCTCCAAGTCGGAGTTCATATGGTGCACTACCTTCCGACGCCGTCATCTACTTGATGGCAGTACTTTCAACATCGGTGACTCAGAAGTTCACCCAGCTGACACCGTTCGCAACCTTGGAGTTCAATTTGACAGCTGTATGACGATGACGGCCCACGTGAGTCAACTCGTTCGAGGTTGTTTCTACCAACTGCGACGAATCAAAGCCATCCGCAGATTCGTCCCAACCTCAACGGCCGTCATATTGGTCAACAGCTTCATTGTCTCCAGGGTTGACTACTGCAACAGCGTACTGGCGGGTCTTCCGGCTTGTCAGCTGGAGCGGATCCAGTCGGTGCTCAACTCCGCTGCACGCATTATATACGGTTGCACACCATCCGATCATGTGACTGACCTGCTGCGTGACAACCTGCACTGGCTGCGAGTCCCCCAGCGTATTCAATACAAGCTCTGCCTAATTACATACAAGTCATTACACAACCTCATGCCTGAATACATCGCCGATTTCTGCATTCCAATCGCAGACAATAGGTTACGATCGTCGGCGAGGGGCCTGTTGCATGTACCAAGGTCAACCACGAGGTTTGGTGAAAGCTCGTTCTCTGTGTCGGGACCAACTGCATGGAACAGTCTTCCTGACTACGTGAAGATGGCACCATCTTTGGAGACATTTAAATCCAGTCTCAAAACTTACCTATTCAAACAATCGTATATTTAATTGACAGTATGCTAGCATGTTATCCTGTGTACAGCGCCCTTTCCTTCGGCCTCGGCTGAGCTACGGCGCTATATAAATCGTCTTATTATTATTATTATTATTATTAGATGCAAAACGAGCGGAAGCCCAGCAGGCTGCAGCTGCCAAGATGTATGTTCAACAGGGTCATAAAATTTGTACCATCCTATTTCCATGTTACTTTAGCTAACTGCGATTTGCCATGAGCATGTCAATAAACACGAGTATTATTATTATTATCATTGCTTTTATTAACTAACACCACGGCATAATTATGCAGGCGGATATTATAGGGAGAGGCCCGAGGCGTGCGAATAACGACGACAGGAGGAATGTAGGAATCTTGATTCCTGATTGCAATCAGTAAGTTGTCGCCCGCGGACTGATTGAGCTTTAGGACAGACAGCAATCAATCCATCAATCACATCTCTGTGTGTGTGTCTCTGAGTCTCTGTCTCTCACTGCCTCTCTCTGTATCTCTCAGTCTGTCTGCCTCTCTGTCCCTCTCTCTCTCTCTCCCTCTGTCCCTCTCTTCCCTATCTCGTCTCTTTCACTCTGTTTCTGTCTCTCACTGCCTCTCTCTGTATCTCTCAGTCTGTCTGCCTCTCTGTCCCTGCCTCCCTCTCTCTCCCTCTTTCCCTCTATTCCATATCTTGTCTCTTTCACTCTGTCTCTGTCTCTATCTCTATCTCTCTTTCTGTCTCTCACTCTGTCTCCGTCTCTGTCTCTGTATGTCCCTTTCTCTCTCTCTTTCTCACTCTGTCTCTGCCTCTCTCTGTCTCCCTCTCTCCCTATCTATCTCGTATCTGCTTTTCCCTTTCTTCCTATCTATCTTTTCCACCTCTTCCGCTCTTCCTATCTATCTCTTATCTCTCCATCTCCCTCTCTTTCCATATATCACTCCTCCTTCCTTCTCACTCTGTCTCTTTTCCTTTGTCTCTCTTCTGCCTCTTCCTATGCAGGTCCACTTTACCATCTGCCGAGTCAATTACGGGTCAATTCGCCGATCCATCATTCAGTGTAATGTAATTTGTAACTCACATTGGGTCGCTCACAGCATCAACCATTCAGCAGCGCTCCAAATGCGAGTAGTCTTTTCCCCGAGAGAAGATTTATCAGTTTTGTTTCAAATCCATACCTCACTTCATTTACGTATGATTTACACTTGACTCCAATGAACTTTTAATAATTGATATCAACTAATTATATTATAAACGACGTCTCAATTCTTTACTTGGTGTCGCTATGCCCCCCCCCAAGAAGGCCTATACTCATCTTTTTCGCCATGAAAATGGAATTTTTCCTGGAGTTAGCCCCCCCCTTACTACCCCGCGAAGACCCAGACACTCTAAAATATAAACGGGAACGACCGAAACTTACGAGACTTCAATCAAATGACTAGAAAAAGGTCATCAACTTTTTAGGCGGAGAAAATGGTATGCTTTTCATAAAATTTGGGACTGATGACTAAACAAAAGTCATCACCTTTTTGGGGCGGAAAAAAAATCGGTTCTGCTCGATCTCTACTGAGTCTCCTCCCCAACCAAGGCCAAGTTTTCAGCCCCCTCCCCAAGAATGGAAACCAAACTCCGCTCATGAGTTTATTTACCGATAATAATTCGCTTGCGTTAAAAATTCTACATCGTGTATATACGCATGAGCACTTTCTATAGCGCCTCTTCAATATGCCTACTCAGAGGCGCTCCCGACTACATCACGGACACTGAATAGGAGTTTCACGCCAATGCGCATCAGCATATTAATTACTGCGAGTGAAGGACCTGCTCAGGTTCCCTAAGCGGCAGTTTGAAGGGAATTCGAACCCGCGACCTTCCGGCTCCAAGGCACCGAACATAACCCTACAAACCCCTACATCACCGTGCCCCACATGAATCGAATTTACAACTATTGCCGTAAACTTCACCCTGTTCCGACCAAGCTAATCGACTTTAATGTCCTGCGGCGTCTAAACGTTATGTACGTTTGATAGGCTACTCCTGTTGGACCCCGGAACCAACGTATCCTTAAAAGGACAGAGTGGTTCCGGCGATGTTCCATTTAATATGCATCGAACTAGACGAGTTACGAATTACGCCACATCGGCGTTATTTGTAACCGAGACTTTCCAAGTGCGCTTTTATGGAAGACAGGCAATAATTCTTCTTCTTCTGTCCTCCACAGTGGACTGCGTGGACCGGAATCACTGTTTTCCAACCACCGCTCGGATCGTTCGCTTTCCACGCTGTATGTTTTCCGCAAATGAATCGCGAGGATAGAAGGATCGTATATATTGCCAGCGTATAAACAAGAGCGAGTAATTTCCGCACGCTGCAGGTTTACATGGAGACAAATGCCTGCGTAGCCGAGGGAGGCAAATGTTTTTGCGAAAATAAAATGGACGTCTCTTTTTTATGGTCCACTCAGAGTGCTGTGCATCCTTCAGATTAATGTCCCTGTAGCTGGTAACAGATGATAGCGTGGATGGACGTAATTGTCTGTAGTAGTGTGTATCGGACTTCATTGGCATGCGTGTGTCTGTGTGCGTGTGTAGGTGTGTATGTGCGTGTGTATGTGTGTATTTGCGTGTGTGTGTGCGTTTGCTTGTATGCGCACTTGTTATAGCGCCACATCACTCTCTCTACTCAGAGGCGTTCCCGAATGTAGCACGGACACTGCATCGGAGTTTCACGCCGAAGCGCTGAGCAATTGCGAATGAAGGACATGCCCAAGGTCCCTACGAGGCGACGTTGGGTGGATTCGAACCTGCAACCCCTTGACTGCAAGTCGACGAACATAACCACAACACCACCGCATGTGTGTATGTGTGTGTATGGGTGTGTGTATGGGTGTGTGTACGGGCGTGTGTATACGTGTGTATATATGTGTCCGTGAATATACTGATATAGAACAAATAGAACCTTGCAAAAAAGTAGATGCAGCTTAAGATATAATCTTGAAGTTGTTCCTTAGGAATCTGTGGTAAGTAGGTTGTACCTTGTAGGCAGATGAAGTTTAAATTTAGGCAAGTCTACAATTATTATTAATTACGCAGCGAGAGTCAACCGGACTCGGGCCTCCTTTTGACGACCCTTTGACAAGCGCAGCGCTCGTGAATAAACCGTGCCCTGCAGTGTATTTGGTTTTCAAGTGGCCCTTTAGAAGTTCTTTAGCTTGTGATTACCAAAATCAAATTACAAACTGCTTGCCAGCCGAACTGCTTCTCCGTCTCTCTCTCTCTCTCTCTCTCTCTCTCTCTCTCTCTCTCTCTCTCTCTCTCTTTCTTTCTCTCTCTCTCTCTCTCTCTCTTTCTATCTCTCTGTCTCTCTATCTCTCTTTCTATCTCTCTGTCTCTCTCTGTCTCTGTATCTCTGTATCTCTGTCTCTGTATCTTTGTATCTATGTCTCTGTATCTCTGTCTCTTTCTGTCTCTCTATCGCTGTCTCTCTATCTCTGTCTCTTTATCTCAATCTCTCTATCTCTTTCTCTCTATATCTGTCTCTCTATATCTGTCTCTCTAGTTCTGTCTGTCTAACTCTGCCTCTCTGTATCTGCCTCTCTATCCCTGCCTCTCTCTCTATCTCTGCATATCTGCCTCTGTCCCTCTGCCTCTCTGTCTGCATGTCCCACTCCGTTCTTCTTAAATGTTTGCCAAACGACCATCGTCAGCTGTGCAAACATCAAACATGTTTCGTCGATATTCCAGTTGACTGTAACCGAATAAGAAACGTCCGCAGAAGCAAAGAGGCAAAGGAAGTCCTCGCCAATCTGTCTGTCCGTCTGTATAGATCCGTCAGTATGTCTGACTGTTTGTCTGTTTGTCTGTCAGTTTGTCTGTCTGTCTGTCTGCATGTCCGTTTGTCTATTCGTCAGATTTCAAAGCTCCATTAAGGACTTGAACCTTGGCAATCTCTTCATTCGTCTGCAAGTCCGTCTAAATATTTGTCTGTATGTCTGTCTCTGTGTCCATCTGTCTGTCTATGTATCCGTCTGTCTGTATATCTGTCTGCACGTCTGACGTCATCCGTCTAAATATTTGTCTGTACGTCTGTCTCTGTGTCCATATATCTGTCTATCCGTCTCTATGTCAGTTCGTGTGTCTGCCTATGTCCGTCCGTCTAGCTGTCTGTATGTCTGTTTATACATCAGTCTGTGTATCTGTCTATATAATTATCTGTTGATAATTATGTCCGTCTGTATATCTGTCTGTTAGCCGTCGGTCTATCTGTCTGCATGTCTGTTCATATGTCCGTCTGTTTGTCCGTGTGTCTGTTCGTCAGATTCGATGCTCCATTAAGGACTTGAACCTCGGGGCAATCGTTCTAACCCACCCTAACCCACCCTTCATTCAGATTCCAGCCGGACGATGATGATGGGGGTCGTCAGATGCGTAGTTAAAATCGTCCCTGCGGTTGGATATGTCTCGGTGACAGGACAAAAGAGGACAAAAGAGGACAAAAGAGGACAAAAGAGGACAAAAGAGGACAAAAGAGGACAAAAGAGGACAAAAGAGGACAAAAGAGGACAAAAGAGGACAAAAGAGGACAAAAGAGGACAAAAGAGGACAAAAGAGGACAAAAGAGGACAAAAGAGGACAAAAGAGGTCAGACGAAGAGAATCAGAAAGTGACAGAGCAGGACAAACACAGCCGTAGATAGAGAGAGACAGAGATAGTGATGAATAGAGAGGTGGAGACAGACAGACAGACAGACAGACAGACAGACGGACAGACAGACAGACAGACAGACAGACTGACAGACAGACTGACAGACAGACAGACAGACAGACAGACAGATGGAGAGACAGACAGACAGACAGACAGACAGATAGATAGATAGATAGATAGATAGATAGATAGATAGATAGATAGATAGATAGATAGATAGATAGATAGATAGATAGATAGATAGATAGATAGATATAGAGACAGTAAGATAAGATAGAGATAGAGACAGTGACAGAGATAGATACAGAGACAAAGACAGAGAGAGAGACAAGGACAGACACATGCACAGACACAGAGTCAGAGATATAGAGCATAGACAGATACAGATACAGAGACAATGACAAATAGAGGCAGATACAGAGAGAGACAGCGTCATAAACAGAGTCAAAGACAGAGACAGTGACAGAGAGACAGATAAACATACAGGCAGACAGTCAAAGAGCTGAATACAGACGGAGTGACGGATACACAGACGTAGACAGAGATTGAGAGAACAAAGGAAAGTAAACAAATGAACTGAGTTTTGCGCATCCTAATCACGCTTCCTGTCATCCAAACAATCCCACCAGTCTGCAACTCGTGCCTAGAAGAAGTCTGTCCTAATTAATGTTCCTTTCGGTTTCTTAAATAATGATGATGACGACGACAATGGCGACAACGACGACTATGATAATGACGATGTTGGCGATTATGATAATATTGACAAAGCTGATGACGACAACGACGACGATAACGACGACGACGACGACGATGATCATGATGATGATGACAATGATGATGATGATGATGATGATGATGATGATGATGATGATGATGATGATGATGATGATGATGATGACAGCGATGATGATGATAGAATGAAACAGACGTTACTTGTCTTCAAACAATAACACAAAGTTTCTCTTTTTTGTTCCAAATCAAACGAGGCAGCTTAATTTTCTCATGGATATTGAAAGACGAAAAGGAATCTCACGAGGCGGAATTGACAATGCCTTATTATAATATGACAGCAGCAGCTGTATTATAGTTCACAACATTTTGGTCTTTATATCGAGCTTATAGACCCACCGAAAAGAAATTATGTTTCTGTCATAAGTGACAGGCCACTGTCCAATTTTAAATACCTACATCTATATACAGTAGAACATAATATAGTAAATTGTTGATATATTTTATATATGTATCCTATTATACGATAAGTCCACGTAATTATATTGCATTATATTATACTGTATTATATCATATCATATCATATAACATTATAATTATTATGTTATATTACGTAATGTTATATTTACAATTAGTATTTCTGCCAGTGACAAGAATACCCTTCTACATGTACATAAGTATATATTTTAATAACTGAATATGTAGATAATTATATATGTGTATATACAGGGTGGGCCATAAAAAGTATCCTCTAAGGGTTTTGACAATTGTGAATTGTTTTTAAGACTGTAAAATTTCATTTCTAAATTCTTACTATTGGAAAGCTTATTGGCAAAAAGCCTTAGGGGGATACTTTTTTATGGCCCATCCTGTATATAAAACAAAGAATCTCTCTGTAACATTATATATCGTATATAAATATAATGTGACTCTGGTATTAATGATATGTCATTATATATTCTCGCTGCTATGCGTAGAATCTGGCATCTTGCATGCATCGCTTTTTCGGAGAACGGCTGTTGGCTAATGAGGCAGAGGATTTTAATTTCAAGCTGACCGATGGGAGAATCTGACAGTGGAGAAACAGAGGAGGAACAGAGGAGGAGGGAGGAAGTGGGTGGAGAGAGTCGAGAAGAAGGTGATGGAGGAGAATTATGGGTGGGATCAGGTTAAATGGAAGAGAAGGAGGGGGTGAAGTATTGAGAGGATGAGGAGAAGACGGATTGGAAACTAGAAGGAGAAGGGGAAGGAGAAGAAGACGATGATGGAGAAGGGGCAGAAACGAGGAGAAGCAGCAGCAGAAAAAGGGAGAAGAAGAAGAGGAGATGGAGAATTATAACGAACCGATGCTGGCGTTGAGAAGTTGGCTATAGAGGAAAAACCAACGAAGGTTTCAAGGCCTCTGAAAAAGTGTTGCATAAAATATGCATGTATATTCCATGAGATATATACATGATCTAAGGATGTATTATAGCATACAAAAGGCCCTACATGATTTAAATGCATTAACAGAAACACCTGCCCATACACAACCATCTAATATTTAATTCACTATTTGCGCCGCTACATGTAATTGCAATGTAGCCTACATGTACTTGTCCATAATATCTACACTTAAATATATATATATAGATCAATATTAAACTTATGTTATACTGTTACAATACACTGTGGGTGTGTTGGTGGGTGTGTTTGTGTGTTTGTGTGGGTGTGTTGGTGTGTGTGTGTTTGTGCATGTGTTTGTGAGCATTTGTCATAGCGCTCCTTCCAGATTGCTATACTCAGAGGCGCTCCCCGACTACAGCGCGGACACTAAATCTGAGTGTCACGCCGAAGCTCACGAGTAGGTTAACTGCGAGACTCAGTGAAGGACGTGCTCACAATTTTCAGGGTCCGGTACACACGGCTGCTTGAGGTGGATTAAAACCCGAAACCTTACGGCTCCAAGACACCGAACATACCACCTACACCACCGCATCCCACAATATGTGTGTGTTTTGTGTGTGTTTGTGTGTGTGTTTGTGTGTGTGTGTTTGTGTGTGTTTGTGTGTGTGTGTGTGTGTGTGTGTGGGTGTGTCTGTTTGTGTGTGCGTGTTTGTGTGGGTGTCTGTGTGTGGGTGTGTCTGTGTGCGTGTGTGTTTGTGTGCGTGTGTGTTTGTGTGTGTGTGCATGGGTGTGTGCGTGCGTGTGGGTGTGTCCGTTTGTGTGTGCGTGTTTGTGTGTGTTGTGTGTGTGTCTTTGTGTGTGTGTGTGTGTGTTGGTGTGCGTGCGTGTGTGTTTGTGTATGTGTGTGTGTGCGTGCGTGAGCGTGTGTGTTTGTGTTTGTGTGTGTGTGTTTGTGTGTGTGGGTTTGTGTTTGTGTTTGTGTGGGTGTGTGCGTGCGTGTTGGTGTGTATGCGTGTTTGTGTGTGTGTGTGCATGTGTGTAAAGGTTTGCCTAGTTCTATATGTGGTGGTCGTTTATTGCGACCGCATTTAAATGTTGTCTGAGGATTTTATTTCTCTCTTTTCGATCGAAGTCAGACGTCATTGACGGTTACGACGTCGAGTCACTCTCGCTTCGGTGACGATGGGAGATGTGCTCGAGTCGCCTAAATAATTTAAGCAAATGTCCCGTTTCCTATTTGGAAGAGAGAGGTATATATACATACATAGAAAGAGATAAGGAGAGAGGAAGAGAGAAGTTGCAGAGCGAGAGCGAGAGAGAGACACACACAAAGAGAGAGAGAAGACCAGAAACAGAGAGCAAGAACTAGAGAGATAGGGAGAGAGAGGGGACGAGAGGGAAAGAGAGAAAGCGAATGAGAAAGAGATGGATATACAGTGTGTGTGTGTGAGAGAGAGAGAGAGACATACAGACAGACAGAGACAGACAGAGACAGACAGAAAGAGACAGACAGAGACACAGAGACAGAGACAGGCATAGCTAGAAACAAACATACAGATAGACAGCGACAGTCAGGCACAGAGCATAAACGGAATGTAAGAAGTCTGGGAATTGATTCTTCCTCGATAATTATAATTATCAGCGCAATTTCAAGAGCAGACAAGAAGTCATGGACGAACCAAGACCAGATAACTTGGTCAAGAAGTCATGGACGAACCAAGACCAGATAACTTGGTCACTGGTCAGCTTATGCAGAACCCGAACAGAGCCGGGCGATGCCAACGAGGTCACCATGCAGAGGCCCAAACACACATGACAATAGCGATAACAAATAGAATAAAAACGGAAACCAAAACTATAATAATTGTATATAATGTCAATGAAAAACCAAGAGTAGTAGCAATCAATGGTACTCAATGTTATGGACATCATCAGCCTTGGATTAAGTGCAATGAAGGCCAAAAACTGCGGACCCCGGGCAGTTGATGATGCGATTGCCGATATAATGATTAAATGCGGTGATTTGGATTAATGATATCGGACAACGCAGAGCAAAAAATGATGTCAGCGTAAAGATAAAAGTGGTATAGAAATGGAACTAAAAGGCAACTTTAGTCTAGAATGAAATTCAAAGAAGGCCAAACCTAAGCCAACGTAGCTGAAAGACAACAGGCAGTGCAAATAAAAAAACAACCATGGCAAAAAAACTAAGCTTATTGGCCAGGAACAATGGAGGCCAAATGCTAAATGCACGGAAGACCAGAAGATGGGCAATGGGCATCGACGAACAAAGACAAAATGATCAAGGTTGCAAGCAGCCGAATCAAATAATATCATAGGTTTCAATTAAGACTAAACTAAACCCTGAAGGGCTGTTTTAAAGGAATTTTTAGAACTGCACCTTTCTGTCCTTTCCCATCATCCATGGTAAATTACTTCCAATCGCAGGGCAGTTAACCTTTTTTGCCAGCTTTAACTGTCTAGAAGTGCTTCTACAGCTGCACATTTTGTGTACAACTGCACGTTAAAAAAGCCCTGATCTAAACTCAATAGTTGCTCTGGTCTGCAGCCTGCAGGCGATAACGGAGAGCATCTGTAAATTGCAAATCAACGAATGCAAGCTATTTAAGGGGACGACGTGAGCGAAAAAAACGACCTCGGAATAGAGTTATATAAATTAAGCGATAATGAGAGAGATCACGTGATGTGCCCGTTTTTAAATTAACAGGCCACATTATTATAGACGTCACGTTTCCAGCTATCCTATTTCGTTTGGCTATTACTATTACTAAGCCTCTATTTCCATTATCATCGTCATCGTTATCGTCGTCGTCGTTATCATCATCGCCATCACCACTGCCATCACCAGCACCACCACCGACACCACCAACACAACCACCGCAATGACCACCACCAACACCAGTACTACCACCACCACCACCACCACCACCACCACCACCACCACCAACACCACAACCACCACCACCAACAACAACATCATCATCATCATCATCCTCATCATCATCATCAATACGAATAAGCCATTGTGCTCAAACATTGCGTCTTTACATTAGCCAACACTTAAATCACCCTATATTATCTCAATCACATTGCATTACTCCCTCTTCCCTTCCTTTTACCTCACACTTCCCTCGGCCTTCCACACCCTCTCC
This sequence comes from Lumbricus rubellus, assembly GCA_945859605.1. NCBI lineage: Eukaryota > Metazoa > Annelida > Clitellata > Crassiclitellata > Lumbricidae > Lumbricus > Lumbricus rubellus. Next base: position 6,325,123 of record OX243820.1, on the reverse strand, counting down.
TCGCATGCAAAAAACCGCAATTACCACACGCATAAAAAATAAAATCCAATCAAGTTCCAACCTACGTTGCTATCCTCCGATACATCTTCACGTTCAGAAGAATTCGGCTGAAGAAAAAAAACGCACCCAATCCACATTCACGTCCACCTCCACTCCCCCACACAACGACAACGACGACGACGACAACATCACAAAATCCAACATCATCACCAACATCTCCAGAATCTTCCCATCCGCAAAAAATCCGGCGTACACTGGACGTTCCCTCCAGGAATCAGCGCGTTTCATTCGAACCGCAATCGCACCGTCCACAGCCAAACGTCCGCAGCTTAATCACATGAAACGGCGGAGACGGTGGGCCATCGCGAGCCGAGCCTCGGCCGCCTGAGTCGCCTCCTGCCTTGACCGGTCCTTCGATGCCGTTGCGACCGGGCGGCGTCGATTAAAACGCGGCCGGATATATCTTTTCCTGGTGGCCCGTGAAATCCCACGGATGGCTGTTCGGTGGTTGACGGTGGTAGTATGGTGTGGTGTGTGCGTATAATATCTCTGTTGCACGGCGCTTATCAGCATTGGAGCCACGGACCATACGGCGTTGACTGTAGTTAAATGTGCTCAAGCTGCTGCTATTCCAAGATCCTAAATCAGGGGACTGGACGGACGGTTTGAGAATGAATGTACAAATTGCACGTATACTTTATATACATGTATGCGTGTATGCACACATGCATATAAACTCTGATGTACAATACATACATACATACATACATACATACATACATACATACATACATACATACATACATACATACATACATACATACATACATACATACATACATACATACATACATACATACATACATACATACATACATACATACATACATACATACATACATACATACATACATACATACATACATACATACATACATACATACATACATACATACATACATACATACATACATACATACATCTCCAGAATCAAGAATGAAATACAGAATACAGAATCACCACAAGGCATAAAAATAGCTAAAGTGGTCCCAATACTAAAAAAGGGCGATAAGGACAATGTAATCAATTACAGACCCATTTCCATTCTTCCTTACTTCTCCAAGTTCTATGAAAAACTTATGTATAATCGACTCTATGGCTATGTTAAAAACTCTAACATCATTTATCCATCTCAGCATGGATTTCAACCTGGTCATTCCCCCTATATGGCCTTATTAAATATGCAGGACATGATTTCAAAGGCTATTGAAAATAATGAATACTCAGTGGGAATCTTCTTTGATCTAGCTAAAGCGTTTGATACGGTAGACCATAATATTTTGCTTAAAAAATTAGACAACTATGGAATTAGGGGGACTCAGCTCAGATGGTTTGCCAGCTATTTTGAGAGCCGTACACAAAGAGTTCTCTGTAATGGTGTCCTTTCTGAGCTAGGGTTGATCAAATATGGAGTTCCTCAAGGCTCCAACCTCGGACCACTCCTTTTCCTGCTTTATATTAATGACTTGGCCAATGTCTCTCCAACAATGTTTTTTTATTCTATTTGCCGATGACACCAACGTTTTTTACTCCAATGGTTCATGGCAGACGTTGTTTCAAACTGTGAACGTTGAACTATCTAGCATAGCTGTTTGGTTCCATGCAAATAAACTCACCCTTAATTTAGATAAAACCAACTTTATTTTATTTAAATCCCACCGGAAAATAAAGCCAAATGACAATCTCTGTTTGCTTATTGATGATATTTCCATCAATCAAGTTGAATCTACAAAATTCTTAGGTGTGCATATAGATCAACATTTGACCTGGAAAGTTCATATTAATCAAATTGCAACTAAAATTGCTAAAAATATTGGTATTATTTCCCGCGTTGCTTATATCTTGCCAAAGACAATTAGAATGAATTTGTATTATACCCTTGTCTACCCCTACCTCACATATTGCAACCTTGTTTGGGCATCGACATACGAATCCAGGCTTCATAAACTTGTAATCTTACAGAAGAGGGCTGTTCGTATAATTGCGGGTATTCGTAAACGGGAACACACTGGCCCTTCCTTTAATGAACTTCATCTCCTGAAAATTGACCAGATAAAGGATCTCCAAATTAGCGAGTTCTTTTTTCGACTCGAACACGGTCTCCTTCCTTCGGTATTCCAAGGTTACCTCCCTCACGCCTCTGACATCCATTCGCATTTCACTAGGAATTCATCTGCTTTTCGCCCTGTCAAAGCTCAATCTAATACTAGGCGGTTTACTATTAAATCTTATGGCACTAAAGTATGGAACACAATACCAATTGACATTCGTCAATCGAGTAGTCTGCAGGTATTTAAAAAGAAACTTCGTGTTCTTCTACTCTCCTCCACTAATGCTACTTGAAGTGCACATGACCATGTGTAGTTAAGATTTTAGTTAAGTACTTAGTTAAGTTTGTTTCTCTATATGCTCTTGACAATATAAGCTTTTCTGCAATCTGTCATCACCTAATTTGTTTTAGTCTCTTTCTTTTAAGCTATCTTGATTAATTTTTCTTGGGACTTTTTACTTGGGTGACCCTTCCCAGCGGGATGTCCATCCCTTTTGGGCCCCCCTTTGTATCCAATGCATGCATGTTTTGTACTTTTATTGTTTTCTTGTTTTCTGGTTGCAATAAAGTGAATTGTATTGTATTGTATTGTATTGTATACATACATACATACATACATACATACATACATACATACATATATACATACACACATACATACATACATACATACATACATACATACATACATACATAGATACATACATACATACACACATACATAATACATACATACATACATACATACATACATACATACATACATACATACATACATACATACATACATACATACATGCATGCATGCATGCATGCATACATACATACATACATACATACATACATACAGACATACATACATACATACATACATACATACATACATACATACATACATACATACATACATACATACATACATACATACATACATACATACATACATACATACATACATACATACATACATACATACATACATACATACATACATACATACATACATACATACATACATACATACATACATACATACATACATACATAGTGACAAATCCTTCAACTATTCAGAGTGTACAATGTACATGTTTTCTGTCCAAAACTGTGAAAAACAAGAACATAGACAACACAACTACACATCAATAGTATGTCATCGCATCTCCAGGTCTCTCACGTACGCATCGTTTTTCAATCAGAAGAGAACGACATCGTGTTTTTACGGCTCTTCCCTCCATCCCCCCCTCATTCCCTCCCTGTCCTCTCTCCCTCTTCCATCCCTCCCTCCCTACCAACCCCCCGACCCTCTTGACCCTCCTCGTCCAAGACCCACTCAGCATAATTAAGCTTTATTTGGACGGACGGCATCGTAGCGCGTGCGTAACTTCCGCAACGCATCCGAATCCTAATCTGATTTGAGATTGACACGACTCGTAGTGTAGCACCGGAAGACTCGCCTCTCGCTCGCTAGGTGGCTGCGGTGAGGTCCCAGATGAAAAGAGATCCGGCTTCTTGTTATGTGAGTTGCGTTTTCATCCGGTAAATTAGCTGAAATACAATACAGTAGGTGTTTATGATTAGGCAGTTTGGTATGGCGCTTCTTTTTACAACCTATAGACCGTTAAATTAGTTCGTAGGAAGAAAAGTCGTTTCAATCGTATGCGTGCCGTGGTCATGGACAGATAGATAAGCAGACCGATGGACAGGCAGGCAGGCAGACTAGCAGACATATTGACCTGCAGAAGGACAAACAGGGAGATATACACAAATGCACACGTACATGTAGTGACACATAATAGCATTCATACATAAAATACATACATACATACACACATACATACATACATACATACATGTACATACATACATACATACATACATACATACATACATACATACATACATACATACATACATACATACATACATACATACATACATACATACATACATACATATATAGGGATTGAGGTAAGCTTAGCAAGTGAAGGTTTAAGGTAAGGGCAGACACGAGTGTTGAGGTAGAGGCAGACGAGTCAGGGAACTTAAAGAAGTCCTTAAAAGGAGAGGAAAAAGAGAGGATAGTCACGTGACGAGTAGGGGAGGGGATTCAAGGATAGCGGACACAGAGAACCAGGTCCGAGATCGGAAAACAAGCTATTTTTAGAGGGGATGATATTTAGAGCAGGAAGACGGAGTAGTGCAGGACAGACAGAGGAAGGTAGTAGTTCGCAAGGACTGGAAAGGACAGAGAGATAGACAGACAGACTGAGAGACGTACTGGGAGTCCGTCTGGATGTGTGCAAGACTAATAAAATATAGACTAACCACTGGTATTAGTATATACTTTAAATATGTGGTTGTATCGTAGTTCGCGTGGGTACACACACAGACAAGGGGACAGACATAGGCACTCCTCAAGCATAGGCTTAGGAAGACTGAAACAGACGTAGACAGACAGTGAGGGATACTCGGGTTGTTTTGCAATAGGAATTATAAACCTATCTTTCTCTATTGCATTTATAATTGTCTATATAAGGAATTGAATGTTCATTTTCTGTATCTTTGAGTAAGATCCGATCTTTTGACGTGAGATCCTAGCATTGTGACTACACCGCAATGTTAGAATAATATTTTACATATTTTACAGGAGTAGATCGGGTGCTGCAACTTCATTGTGGCACCATTAAAACGTTATATCTTTGATCCTTTTCGAATACTAAATTGAGATAAAATAAACGTAAGAAGATTAATCAAATGAACTGATCGTCTGTTCTTCAGTTTTATTTGATGTTAAAGACAGTCACTCATTTCTAGGAATAGCTAGTTCCCAGTGGTTAGATTTCTACAGGAAGCAAGAGAGAAAGTAAGGGGCCCTAGAGTTGACAAGAACACTCGCCAGCTCGCCAGGGGGCGCCCTTATACATACATACATACATACATACATACATACATACATAAATACATACATACATACACACATACATGCGTACATACATACATACATGCATACATACATACATGCATACATGCATACACACGCGGATTTACATACACATTCACATTGATGTATAGATACAATGATACATGCATACATACATGTAAATACATACATACATACACGTACATACATTCCTATGCAAGTATACATACAGTATATATACACATGCAATGCATATACATTCTGACGTGTGAATCTTCGTCTTGCGTCAAACTGGCGACACCCGGTGACGAAGCGACGAACCAGAACGGTTGAGATTAAACTTCTCGACTTCCTGTTCGCAGTTTTTTCAATTTCCGGTCAACGGATGGACTTCCTGTCAGTACCGGATGTGACGCCATTCATTTCTTCTTCTTCTTCTTCCGGTCATTATTGGATTTCTCATATTTTTTATTGTGAATGGTGTGGAAGTTTAGGATAAGAAATTATTCCTCACATGACATTTCCAATCTATTAAGTTCGTTCATTTGCGAGAACATTTTCTTCTTCTTCGTGTGTTTGCGGTTATAGCCTATTATTTATTTCTTATAATATAAGTATTCGTAGCCTATATTTTGTATTCTTGTCTTACATTTGTGCAATAGAACATAAGGAATTATAAAAAGAAATGCGCTGAAGAAAAAAATGTAATAATTGATGTTTGTTTCTTTCGCTTCGGTTTGTCTCGCCAATCCTTAAATATTTGTTCTGAAAAGGTTTTAGCCTACTGCTACTACACTATAAATACTATTGTTACATATTTACTGCTGCTACTACTACTGCTGCTACTACTACTACTACTACTACTACTACTACTACTACTACTACTACTACTACTACTACTACTACTACTACTACTGCAACTGCTACTACTACCACTACCACTACTACTACTACGACTACTACTACTACTACTACTACTACTACTACTACTACTACTACTACTACTACTACTACTACTACTACTACTACTACTACTACTACTACTACTACTACTACTACTACTACTACTACTACTACTACTACTACTACTACTGTCACTGCTACTACTACTGCTACTACTTGTTACTACTACAATATCTACTACAGCTGCTGCTGATGTTGCTACTACTACTACTGCTACTGCTACTACCACTGCAACAACAACTACTACTATTGCCATAATTGCTACGACTACTCATCCGACTACTTTTCAGGCAGAGAGAGACAGCAATTTGGACATTACAAATGTTTGGACATCACAGCAAACGGACAAAGAAGGCAAACGTCAGCTTATATACGACGCGATTATACAACTCATTCTGCCCTAGGGTCAGCGGATCATAAAGCGTGGCATACGAGTAATCAGAAGACAGAGAAAAGAGATTTCTTCGCACAGATATGAGCTGTCTACGGAAGACTGTGTCCATCCCAAGACTACAAAAACTTGGAATTGATGAAATACGACTGACCGCTGGGACCGGAGAAGACATCCAATTCAGCCGCGGATGAAGTCATTCGTTCGGCGAAGGCTTGAGTGATCCGGTCACGCATGTGGAAAGAACGCCGACCGAATGAAATCACAAAAAATGAGCTGCATAAAGAAACCGAGACTCCGAGAGGCAGGGAAGCGGAAAACAACTTATAGCTGGACAAACAGTAATGATAACAATTATTATTGTAGCAAAGAGATGTAATTAAAAGAGATGAAAAAGGGATTTTTTAGCAGATTTGAAGCAGAAACAGTTATTTTAATAACCGTGCAGGGCTGTTTTAAAGGGATTTTATAACTGCACAACCCTTTCCTTCCTTTCCAATCCTCCATGGTAAATTACTTCCAACCGAAGGACAATGGCCTTTTTAGCTAGTGCTAACTGTAAAGAAGTGCTTCTACAGCTGCACAAATACATTTAGAACTGCACATTTAGTGTACAACTGCACGTTAAAAAAGCCCTGATAACCTTTTTTCAACACAGTCATGCTTTCACAAGGGCGTCTCGCATAGAGCTAATATCAGTACAGGCCTTAGAAAATAACTTGAGTCCTGATTTTAATTAGTCAACTGAGCCAGCTGCTTGTAAAGGAATTATAGCGAGAACAAGAAATGACTTGGACAAGAAATAAGAAAAACACATTAAATTTTGATTTAAATTTTTTTATGAACATCTGAGACTTTTTATTGTTTCTATTAACTTCAGCACGATCGTACAGGGCTTCCAAATGATGATATCGAAGGTGATAATTATAAAGCTGATGTTGATGATGAGTGGCATATTTAACAGTAAGTTGACAATAAGCTTACATCGGATAATAAAATTCCTTGTATTTATGCACAGGTTCAAAATAATATATGATACACAAATATATATATGTAATATATATTAAAAAATATATAAGACGCGTGAGAGTATAAAATAAATATGTGCGCTTATGAGAATTTTTTGTGCTTCTTGTTAGGTGGAATTTATAGTCGGCCATTCGCGAAAGGAATGCCAACGAGCAGGTGCTTATCGTTGCATGGACCAGTCCGTCGTCGTTGTAAATAATTGTTAATGGTTGGTGTGTTACATGCGGCGAATGAAGACATCGACGTATACGGACCTCGGCTTGTCATGGATTTTTTTCAGATGAAGTTGCCACAGTGTCTTGCCCCAACATCCATGTCCTCCTCATGGTTCTGCTTTTTCTTCCTTTTCGGCATTTTCTCTTCATCTTCTCTTCTACATCCTTCTCTTCTCTGCGTATTTGTTATCTTCGTCTTATTTTCTTCGTATTCGTGCACATCTGTATTTTATTATCTACTTCGTTATCGAACTGTTTTCTCGCTTTTCTTCATTATTTCAGCTACTATGATCATTCTTTTTCTACTCTTCTTTTTCAGATACTACATTCGTCGTTTCTTTGTTTTCTTTCTGCTTTTCTCTTCTTCTTCTCCCTCTTCTTCTTTTTCATCATCATCTTCTTCTTCCTCCCCCTCCTTTCCTCTTCAAATTTTTATCATTCTCATCATCACCATCGTCGCAGTCGTCGTCGTCATCATCATCATCAGCAGCAGCAGCAGCAGCAGAAGCATCATCATCATCATCTTCTTCTTCTTCTTCTTCTTCTTCTTCTTCTAATCTTCTTCTTTTCATTTCTTTCCCATCAACACCTTCTTCTTTATCGTTACATTATAATTATTTTATCTGATCCATTCACAGGTTATAACAGGATATTGAAAGATTTTTGGATTGACGATAATTGATGATTGATGATCCCTCCTCGCCCTCTCGTCTCGTCTCCCTTTCGATTTTTATCCTGTAGCAGATGAGGTTAAAAAACACGTTGGCCGGTTTATCTTTCACGATTCATTCGCTAAAAACAAAACACAAACACAGACAGATACGCACAGACAGATACACATACACGCAGCCAGCTGGCAGGCAGACGGAAGCAAAGAGACAGAGGGGGATCGTTAAGAGTTGGAGCAATGACACTTGGACGCAGTCGTCAAGAGTGAAAGACGGTCGAGATGCGGATGGTTAAAGTCAAATGAAGCAGAAGAGAAAGATGTCTTGTCTGACACATGCTTGCTACTGACTGCTACTGCTGCTACTGATACATGTATTGGAAGAGGACAACGTTCTGTCTGTCTCTGTCCGTCTCTGTCTCTGTCCTTCTTTCTGTCTGTGTGTCTGAATGCCTGTCCGGCTGTGCTGCTGTGCTACTGACGCGATGTATCGGCAAAGGACAGCACTCTCTCTGTCTCTCTCTGTCTCTCTCTCTGTCTCTCTCTTCTATCTCTCTCTCTCTTTCTCTCTTTCTATCTCTATCTCTATCATCTACATCTCTATCTTTATCTGTCTCTCGGTGTTTTTATATGTCTCTGTCTGTCTATCTTTATTTCTTATCTCTCTCCCTCTCTGTCTCTCTATCTCTGTTTTTGTCTCTGTCTCTGTCTGTCTCTATCTGTCTCTGTCTCTCTGTCCCTGCATCTGTCTCTGCATCTGTCTCTGCATCTGTCTGTCTATCTGTCTGTATGTCTGTCTGCCTGTCTGTCTGTCTGTCTGTCTCTGTCTCATGCAATATCAAAACCTGGTCTCAAGAAGGAAATTGAAATTGAGAGTTTATGAATTACCTCGACCAGCATTTTGGACGTGATTTATTTGTGTGGCATCGTGTTCACTTTACACCGTCTGAGACCCTCTTCCTATTGTGTGTTCGGTGTTATTGTCGGCCACTAGGCTATATAAAATTATTAGAATTGTAAAGTGATAGATTTACGCACACTTAAGACAGGAAGACGAAGATTGCGATTGAAAGATTATGCGAACGAGGAGTCATGATTCATGAAACAACATTTCGTCGCCTGACAATTATCTTCGCGTATGTCCATTTTTGTCAAAATCGAGTTTAGACTTGTTTTGTAGCAAAAAATTGATTATCTTCCTTCACTGTTAACCGTTAGGAGATACGACAAGTCGTTTTAAAGATATTCAACGAAAACTACTTGTCGTATGTCCAATTTCAGTGTTGCTTTGTCGTATCTCCAATTTTTATTGCCGTATCTCCAGTTCCGCATTCACGGTTTAAAAGTGCATTGTCGTATGTCCAGAAAAGCTCGTCGTTGATTGGACGATGGAGATACGACATCCCACTTCGTAGTATCATAGTGTCGTATGTCCAGGAAATAAAAACGTTCTTTTATTTAAAAAAGGGTATTAAACTTGCGAAAATTGAAACGAACAAAGTCACAATTGATTGTAAATTGCTTTCTTTTATTATTTCATATTTTTGAAAATTTTCGCACGTCAGGATGACTTGCAATTGATTTAAATCCATTTTATACAACATTTTCCAGAATTTCACAAAAACCACTCTAAGTTTCAGTTTAATTTTAGTGCAACATCCTTTAATTAATGTCGATACTTTAATATGACGTCTTTGCTTGAAGTTTTATTGCACTGGATATATTTTTTTGGCGTCCAAAGTTGCGAAACTTCAAACTCGTTTTTCTCGGAATTCACAAAAGTGGACATACGCGAAGATAATTGTCAGGCGACGATTTGTACCCAACATTAGAAGAAATTATTGTCTAAAGGTCTCAGAAATTTAATGATCAGGAAAAATGTGCAACTAGAAAAACACCACTGACAATATTGACTGGCTCGAGGCTACCGGTGACTTAGTTCACTAATAAGCCATTGCTCTGCGCTTTATGTAAGAAGCGCTCAAATAATGTAGAATTTTGGTGATGATAATGATGAAAAATGGTGGTGACGACGACTTGACGACGGCGATGATGATGATGAAGATAACGGTAGCTTCGATGATTATGACGAGATTGGCGACAACGATGAGAAGGAGAGGGTTAAGGGTAACGGTTAACACTCTGGCACGAAGAGCGCACGGATGCTGGAGCACTTCCCGCAGCCCCCGCCCCCGAAAGGCCCACTCAACCTTCTGTTCCGCAGGTGACGTTGGAAAATAAGTGTCAGGACGGGATGAGCGCCCTGTTGGCTGACGACAGTCAAATTACATTTCTCTAATAACTTGTGATCATCCGCATATAGTAAGCCTAATACTATGAATTGTAAGCATACTATGTTGTGTCAGTTTGAAATTAAATGGATTGTATTATCATGATATTGGCAATGACGATCTTGATAATGTTAATGATGTTGATGATGACGATTTTATAATGATACGAACAGGAATAAGAAAAGAAGATTTTTGCACTAAATTTGCCATGAAAGACAGCCTATACATCATTTTTCTTGATCTCTGCGAGTGTCCGGTCCTCTGTCGATGCCTGAAATGTTCATTGACATTGTATGTGCCCGATGCTCTCATTATAACTGGGTTGGCTCATGACGAAAAAATCTTAATCCAAATCTGACAATTCTGTTTGCACCCGGGTGAGAAAGAGGATGAAAGTTAACAACGTATTTAAGCTGTGCTGCCTCTTGCGAATATCCCTGGAATTAAAGGACAGAGTAGGCTAATGCATCGCGAGTTTAAGAACGGCGAGTTTCAGAGCGGCAAGTTACGGAATAGCAAGTTTCAGCAGGGCTTATTCTAAGGAATTTTCTCAACTGCACATGAATGGTGTAGGCTATAATTATGGGTCTGGGTCTGTGCCCCAGTAGGGTCTAGAGAAAAGTCCTTGATCAAGGATTCGCCTTCACTTAGTAGACCTATTTTCCTTTATCTGTCTCTCTGTCTACTTCCCTCCCTATGCCTCAACATGTCAGAGCAATTGTTGTCAACTGAAAGCTCGATTACTGCAATTCCGTTTTATTCAACTTCGAATTCACACAACTCAAACGCCTGCAACTTTTAAAAACTTCATAGACTGAGCAATCACCAGATCGCCCAAGAGTCATAATCATTTCCCCTTCCATCTCCAAATCACTACATTTACAAAAAATTGTAGGGTGAATAGATTTCGAAGTCCCATTGCTAACTTTCAGCTCCTTACAAAATTCACAGCCCAAAGAGCTTTGCGAATTTTTCAGCATTTTGCTCCATGGGGTCATATCCAACATTGCACCACGTCTTTGGAATGATCGGCCTCTTAAATTTCGCTCTTTCCGGCTCATTCGTCATCATCTCTAGTCACCTACCTTTCCTCAGGCTTCTCTGCCCATCGCCTTCAGGCTCTCTGTTCGAAACTGAAGTCTGATATCTTTAAGAACTCTTATCCCGAATCAAGTGATCTCTCCACCATCAAATTCTCGACCTAAGTGACACCGATATAATCAGACTAATTTTCATTCTTCTGCAAGGTAGGTTTCAATGTTCACGTTATGACTGTACGTGTAGCTACCATTATTACCATTAATGTACAGTAGCGGTTCATAATACATTATGTGTGCGGCAGTGTGCCGCTGTCAACATTAGCCTATTGTCATCATCTGTTTTAATTTAAAACATGCTGACAATCGAAAAACCTTACATTGCCGCATAAGTTGTAGAATCCGATGGTCAACTCTACGTGTTTGCGAGGGCTCGCCACTGGTGACTCTTACAGCTTACTGTGTTTTGTTTTGCAACTTGTTGTTATTTTTTGCTCGTTATGACTCTTAATATCATTTCGGCTAGTTAGCGCAGAGAGCGCCTCTGAGTAGATATCCTGAAGAGGCGCTATATAAATTATCAGGATGAATGAATGAATGAATATGATAACCAGAGAGTTGCAGGTTCGAATCCACCTCAAGTCCGCGTACGGACCTTGGGCAAGTTCTTCACTCGCAATTGTTCAGCGCTTCGGCGTGAAATTCCAATGCAGTGTCCGCGCTGTATAGTAGGGAGCGCTTCTGAGTAGAGAGCTTGATGGGGCGCTATGACAAGTGCACATACAAACAAACTTCTTTATGGCTGTTTTCGTAACTCAGTTACGAGTCTTTAGGTGAAGCCAAAGTCAAAAACAGGCTGAATTTTGCCTTCTACACATTCATGTTCATGTAGGCCTATAATTGTCTTCACTCAGTATGAAATAACAGTTTTAAAAATTCCAGTGGTATTCGAAGTGAATTTACTGACACATAAATACTTCTATAAACAACGAACTCCCAGTTTTTCGAATGAAAAATATATAATTAAAGTAATTCAACTTCATGTATACAAACAAGCAATCGACCTAACTAAATATGGCTATCTAGGGTGGCGGTTAGCTATAAAATAATTGTTATATCTTATCTGCTGGAGCAACTTGACACTCGATTGACTTGAGATTCTTTCTCCTTCCTCGATCCTCTCCCGTAGCAAAGTATGTGATCGGATCGGTCGGTAGATAGCCCTGGAATTGACCACTCCACCTGTCTTACTCGTTTTCTTGCAGTTTCTTAATTGTCCGTAAGGCGAACTGTGTTGTTCACCTAACAGCTTCTCTCGTCGACACAACGTCCGTTTCTCCACGCCAGCTGACCAACCGTTCGTAAGTATAGATTCGAATCCGCCACTCGCGTTACCAAGAAAGTTCACTTGCCTCACGATCGTTTCACTTCAAACGATCACCGAAGTGTAGCAATGACAATAATTATTTATTGATTCTTCTTTCGAATTTCGGTTCTCCGGATGCACTACGCTCCGATTTCCTCATAATTATGTCAGTTACTTTCGTTCCTGCTCTGGAAATATAACTTTAAAAGTTTCATCGATCGATCGCCCATGCGATATGACCCACCATTCCAGTAGCCTACACCAACAGAAAGCCTGTTTTAGCGTCTTTTCGCTTGGTTGGTCATTTTCCTCCGTCACGTCATTTGTTTTCAAGCCTACCGGGTAACTCTGTTCGTCGATTGGATAAGCGCCCTTGTTGACATGGCAACATTTAAACCTCTTCGTCGCGTTTGGGCTTCAGACCTTCATTTTCAATGTAGGTTAGCTCAGCTTTATATTGCGCCACACATATCTTAAATCTTACTTGGAGTTAACTGTCAAAGGTGAATAACAATAATTGGTTTAATTTGATAAGCGATAGTCGTTACGTGCATCTCATTAGCTAGGTAAGCGTTGTTAGAATACAGCAGAACATCAAACAATGCAAAATCGAAGACTTGATTAAAATTCTCAAAGCTTTAAAACTACAGTAGCTAACAATAATGCATTTTAGAATGTTGTCGTCTTGAATATGGCAGCACACCAAACAATACAAAATCTCCCACTTGATTTAGAATATATCTGTTAATATATCAAATGTAAAAAAAATCTAGCGATAGTTTTATCTAACGCTGTAGGCCTATGCTTGAATAATTATGGCAGTTTACCTAACATAGGCCTATCGGATATTGCGTGCAACAGCAAAGCCAAAAAATCTTCAATAGGCCTATACCTACACATCTACGGCTATGTTTGCTCTGATTATATGTTCTGTTGTTTCTCCGTGTGCTTGGTGTCGTGATTCACTGCAGCAGAAGGATTCCTGTGGAATTGGCCTTGATTACACGGACAATCTTGGTGGAAAAAGTACCACAAACCCCGAGGTTGGGGTTACGTGTGATGACTGCACAACCTGTCCATCCAATACCTTTGGCTTTTAAATTGGCCATAATATTGTCTACGCCCTGCTCTGCGTTACCATACGTAATACCCTCGAGGTCCTTACAAGCATCATCGACAATCGTAGAAGCATTCTTGAGTTTATCGGAAAATTGTGGTCGTTGACCTTTCATTCGGTAGAAGACGACTCCACACTTTTCGTTGCAATGTAGGCTAGGGACATATTGCCCTGTAATGCAGTGCTGGTCAAACCCATGCAAATCGTTGTAGACTAGACAGAAGTTTTCCAACCAGTCGTATTTATCGCTCATGGACTTGCTTATCTTAGTGACAAGATCCTTGTTTGAACCAACCTTATCAAGAAACGTATTAAGGTCGCTTTTCATGTTTTCTTCGAAATTTTCCTCGCACCTGTCGAGTACGGATTGAACCTTAGCGCGAGCATTCTTCAATTTATCCACATACGGCTGTGTGACCATAATAGCTGCTTCCTCGCCATGTACCATCGTCTCGTAAGTCGCAATAACCATCATTCCACCACACAGGATCTGCAGAAGCTGAGTTGCAAGAACTGAAATTACTGGTCGGTCACCTCCTGTATTTTCATATAACTTCTCTAGTATGGGAATTATCAAAGCATCATTTCCAATTACTCCATTGAAAAGCTTATCCACAGCGAGAACGCAATTTTCGCCGGCACACAGCGACTTCAGCTTAACCTTATACAAATCCTTCCCCGTTCCACTTCTTTTTCCAATTTCATAGCAATACTCTATTCCTTTCTCAATACGACCCACGTCATCTGCATATTGCAGCATCGTCATTTGCCATGCAACCACACTGCCTAATCTTTTTATGTCACCTCTCACGTGATCAATCTTAGTGCTTAGTTCATTAAAGCATCGACGAATTTCTTGATGTTTTTCATCTGGAAGGAAGTCCTTGATGAACACCAATACAGCTCCGACAACTGGAATAGCTGAGGATAGCTTCGCTGACATTATGACAATATTTTCAATTTGTTTCCGATATTTAATGACTTGTTCCAGGGCGTCCAGATAATGCTTTGCTATTTCAACATTTTTTGCTGCACTAGACATTTCCACGAGATATGACGGCTGATTATCAAGAGCTGATTCTTTGATTCTCAAGAGTTACTGCAAAAGTAGCAACTTTAATTTTTAAAAGTTTTAAACTTTGTTCTTGTCTATAAAGTCTGTTGCACTTCCGTTCGGCTTATTGAGATTAGATTTGCTTAGTTGTAAAAGATTGCGCTATTTAAGAAAAGCATTATGCAAATATAACCGGTTTCGAATTGTTGAATGAATGAAAATCGATTATGACGTCACGACACGTGACCTCATGCGATGTATCGTCTGCTGGTGATTAATAATGGCGACTTGGACGGTTGGCGATGAAATGTATAGGTCAAATAGCCGACGAATTAAAATGATCACATTGTTGTAAAAGATTGCGCTTTTTCACAGAAAAAGCATTATGCAAACCTCCGCGTATTCAAACGGAACGTTTTGGTGAAAGTTTGAAAGCAATTGGTCAACAACTTTCCGAGATCCTTGAATCCGACACAAACGCAGTTACATTTTTATTTATATAGATTGTACACCGTGAGGCATAAAAAAGTAAACCCCTAGAAAAATCGTAATTATTTTAACAATTTTCAAACAATGTCAATGAAATTCAGGAAAATTATAGCTAAGTAGCAAGTAATGTAAAAAAATTAAAGTTTTTACAATTTACTGCACGCCTTTAGCTTCTACGCATGCGCTAAGTCGCTTGCGCCATTCACGCACCGCCGAGTCAATAATTCGCTGGTCAAGATCGTTCCAAGCTTGCAGTCGCCTTTTTTTGCGTCGCTACCCAGCCTGCCTAGTGCATTTCATCTGGTTCACGGACGAAAAATTATTCACAGATGCTTCTCGTACCAATACCAAAAATGTAGCAGTAAGTTGGAACTCGAAAGAGAGATAGCCTATTGCAGCCGACCACCTTTTACGCACACGTCCGACGTTTAGCAAATCGCATGGTGTCGGTCAGTGTTTCTTCTCTGGGGGCGCACGTCAATTCACTTTGTTGAACCGGGGGTAAAAATCAACGGCCAATACTAGGCATACAAAGACGTTTTATTCATTTAAGCCTTTTAAGGCCTACCTGAAATTCGAGAACTCTCTTAATTTTACATTTTCCTGCAAGATGGTTTCCAGCGCACAGAGTTCAATAAACGGTTGCACTTCTGACGAATGAAACACCTGAATTTGTAATTCCTACACTATGGCCCCGGCCATAACAACCCAGATATGAATCGATTAATTATAACATATGAGGATGCATGCAGGAGATGGTGTACAAAACAAAGGTCCTTGGTGTTGAAGATCCTTGTGTAGTGTCTTAGGTCTGACACATAAGGTAGCACAGAAAGATAGAGAGATGCAGAGAGAGAGAGAGAGAGAGGCAGACATACAGACAGACAGAGGGATTGGCTGCAGACTCACTCAGCAGCTAGTACAGGTAGAGAGAGAGAGAGAAGGAAGTGATTGGCTGGGCAACGGGTCAGGGAGTGACCAATCAGATAACCACAGAGGTGAAGAGGATGGAAGCTGAGAAGGTATAGTAGAAAGATCGTATCAGTTTGCAGTCGGGTTTCAGTCAGCGAAGAAATAAGAGGTAGACAAAGGAGATAGAGGGGCTGCGACCCCAAAGGCCAGAATGGCTGAGGGCGAGCAGAAGAAGGAGAGCAGCGAGAAGAAGAAAGTCAGCAAGGAGTAATCAGGTTCAGTGGTCGTGGTAGTCGTGGGTTGGTTGAGACACCGGCGTCGATGTAGCATCAGTCGTCGCGTCGCTAAGAAACTTAACAACATGTTATTACCGTTGTCAATGCATCTGCTGTTGTCTAATAATAAACTCTGAAACATCCGGATTCTTGTTCCCCGGCTATCTGGTCGAATAACTGGAACAATTTCAAACGACCAGCGCCGCTACAGATTGGTGGAGAGACCTAAACGATCAAACAACCCGTACCTTGTCAACAACACCCGACAACAACGACGGTCCGAAGTCAACGGCATCAGCATCATCATCCGATCTTCGATCTACGCACCATCCACCCACCTATCCACCCACCCAACCACCCATCGTCGTCCCTCATTCATCGTCTCACATTGCTTCCAGTCTCATCCGCCTCCCATCACGAGCCACATGCGATCAACCAGCAACGTCGACATTTCTGACACCGTCATACATCAGCGCGCAGGATGCCCTTCAATTTCATCACCGATAGTCTACAGTACCTGTGTGTCAACGCATCCACCTATAGGCCCTACGGTAACATTTTCATTTGTTTATCCACGGATTCGGTTCATCATCTTCACGTCAATTAATAAGCCTACACTGACTCCGACCCTCTACAATTCGCATCACCTCGCACATCGTCTTCTTGCCATAACTAACTCTGTAGGCCTACCCGATCAAGAACAAAGAACATGAAAGTATACTTGTGAAGTTTAAATTGTGCTCTATAATTATTTAAAATTGTTTTTACTTGTCTTCATAGGACGGTGCTGTCCAACTTTTTGGCACCGCGGGCCGCACGTTGGTCAGCACTGTCATAGGAGGTTAAATTATAATATTATTTGTATGATGATGATCTTAGCGCATTCTAATGTCATGTTTAGCCTAATATTAAGTATAGCCCACTATAATTTTATTATTTATTATTTATTTACTTCTCTATTTCTATAGCGCCTACGCAAGTTTGTAAGTCAGTCTCCACAAAGTCCATATGCCGTATACCATCGAACAGCCTTATAGAGATAATTATTAGCAGGATTGCAGTAAATGATAATCACTTGAGAACAGGAGATAGAAGGCAGTCGCGATGGATTGTAAGTAACGGATCAAGTTGTTTGAGAAACAGGATTAAGTGCTTTACAGGACAACAGAATGTTCCTTGCACCCGTGTAACTAAATGAAAGAGTGAGATACAAAAAAAGCAGTCGCGGCGCATGTCTCTCGCCCAAGGACTTAACGAATAAAAGGCCAGCTTTATCTACTCATGAGACCAGATGATGTGACGTTGGTGAGATCCTTACTCTAGAGGCCTATAAATACATGGCAAATGTTTTATATCATTTATAAGTTCGACAAGTTTTTATCGTTTTGTTGTGTTCTGTAAGAATTAATTTTGTTAAGGCATGGGAGATTGACCTCAAAGACGTCTTGAGATCAGCTTCCTACAAAGGCATTTGATTTTTGTGGATAGGGCCTACAAGTTGGCAAGATTGCCATTATTATTATAACACCAAAGCACTGGCTGTACTAAGTCACTCTAAACCGTATAGACTGAACGTTTACAAAGTTTGTTTTTATTACAATTATTAAGGGTGTTCCAGTTTCTAAACCATAAGCTTACTTGTTAATTGATTTTTCTTTGCCGATTTTAGAATAATTTATTTCTCGACTAACGTCCTTGATGATTATTGCAGTGGTTGCAGTGTAAGATCATGTTGACTTTACATTTTACACACATTGATGAATTTAGATACTGTGTTTATGCGAGAGATTTATTCGTGAGACAATGGCTTACAACTAGCTTGATTTCATTGACATTTAAGTATGTGTTTCAGTACTTTTATTTGATTTTACGCTTATAATGATTTTTAGGTTCGTGTGATATTGAGTGCTTCTGCATAGATACTCTCAAAGAAGCGCTATATAAATGATTATTATATATTCATGCATGCTACACTGTTATTATCATAACCGTGTCTGTAGTTGTTACAGTAAGACTGAGTCAGTATCATTAGTCGTTGCAGGGTCATCATTAGTAGTTGAGGTTTCACTCATCCTACAGCTGCAAAAGTTAATCATTTTCCATATTCATTAACGGTGTTTTATCCCACGCAGAGATCAGTGGAAGCTTAATTGAAAGACTTCACAGCGAACGCACACTGTCAGGTGAAGATTAGCAGCAGCAGCAACAGTAGATCTGCCAGGCGCCAGATCATACAGTAACAACTCCTCCTCCACCCAGCCGCAGGCAGTCGGATAGCCTGATTGAAATACTGACCAGCAAATGTGCACACCAGCTGCAGAACATCCACCCAGCGTTTCATGCGTTATAGTATAACATTTATTATCTCTGAAGTAGCCACGTTCATGTCAAAATAAATATCCGTTGGTCTCAGGTCTTCGACATCAGCACCAACAGTTGACCAGAATAAATCAATGTCCAGTCCATTGAAGTCTACTAAATGAACAGATGCCACTAATTATTCTTGCGGAAGCCATCATGCCAGGAATCCACCACAGGATTCCTATTTAATGTTTACGGTACCAGTCCCGAGTTGCCCGACACACGCGCGCACCAACATTAAGCTAATTAGCATCAGTTCTAACGAAAGCGTCTTCGCACAGATGTCCATATCACGTCTATCAGACCCATTTTAGAAGTCCCACATCCCAATGATCCCATTAGGCTATAGAACGAGACGATATACATAAGGTGATCAAGTGCGAGTCAGGCGGTTGTAGTCCGTGAGCGGAATGCTAGAATTTACGTGTAATGTATAACAGGTAACTGGTCATCCAGGACATGTCGTAATGTAATTGTCCGTGGACCCGTGTTGTGTATGAATGTAGGCTCTCTAGGCGACAAACCTTGAACGTATAAACGTCATGTCCCTACGAGAAATAAGCCGTTGATTATTGTGGATCATTACCAAGGTTTATATTGCATTGTGTTTTCTAGTACTTTCGTTGCGTGATTATTGCTGTTTGATTTGTATTTTGGACATTATGTTTATTGGCTTGTTCATTCAAATGGCCAGGGTAAGTGAAGAGTGAATATAAAGCATTGGCTAACATATGTTAAAAGACGCGGTAACTAAGAAAGTAAGAAATGCACGGCAAACTATTTTTGTCATTTCAGCGATAGTCTGGTCTGCAATTGTTCTGCAGTAGTAACTGCGACATTTTAGATTTTTGTGTGTGTTTTAAGTGTTTATCTGATTAATTACGTCGAGTTGGGGACAACTCTATAATTAAGTCGGACCGCATGTAGTGTCTTAGGTCTGACACATAAGGTAGCACAGAAAGATAGAGAGATGCAGAGAGAGAGAGAGAGGCAGACATACAGACAGACAGAGGGATTGGCTGCAGACTCACTCAGCAGCTAGTACAGGTAGAGAGAGAGAGAGAAGGAAGTGATTGGCTGGGCAACGGGTCAGGGAGTGACCAATCAGATAATCACAGAGGTGAAGAGGATGGAAGCTGAGAAGGTATAGTAGAAAGATCGAATCAGTTTGCAGTCGGGTTTCAGTCAGCGAAGAAATAAGAGGTAGACAAAGGAGATAGAGGGGCTGCGACCCCAAAGGCCAGAATGGCTGAGGGCGAGCAGAAGAAGGAGAGCAGCGAGAAGAAGGAAGTCAGCAAGGAGTAATCAGGTTCAGTGGTCGTGGTAGTCGTGGGTTGGTTGAGACACCGGCGTCGATGTAGCATCAGTCGTCGCGTCGCTAAGAAACTTAACAACATGTTATTACCGTTGTCAATGCATCTGCTGTTGTCTAATAATAAACTCTGAAACATCCGGATTCTTGTTCCCCGGCTATCTGGTCGAATAACTGGAACAATTTCAAACGACCAGCGCCGCTACACTTGTAAGCGAATAATGCAAGCTTGGAACTAGGCCTATTTTGATCAGCGAATTATTGACACGGTGGTGCGTGAATGGCGCAAGCGACTTCGCGCATGCGTAGAAGCTAAAGGCGTTCAGTGAATTGTAAACACTTTAATTTTTTTACATTGCTTGCTACTTAGCTATAATTTTCCTGAATTTCATTGACATTGTTTGAAAATTGTTAAAATAATAACGATTTTTCTAGGGGTTTCCTTTTTTATGCCTCACGGTGTAGTTTTTTATATATTTAATGTAAAGCGCTTCTTTTTGGTAGAATTTAATAGGCCTCGTGTCATCCATGGTTAATGAAAGGTTTTTTGAGATTTTAATGGGCCCAAGAGGAAAGGCTTCATCATAGCTTATCCTGACCATTTTCAAAAACAAGTTCTATGCCATGTCCGATTCATTTTCATTACACAAATGCAAAACTGGAGTAAAATCAAGGTTAGATAAGTGATTTCTAAAAGTAGCAGAGGTATCATTAATGAAATTTCTCTTCATTTCAGTCTTTCCTATGTTGTGCAGTGTGTGAGGACTCTGAGGAGCATTGTTAGTCCAGGGGATAAGATATTTCTGAAGTTATTATAGCAGAGTCAATAACAGAATTAAGAGAGTTAGTAAAGAAATTGTCCATTAGCGTGGCAGTAGTCGGGGTAATTCTAGATGGTCGCAGGATCAATGGAAAAAAATTATAGGTAGCCATACAGTCTGTGAATTCATTAGTAGGGGAGTAAGTACCAGAAGCCAACAAATCAATATTAAAATCACTAGCCAATAAAATTTCTTTGGTCTTATTAGCATTATTATTAAAAGTGTTTGGAAGTACTTCAAAATCCGTATTTAATTCATCTACATTCAGTCACGGGGGTCTGTCTGTAACACCAATTTGCTTACCCATTGATTTGTGTTGAGAAATATTGATAAATAGACTTTAAAATGAATCTGCTTGAGTGCCAGTTTGCTCAATCTTAGAAATTGTAATATCCTCTCTCACTACAAATCCAACACCTCCTCCTTTCCCCTGTTTTCTGCTCTTGTGTATGAAGTTGTAGCCAGGTATGTGAATTGTGTCAGACATTAATTCAGTTAGCCAGGTTTCAGTAAGTGCAAGGACAGAAACCGGAAGCTGGTGTAATAAGATTTGGATTTCGCTAATTTTAGGAGAAATACTACGACAGTTGAGGTGCATCAAAGAGAAAGAAAACTGTCACAAATCTCGGATCCCCCCTAAAGTACGTCACACTTTCGAACAAATGTTTTAAGAATTAACACCGCAAGGCTATATACATAAAACAAGGCTTCGCAACAGCATTACTAGCGCTCCTAGCGAGAGGAGTCGTGAACAAAAAATTCTGTAGATACGCATTTCATGCTATTTTGACATAAAACTAATTCAAATGTTTGACAAAATGTTTGAAAATTATTTTTAAAGCTATTAAATTCTACTAAAAATAATTTAAAAAATTATAAATAAAATTTAAAGAAATAAATGTGTGACGTCACACATGGCCTGATCCCCCTACGCCGGTCACAAACTGTCACACTTTCTTACACCCCCTCCTCTGGAGCGCGACGTACTTTATGGACGGCCCCACAGAAGAATAGAATATGGTGAAAAAAATAAAAATTGAACAAACTAGCTGTGAAATTGACAAAAATATGTCTATCAGCATGTATTTATGCGGACTTATGTTCACAATTTAGTTTTCTCAGTTTCTTATTAAACCAGTTATAAAAAGATAAATGTAGATTAATGTCACTCAGTGGCGGCGCCAGGGGGGGCTAGGGGGGCTAAGCCCCCCCTATCGGCGGCTCAGCCCCCCCAAACAAAACGAGGAAAATTTCTACAACTGCTAACTTCGAATAAGAAAGCTAGACAGTGTCCAACGGTAATGAAATCAACTATGTAGTCCAATCATAGCGTAGAGTGCTTATCCTAATAACCGCATATAATACAGTTGAGGTCAACAGAGCCTAAAATGCGTTGGTGGCTGGGGCTCTGCCCCAGACTCCGCTGTTTTCATGATTTTATCGTTCATAAAGAGCTGTCAAAAGGAGCTAAAAAGGGCTCCAGTTGAGGTCAACAGAGCTACAAAATGCGTTGGTGGCAGGGGCTTTGCCCCAGACCCCGTTCTTTTCATGATTTTTATCGTGCATAAAATAATAGGTGTCAATAAGAGCCTTAAAAGGGTTCCAGTTGAGGTCAACAGAGCTAACAATTCGTTGGTGGTTGGGGCTCCGCCCCAGACCTTATTGTTTTCATGATTTTATTCTGCAAAATAGCTGTCAAAAAGAACCTTTAAAGGGCTCCAATTGAGGTCAACAGAGCTAAAAATTCGTTGGTGGCTGCGGCGCCGCCCCAGACCCCGTTGTTTTCATGATTATATCGTGCATAAATAGTTGTCAAAAAAGAGCCTTCAAAGAGTTCCAGTTGAGGTCAACAGAGCTAAACATTCGTTGGTGGCTGGGGCTCCGCCCCAGACCCCGTTGTTTTCATAATTTTATCGTGCATAAATAGCTGTAAAAAAGAGTCTTATAAGAGCTCCAGTTGAGGTCAACAGAGCGAAGGATGCGTTGGTGGCTGGGGCTCCGCCCCAGACCCCGTTGTTTTCATGATTTTATCGTGCATAAATAGTTGTCAAAAAAGAGCCTTCAAAGAGTTCCAGTTGAGGTCAACAGAGCTAAACATTCGTTGGTGGCTGGGGCTCCGCCCCAGACCCCGTTGTTTTCGTAATTTTTTCGTGCATAAATAGCTGTAAAAAAGAGTCTTATAAGAGCTCCAGTTGAGGTCAACAGAGCTAAAAATTCGTTGGTGGCTGGGGCTCCGCCCCAGACCCCGTTGTTTTATGATTTTATCGTGCATAAATAGTTGTCAAAAAAGAGCCTAAAGGGGCTCCAGTTGAGGTCAACAGAGCTAAAAAATGCGTTGGCGGCTGGGGCTCCGCCCCAGACCCCGCTGGGGAGCTTACGACGCTCCCCCAGACCCCCTAGTCGGTACGGGCTTCGTGCCTTCGGCACTCGCAGCTTCGCGCCTTCGGCGCTTGCAATAATTATGAGGGAGAAAGGACTTAGGGCTTCAGCCCCCCCCAAACCAAAAATCCTGGCGCCGCCACTGATGTCACTTAGAATGAATTTTGGTCTACTAATAAAATTGTGGTATTTGCCAATATTAGGCTAAAAAAAATTGCATGAACAAAGCTTTAAAGCTTACAATGCAGTTTTAGAAGTAACAAAGTCAAATTATTTTCCGTTTCCGTTTTTTAAAAATCGTTTTTCGGTTTTTTATTTTTTTGAACAAAACGAGGTTTCTCCCAATTTTTATTCCGTTTTCTTCGCTTTTTACATCTATGGTTAGCACTTCTGTTTACGATGATAAGATCGATCTACTGCAAGTCGTCACCTTCTATTAAGTAAGCCTATTTCGTAATTCTGCTCATTCACAGATGTTTTGAAGATGTGAAATTCTTGAGCTCTAGGCTATAATTAGGCTTGTAATGTTTGTATTCGCAAATACCGTATGGATTCCATATTTCACCCAAAGTAAAATATAATTAATTCCTAAAGTAGGGTTTCAGATGCAACTCTGGCCTAATTACTACGGGCATTTTGGAAATTTAATTTCAAAGTAGCAACTGCGTTGTCGATAGGCTGCTGCAAATTCTCATGTTGGCCTTCTTCTGCATTCAAGTATTTCCTTCATGATTTCCGACGCCATGATAATGCAAAGGTCAATAAGAAACTGGTTTGCAATAAATATTGAAAACCAAAGTTAAATACAGGATCGAGACTTAAATTGATAACCTCTACTTACGGTTCGTTTTTAAAAAGCGTTTTCAGATGAGGAGTCGCGCAAAGTCTGCTATAACACCTCACTCGTCTGCCCTCAAGTTCAGCTTCTCTGTCCAACTGCTCTCATGTATTTTTCAGTTTCCGCTATTATAACCATAGCCATGATCATTTTCCCCAAACCTAAAAGTCAATGTTAGTCTTGTAGGCTACCTACATGCATCCTTCATGTTCATGGGCGTGGCGAAAATCTCAGTGGTGGGAGCAAGAAGCCTACAGAATAATAATCATTACTATTTGCACAGGGGCGGATATAGAAATTTTCCAAGGGGCCACAAAAAGTTACCTTGGGTCCGGAAACATTTTGCTGATCCTGGGCAGAACAAGTCTGACGACCTTTTTTTAGTAGGCCTAATCTTATCGGAAAGTTGGAAAACATAGGCCTACCAATTTTCCATCCTAAAAAATCTGATTACTTTTTAGTCATTCGATCGATAAGTCAGAAAATATACCAATTTTCCATCCTAAAAAGCTAATGCCCTTTTTTGCTAAACCCGAATTGGGGGGTCACGATACATGTGCATTTCTAAATGGGGGGGGGGCATGGCCAGATTGGTCCCCTGGATCCGCCCCTGTATTTGCGTAATTTTATGATGCGTGTGTGAACTATGTATTTAGGCCTATGCATGAGACTGTATATATTGACCGAATAACCATTTTCGATCAATACGGTGCATAGCTAGCAGCAGCCGGTGAAGTGGTAGGCTAAACCTAACCAGTGGCCTAACCGCTTTTTGTGAGGAAAACCAGCGTTTTTAGAAATTCCCAAATGCGCCATTATCATTTTCTCATTCATCACATTCATTTGCAGGACCGAGGCAGTTACGTTTAATTAGAAAAGTCGTAATCGTAGGCTCCTCGAAAATCGTAATCGTAATCTGTTTGGATAGAAGGACGAGCGGCTTATCGATCTAGATGATCCTTATAATTTCGGTGCTGAAAGAAATGGCTTTTGGGACATAAAATAAATTCCTCTTCTTTATTGTGGAAATCATTTGAATGTCCACATTATGATGGTGTCATTTTAAGCTGTCATTTTGGCTAAATTGGTCATTTTGTTTAAATGCTGATAGGCCCTACTCGTGGCTCTAGACTTTAGAGCATTGCCTCCCAATTGCTTGCAATACGGTGTAACTGTAGTAGAGGTCAAAGTAGCAAGCTCGGACAATTTGACCAGTATAGCCTTGAGCTTCGGACAATTTGACCAGTATAGCCTTGAGCTTCGTCCAATTTGACCAGTACAGCCTTGACCTTCGCCCATTTGACCAATACCAGCCTAAAAAAATTGAGTGTCCGCGCAGTTTGACCAATATAGCCTTACTTTTTCAAATTCGGCGTCTGTCGTAAAAAAGTAAAAAAGTAAAAAAAAATTTTCTCCGGCGTATACAAAATAACTGAAAAAATGGAATATACAACTCGGCATAAAGACAAGATATCCCAATATAAAATGGACTACTCATCGTATAATCTGAAAGAATTACGACAAATTCCTAAACAGAGAGGACAAAGAGGATACTCGAGTTTGCGAAAAGCGGAACTCATAGCGTTCATATCGCAGGGAGATCGACTAGGCGCTCGGGCTCAGGTCAACAAAGCACAAGCGCATACTCCCGCCACTGTGCGAGAATTGCGAGAAATTGCAAAAAAGAGAGGTGTGCGAGGATACTCGAGATTAGCAAAAGCGGAACTTACGGCATTCTTGACTACTACTTGGAAATTTTTGAACACGGGGAAAAATAAAATAGTTTTTTCGGATTGGCTGACTCGCGAGATTAGTCAGTTACCCCCGCAAATAAAACCACCCATTCATAGGTTCAAACTTCGAGAGACTGCGACGGCCATCAAAGGGTTTACAAAAAGATACACGATCGATGGCGACAACGGGATCGATGTTGCAACTTTTCTCAAGGCTGTAAGACCGCATGTAGTTAGGCTGCTAGGGAAAAATCGTGGGGTAAAAGTTCAATTCGATCTCATGTGCGAAATGGAGAAAGTAGATATGAAAACCGGCGAAGTAGTAACGGCTGAGCCTAATTTCAAATCAAAGAGTGATATTATTTTAGAAGCAACCGATGTGAGGGAAATATATGCCAACGCAGCGGATAAAATTAAGGAGAGCATGGCAAGTTTTCAGATGCGGGGGAGTAATTGGAGATTCAAAACCGTTTTGAAGTTGGATATCGATACAGTGGTATATAAACCATTGAAAGGTAGTTCCTACATTCCACTTCCCGATTATTTAGCGAATAAAAAGGCTATTATTAATATGAAGAACAAAGATGAGGAATGCTTCAAGTGGTGTGTAGCGAGAGCTGTAAACCCCGTTGAAGAACATCCGGAGAGAATAACGAAAGAATTAATTAGACAGTCTGAGGAACTCAATTGGTCTGGTATTGAATTCCCAGTAGCAGCGGATGCTAATGTGATAGGTAAGTTTGAGCGAAATAATAATATTAGTGTTAATGTTTTTGGTTACGAGAAAGATGTGAATGTATTCCCACTATATATATCAAAGCATGAGAATGAAAGGTGTGTAGATCTATTACTCATTTCTGATGGAGAAAAGAAGCATTATTGTTGGATCAAGAATTTCAACAGACTGATGGCGGTGAAAACAGAAAATACTACTACATCAATGTACTATTGCAAAAGATGCTTGATAGGATTCAGTAGAAAAGAATCGCTTCACAAACATACTGAGTACTGTTCGCAGCAGGACGCCCAACGAATAGAACTTCCAGAACCTGGGACTATGCTAAGTTTTACACATTACTATAGAAAGATGCGTGTACCGTTTGTATACTTTGCCGACTTTGAATCGTTCATCAAACCTATCGGTACATGTCAACCCGTTCCTAGCACGTCTTACACCAACAAGTATCAAAAACATACACCCAGCTCGTTTTGTTATCACATGAAATGCTTCGACGATGATGTTTATTCCCAAGAGCCGGTGCGGTTTACAGCTGAAAACGAAGACGATGATGTTGCTCAGTTATTCATAGACTCTATCGAAGAAAATGTAAAACGAATATACAACGAGTTCAAATTCCCCAAGAAGATGATATTCGGCAAGAAAGAGCAGGAGCTTTTCGACTCGGCTACTGTTTGTCATATATGCGGGGGAGAATTTATAGACGATGAAAAACCGGTACGAGATCACTGTCATTTGACTGGAAAATTTAGAGGTGCCGCTCACAACCTTTGTAATCTGAAATACAAAGTCCCCAAGTTCTTCCCCGTCATATTTCACAATTTGACCGGTTATGACAGCCATTTATTTATCAAGAAATTACGAGGTGAACACGGCGAGAAAATCAAATGCATTCCCTGCAATGAAGAAAAGTATATCTCATTCAGCAGAGAGGTTGTCGTCGATAAATTTGTAGACAAAGATGGAAAAGAGAGAGAAGTCAAGCGCGAATTACGTTTCATCGATAGTCTTAGATTCATGCCCCAGAGTCTCGAGGTGTTATCGAAAAATCTTCAGAAAGATCAGTGCAAGAATTTAGGGAAATTTTTTGAAGGTGAGAAGCTGGATCTTTTACTCAGAAAAGGCGTTTACCCGTATGATTACGTCGACGGTGTTGAAAGATTAAATGAAACCGAATTACCATCGAAGCATGCCTTCTATTCGAAACTAACCGATTCGGGTATCAGCGAAAAAGATTATGCGCACGCGAAAACGGTATGGAACAAATTTGAATGCAAAACATTACGTCAATATCACGACTTGTACAATTTATCGGATGTTCTATTATTAGCGGATGTGTTCGAAAACTTCAGAGACGTCTGTATGAAGCACTACAACCTAGATCCTGCGTGGTACTACACTAGCCCAGGACTTGCGTGGGATGCGGCGTTGAAGACGACTGGTGTAGAGTTGGAGTTGTTGAGTGACTACGATATGTTACTGATGATCAAGCAGGGAATACGGGGAGGTGTCAGCACGATTTCCCATCGATACGCGAAAGCGAACAACGAGTACATGGGAGAAGCTTTCAATCCCACCCAACATTCAGTATTCATTCCATACTTGGACGCGAACAACTTGTATGGATGGGCGATGAGCAAGCCGCTACCGACTCATGGGTTTGAATGGATGAACGATGACGAATTGAATGATTGGAGAAACATTAGCGAACGAGATGGAGTGGGATGTGTGTTGGAAGTCGACTTAGAATATCCAAAAGAATTGCACGACCTGCATAATGATTATCCACTAGCTCCAGAGAGTGTAAAACCTGCGGGATCGGATGTAGCGAAACTCATTCCAAACTTGAATAACAAAGTAAAGTACGTCGTTCATTACGGAAATTTAAAATTGTACGAAAGTCTCGGATTGAAAATCGTAAAAATACACCGAGGAATAAAATTCGTGGAAAGTGCCTGGCTGAAAAAGTATATCGATCTGAATACCAACCTGAGAACGAAAGCTACGAACGATTTTGAGAAAGACTTTTTCAAACTGATGAACAATAGCGTTTTCGGTAAAACAATGGAAGCTATCGAGAATCGAGTTGACATACGATTGGTGAGTGATGAGAAGGAAGCTATCAAGCTAGTCGCGAAAACTAATTACGACAGACGAACTATTTTCGACGAAAACCTCATCGCCGTTCACATGAAAAAGACCAAGTTGTTTTACAACAAGCCGATATATCTGGGGATGTGTATATTAGACGTCAGTAAGACGCTCATGTATGATTTTCATTATAATTACATCAAGGCCAAGTACGGAGATAGGGCCAAGCTATTATTCACCGATACCGATTCTTTGGCGTATGAAATTAAAACGGAAGACTTCTACAAAGATATTTCCCGCGACGTCCAAAGTATGTTCGATACTTCAGACTATCCGAGCGATCACCCATCCGGCATAGAAACGGGTGTAAATAAAAAAGTGGTTGGTATGTTCAAAGACGAGGCCGCGGGAAAACAGATTGAAGAATTTGTCGGTCTGAGATCCAAGTTGTACTCTTACAAGATGGCGGGCGAAGACTACAAGAAATGTAAAGGCGTGAAAAAGAACGTCGTCAAGAAATCAATCACTCACGCAGATTACAAAGACTGCGTGTTTACGAAAAGACAACAGTCGAGAGCGATGAACGTCATTCGATCCTATCGCCATGAAATTTACACCGAAGAAGTAAATAAAATAGCTCTGTCTGCCGACGACGACAAAAGAGTAATAATGGACGACGGGATCTACACCCTAGCCTATGGGCACTACACGCTGAAAACTAAACAAAATAAAGAATAATTTACACTAATATAAAATGGATGCGGCAAAAAAAGTGTGTACCAAATGCAAAAAAGAAAAAAGCTTGGACGAATTTCACAAAGATAACTCACAGAAGAGCGGATATTACCCCAGCTGTAAAATTTGTAAAAATGCCAAAGTAAAGGAGCTTGCGCACAAATACGCAAGACAGGAAATTAGGGAGACAAAAGACACAAAAGTTTGCAGCCGGTGTAAGGTAAGTCAGAACATATCGGAATACGTCAACAATCGATTTCAAAAAGATGGAAAGGCGAATGAATGCAAAAATTGTAGACATAATTATTATCTAGCCAGCGCAGAAGCTCGAAAGCTCGTTAGTTTGTGAAACATCTAGATGAAATATTAAAATGAGCTATACAACTGTGAAAAACATAAATGTCGAAGGCGTAGTTCTCCCAAATCATCCGTTGACGAATTTTGAACTACTAGATGCTGCTAAGAAGCTCAATATCCCTAATTTCCGGGGAGTATTTCTCAGAGACGAGCTGCCGAAGAAACCTAGACGGACTGAATGCGGGATATTGAATCTAGACGATTCTAATGGAACCGGCTCGCACTGGGTCGCTTTTTCAAAAAACGGCAAGGACAAAATATATTTCGACAGCTATGGCCTGCCCCCTCCTACAGAACTGGTAAAGTATTTACAGAGTCCCGTGTACTACAATAGCGAGCGCGTGCAGCCCGACAACGAAGTGTTTTGCGGTCATCTATGCCTGCACGTCCTGAAAAAAACATGCAAAGATGGAGTGACTTTTCAAGAAGTTATAAACAGCCTGCATTGAAAATTATATTCAGATGTAAAAAATGCCTGTTGATAAATTTGGACATACAGATTCAGGATCTACGCAGAGAGTAATTGCCGGAGGAGTTACTGAAAGTCAAGTAAACAGTACTTTTCTAAGGCTGGATGGAGCAAACCCCGCGACTGGAGATCTAAATATGAGTGGCCATACTATTAGAGGTCTGCCTACAACGAATACAGCGAATACAGCGAATACTCCGGAAGCGGGGATAGATGAGGCCGTGAGTCGGGGGCAAGTAATAGATTTACTGCGGAATCACGGCGACGTACCGACCGACAATAATCATTTGACGAATAAGAAATACGTCGATGAACAACTTACTTCGAAAGTGGCGACGGTGGTAGGGCCTGCGGTTAGCGCTTACAGTTCAACTCAACAGGCTATACTCGCTAGATCTCACACTGCAGTTACTTTTGGCGAAATCAGATGCGGTACCGCAAAACACGGTATTGAACAGGGTATCGGAACGACTTCTTTCTTCCCCAGTAAAGCCGGGTACTATATCGTTTCGGCGTACATAGAATTTTGTAACAATAGTAATACCGCGTATGGCACCGTCCACCTGTATAAAAATGGGGTGTCGTACATGCAAATTGCGGGCGGAGGGAGTACGAAAGGTTCGCAAAACCATTCAATCGGTAGTAACATAGTTTTTCTAGACGAGTTCGATTACGTCAACATACACGCTTTTTCATCCATCGCTACGAACATTTTGTGTAGGGACTTTTCAGCGGCATTCTTACGTCCCTGAATTAATAAAAATTATTATATTCAAAATGCCTGTTGATAAATTTGGACATACGGATTCAGGATCTACGCAAAGAATAATTGCAGGGGGCGTTACGCTGTCCCAAGTAAACAGTACTTTTCTAAGGGTAGATGGAGCAAATCTGGCGACTGGGAATCTAAATATGAATGGCCATCATCTCGTAGGGTTACCGACTGATTACCCTTTTACAGGTAACGGGGGTGACGCTATTAGTTCAGCCCAGGCTACTGCCCTAGTCGTTGATAAAACAGCGGATATCGCCCCTAGAGATTACGTTTCGGGTATGAGGGTATCCCCGGGCAATCTAGTGAGAAATACGGCGAGCGGTATTACATATAGGTTCGAAGGAACGGCTGGAGCTATAACAGCGGCACCAGCATTGTCCCCGAATTGGCGGCCTACAACCGGACCGGCTATTTGTGTGTTGAGAGAGGGTGACGGAGGAGCATCCGCAATCGTAAGTGGTGGCGGCGCATTCTCGGGCACATATGCAACGCATGGTGGAGCATTCTCAGGCGCATATGTAATGCACCATCAATTAACGGTCGTTGCTATCAATACGGATTCGGCGTATACGACGTCCTTGGGCTTAATAACTATTCCTCGTACAGGCGTATATCGACTTAGTGGATACGCGAAATTCTTGATAGGAAATAACAGTCCGAGCGTAAAAACAATCAGGGTTGCGTATGTCAAAGACGAGATACATAATAACGAACTTTTTGAATACACGGTGGGCGGGCAAACAGCCGACATCATAGTATCGCTCGTATTACCAACCGTCGCCATATTTTTCAACGCCAACGATAAGCTCGGTATGAAGGTATATTCTGCCACATCCGGAAACACTCCAACAGCCGGTCGCCTTCTTCTCAGGGCCGGAGCCGGATTGCAGGTCGAGTTTTTGTACTAGGTAACCGTAGATACCTATCGTTCATATACGCGCGATAGGTATCTGTAAGTCTCATTATTCTTCAACGTTATCTTTCTTCAATATACCACACTCATTTTCTGGCCATCCGATTGAAACCTCAGTAACTTGTCTGAAATCACCACTGCGTATGCTTCCGTATTAGCCAGCGGCGCCGTATTGAACGTACCTTTGATCTGGATATCGACCACCGATGACTTCAGACGCTCGGATTGCTTGCTCACGTCAAACACCATAATCGGAAACAAATCTTTGAAGTCCGAGGGCGTGATATTGCATTGCGTCATTAGTTCGTCCATTCCATAGTATTTTTCACTGA
Source organism: Lumbricus rubellus (assembly GCA_945859605.1). Taxonomy (NCBI): domain Eukaryota; kingdom Metazoa; phylum Annelida; class Clitellata; order Crassiclitellata; family Lumbricidae; genus Lumbricus; species Lumbricus rubellus. The sequence goes on along the minus strand of OX243820.1, from coordinate 6,292,432 downwards.
ACGCGGCTGCTGCTCGGTACGCCCGCGCGAATTGTTGATTCGGAAATGATAGATTATAGTCGACAACTGGGTATCGGTCCTGGTTCATCATCACGAACATGTTCTTCAGATCGCAATGATCGAAAACGGATGGATTGCGTAGTTGATCGCCGCTTCTGTCGGTTTGAAAACCCAAGATGATGTACCTAGGCTTCTCAGGTAGTGTCTTGACGCTAAGTCTCCAGCTAAAATTAGTCGACTGTGCGACGGAGGTGGTATCGCATTGACGGGCTCTGTACGCAACTGGCAGCGACGCTTTCGATTCGATCGTTTTGTACAATTGCATCTTCTCCATATCCGCGGGAATAACGTGAGGCATGAACCATGAGATTTTATCCAACCTAACTTTCCCTGCATCCGCGGCGGTTCTAAAAATTGCGTCATCATCGGCTTTACGAACCAGAGTTAGCGTATGTTTCACACCAAAAACAACCTTGTCGTAATCATCGCAAAATCCGAAAATATGCTTCAATGGAACTACAAAGCTAAAAGTACCTTTGGCATTTGGTTTTTGAATTATATACGACTGTCTCACGGCGAAACCTTGATTATTCGCGATAGCAGCCGTCGCTCCGCTGTCCTTGTACCACAACTGATTCAAACCTTGAGCTAATTGAAAATCATTCGGGTATTTGAGCAATCCGAGCATCGTCGTTGCTTGACCTGGGTGAAATAACGATTCAATTTCCTGATTCGACAGGGAATACGAAATTTGACTGAAAAGATGCATCAGCCCATTATTCGTAAGAGTTGCTTCATCGGCATTAACGTAGAAGGTGGCGGGGTTGTCCGTCTTCGTCAATCTACCCTCGAACAGCAGGTAAGATTCTGCTGGATGACAAAATAGATCTTGAAGTTCGATGTTTATTCTAATCTCGCCGGAGGTGTTTAGATTCGCCCCCGATATCGGCTCATACTCGTACCATTCGTAACGTTCGACGCTTTCATCGCTCAATGGTTGTTCGGTAAATCTCAGAATATCAGATGATTGCATTTTTACTACTTTTTACTACGCGATAATATATTTTTTACGCGACCTTCATTCCGGCGCCGTTTAGCGAGCGTACTAAATCTTGTATCGACATGGCGCCGTTCTTCTTCAGACCATCCCCCATCATCAGATTATTAATATTCGGGATATTCGAGATATTTGGGCTCGACCCGACGCCGCTCAGCCGCTCTAAAATTTGTATAGTTTCTGGCGTAATTTTCTTGGAGGTGGGAGTAGGAGCAGGAGTCGTAAACAGTTTGACCACTGCTTTGTCCACTAAGCGTTTGCCGGCGTCGATTGCGGTTGTTTTCCCAACATCGATGGCCTTTTTCCCAATTTCTTTCGCCACGTCTTTACTCGCGTTGAGAGCGGTCGTTGCTAATTGTTTGGCGGCGTTCGACGTTACTAGTCGTTTGAAAAATCCCGAAATTGTATCGAATATTCCCGATCCTCCGATAACGTATTGTTTTCTATACCTCCTTCTATTAATGACTTGCATTTTTTCTGCATTTTACAATGTCATCATTATATTTTTGTAAGCATCTTTACTCAGCACTTCCTGCCTCAATAACGCGTCGCACATCGCCACGATCTCGTTTCTCACGCCGGTATTGCCTGCTTTGAAGCTTTGAAATCGTAGTTCTAGCTGTTTCGCTAATACGTTTGGATCTTCGGAAATAACGATTACACCACCCACGCCTTTACCCACCGCATTACGAGTCCTCTTTTCCCATATCGGCTTGATAATTTCTCTATATTTGACGCTCGAAGATGCTTTCGGTTTGTTGGGATTTTTTGGCTGTCTGATAGCATCCGACGCGAGTAGAATCTCGGCGTAATCGTCTCTATCATTATTATCGTATATCGACGTGTTCGGCTGTTTCATCGTCAACAACTCCCAAAGCCCCGGTGTTCCGCTATACGTCTTATTTCCAACCGTCACATCGTCTCCTTGAATAAAAATCGGAGTGTCGCCGATGTAGAATTGTCCATTTTTTGATCGTATTCCGAACGTCGTGTCTACGATTTTTCTATCGGAGGCGTATTGATGAAGGTACTTGGTTGCCACATCACCTAATTCTAAAGTTCTAATATCCTCGGCCGGATCGTCACTATACGCTTCTATCGAGGGATACTGAGGAAATTGAACCTTCAACGACGCGGGTAGCGTTTGTAGCGCGTTTGTAGTAGCTATCGAGTTTTCTTTGATGGCGGATAGTAGGACATTCTGCTCTTTGGAAATTGCGGATTGCGACTCGACGATAGGCTTGTACAGCTTGGTTAATTCTTGTTGCAGCCCCGAATCCCCCAATCTCTCCGATAAAAAGTTCTGTTGAATATTCTTCTTGGACTTCAGAAACTCTTCGACTATGAAATTTCTTTTCGCCGGGTCATCTATCTTTAGAAACGACATTTTTAATAAAAAATTTAATGTTTTTCGACATGTTTTCCGGCGTGTTTCTAGACGTGTTTTTCTACATGTTTTTCGACATGTGTAAAAACACAAGTTAGACGTATTTTCAGACATAGCGACATAGATCTACATAGGTCTACAAAACTCTACAAAACTCTACAAGTCTACATGATTTCATACATGTTCACGTTAGTCGTCTTTCTCACAGATTCGGTATTTTTCTCAAACATGCTTTGAAAGGACTGCCTGACTTCCTCTCTTCCCCGATCGATGAGTGATTGTTTCGTTTCCTCGTCCATCGCGTCTATCGCAACTTTCGACTTACTTTTGATTTCTTCTTTCATGCCATTGAATTTTTCAATCTCACTTAGAATCAGAGAATATTCCTCGTCTGAAATGTGATCATCCACGAGTGCTTTTGAAATATGGTCGCTGATCGTGTTGAGCTTCGCGTCAGCTAGCGTTTTGATCTTTTCATTCTTCTCCGCCTTCAGGGCGAGCTTTTTACAGATTCGGCTGCCAATTATACTCAATAGCCCCGCACCTAGCGCTGTCCCTTCCATAGCAATAGCGATGGGGGTTGCAATTATGGTGGCTAGTACGCCGATTCCCGAAATTCCGAGCCCCATCGTGATCGCCATGAGGACGTTGTCTACTACGCCGATTACGCTCACACTTCTATGGTACTTTTTACTCAACGCTGCTCTTTTGTCGCGTTCTTGCTCGATCTCCTTTTTGATTTCGCTAATCTTCTGAAGTCGATACGTTTGTGCGGACCCTGCGGCTATTTGTATTTCACCTTCTGGCGCGGAGGGTGTTATATTTGTTAGGTTTGGATAGAGTTTGATGCCTTCGTATTCCATTCTTTTATTTATTAGCAATATATATTTTTTACCGCAGATAATTTACACAGCATAGCGAATCTCCTTCATTTATTGTTACTGCCGAATCGGAGTTGTTTTGAATGGAAACTATGATATCATCAATCACATCTTCTGAAATCACTCCGTCTAGTAGGCTGCATCGTCGTTCTTTGATAGCCTGTCTGAGGGAAACGAGACAAAGACCGGCCGCCATTTCTACACCGAGTCCAAGCCTTAGCGTATTTGCTGTCTTTGGTTGTATCGTGATATCATTTTGCGCAAAAATCTCCCATCGCAGACCCCCTAGTTGTCTTACTGGGGTGCGGGTAACACCGCTCGTAATCTTCCAAAAGACTGAAACGGGCTGCGTTCTAACCTCTACCGGTCTAGTTGGTTTAGTTCCAAATTTGTGTATTGGTCTCGACATTTTACATATGATAATTTATAATATCATGCCGAGAATCGGAATGTTTCGAAACGGCGAGTTGGGACCGAGCAAAAGTCCTTCGCCACTCACATAGCCCGACCCTGTTTTCATGTAAAGCCCGGATCCCATTATCGATGCGCCTTTTTGCCACGGAGACAAGTACAACCCGGATCCGGCCGCTCTTATTTTGCACGCTATGTCACCTTTCTTGACGTACATTACGCCCGAACCGCTGATTTTATCGACAAGTTTCGATCCAGCCGCAGCACCTAACCCACCTAATGCGCCCTGTGCTAAACTTGGCAGTACGCTACCAAGAAGGAACCGTCCCGCTGTCGCTAGAAGCGGAAGTATAGCGCCTATGAATCCACCTTCGACTTTCTTGTTGTTCTCCAATTGCGTTTTACTCATTTTAATAATCATGCCAGTTCCTTTTTGGTAGGCTGCTGCCATTTTATTGATTTGCGCCTGGGTGAGAGCCAAAACGTGTTCGCCATTCAAATCATCGTGCGATAGTTTGATACTCACGCCGCTCCCCGCTTGAAGTGATCTTTTAATTTTGTCTTGTTGCGCTTCTGAAATATTAACTTTTACGCGCGTGTAACGATTCATTTTATTAATAAATTACAAAAACTTTCAAACTTCCCTGATGTGAAATCGAATCGCCAATTCCTCGCCTCGAAGATTTAGTAGGTTCCCGTGTTGGTCTGTGAGCCTCGTTTCCATCGTTGAAATTGTAGATAGCAAAATCGGGAGATATATCAAATTATGCGGCACTTCGATAATCTTGTAACCCGGACCTACGTTTGGGAAAAAAGAATATATCACGTTTTCCGATGTTCCGTTAGTGTACGAAGACCCGATAATGTCGCTGGTCACTCTCAGGCTGCTTACACTCATTATATTTACCAAGTTCTCCGATTCGTTGTATCCCGCCGAATAGATCCATTTGTCAAACCCTAGAACCTTTCCGATCGAATTCTTTGGTGTAAAGTCAACCATATAATCTGCTTCTATATTCACCACAGACCTCAGAGTATTGGTGTTTGGCGCTATTGAGATACAGTAATTTCCATTTACTCCGTCGTAATGCCCATTCCCCTTCATCACTCTCTGTATATATTCGTTGATATCCGTTATTTCATAGCAACCCTCTGGAACTGCAATGTTTACCCACTGTGAGTCGCGATTTGGCGAATACCGAAAGACGTTGTTTGTCGCGTCGATATTCGGAAAAGAATAGTACGTCTCGAGGGCAACTAAGGCCATTTCATATTTCTTATTCTTCTCCAGTTCGAGTAGTGGATTAAACTTCGTTCTGATTCGCGTGCTCTTTTCGCTGAGAAAAATGGAAAATGATGTTTTTGGTTCCGTGTTGCGGGCCGTCTTTTCCGTGTTTTCCGATATCTGTTTGAGAAGCGATGATTCCATTTTTACTATACAATACAATTTTACAATGGCGGATCCTCGATTATATAAAATTCGTCGAGTCCGCATCGGTATTTACCATTGTACTTGTCGCTAGTCAGATCTAAAACCACGAATCCATGAGGTTGTTCCCATACTGTTTTGCAGAGTTTTCTAAATTCATCTTTCGACATGTCTGTACTCACGTGATCGTTGTAAATATGATTACAATTTTTCAGGTCTTGTTTGAACAGGCAAATAAAGTTCGCATTTTCTCTGATTGTTTGACGCGGTAATTTGAAATAATTCTGGGCGAGGTAAAAACAATCTACATTACTATGCCTCCCCCGATTGTAATACGTTTCACATTTGTTTTGTTTTTCCAATTGAAGATCATCGAAAATCATCAGGTTCTTCTTTTCGGCGCTCAAATCTCTCGGGTCTGGTACATCATCGGCGCTCTCAAAGAACTTGGCAATTATATCGGATTTAGCTTCTGAGTTTTTCGCCATTTCCTCCATAACAAGGTCTGGTGACGCATTTAGGCCCACGATTTCATCTCGGTGCTCGAACAACCGAACGATCGCTTCTTTCGGCAATTTTTCTTCGTATGCTTTTTTAATAATGCGATATTCCGGTTGAAACAGAGAAGTACCGAATACCTGCAAGTTATTATAATCCAACCAGTCTGGCCTGAGTAAAAGATTGAGAAGAAGCGTTGTTTTTCCGCACGCCGATTTCCCAACTATCAAACCACGTATGCTTTTGGGTAGCAACGGATTATTGAATCTTTTCGAGAGCGCTATGCCCCAACTCATATCTCTAATCTCCATTTTTAAAAATATATATTATTAAAAAACGAAATGTATTGCGTAAAATGTAAACAACAGACCCAGACGAGAGATGTGCAGAACGCCGTGGCTAATAATGGGAGATCGATGCTCAGAGGTGTTTGCGTCGTATGCGGGAAAACAAAAACTCAATTCGTGAAGGCGTCCGCTGTTGCGCAGGGTGGGGATCTAGTTAGTTCACTGAACGCTGCCACTAGCAACATTAAATTACCTTGGGCTAAATTTCCGGGCGAATTACATTTGCCAGGCCATCAGTTTACTGGTCCCGGTACTAGACTAGATTTGCGTCTGAATCCCAACGAAACCCCCAAAGATTGGAGCAAACCTATAAACAGGGTAGATAGTGCGGCATACGTTCACGACCTGGCATACAATCAACACACTGATACAGCTTCTAGGAATGTCGCTGATAGAGCAATGATAAACCAGCTGAATAATATTCCAAATCCTAGCTTACGAGAACGCGTAGAGAGGGCGATAGTCAAACCCATCTTGTCAGCTAAAACAAGCCTAGGTTTGGGTTTAAAAAAAGCCTAGAATTACAGCAGGACCTGAAATGGACTAATCAATTAGCGAATGAATTACACAAACCAGTAGTGAGAAATTTTAGGACGAGGCGGGTCCGTGTTGGCGGGATTGACCAGATTTGGGCGGCAGATCTAATCGACATGCAGGCTTTCGCTAGAGATAATGATGGCGTGAAATTTCTATTGACCGTCATAGATGTGTTTTCCAAGTATGGGTGGATCGTTCCATTACATGACAAGAGTGGGAAGTCTACAGCCGATGGGTTCGTGAAGATACTCGGGGGTGGTCGACAGCCAGTCAAAGTTTGGTGCGACAAAGGGAAAGAATTTTATAACAAAAACGTAAAGAATTTAGTCGAGCTGTATTCTACCGAGAACGAGGGTAAAAGTTCCATCGTAGAAAGATGGGTGCGTACGATGAAAGAGAAGATGTTCAAGTACTTCACAGCTAATTCAACTAGAAGATATATCGATGTATTAGATGAGATGGTTAGTAATTATAATGACACGAGACATTCTTCAATCAAAATGACTCCCGCGAAGGCTAGTATGAAAGTGAACGAAAAGACGGTATTTATGAATTTATACGGTGATGAGATTTCAGAGCCTATTACGCCAAAGTTTACAATCGGCGATCGAGTCAGAATAACTAGGAAGAAGAACATTTTTGACAAAGGATATATACCTAGATGGACTGAGGAGGTTTTTGTAGTATCTCAGGTTCAATATACAGATCCGCCAACTTACAAGATCACTGATTCTAATTCTGAGGAAATACAGGGGTCATTCTATGAGCAGGAGCTACAGAAAACAACTCAAGAAATATTTAGAATCGAAAAAGTGATTAGGAAACGCGGGAAGAAATGTCTCGTGAAGTGGTTGGGCTACCCAGACTCGTTCAACTCGTGGATCAATAACGAAGACTTGGTAACATTGTGAAACGATTTTGACAAAATACGCCAGACGCCAACATTCCCTACTACTTGCGATAATTAATATCGAAACTGGTAAATCCCACCATTATTGCGTTCTATCACTTGACTGTGAGTGGCTATGGCGGGAGGGCGGTCCTATGACGTCAGACTATAACTAGATACAGTGTGACCGAGGGACCCGTCACACTTTTCGATAAAACGTGACAGGGACGTTTTTGAAATCTATTCGACTGAGGCGTGACACGAAACATTTTCTACTGAATGCCGATCTGCGAAATTTTGTACAGAGCTTGGCCGTCTCTCTCTCTCCTACCAACGAGAACGACGATGATGTTGTTGATGATGATGGTGGTGGTGGTGGCGACGATGATGAAGAGATGACGACGACAAATCGGGTTGATGTTGATGATGACTACGATGATGAAGAGACGACTATGATGATGATGATGATGATGACTACGATGATGTTGATGATGATGATGATGATGACGATGGTGGTGGTGGTGGTGGTGGTGATGATGTTGGAGATGACGACTATGATGTTGATGATGATGATGATGAAGAGACGACTATGAAAAATAGCCTATGTCGTGTTTGATATCGATAACGAAAGTGAATGAAAAGACTGTGGGCCTAATAGCACATCGCCAATACTGCGGGAAATTTCCATCGCGAGAAGTCGAATCAAAAACGTTCCAACGAATTAAATTTGTGACATGTCACACTTTTTACGCGGTGTTCCTAAAAACTGAACCTCTCCACTCACGCCCCTGCTTCACACAGGCATGAGTTGCCATTGCATTGACAATTAACGACGATGATCTCGTTGTCGATCAAACTAACATCACACGGGGGTGAGTTGCCATTGCGCCGACGACGAACGACGATGGTCTCGCGTGGCCCTTGTTGACGATCCGGCCGTGGATTCTTGCATGGGCATTCATCGTCGCAGCATTCGCGGATGTGGGCGTCAATTTTAGCAATGAACGCCGCTTTCCACCGTCTTGTAAAATATCCATCCCGGCCGCTCGGCTCGGCGATTTTTCGTAATTCAGTAACTTTTTTCGAGTAGTCCATTTTGTATACGCCGGAGAAAATTTTTTTACGCCAGAGAATTTTTTTTACGACAGACGCCGAATTTGAAAAAGTAAGGCTATATTGGTCAAACTGCGCGGACACTCAATTTTTTTAGGCTGGTATTGGTCAAATGGGCGAAGGTCAAGGCTGTACTGGTCAAATTGGACGAAGCTCAAGGCTATACTGGTCAAATTGTCCGAAGCTCAAGGCTATACTGGTCAAATTGTCCGAGCTTGCTACTTTGACCTCTACTAACTGTAGCATTTCAGGCTGTCAATTTAGGCCTAACAGAATTACTCATAATAATTTCAGTCCTCAAATACGTGACTCAAGATTTCAATAAATGTTCAGTTTTCACTGTTTGCATTTCTTATATTAATTTTTACGTAATGAACGAAACTTATCTACAAACCTAATTATGATTACACGACCACAATACATGCATACATTTTATATATAGGCGTATATGTATTGATTTAAATTTTAAAAATATGGTTATGGTGTTCATGGTTAAAATTATATAAATATATAATATATATAATATTCTTATATATAATATTATATATATCATATATAGGCCCATATATATATATATAATTATGTGCGCACATTCTCACACATGCCTTCATACCCACGTATCTGTGTGTAGTACTGTGTAGGTGTGTGCGTGCGCGTGTGCGTGTGTGTGCGTGTGTACAATGTACGTGTGCGTGTTTTGGGTGTTTGAACCCCCTCACACGTGAACTAATGTAAAAATGAAATAACGCATTTGCTACAATGTGTAATGTATTGGCTGTCCAGAACACCTGTGAGAGCTAACGACGCTTCTCAAAGGGCCAAACCCATCAGTCAGTTGATTCGGTTGCTTGTACGTAGGCTTACACACGGTCGAGTAAACACCCCACGAATTAAATTCTGGCTACAGCTTTGAGCAGACGTCATAAAGTATAAGTGCTTTTAGATGAAGGCTACGTGTGCCTTTAGCCTATTCTAAAGTTTATTGTCGACAAAAATCCTTTTACCTGTTGTGCTCCCATCTGGTGCGTTGATTATTATCTACATGTATAGCAACCTAGTCAAAGCTCTAACCAAACGCTGTATTGACCAGCCATCACCAGCAAACTAAGCTTAGATATGAGCGAAACCGACCGCTGAAATACTAGGTCAATCGACGCTTCTAAATAGGCTAGCTTCTAATGATGATGATGATGGTGATGATGATGTTGATTATGATGATGATGATGATGATGATGATGATGATGATGATGATGATTGATGATGATGATGATGATGACGACGACGACGATGATGATGATGATGACGGTGAAAGGTGACGGTGAAAGGTGACGGTGATGGTGATCATGGTGGTGGTGGTGGTGGTACTGATGGTGATGATGATGATGGTGATGATGATGATGATGATGATGATGATGATGATGATGATGATGATGATGATGATGATGATGATGATGGTTGTGGTGGTGGTGGTTGTGGTGCTGACGATGACGACGATGATGACGATGATAATAGCAATAATAATAATAATATTCTCTTTATTGAACAATCCTGTTGGCAGACCGCAACCGGTTACAGTGTACAATAATGCAGTTGAAACAATTTAGAGGAACTCAGATTACAGAATACACCAATCTTAACTAAGCCTATAACTGAACAGTCAGCCTGCAATAGATAATAATATTAATATTCGTTTATTCACATTCAATCTGACAAACCGCAAAATGATTACAGGTACAAGTTATACGAAATACGGTCCACTATAGCACGACACGCAGGTCGGCTTAACAGTAGTGAGTTCGGCTTAACACTCTTGACCTACGTACTGGATCACTCCTGGTTCGGCCAAGCCAGAAGTGGGAGGGGCTATCTTATTTTCAGCAGATGGCGCTAATAGCAGCATACAAAGCATGACCGCCCAACGGGGGCTTGAACTCGTTAGGCTACCTCTCGCACTCTACGCCAACATGTTATCCGTTACTCTACCGGGCCCTCCAATAAATCGGCTAATAAATAAATTTAATATTTAAATATATTTAATGTAGGCCTACTCTGACTCAATGGAGCGCCTCTGAATAAACTGGCGCCCTGCACTCGATATTCGAAATTTTTAGGCTAAATCGGCTAGCACCACGTCAGGACATTGCACAACGCCAATGCTAGTAAATTCATCTAATAAAATTATTTTAATGTTGCATGAAAACAGTTTCTCGATTGACGTGTATTATAGTAGCCTATTGAGAATTACGCAAACTATAATTATCATCACCGAAGTCAGTAGCTGCCTTCCAATTCCAAATAAATCGTACTAGGCCTACGCCTTCCTAATCAAATCAGTAAAAACGCTGGACATCTAATACACCCATCCACTCTTCAATGAGTCTTCATGCCTTAATTTCGCCTCCGATTCTTCTATCCGTAACTTTGGTAGGCCTATAACTTTAGTTCCACAAATATCTCCATCTCAAGTTCTCCAACCGAGTCATAGCCTATACTATCCAACGCATTTACTCATAAATTCGCGATTGCCGATATATTATTTTTAGTTCTGTCACCATCTCTGCCAATCACCTTCCAACATCTGCGACTGTCATCTCTATCATCCTTTGGGTTTCCACTGTAAACGAAGTCTTACATCATCTAGAATTCTGCGATTCATCTAATCTTCCGTTTTTATAACTCTCGACCTCAACGACACCCACGGCTAACAGCCACAGTGTGCTCTGTCCCTCTGGTCCACTGGCAACCGGACGTTGGACCCCTCTGACTCAATGGAGCGCTTCTAAAGAAACTGGTGCCGTCCACTTGATTATCGAGCGTCGGTTTTCCATTACGAGTCATGTCCTATTATAATAGTTGATCTTTTCATTCGCTAGAGTCTTCGCCAGATCGTTGACTGTTCTTCAAATTAAGATTTGCGTTATCTATTCGCCAGATATCACCGCAGGTAGCATCACAATGTAAAGTCGCCACGGTCACAATTTACGCCAAACCTGACCATCTCTCTCTCTCTCTCTCTCTCTCTCTCTCTCTCTCTCTCTCTCTCTCTCTCTCTCTCTCTCTCTCTCTCTCTCTCTCTCTCTCTCTCTCTCGTTTGATTTCTACCTGCCCGGCACCTCGGATCTTGACCTAAACATTCCATGTCAAGATCCAAGGTGTCGGGCAGGCAGAAATCAGAAATCTATTTAATGGATTGAATCCTTCGTCTCTCAATAAGATGGTTCTTGCCACTAACTTTTGCCTGTTTGTTTGTTTGTTTGTATGTGCACTTGTTATAGCGCCCCTTCAAGCTCTCTACTCAGAGGCGCTCCCGATGCAGAGCGGACACTGCATCGGAGTTTCACGCCGAAGCGCTGAGCAATTGTGAGTGAAGGACTTGCCCAAGGTCCTTACGTGGGGAGGTGGATTTGAACCTCGGACCTTCCGGTTCCAAGGCAACGACGCCACCACTAGACCACCGCGCCCCGCCTGCCTCTGACGCTATCATTATTCTAATCATCTTTTCATTTCTATTTCTTCTTATTATTATTAAAATTATTATTGCTATTGTTTGCATCATTATTTGTCATTATTTTGTTTACTCGAGGTGTTTCTGAACCCTCGGGGTTTCAAAGAAATATCTTGAAACGTAAAAATGTATTCTGGGATGGCTAGACTTCGTCAAGATGAGTCTGAGCAAAGGTAAAGGCGTTGTGAAATTGGCGTTGGATTATTTTTATCATTGAATTATTAGTCAAGAACAAATAAAATAAACTGAATAAATGCACGTCTTGTGATCATACCTTTTGCACAAAATAATTGGATTGCCACAGAAACTATGCTCCTACAATCAGTGTTGTTGAAAGTACTGGGCAAATGTAGGCCTACTTAAGTAAAAGTAAAAGTACTCATCACAAATAATACTTAAGTAAAAGTAAAAAGTATCCCCTTCCAATAATACTTTTTAAGTAAAAAGTTAAAGTACTGAGTCTTTCTACAACTGAATCGATTTTCAACCTTTAAAAATGCTAAATTCTCGGAATAGCTATCGTTGAATCTACTACGCACGCTTCTTATTCATTTTAGCACAATTAACAGGTGACGGGTAGTTCTGCTGCAGAAATGGCAGTGCATCCAGCGTGCTCCACCCATGGAAAATCTATTTTTAGGCATGCAAATTTAAATCAGATGTTTTGGCCTAGTGTAATGAAATGTTAATTAGCGCTTTGAAGTAGCCTAACGAACATTGTAACGAGTGTCACATAAATTGTAACGAAGTAAAAGTACTGAAATATGGGTAAAATTTTACTTCGTTGAAAGTAAAAGTATTTAATTTTTCTGATACTTCGTTACCTGTGAAAGTATTCAAACTTTTACTTAAGTACAGTAATGCGTTACTTTTACTTCGCTACTGTACAACACTGCCTACAATGCTTATCACAAGCACTTGCCTGCTCACTGTGCTCAGCCCTGCTGCTAAACCGCGATTTCCTCTGGACGTTGATGAAATCAGGATGTTTACTCTTACGCCAGTGATTCACTTAATAGCTTCTTCCTAACAAAAGAACTATTGGAAGAAGACAGAAAATGCAGCCTTTGTGTGTATAAGGTCATTTATATAGCGCCTTTAATAGATTCTCACGAAGGCGCTTTTCTATGCCAAAGAATAACTGGATGACGATGAGATATGCTAAGGAAATTCTTTCAACGCTATCTGAGACTGCGCATGTCGAATTTATTATTCCTAATAAATCGATACGCAATTATTTTCCACAGCTAAAAATGCAATATATACGAAGAGACACAACGAATATCTTTTCATCCGTATACTGGGAAAGCCGTCTGCTGACTATTCCGTTAATATCCGGTCTTTCCACGCGGCAGGAAATGTGTCACCATAGATTTCGATATCTGTTTTGGATTCAAATGGAAATTTCTGGCATAGGGCCTATATTAATTTTGTAGCATTATTGTGACGTGCAGTTGCCATTCATTCAAGAAATTTAATCAAACTTTCTTCTAAGCTTAAATCACAGGAACGGATTTATATTAATTTTTGACTAAAACGAGCGAGTGCTGGAAGATGTTCTAATTGATTATGATCGTGCCTACGCTTTGGAAAACTTTACAAATATTAAAATCTGATTAGAAAAAAAACACAACAATAGTGTCATGAATTAGGCCTATCTTTACTGTCGACCGGCTTCATTTAGCAGAATCAATAGAAACCAGCTATAGATATAATTGCTTTTATATACTAATTATTAGTCTATAAAAACAATTAGATAATCTTAAATTCTCCGAAAAAATAAAGATCTTAGTAACAGCAACAATAATAATGGGTTTTTTTTACCCGAGGTAGTTCTAGTCCCCCTGCAGGAAGCAAAAAATTGTCCGGCGACGGTTAGTTGGTGGGTTCTGGAACGCTATAGCCTACGCTTCATCCAATTCTGGCTAGTCACAAGTGCTTGCGGCTTTAAATTGCTGAATAACAAATTGAGTCGTTGGAATAATATTATGTGGCCAGTTTCTTTCGGGTCTCCAGAAATCCGAGTAAGATAGCTTTAAGATCAGAGTGAATGAAAGACCAGTGCTATTGATGGGACCAATGGTTTCGATGGCCAGAGGAATGAAATCATGTGTTGATAATAACTTCTTCTTCTGGTTCTATGCCCCTATATACTGTATATAGGCAGGTTTGGCTGTCCAATGTCGCCACTCTTCCCTCCGCTGGGCCTTCTCCTTTAGTCTCTGGTTTCCGATCCTCGTCATCAACGTGTCCAGCAACATCTGTCGTGGTCTTCCTCTTGTTCGTTTCCCCTCCATCTTTTCTTCTGTCACCGTTTTTACCAGATTGTCTCCTTTTAGCGTTTATTGATAATAACTACATTAATTAATTAAAACTAAATGACGATAATAATAGCTGCTGAGATATACATGTAGCTATAGCTATTAAGGTGTTATTAGCAGTCGTCGGAATTTTAAAATTCTAATTCATGACTTCTCCAAATTCCAAACGAAGATGCCCGAACAATCGAGCAAGTATGATTGCGCAGAATAAATTATTAGGGTCAAGGTCAACGATTTGCGTGTGGGCAAGTTATATGAAAACATAAATATCAATTTCTATCCAATCAGAAAACAGAGAGTCTTATTGTTCGAAAGCGGATCTCGCTAAATGGAGAATAGTGTCTTGGAACGATAGCAAACACTTCATTTAGTTCTCCGCCTCTGGACAAGGAAGGGAATTGCGAAGATTGTTTCCTTTCCCGATTGCCTAATATGTCCATTGCAGAATGGAGTTGATGTGTTATTTATGCATAATAATATCGAGTTATCTTGGAAAGTGAGTCGACTAAAATATGAGAGGACAGCTTGGCGTAAAGAGTGTGGACTGTCAATTATGGGGCGCGGTGGTGTAGTGGTGGCGTCGTTGCCTAGGAGCCGGAAGGTTCGATGTTCGAATCCACCTCAGACCGTCGCGTAGAGACCTTGGGCAAGTCCTTCACTCACAGTTGCTCAGCGCTTCGGCGTGAAACTCCGATGCAGTGTCCGCTCTGCATTCGGGAGCGCCTCTGAGTTGTGAGAACTTGAAGGGGTGCTATGACAAGTGCACATACAAACAAACTTATACGATGTCTTTGTGTTTGTAGTTGATCCTTTGTTTGGCAGGCAGGCAGATGTCTCTCTGCGCCACTGTCACCAGTGTGTGGGCCTAATCTATAGTTTCCCATCCTCAGCAATTTACTGCATGTTATCGTTTTATAATTTATACGATGTAATTCGTGTGTGCTTGTCAGATGCAAATAAAAGTTACTTACTTACTTGCCAACTTCATACATGTAGCTTTGATTCGTATACTCTATGCCATAGAGTCTATGGCGTTGCTTGAGGCGTCTCGACATAATCATTTAGCCTTGCTTCGGGTGGAGAATAAATCAGCCTTGCCACTCTTGGGTTTTTTCACAACATCTTGGGTTTTTCGATCCGAACTTGGGAAATTACGTTTTCTCGGAAAGAACTTGGTTTTTTGCTTGAAATTGTAGACATTTCGGAATGAATTGGGCCGGATGACTAAAAAAAGGAAAAGAAAAGGAAAAAGTCGTCAGAATTTTCGGAGGAGAAATTTTTTTGGAACAAATAAAAATGTCATCAGAATTTTTGGACGGAAAATTGTGGACATTTGCGGACGATATGGGCATTGGGCAACTTGGGTTTTCTTGGGGTTTTCGACACTCCAACTTGTTTTAATTTTATTTTGTGGTGTGGCAACGCTGGTGGAGATGGTATTAGTAGGTCTATTCACTCTATTGCATGCAATTGGCGATTTGTTGTATATTAAAATATCTTGCTTAAACGCTGTTAGTAGCCTGCAAGTCGCATTTCCTTTACCTCCCACTTCTGGCTTGGCCGAACCAGGAGTGGTCCAGCACTTAGGCCATTAGTGTTAAGCCGAACCCACTGCTGTAAATCCGACCTGCGTGTCGTGCTATAGTGGGCCGTCTTTCGTATAACCTGTACTGTAATCATTCTGCGGTTTGTCAGATTGAAAGTTAATAAACGAATATTATTCACATTACATCACATTTCATGGCAGTAACTTGCATTATTTCCAGTCAGTTTGCGATCAACAACAAAATGATTTCACTATCTGGATGGTTGCATGCTTCACGAAATGACCCTCTCTACGATACGATAAAGGTTGGAATCCTGTTTATGTTTCCGTGACTGTGTTGCCAATGACGGACTCAGTTGGCCTACTGTAACAGTCAAATACAACAGTTTTGTGGGAGATAAGAAACTGCGCAGTGCTGCGCATACCGTATAATCTACATTTTATGCTTAAGCCATTCCAATAAATGCACTTTGGCATCATGGCATGTAAGGAAGCAAACGTCACTTCTTGCACTTTCACCTTTATAAGCACTTGAATATGGTTGTTTATCGTTGGAGTTACATGTATATAACGCCTCTGGGAATAATTCATCCTGACGAGACTCAATATGACTACTTGTGTATGTATGAATGAATGAATGAATGAATGAATGAATGAATGAATGAATGAATGAATGAATGATTGAGGTCAAGTCTGAAGGGACTTTGAAGTTGTATCACCCAGGCTGGGCCAGGCAAACGAATGGAAGCTATGCACTAATAACATCGACATCGCTTATGTAGGCCAGCAGGAATTGGATTTGCAAGATTGCCACGACCGTTTTATGGAAATTAGGGTGGTCGTTAGAAATGAAAGTTGGAATCTACTGTTCTCCAAGTTTGCATTTGGTGCCATTCCATCCAGAAACATCGCACAAAAAGTTGTGAGAGAAAATATTAATATTTAGGACTTGCGCAACACCATCAAAGTTTCACCATGTACCAAAGAAGCGAAAACTTGAATTGCAAGCATAATAAACCATGCATCCTCAAATAAGAATTCAATACAATGTGACTATATTATTGCATACATGATTACCAATGATTACACTGTTTGGTGATCAAGATTGCAATTATTATTATTGCTGCTTAGGTATTTAATCAATGTCAATGTGACCTTGAAGACACTCTCTTTTGTTTGTGCTGAGAACGAGTTGCGATGTTCTTCTACAACTTCTGATATAAATTGTTTTTGTTGTTCATTCCTTGTACTTGAGGCATTGAAATGCTGAATAAGGGTGACACCTAAGCTAGATCACTGATAACCTTTATGGATCTCCAGCTTGTCGAGCTCTCCATGCAGTCTTCATGCTTTATACGACCGCTTAACTGGATCGCGTTCCAGAAGTGCATCTAGTAGTTTAATTCAAGATGCAGAACAGGTCATGGGTTGAATTTATCACGAAATGATGTCGATCTGGCCTTTTTTGCGAATGGTTGGGAGAAGAGTTGTATACGTTTATGGATCTCAGAACCTTCTTTGTCTACTAGAACTGATAAGATCAATTTCTTCTCTCCCAATGACATGTCATTGTGAAAGAAACCTAAGCTTGCCAACAGCTTGGATAAATACCAGAGATTTCGGCCAAAGGGTGTCACATCGGCATCAGCAATGACCTTCCGTGGATATAAAGAGAGTTAAAACAGCAGTACTAGATCGTTCCTAGGTTCAGTGGTTGCTGAATGCTGGTGGGGTTTGAAACTAATGGCGGCATGTCCCAAATAAACTAATAAGCTTAATTAATTATTTCCGGATGCTCCCACACATATTCGTCATAAGATGAGCCGATTCTTTGACTATAATCGTTGCTGTAGCCTAGAGGATACTTGTCTTGAAATAGCAACATCCTCAAGCAGTAAATTGCTCTCGTCGTCCATTTAGGCTACTGTTATTGAGGGGTTTGCAGCCGATGCTAGCTTCTTTAAACCTTGCCAGTCTCCAGCTTCCAGATATGCTCAGTCTCCTGAGTTGGAACTTTGTCAAAGAAGCTGCTTAGTAGTCTGAGTGATACTGTCCCTGATGCCAAGTTTTTCACGCTTATGATGATGGAGCAGTACTTTGAGCAGTTCTCTGCTAGAACGTCTCTTCAAGATGGGAGCTTGGAACCTTTGAAGCTCTCCTCTGTCCTCTAGCATGCGACATTACCGCTAACGCTATTGTAATCGGCATCGCCTTCTCACTATTAGATGCAGACATTTAAATAATGCCCCTATAATGCTGTATATGTTACTAATAATTATGCATGGCGTTGTTGGAAACAAGTTCAGCAATGAACAAGCAAAGCATGTTCAAGTGGTGAAGATAAAAACATGTCTGTAAGCCTTTACAACAGGTCGAACAGGAAGGGAGAGCAAGGATATCGTTGTTTGGAACACAAACAATTACATAGAACCTTTTCATCATAACACTGTAAGCTTATAGGGCCTAATACATGATAAATTCTGCAATGCATGAGATACTATACAGCCTAAAATATAATAATATGCCTAATGTATGTAAGACTATGTGTATTGTGTACGGTAGTGCATTGATGACTTGGAATGTAACTAATAAAAGATCATAACATTGGACAGAATATATCTTTTTCGCAGGAATTCCCTCACTTGTCAATTACCGCTAAAATGTTCATAAAAATAGATAATTAGCAATCACTGATGACAAAAACATTGTAGAATATACCTTTAAGCTGTGCCTAAGTAAAAATCATAAAGTATTTCTGTCAGAAAACTATAATTCTAAGACTTTGAAGTAAATAATACTTATGCTCAAAATTACGACAATTATTTGTAAAATACTAAACTTCAACGACGTTGCGCAAGTCCTAAATATTTTTCAATTCTGATAATTTTTGGGCTACATAGGTTTTAGACCAAGTGGCACGGAAGGCCGGGTTGGAGAAATATGAGATATTAAGTTGAAAATTTTCTATTAGAGATGCAACCACCCTAATGGAAATCTATGGCGGACCCGACCCTATAGGCTTCCGGTAAGTGTCAATGGGGCGGTCAAAAAATGAGTGTCCCCTTCTGTTCTCGAGATAAGTTGGTTTTTGGAGATAGCAGATTGGTGGAAAGTTCCACATCTGGAAGGAAGAGGCACAGAGGGACCAAGACAGAGAAAGGAACAAAGTGTGAGGCGGTGAAAGTGTGAGGCGGTGAAAGAGAGGGGGTAGGCAGAGATGAAGCAAAGAACTAAGCAGAGGAAGATGATATCATTGATATGCAAAGGCAGATAGACCGAGACAGTGAAAGGAAAAAAGAATAAGGCGGAGAAGGAGAGAGACAGACAGACAGACAGGAAGACAAAGAACGAGGCAGAGATAGAAACATGGGAAAAGCTAGAGGGAAGCATGCACAGGAAAAGAGGCAGAAACATGCGTGGAAGGAGATGAAAAAAGAGAAAGGGAAATTAGGTTGGAACGCTACACAGAAATAAATAGAGCCAGATACTGAGAATGATGACTGCAGAGATAAGAGATGGAGATGACTAAAGAGATAAAGAAAAAACCAGATAAATTGGTTTTTGAAAGGAAGGCAGACAAGCTAGCCGCATACACCTCCACATTTCAAAAAGAGAAGAAATAGAGACATAAAGTATGAATGAGACAAAGATGCAGCAGAGCTAGAAAAAGCACTATGGAAGAAGTATAGTCAGAAAAAGATGCAGAAACGGAGACAGGGAACGCGCAAGTCTCATCTGCTCGTCTAAACAACACGACGTGTGTATAAAATTTGATAGAAATTGCCTCGTCTCTGAGCTCGTACCTCAAGCCTCGAGCGTGCTCCTTACAATCGCCTCTGCTAAAGCCCGAAGCAGATGCTCGGTTTTAAATGGAACACGCCGCCGGACAACAACGATAACACGAATATGGATCGTGCTATCATTAACCCTCCTCTCTCTACTCGTTTAATTTCTTCCCAGGTTTGTCCGTAAAAACTGAAGACGGCTCTTTTCAAAGAAACCTTTCTCCCGAAGCTTACTCTCTTTCATATCCATAATCTGTATTCCTGCTCCATTTGCGATTAAAAAAATAATGCGCTATATGAAAAGTCTGGATGCAGAGTTGCAGACACATATAGCACATGCTAACTTGACAGATGTTTCACCATTTCGATGTTTTTTATCTAGGACCGGCGACAACGAAGATGACCGTGTAGGTTACACGGCAACATTTCAAGGAACTCGGTCTACCATAGCAGAAATCTTTAACTGTGTACTAGGACTTATCCCGTCTATTACCTGCTTTGTAAAGCGCCCTTGTAGCGGCATGATCGTGTTACGACGCTATAGCCTACACCATATAAATAAATTGTTGCAGCTATTATTGTTGTTGTTGTTAAAAAGGAAAAACTATAGTATCGGGGTCTGAATGACGCCACCAACCCTAATCCTAACTCTAACCAATCATCAAGCTGCCTAATCTGACCTAACCGACCATCACGACGCCTAACCGTAACCCAAACGGTAGGCTACGTAGCACCTCGATACTATAGCTATGACTAAATGGATACATGAGCGCCCGCACATAGGGCAGGGGAAACTTTCCTCCATTCTGGAAAATTGACACCCATTTTTGTTATGTTATGTTATTTATTTAACTGCTACTTGTTGGTCTTTAACAAAATTAACTTTGTTTGCGCAAAAGCATAAAATGATGATACTCGGGTAATGATACGGAAAGTTAAATTGAGAAATTTCATTCAGTGAAAAAACCGATGTTCTTTTTTAAATTTTCCTACGTTGAAATTTTCAGGCTCTTGCTCAAATTTAGCCATGACCAGTGTCTTGTGCTCCTAGAGAAAATTTACGCGAGCGTCCATGAATGAGTAAAAAGCCTTTTGGCATAGCTGTAGTAACGTGGACCAGCATAGTTTATTATACAGTATAGCCTATATGGACAGTATCTATGACGACACTAGCCATAAACCTATCACGACCCCCTAACCTGATCCGAACCGATACTTAGTTCCCTCGATACTATATCCATGCCAAAGCGTTTTTACAGTCCGCTTTAACACCCGTCATAAACTAGGATTTACTTATCTTTTGGTGTGCCATTGACACGAGTTTGACATAATGCGAAAACGATAATTCGCTCATATTGCATTCACGGTAATCGCCTCGACCTGCGAATGAAAAGTGTTAGAATAAAAACCCTTCATTATGACGACAAGCTAATCAACGATACCATGGCAACGATTCTTTTTATGACACCACTATGACGTAAATTCACGCCTCTATATGACGTAAATTCAGCGGACATGGTTATTTTATCTGGCACGGTCATCATAATTATTACGGACGTCTACGTACAGAATTATAGTCCGTAGGCGAAGACATTGCCCATAGCATAAATATAAATTATAGAGCTTTTATGATAAAAGGGTAATATTGAATGAATTGTTATTGAGTTCCTGCATAAATTAGGCTTGCGGTGGACGATGCATGGGAATGTAGTAATTTTTAAAAGACCAAGAACATCTTCTTCGCCAAATCCAATAATATCCGCAAAAGGAAATTTTTCTTTGCACGAAATTTCAATTCTCAGAGTTGTTTTTTGGTCAGGCACACAATCATGAAAGTCCCTTTCAGCGATAAGTCTGGATCTGTGCTTTATATATAAGTAGCCTAAGTAAAAGAGTAAGTATGTGCTGGTCTAGTACCTTGCTCATAAGTGCTGAAATATGCCGGGCAAATTTCTGTCCATGGTAACGGCCTCTGTTGTCATAGACCCTGGTCAAATCGGATCCATCCAAAAGAGTAAGTAAGTAAGTAAGTGCATTCTTTGATAATCCAACTGCATAACCGCATTTTAGTTTACATGAAATTAAGCATCATTAAGACAGTATTCGGATAAAAACTTTCTTCTAATTAAGTTGTTTGCCCGTGTGACAATTTGGTCATGTGGTCTGGGACGCATGAATAGGGAAGAGCGGGTTTAGAACATGCCCAGAGTTCGTCGAGGCAGCGGTGAAGAGGCTCCCATGGATCTTCCTTTTCACATAGCTTATATTATTATCATTAATGCATTTATATAGACTAGTTACTAGTATTTAGTCAGTACACGGCTTTGAGGTGGATTCGAACTTGGAACCATCCGGCTCTAAGGCACCAAATGAACGACTACACCACCGCGTCCCTAAAATTTATGGTTGTAAAGCAAGATCACTGGGCAGTTAAGTGTCAGATACGACATATGTATACGTATACACATGAACATTTATATAGCGCCTTACAATAACCTCACGAAAAGCGCTTAACGACCCCAGGTCTGGATCCATAATATATCAGACAGGTAGAGAGACAGGTTGACAGTGAGTGACGGCTTAAATAGATGCTCGACTTGTTCTCTGCGTTGGCTGAACGATTCCAATCAGACTGAAAACAGGAAATCGGTTGAAAAACTCGAAGTGCACCCAACGACAGCAGCCGGTGATTTGTCGCTTAGATGAAAAATCACGATGTCAACGCCGTTGAGCGATTATCCCACTAGACATAACGTGTGCCATGCATGATGTATCCGACAGAAAATCGAATTATCAGACATGACATACGACCATTTACCGATCCGCGCACCTAATCGGAATTCACACCATTTAGTCCCACGATCATCCAGACATCCACGTACATGTATAAACCGCAGAGGATTTTCTGCGGATCTCGAAGGTGTAGGGCCGCAGAAGAGGAGGAAAGAGGGCAGCCTCAGGAGATTGATAGACACCTGCGATCCGTCGAATATGACAAATCTGTTCTGTTCGTGATTTATAATCGATTATGGTCCTCACTCGCGTCCGCGCATTTCACGCGTGGATAAGCTCGATATTAGCCACGTCAATAGAGATTTTCTGAGGCATTTATCTAAAAGTTTATGTAAACAGTATAGCCGATATTATTATTGTCAACGCTGTGAATTCTTTGAGTGCATGAAATTTATTTTTATGTATGTATGAGCATTGCGCACATGTTATAGCGCCTCTTCAAGATATATCTACTCAAAGACGCTCCTGACTACAACACGGACACTAAATCAGAGTTTCACGCTGAAGCGCATGAGCAATTGCGAGTCAAGGACTTGCTTAGAGTCCCAAGTCCCAACGCGACGGCTTGAGGTGGATTCGAACCCTCAATAGTCTGACACCAAGGTGCCGAATATACATGTAGATGTATACACCACCACGACCCACTTGTCACGTGATAACGCACTTAAGCGTGATACATGGTAGTCTATGATTTTTTGGAGCCATCGGAAAAAAAGACCTCTGCATATTAATCATCACATCATAGATCCCTTGGTTCCGAATTACACGATGACGGATGGCCAGTCCTCTCCCTCGCCGTCTCATCTTCCCACCGACAACATAGATGAATTTCTTCGTCCAAGAAGTTGTATGTGTGTGCCATGAATACATACGTACGTACATACATACATACATACATACATACATACATACATACATACATACATACATACATACATACATACATTCATACATACATACATATATGCACACATACATACATACATACATACATACATACATACATACATACATACATACACACATACATATTACATACATACACACACATACATACATACATACATACATACATACATACATACATACATACATACATACATACATACATACATACATACATACATACATACATACATACATACATACATACATACATACATACATACATACATACATACATACATACATGTACATACATACATACATACATACATACATACATACATACATACATACATACATACATACATACATACATACATACATACATACATACATACATACATACATACATACATACATACATACATACATACATACATACATACATACATACATACATATATTACATACATACATACATACATATATTACATACATACACACACATACATACATACATACATACATACATACATACATACATACATACATACATACATACATACATACATACATACATACATACATACATACATACATACATACATGTACATACATACATACATACATACATACATACATACATACATACATACATACATACATACATACATACATACATACATACATACATACATACATACATACATACATACATACATACATACATACATACATACATACATACATACATACATACATACATACATACATATATTACATACATACATACATACATACATATATTACATACATACACACACACACATACATACATACATACATACATACATACATACATACATACATACATACATACATACATACATACATACATACATACATACATACATACATACATACATACATACATACATACATACATACATACATACATACATACATACATACATACATACATACATACATACATACATACATACATACATACATACATACATACATACATACATACATACATACATACATACATACATACATACATACATACATACATACATACATACATACATACATACATACATACATACATACATACATACATACATACATACATACATACATACATACATACATACATACATACAAGCCATCTGCATCTATTTCTTCGGTGTATTATGTCTGCTTCTTCATCGATCCTTGTTCGGCTGTTGACATCACTCTCTCTGATAATGACAG